>OX123182.2:24943941-25690534 GCA_944739405.2 Euclidia mi
GCTCGTACCGCTCGTTTCTGTAGAACAAAGATATTCTGAATATCCGCAGCTTTGCCCCATAACAAAATGCCGTAAGACATGACACTATGAAAATAGCTAAAATAAACTAGACGAGCTGTGTCAACATCAGTAAGTTGTCTAACTTTTCTGACAGCATACGCTGCAGAGCTGAGCTTACCTGCAAGACATGCTATATGTGCACCCCATTGTAACTTATTATCTAATGTAATGCCTAGAAACACTGTAGAGTCAACTGTCTCAAGTTCCTCCCTATCTAGCATAATATTAGGTCCCAGTTGTCTAACGTTAGGTAAGGCAAATTTAACACATTTAGTTTTTTTAGAATTAAGTACTAGGTTGTTTGCTGTAAACCATTGTGTAACTTGTATAAGTGCATTATTTACATCATCAAATTCATTCCTATTCCTGTCTACTTTAAAAATAAGTGACGTATCATCTGCAAAAAGTACGACATCACAGATGTTTTTTAAATAAAAAGGTAAGTAATTAATATATACAAGGAACAGAAAAGGACCTAGAATTGAACCTTGTGGAACGCCTAACTGTATAGGTAATTTAGAGGATGTAGTCCCATTTACATCGACACACTGAAATCTCTGCCGCAGGTACGACTCGACAACACTAAGTGCGGTTTCCTCTACGCCGTAGTGGCGGAGCTTACGCAGTAGTGTGTCGTGATGAACGCAATCAAATGCTTTTGATAGGTCACAAAATACTCCGATAGCATTTTTAGACGACTCCCAAGCATTATAGACGTGTTTTATGAGAGCAACACGCGCATCAGTAGTGGATCTACCTTTAGTAAATCCGTATTGATCTTTGTGAAGCAGACTATTTAAATTAAAGTGTCTTAGTAGCTGCTTTAGTAAAATCTTTTCAAATATTTTACTAAATGCCGGCAAGATAGAGATGGGCCTAAAATTATTTATGTCATTTTTACTACCAGATTTGAATAAAGGTATGATTTTACTTAGCTTCATCAAATCCGGAAATACGCCTAGGTCAAAACATTGGTTAATAATTATAGAGAGGTAAGGCGCAACAGTCTCAACTATAGTCCTTAAAATTTTAATTGAAATGCTCCAAAAGTCGCCGGTATTTTTAATAGTAATTGAATTAAATGCGATCAATATATCTTGCGGGGTGACGTGCTCGAATCTAAACACGTTCTTGCATTCAGGTACACTGCTAAGCAACAAATTTCCAGCGTATAAAGACGATGATTGTAAGGAACTAGTAGTTGTTATTGGTATGCTTGCAAAGAAACTATTGAACATATGCGCAACTTGAGATTTGTCTGTGACTAATAAATAAATATTAATATGTTACCAATAGTCAGTGAACTGCCTAAAGTTAAACTAGACGCCGATGCCAGTAAAAGTACTCTTGGTAAGAAACGGTATAATAAATAGTCTTGTAGAAAGTCAAACCAGACACTAGTTAGAATTCGGACCAGTCGGTTAATATTTCAATATCTATAAGTCAAATATAGACATACCTACATTTATTAATTTAGGTCGCAACACTTAAAAACATCAATGTACTTATACAAATACTTATTATATTAAGCAGAATATCTTATTTAATTTCATCAATTTCAGTTTAATTTATCAATTGTATCATGTGATTGTGGCTATTTTCATTGCGTTTACACAATCAGAACACTGACATCGTTTTTAATTCGTTTTTTTAACGTATTTTACGTTAGGTATCTGGTTCATTCAGTTTCATTATAATTAAGATTTGACGATTCGTAAGAGGTTTGGTATAAAAATAGTAAGCTTACATGTAAGTAGGTATTGTTTAAAATAAATTAACAAAACCCTTCAAGCACCTTGAATGATTAAATACCATTTTAATCATTATTGCCATGGTCTCCTACAATTGAACCACACAAAGTACATGTACACATATATCTTTGCATAAAAAAATATCTCTAAATAGCTTATCTATCACAGTGTTTATACCAGAGATACTAAATTGATAAGATAGTTCATTACCGAGAGCTAATCCTAAGATTGATTATTACTATAATTATGGTCTAAATAGGTTTACAGTTTAACACATGGCACTTCATAATAAAAATACATAATTTCAATGAATAAAAGCAGATAAAAATAAATAACGTCTCATATTTTATTAATTTATTGAATTTATTTGTATTATTTCCGAGAATGGATAAATAAACTATGAGAATGTTTTCGAAAAAAAATCAGTGATGTAATTTGGAACTATTTTCAAATTGAATCAATTTAGTTGAATAGCTTATTTCAGATCCATTTAATTAGACAGATGTCTGCATTTATTACACATTTCATTTTAACTATTTTATCTGCTATTATCGTTATAAATAACAGGAAATTATCAACCAAAATAACACTTCTTGAAAATATTGTATACACTGCCATCTAATAGTGCCAGACATAAGCAAAATGATGTCACTTTCTTTAACAAGTCAATTTAATCCTATGTAATATAAAAACTTTCTTCAATAACTACTTTTTAACAAAAATACCTTGAGCTATATATTTAGACGTAGCATATATGACCCCTCAGGCCTCAGGAGGATGAGGTATGTTTTAAAAAATAAAAGGAAATAGTTACTAAACGAAACTATCATTTTATCGATATGATCTAGCTAGACACAGACCCGCTTGATATAATATAGAATATTTCTGTACCTACACACAAAAGTTCGCTTGTAGTAATAGTTATACAAAACTCATAGGTTATTACAACATGTCATTGAAATCTGAGACAAATGGAAGTTATTTGGTTTTGTTCTTCCAATAGAAATCAAAGTGACAAAATCATAAGTATGTCTATTGCAAGTAAACTGATGGAAATTATCTGGGTACATGACAATTACTCACTACACAATTATAGAAAGTGCATTATTAATTGTAATTCTATACACAAATTTTTGTGCCATAAACAATTATTAACCAGTTAAAAATACAAGTAAGTGTATTTCAAAGATATGTTGAAGATAAATATACAGTTTCGTATTCTTATCTCCAGGGCAACACATTAAAGAGCTAAACATTAAAATATTCCTATTTTTTTTTCTTTCGTTATAGTTTGGATCCGATTTAATAAAACTATATAGCATGAACTGATTAATTTGGTAATTGTGGCGAAAATTTAACTACAGCTTATGGAACAGAGCTAAGGCATGATTCCTACACCGCAATATTGGTCTGTATGTAATGAATACACAGCCAACAAAATTAATGAAGAAATCTCTGAAATGTATTCTACCTACCATCATTTCATATTCGACTTGTAATGAAAAGATTCTTCAGAGCACTTATTTCTTTGAATTCAAATATGCAGGACGATTACGCTAATGAGTACTAACACTAGAAAGAGTTATCAACAAAGCACAACACAGCCAATGCTCAAACCGAGTCTCTGTCAATCACCACAAATGTTGCCTATTTAAATTCCAACAGATTAGAACAATATCGGCTACTTTAAAAAACTATTATACATTTTCTGTAACTTTTTCGCTATTACCTACATAGTTTTATACTCAGATACATTTTTGATGAACATGTTAAAATAACCTGGTACAACAGTCATATTTTTCGACCATTCATGGCTATAATCTTGGTGGAAGTATATTACCAGCGTTTGCAGTTGGTTGTTGCTGTTGGTTTCAGCATACTGTTGCAGATCGTTAAGATATGTAGTCGGTACTCATCCACCGGCTTGCTCTCGGCAACGTTGCTACTGGATCGTAGGGCAATCGTTCTCCGTCGTCAGCTGAACGGTGCAGTGACGGGCTTAGGCAGAATCATGGCATCACGATGAGGAGACTCTGGAACTTGCAATTGGATGTATTAGTATTGTGGGCGCAAATTTATCACACTTCTGATGTCAGAATCAGGAAAGCTTCCTATAGTGTAGAGACAGTTTTGATAAATAAAAGAGACAACTATCAAATCATACTTTCATTTATTCAGTTTGGCACAAGGATATATCTTTAGATTACGTCGTGATTCTACATTTACATTTACAGCCCAGTTCGCAAAGCAAAGACATAGAACCAAGAGAAAGAACGGGCAATAAAACTCTTGATCATTCTTTTCAATAACTATATATAACAATAATTAACAAACAGTGGTACAGCCAATTTATATCAAATATCAATGTTGTGGGTAGTTTTATATTACTAGAAAGGTCTGTCTTACAACAGAACATAAGCATTATTTAGCATCAATACAATTTACTAAATGTTTACCACAGGTTTATACCTAATGAATCTCATTGATACGACTTGATCCACAGTATATTATTCTATCCTATATTACAATCTATAATATCTCACAAACGATCAAACTACCCACAACACAATATCAATAAGATAATGATTACACTATCTTACATTGTTTCCTAGATGATGAAACAAAAGAACAAGCAACACAGAATATTGGAACACAGTGGCAATTAAATAGTCAGAACCATATCGTACCTGAGCCGTCGTCGAAGGAGAATAGGACGAGCTAGCCGAGCCTGTCGACTTATATAGGTACACCTTATTTACACGTTTGACAGTTTAACTGTCAAACGTCATGTCAGTGTCATTTAGTTGCCACTATCCTCTTACATGTTATGTATAAATACTTGGATATCAGTAATTTCAGCCCAAAGCCTAGATATTATTACATATCTCTCAAGTGCAACGCAATGTAATGCGTTAACAAAACATTTAGTATATGCCAACGTAAAACAAGTGTAAAAAATACTTCTTACTACTATTATAACTGCATAGCTGAGCTTCTCCCTTTCCCTAGTATCACAGAACGGCAAACACGTAAATTAATTCTATGAAACGAAAACCTGCTAGTCATGCCTAAATGAACTCAAAATTTGCTTAAAGCAAAACTCCAATTAGGCTTTCGTCATATTTGGCATGCGTGTTCTTCGAGCGTGCGCTCGGCTTGCACCCAGCATCCGCTCAGCGTGCGCCCGGCGTGCACTCGGCGGCCATTCAGTGTCCATTCGGCGTGCGCTCGGCAGAAGCAGAGAGTGTACGCCGAGCGCAAGCTGGGCACACGCTGCCCTGCACGAGGATCGCACACGCCCAATGTGAGGCCAGCCTTAAACGATATGCGTATAATTATTTCAATGTGGTCACTCACTAGCCGAAAATAGAATATGAAACTTCATCTCAAAGGGGGACATCAGCGTCAGATTTTACTTCGTGGGTAAACTATTTTATGCCCCCGAGAAACAAAAATAAACTGTTTTGTCATACATTTTCCACTGCAAAGTTCTGATGGCTAGAAGTTTTCCCCCCTAATTTATATTAAGACATTTGATCCCCTTTAGCTCTATCAAAGTTTCCCGACCAACTTCTGATACTTAAGAGTTAACGCGTCCATTTATATGAGCATCTTCTTTCTTATAAACACACTAACTAATACACACAGACAAGTATATTATTATCCAAAGTGTCTATATTTCACCCAAAATGGTCTGCCCCATACAATATAAATGTACCATATCTTATATGTTGATCAAAATATTCATGCTAGGATTTTTCTTGTCCTATGGGCAGTTGAACACCGTTTTGGCAAGGTGCCCAAAAGGGTTCTTAAGGTCAGTAGGGTGGTCTTGTCGAATAAAAAATAATAAGAAAACACACTATTTTTATGAGGTTGATAAGAATAATCTCTGTTATATAATGGTTGAATCACTAATTGTATTTACTTGTTGTGTGTGTTTGCCCCTTGTTGAGGGTAGGGAAATCACGTATTTTTGTGGTAAGAATTATAAGGCGCAAACGAAAATCTTAGATTTTTGCTATACGTGGGTGCTTTATACTTTGTTATGTTTGAAATGAATAATGTGATACTTACGTCATTAACAGAAACGTCGGCGCTGGTAAAAAGCTATTAAATTCACATATGATCAGAAATTACGCGATTAAGATATACCTTTCCTAAATCCAATATTCTTGTAAAGAAGAAGTTCTAATTCAATTGTATCGTTGTACATTTTCAAGTTGTGATCCCTTGTACTTAGGCAACATTTGAGATAATCCACTTCTCTTAAATTTATTTCAGGCTCTAAAGTGTACTTCAGAAAACATCACAAAAACTCAAACATTTCATCCTACTAATATTATAAATGTGAAAGTTTGTGAAGATGTATGTATGGATGTTTGTTACTCTTTCACGCAAAAACTACTGAACGGATTTGGATGAAACTTTACAGTAATATAGTTTATACATCAGAATAACACATAAGCTACAATTTATAAAGATTTTGTATAATGTTGCCATAATATAAGGAAAAGTATCAACTAAGTCGGCAAAAATCCTGAGCTCTGAAAGCTATTAATTAGAATTTTACCCCCTTCCTGATGACAGATTGATCTGATTTTTGGTATTCACTCATATTGTCATCAAGATTCAGATAATTTAAATGATTGTAAATTCAAGATGGCCGCCGATACAAAATGGCGGATTACTTATTTTCCACAAATACTTCAATATGGGTATCAAATGAAAGGGCTTGATTGGTAGAATAGAGCTCACAATAAAAATCCAAGATGGCCGCCGCCACAAAATGGCGGATTACTTATTTTCCACAAATACTTCAATATGGGTATCAAATGAAAGGACTTGATTCGTAGAATAGAGCTCACTATAAAAAATCCAAGATGGCTGTCACCGCAAAATGGCGGATTACTTAATTTCCACAAATACCTCAGTATGGGTATCGAATGAAAGGGCTTGATTGGTAGAATACGGCTCACTATAAAAAATCCAAAATGGCTGCCGCCACAAAATGGCGGATTACATATTTTCCACAAATATCTCAATATGGGTATCAAATGAAAGGGTTTGATTGGTAGAATAGAGCTCACTATGAAAAATTCAAGATGGCGGCCACCACAAAATGGCGGATTACCTATTTTCCACAAATACCTCAATACGGGTATCGAACGACAGGGCCTGATTGGTAGAAAAGGGATCACTATGAAAAGAAAATGAGAAGTATCAACTAACAACAGAACTTAAAAATTGAAAATAAAATTAACACATTAATAAAAAATGTTTTGGGCGTAGCGTATCCAGAGTAAACATTATGATAGAAATGTCACTTGCCCAACGATTTTAAATGTGTCTGATCAATACCTAAGATTGATGAGAACATTAGTGCGATCTGGCAGCTATGACTTACCGAATTAATTTTTTGCTTTTACTACATAACCTAACTACATAATTTTTATTGTAATAAAACTGTTTAACGTATAACTTAAAAAAAAAAATTAATATGTTTTTTACAATGCTCATTCTAGAGTAGTTATCAATTTGTTTTCAAAATTCATAAATGTATTGCCTTCAGTATTTAATGTAGATGAACTTTGTCTTTTACAGTAAGTAGTTTGGACGAATAGATTAAAAGTTATCACGATAACATTTGACCTAAGTAAGCGCAGCGTTATGAAAAGCGCTTACTATTAATTGGCGCGCTTAAGCGCAGCGGCGTAAAGGAGCGGTCTGATTATGTACTTTGTGGTAGTGCTATCAGTTTTTATTTTTGCTGCTGTTCTATTCAGTAGGTATATAAGCTCTTCATAACTTCAATAATATACCTACACAATGAAAACAAAAGTAATTTTAAGTACTCTCTGTTTATATGTAGGTATGCTACACGGCTAATGTGCAGATCCGTTTGTGAAGAAATTTGATATGGATAGTCTGAAACCTGGGGAAGTACAAATGCTACTCTTTATTTAAATTTCATGCGGGCGAAGCCGCGGGCAAAAGCTAGTATAATAAAATATATTTTTCGCCGAACTAAAGCGCTCATAAAAAGCACAATTAATAACAACGCCTCTTTGGTCAGACAAAACACAAAACCGGCTCAACAGTCTTTATGACAACGAGAATGACTGAAACGTTGCTAAGCAAATTTTTAATTTATTTATCACAAGCGTAAATACATCCAAAAGCTGGATTTCACGCGAAATCCCTAAACAAAGCGAACTAAAACAAAAGAAAAAATCCAGCCATGGAGCCAAAATAGCTCTATACGTTTCTTTCAATACTACTGGCTCCCCATAATCCTATTACAGTTTATACGATTACTTTAGTTATATTTTCATTGGCACGCACGACTAAGGATAGAGACGATGTTTGAGCTTCGGTCCCTCCCGGATGAAAGTCAAACATTCCAACCAGATAACGCCAGTTTGCGGTTACACAAAATTTTGGATTTAAGCCTCTGTCACTATGGATTTTGTGTAATAAATCGCGTAATGACCGCGGTTATTGGGACTAGGAAAGTTTCGGTTATAAGCCGATTAGTTATAATTTGGCTACAGATTTGAACCTAGAGACCGTTTAGTAAGATTATGTATATGAAACTCGCGAAGTTATGAGTTTGAGAAATAAAGAATAAATAAAAATAAATTAGATAAAGGTGAGTCTTAGGAAATTATATTTTTGAGAAAGGAGAACTGTCATTTGTGACCCAGACCCGCCATGAAATAAACATTTCCCAGTTTTTTTGTTATTTTGAGTACAAAGTGTGAACATATATGTATTATTGTTATATTCGAAATAAGTGGTTAACAACAAAATACTTACTTTTGACTTTTTCATACTAAAAAAATGTTTGATATTTATTTACTCACAAAACTTGTAAAAAATATATAGATTGGATTGGATAATCATCCAGATGACCTAAAGATCTAGTAAATAATAAAACGTAACTATTATATAATTTTTAAACTTCAAGTAAGTTATATCAATCGAGTTAAGGTTCATTTAAATCTTCGTAGGTAAAGAATAAAGGTATCATTAAAAATCTGGGAGTTTGATAGTGTAATATAATATTGATAAATAAAAAAAGAATATTTCTGAAAATCAGTTTTTATTCATTTTCTATTTCTATGTCTCTAAGTACATAATCCATACCCAGTGCGGGATAGCCAAAGTGATCTCGATGCCTAGCCCAGCAGGTATTAAAACTAAGATTACACATTACATGCAATTATAGAAAGTAAAACAAATAAAGGCGCAATTACGCTTTCGGATATAGTATATTCTACTACCAATATTTTATCTTTGCTCTAATGGAGATAAAAGTTTGATGATTGTCTATATTTCCTTTAACTTTGGGTCATTCTAAATGGATAGAATTGCTATTAAGTGAAAAATTAATTGTTTTTAAATGTTTCGCCTGAGTAAAGTCACATAGCTATAAATAGTTGTTAACCACTGTTATTTAAAATACTGTTACTATATTTTTGTTATATGTAATATAACTAAAAAACTGAGGTATGTTTCGTTTATGTCGGGCTTGGGTAAATTTTCTATGGGCCATGACAGTTCTCCTTTTGCTGTGATATTTTTTTCGCTTTATAAGGCAAATAAAGTTTTGTGATAAAATAACTGTGTTACATTTCATTTTGTTTTACATTTCCTCATTTATGAGGAAAGATGCCATATGGAGCAGAATTATAATCCAAAGGAAGTAAATTAGCGTCTCGGTAAAAAAGTCTAGGCCGACGTCGCTAATTGCAGACGAAACTGTCAGGTTCGTGTGACAATCTCGATATTAAGAATTATAACATAAAGAGGCGTTATCCTTAACTATTTTGGCACTGGTTTCACATCATAGATTGTTGATATTGCCTAGGTTGCCGAAGTTAGACGGCAGGCAATATGAGAAAAAGCTACCTATAATTCTGTCAAATTAGATTTGACATAGGGGACCACGGGCTCCAGAATGACATAATTGCTTAAAATAACGACTAGCATGATGATGGCGCAATTGCAATACGAGAATAAAATACCACGAACTTGCATTTTAGAAAGTATTTAGGTACGAATTGGCATTTCAAGTTTATCCTTGAACATGAAATTATACATACATACATACATACATATCGTCACGCCTTTTATCCCCGAAAGGGTAGGCAGAGGTGTATTTGTACACCCACTTTTCGCCAGATATACTTTAGTCCCACGTTATAAGGGGCGAGCCTATTGCCGTACCGGGCACATTTCCAGACTCCATGCTGCTACTGAGAATTTCGTGACAGAAAAACCCAATAACACTGCCCGACCCAGGAATCGAACCCGGGACCTCCTCGGGATCCCACGCGCACATTTATGCCGCGAGACCAACGAGGCAGTCGTATAGGGTTTGATGTCGAGTTTTCCGTCTCTACGCAAAGATGGTATTTGCATCGTGTTATCCCTTAGTCGCCTCTTACGACACCCACGAGAAGATAGGGGGTGGTGACACTTGTATTCTATGCCGTCAACCACACGGCATGAAATGAAATTATCTATATAATATATCGTGTTTCGAGTATTTATTTAGGAATACTGAACAAAAAGATGTAGATGCTGATCATTTTTCAACCCTAATAGGCAGAGTTGTAACATTTGTAAAACTGTTATTGATCTAATAAAAAAAATATTTTGATCAATAAAATAATTTTATAACATAATAAACATTTTAACCGTCAATTCTAGCTAGATTCGAAAAGTCATTCCATCTTCAGTCTCATTAGCTGGTACAAATTTTCTTTCTGGTTTGGTGTCTTTTTACATTAGTACAGGGGATATTAGATTTGCAGTTATAGCTCTACTATCCTCTTGAGGTTTCGGCATTTCTCTTCGATTCAACCTCTGATATTTGACTATTATCTCCAACAGTTCATGTTGCATCTTCAGTTTTAAGTCAGCTGTGAGATTCGTCATTGAATTGCCTACATATTGTACGAAGACAAAATCTTCACTGACTTGTCGTTTGCACATTGCGTACATTTAAGTATACGATATTTTTTTAAAGATTCTTGAACTTATAATATCTTCTTGGGTTTACGCGAATGTTACACATTGAAATTAAATTACAGTTTACGGATTTTATTGCGATATATTGGTTTCAATAAGTTATTACATTTAAACCGAATGATCTAGAAATTACATTTTCAATTTATTACTAGCCGAACTATTCTTGAACTCGTAAATTCTCTGCAGTCCCTCGACAATGACGATGTACCTGAGTCGATGAAAATGCCGAGGCAATAAGAGGTACTTATCACCCTTAAGATAAGCAGGTATCTACACAAATAAGTCTATTACATTATAGCAGGATAACTCGTTTTCAAATAGCTTTGTATAGTTGGCAGAGCTATTCAACATCATCAGCCCTCTGTATTAACTGTCCCACTGCTGGGCACGGGTCTCCTCGCACTATGAGAAGAGTAATCCCATAGTCCACCACGCTGGCCAAGTGCGGGTTGGCAGACTTCATATGTCTTTCGAAAACATTATGGAGAACTTCTAGACATGCAGGTTTCCTCAAGATATTCACCGTTTAACAGGCGATAATTAAAAATAAATACGAAAAGAACTTCGAAATGTGACTAGTGCGTGCCTTGGATTCGAACCTGAGACCCTCTGCGTAGCAGTCTGTCAGTCTCTCCACTAGGTTAGCGCTGCTTCATGACAGAGCTATTACATGGTTTCAGTTTTCCCCTTTAGTCTACGGTCCCGTCTATTTCATAACTAAAAATTGTGTCAAACCTGATAGTCTTTCACCGGTATCAAACTTCAAACCTTCAAAATCTTATGCACATACACAGACGAGCCTGCACGTGATGACTAGGTGCGACGCGACGTATCGAGGTGTTAGATTAATTCTCCGTTTGTTGGTACCAGTTCAAGTGTGAATTTTCTTTCGCTTTTGTTTGACTAGCGGCAGAAATGTTTGACCCACAGGTTTGACCAGTCTAGGAGTATGATCGAAGAAGGGAGGGCGTTAGTTAGTCGGATGAACGTTTAAACCAAATTGGGGTGTTATGCATAATTGGCCAAAATATTGTAGTAATTTTCTCTGACTTGATCAGTCTCGCACAGTATCTCGATCAGTCTTTACTTATGGTTGCATGATGTATGTTACAATGCTCCGCATGAAACAGACGGTTTCATGTAAAGAGCATTTCGTAAAACTACAAATCTTGACAGTGCCATGCCTTTATATATTGGTGTTACTGACTAGCTTCGTAAAAAAATTGCACACAATTGAGACCGATGAGCAGAGAGTAGCTAGAGCTAGTACACGGAGGAAAGATGTGCCCTACAACATACAACCAAAATTACAAGTTGTGCATCACAGCCCATGGTATCAATCTGTAGTTTTATACAATAAATTGCCCATAGAATTCAAAAGTATTTATAGTGTCAACTTATTTAAATATAAATTGAGGGCTTATTTATTGAGGAAAGGCTATTATAGTGTCAATGAATTCATGGAAGATAGACATTGTAACTTGTAATTGTATAGTGGTAATTTATATAATTTACTTTGACATTTACTATTTACTTTGACATTTACATTTACTTTGAAATTTACTATTGACATAATAATCATCTTACTTGTTAATTTAATTGACTGTTGTTGTTTTTATTTACTGACTGTTCTAAATGTGTTATAATGAATTTTAATCTGATTTAACTGTAATTTTTAATGTTGTTTTATTTTATTTCTAAAATCTGATTTATTTGTAATTTTTCATGTTATATTTTATGAATTTTTTTATCCAATTTAATTTAGTTTTAAAATCCAACACATGATCTATCAATGGCTGTTACTGTTTTTCTAAACGCATTTTAATGAATTTGGATCTATTTTAAATGTAATATTGTATGTTATTTCCATTTAATTTATTTGCAATTTGTTATGTTTAAATTTTCAACACAATATTTCTATTATTATGAAATAAATGACTTATGACTTATGGTTTTGATTTTATTTAAAAACCTTGTCAGTCGGTGGCTTGGGCTGAATCTTCGAACAAGACCTGAACAGCAAATCGCTAGTAAAGACATTTTTGAGGGGATAAAAGCGACATGCCGTATTTGTTTATACTTTCGATATCTACTTACTCGTCAATAAGGTACTGTCGGGCTGTTATACAAAAATATGTCGTAATGTTTCTAGGTTACCTACATCACGTTTTTGAACAAATGCCTGATTTCTAGGTACAGGCGTAACAATACTAACAATAGCACAAGAGATGCTCTTTATGATTGTAATGAGCCTTTATGGTATAGCATCTAGATAGCGAAAATTAGTCCATTTAAAATAAAAAATGTATACAATGTATGATGTTGAATGTAATGTGTTACTTCTAATTGATCGTCGCATCACTTTTTCGTACTCCATGTTGCACGGTACTATTTCGTATGTTGATTAATACGATTGATTGTTCTTTGTACTGTTTCAGTGTTTGAAAGATCAAAAAATGCAAAATCTTTTTTTTTATTTGGTCGACGTTGTTTTTCTTATTCATTAAGTGTTATGGCCCTTTCGGTATCAGTATCACTTGCAAGTACCTACGTCTGTCAGCAAAGGTAATGTGATAAGTATATGACAAAATAAAAAGAAGCACGACCACGGTAAAGATTAAAATGCAATAATAAAGTCCTTTTCATTGGACGCGGCCTTACATGGCAAGTTTTATTTTACTTATTAGAATAATAAAATGTGATAACAACAAACTTTCTAAAAAAGTCTGAATCCGAATATGAAATGGCCGTCTGTATAATAAGATCAAATCGATTGTTTAAACGAATTTTTTTAACTTGCAAAGTCGATAAAATATCAGCGTTTCCTACTTTTAAATTAATATTGTAACAAATAATAAGAAAATAATATCGCAAACCTGTATCATACCATTTTTATTTGTTCTGAAAACTGTACCTGTATATTGTAGAAAGAATTTAAAAATAAACTTGGCTTATAAGTTCTCGACTTTGTGTGTTTGTACTGGTCCATAGAATGCGGAATGTTACGTGTAAACAGAACTGTATTGCGACAAACTAAAGCTTTTGTTGAAAACTATTGTATTAGTTTCACATTGTTGAATTAGTGATAGAACGTAAGATGTTTTGAATCAAATAAATTACAAATACTGATATTTTTGGAACGGGTCTTTATAAAGTAATTATATTTAAGAAATCAATGTGAA
This sequence comes from Euclidia mi, assembly GCA_944739405.2. Taxonomy (NCBI): domain Eukaryota; kingdom Metazoa; phylum Arthropoda; class Insecta; order Lepidoptera; family Erebidae; genus Euclidia; species Euclidia mi. The sequence continues at coordinate 24,957,974 of OX123182.2, forward strand.
ATATCTCTTATTTGCCCCGATATTTCAGCATGGGCTAAACCAGTTATTGTGTCGTATCCTTAGTTAGTACTTTGTTAGTACATTCAATGCGATTGCGAAAGTATAAAAAAAAATATTTTAGGTTCATATCATAGCGTTAGGTGGCAAAATGATTTAAAACAATATAATGAAGAGTGGGTAACGATAGCTCTTGATAAAGAATAGTGGCAAGTGGGATGGAAGGCCTTTGCCCTCCAGTGGGACAGTATTAGGTGTTAGTCTACAAATAATGTATTAGGTAAATGATGAGAATAATAATGATAGCGTTATAAAAAGGATTACGTTCATCATCGCTCTAATGTTATCCCAGTTGCATCCAAGGGTCTCTTAGAGTCACGTCTTAGAGCTCAGGATCCGCTCTTTAGTCTTACTAGATTTGACAGAATCATAGTTTTAAGAATATGCATTGACACGCGTATCATTTGCTGATTTATTGATTGCGATTAGTGCGCTGACAAATCCGTGTACGGTTCTAAACAATCTAATAGGATCTAAACCACGTCGAGTGCTTCGTATTCAAGTTCAAATACAGTAATTTCAATTAGAACTTCACTTGCTCTTTCGGGACCTATTCTCATTTGTGCGGGAGTAATGTATGAGCCGTTGGTGCACAAGACAGTAACAGTTGGTGACCTCGCTGCGAAACGATGCTCTAGCGTCTCACGCGTGTCTCCATTCCTGGAGCAGATACGGGCAGTCTGCGCGGGTCTCACGAACAGCTGTAGAACCAACACTAGAACGTTGTTTTAAAATGACGAGGGTTCTACTTATATACTATACATGTATCTCGTGCACTCACGGCCTGTGCGGGTCTCCCGTACATCTGCAAAAGTTAGAGTCAGATGTCACTGACTTTAGGTTTATGTCTGAGCGCGCACGGATTTGTTGGCAAACTTGTATGTCGCGGGTCCAGTTAGAGGCTCGCGTATTGAATCGTGTATGTAAAACTCATAAAACGGCGCGTCCAATAAAAAGATTTTAAAATCTCTTGCGCCTGGCGTTCAAGCGAAAACTTCAATTGATATACGGGGAACATTTTGCCGCAAATATACAAGGGATTCCAGCGCGCGCGAGTTTTATGAAACATGTTGTATTTTGCAATACGAAATTCACTGTTACTCTTCCGATCAGTTTATATGGTACACGGGTTGCGTTCATTAAAATGATGCAATTGCTTGAGTTTTTGAATGTTAAAATTTATGACGTGAGCTCGATTAATATTGTTTCAGTTATATACGTACTTATTTTACTTATTCATTAAATATTAAAAAACATTGTGGACTTTTGACCGTTTGGTTTTTGTGGTCAGGCAGCAGCCACTCTGAGGCAAAGCTGTTAAATCTGGTTAGACAGAAAGCGCACCCCGGGCTCAAAGATGAAATTCTTGGGTTTTCTATGGGTGCTTGGTATCAGAAGACAAATTTTCTGTGACCCAAATTGCCGCGTTGGCGGCGTGGCAGTCGTTCCCCAGTGTAAAAGCAAGAGAGACGAACGTTCCGCCAGTGTATCTTAACTTCGAGAGTAAAAGAGAAGGATAAACGACGCCAACGCCGCCAACTTGTAATCGGCACACGAAATCCTTAAGGTCTGCAGTTCTATGTAAATCTTTTCTTTGGTACTACCAAAGAAAAGATTTACATAGAACCTACTGGTAAATAACATCTTTTCAATGATATTCGCATCAGTCAAGTCAATAATAATTTTTATATTCTGTTAAGAATTAAATAATACTTAGGTACACATTCTCACAGCTACTTTTATGTTTAAAACTAGCTGAGCACGCTTTTACAGCGTTAACATTTCTTTTAAAAACATTTGTAAATACAAAAGGCTCATTTTAATAAAAATAATATTCATCTTTTAATTGAAACACCTCACGTACACAAACAATAAACGCCATTAAACAGATTCAATATAACTAATCCTTCTGTACAAAACTTTCACTTGTACTTTCCCAAATCTGTCCCGAGCTCCGTGTCACGTTGAGTTTCAGTTTGTGTTACAATCCCTTCCTATCTGTTTATCTTGGACCTTCCAACTTTTCATACCTTTACTTGATTATTTATTTATTAGAGATTTGGCTAATTTGCTCTGAAATTTGCTTAGCGCAACGTAATTCACCAATGGCGTTTGTGTGCTGGGTTGGATACAGGTTTTAATTAGTGTTGCCCAAATTCAGTCTTGGTCTTGCAGTCTTGGTCTTGTTCTTGCGTTTTTGCAAGACCAAGACCAAGAACAAGACCGCGTATTTTTAGCAAGACCAAGACCAAGACTGATCGTGCAAGACTTGAGCAAGAACAAGACTAAGCCTGCAAGACTCTTGCGTCTTGCAGCTAGGACTTAGCGCTATTTCACGGAGTAGTTAGGTGTAACAGTTCGGTGTATAGGTACGCTTAGGAATTCTATGAGACGCAAAAAACTGTATCAAAGAATATGAAAAACTGGACCTATGCGCATTACGACTAATAGGTACCATAAACATACCTACATAGCGAATAAAAAAATATCCATTAAAATCAAACTGAGTGCATGCATAGTTATGTTTTAACCATCGGCACTTTGATAATGCGGCATCAAAGGTTTTGTACTTACTTCTCAAAGAAATTTGCCGCTTTTCGGAAGTACATGGTTATGATACACGCGCCGGCGGCTTCTTTTGAAATCATATACAACAATCGTTGCCGCCGCGCCGAAATCACAACATTTGACACTATTAAGTGATGAGTCAGTCAGATGGTTACTTTGTATTAATTCTTGGTCAAAAGAATTGATATAAAGTAACATAACCTAATGATAAAGCTGTTGTGTACTGTTATGTTTGATTTGTGTTGTATTTTATTTTTTATTGAAATAAATGATAAATGGTAAAACTCTTTTATTAAATTTCATATAAGTTGAGGGTTCAATCTCTTTCTAGACAGATATTGTTCTTTAAAATACAGTCAAGTTATTGTAATTAATTTGTTTTTTTTACATGTTTTAGCAAATGTAAGCTTATAAATCATAAATGTTTATTAAGAAACAGTTACTTCCATGGAAAACGACATATAGGTCAGTTGATTTTTCGAATTTCTTATCAAATCTTCAGTTATTTATTAATCTGCTTGATCTTTACTATGGCTGTGTTAATTCAAGCTCACAATGTTCCAATTCTAATACGTTTTTCTAAGATTTAAAAACTTTAATAAATAGTAATAGACTGATAGGTAATTGCAAGACTTGCAAGACTCTTGCTGCAAGACCAAGACCAAGACCAAGACTGGGAGCGCAATACCAAGACCAAGACCAAGACCAGGTGTTTTGGCGCAAGACCAAGACCAAGACTGGCTAAGTCTCGTCTTGTTCTTGCATTTGGGCAACACTAGTTTTAATTAGTTAGCCAACCGAATTTTGTTTTATTGAGGGACATATGTATGTTTTTTTAACTACCCGAACAAGGACATGCAGGATGCTTGTCTGATATATCCACTATCCAATTCTATACTCTCAAACTTTCAAGACAACAAACTTACAAATTAATTCAAGATTAAAATTCCAACCACATAAAAAAACAAGGAACTACAAATCCACATCTGACGCAATTTTCGTTCCGCTGAGCAGTCGCAATTGTAAATAACAGGGCGAGTCTCGTAGGCCATTAGTTAGAGCACTCTACGTGGGCTCTGCATAAATGTTACCACAGCAGCACTCATTATGTAAACACCTGTCTTGACGTTCATTTTGAATTCCACTTTGTTTAGTGGCGGGTCAAAATTTTGACAATATTTTAGGGTATTTTTTTTTTGCTATGATGTTGCTCTAAGTGCGAGCGACGAGTAGTGACGAGTACAACGCAATGTAATGCGTTAACAAAAACTTTAGTATATGCCAACGTAAAACAAGTGTAAAAATACTTCTTACTACTATGCATGGCTGAGCTACTCCCTTTCCCTAGTTTTAAAGAACGGCAAACACGTGCTTTAATTCTAGGATAAGAATCTAGCTAGTCATGCCTTAATGAACTCAAAATTTGCTTAAAGCAGAACTTCAATTAGGCTTCCGTCATATTTGGCATGCGAGTTCTTCGAGCGTGCGCTCGGCTTGCACCCAGCATCCGATCAGCGTGCGCCAGGCGTGCACTCGGCGGCTAATCGGTGTCCATTCGGCGTGCGCTCGGCAGAAACACAGAGTGTACGCCGAGCGCAAGCTGGGCAAACGCTGCCCGCCCGCACGAGGATCGCACACGTAAATGGTATTCGATAATTATTTCAATATCGAGGGTTCACGGGCAAAATGTATTAAGCGACATCCTGGCCGATATTGAGTTATATACATATTCGGAATCGCCGGATTTTTCTGCGTCGTTTGCACTCGGTTTCGTGCTGATCTGAGCACTTTTTTGGCGCTTAAAACAATAGTAAATTTAGGCGCAGTTCGGAGTAGCTTTGATTGAAGCGACAATTTTTTTTTACAATTTAAGAAAAAATGGACTTCATACAGGCGAAATATTTAGTGTTTTTGACTTGAGCTATTTTCCCCGGCATAAGTTTGGTAAGATAAGGTGTTTGAATCGTCTTGCCTGCGCCTAAAATATATACATACCGTCGCTCAAAGCATTTTGCTTGCACCTGAAATTCATACTTGATGTCGCTTAAAACATTTAGCCTGCTGCTGAAATCCATACCTTGTGTCGCTTAAATCATTTACCATGCATCTGATATTAATAAACACAGGCGCTTAAATCATTTTCATATGTAATAAAAATTCTTTATACTCGGCGGTTAAATCCTTCTTTTTGAACTAAATTAATAAAGACTCGTCTCATCAGACATATTGTATTCTAAGTGGTGGAAGTTAAAACATTTTTACTCTACTGGAATTAGGAAATCTATATTCGTTAAGATAGTCAAAATTTTGTATAAATCGTTTATCCGTTGTCGGGTAAGACATATCGTTTCGGCGCCAGAGTCTTTGATTTTCGTCACTGTGAATAACGCTCGTGCCCCCGTGGTGCTTCAGTCACCGTGAACCGTGAACGAGTATGGACATGAACGAGTATGGATATGGGTCGAAACTGGTTGGGAAGAGAAGGATTGGAGGTCTTGGCTCGGATAACGTGGGCCTTGCCCCACAAGGACGGAAAGGAACCAGACTCAAGGGAAAAGTTAATGACGTGAGAGATCACCGGAAGTAGTTGGTCCATGATGGTCATAACCATACGACGGCTGATGATGTCATGTCACACGGCATTAGATTTAATGGAAAGGATTATCTTTTTGATATCATCCGAAGACTTTGGAGAAAATTGGAAAGATTGTTTTTTGTAAGTTGATTGGAAGATGTCTAGGTCGGGTAAGTTATTTAAATAGTTGACTGCCAGACACTTGGTCTGGTGATCCAATAGAGTGGGAGTGGTCAAATATTGGTTAATATCATCCAAACCAAGTGTCAGACGGAAGTCACACCGATAATGCTTGCCAATACCAAGAGTTCCAAGGAACCTCAAGATATTCGCAGGCGATGAAGAAGTGATGTTGATGAGAATGTGTCGGCGTTTGGCATTTTGCACCATTTGATTACACCGATTCTTTGCACATTTGAATAGCGCCCAGTTTTCGTCGCACCGGTCCCTTTTATATTTCCTAAACGCCCGATCCCTACGGCGCATATACGGACACCCGCCGTTAGCAAGGGTGCTGGAGGATGCCTCAGTTTGACCTGCCTCACCGGGGCATGAACATCGTATAAACGACAAATCGAGGTATTAAAAAGAAATACTTTTTCGTCAACAGTGGAGGCAGAGAACATGTTGTCCCAATTTATCATGAAGCATCCTGATCGAGTTTGTTAACATCCATGCGACCAAAACAATAAATGTACCGGACTTTAGGAGGGGATTTAGGAGGGGATTTAGGAGGTTTTAAGCGGTAAGTAAGGAAAATAAGGTCATGACGGGAAAAAACCTTTTTTAATACATAGGCTGCACTAAAAGTATCGGGAATGGAATATTTCCACTGTTCCTGTCATATTTAAATCTTTTTAATTGAAAGCTCCTTGGTTTTAAAAATCGAATACCATTTATTTAAAGAAAAAAGATTCTCGGTCTTGTCACAAGGTTTTGTCAAACTTGCTTAGTCGTTGAGAAAATGGAATTGACTCGAGAAAATTCAAGAGCGATGATTTATTATGACTTTCGAAGCGGTTTAACACAAAAACAGTGTGTTGACCGGATGATTTCTGCATTTGGTGATGAAGCCCTATCGAAAACCACAATTGTTCGCTGGTTTGCTAAATTTCAACGTTGACGTGTCAAGCTCAGTGATGATCCCCGTCAAGGTCGACCAAAAACTGCAGTCACCCAATAAAACGTTGATGCTGTGGGTAAGCTGATTGAGGAAGATCGACATGTGACATGCCGCGAAATTCAAGCAACTTTAGACATTGGCATGAGTCAAATACAAATAATCTTGCATGAACAATTAGGTGTAAAAAAGTTGTTTTCCCGATGGATACCGCATTCGCTCTGTGAAGAGCAAAACGCCTGGCGTTACTTGGTGCGTCAGAACTCTCGAAAGATTCCACGCAGGATCTTCAAATGCTGTTTACAACATCGTATCAGGTGACGAATCCTGGATATATGCGTACGAACCCTAAACAGAAACCAGTCACGAGTTTGGGTGTTCAAAAATGAGTTAAAGCCAACAAACATTTTTCGTTCACGGAGTGTTGCAAAAAAAATGGTGGCCACGTTTGTCTCCAAAACCGGCCATGTTACGACTATTCCTCTTGAGGAACAAAGAACGGTTAATGCAGAATGGTATGCTAGCATTTGTTTGCCACAGGTACTCGTTTCTGAACTCCGTAAAGAGAACTGTAACCGCCGCATCATCCTCCATCACGACAATGCGAGTTCTCACACCGCGCACAGAACAAAACAGTTTTTAGAGCAAGAAAACATAGAATTATTAGACCATCTGCCGTACAGCCCCGACCTAAGCCCTAATAATTTCTAAACTTTCCCTAAAATAAAGAATAAATTGCGTGGACAGAGATTTTCATCACCTGAAGAAGCTGTGGACGCCTACAAAACGGCCATTTTAGAGACCCCAACTTCCGAATGGAGTGGTTGCTTCAATGATTGGTTCCATCGTATGGAAAAATGTGTCAAAATTCGCGGAGAATACTTCGAAAAGCAATAAATACATTTTTAAATAGTAATGTTGTGTCACTTCCTTGATTCCCGAAATTTTCCGTATTAGTACCTGATTATTTTTAATGAAGAGAGGAAAATCAAAAGTTGTATGTGTGTGTTATGTTCTTTAAAGATGTATTGATAGATACTGACATAGAAGATGAGACAGAAGAATAAAACTAGAAGTAGTTTTCGGTTTTTACCTGATTATTTTTTATGAAGAGAGGAAAATCAAAAGTTGTATGTGTGTGATAATAATGTTATTTAGTTTTTCTCAATTAGAATTGATGTTTTTGTTACCTCATTTTTATTATTATTTTTAGAAAAGCCTTTTTTGTTGTTATCACCAGCTTGTTATCTGACATAGACTACATACATAGACTCACGCCTGTTTCCCGGAGGGGTACGCAGAGACAACGGAATGCCATTTGGAACGATCCTGACATACCTCTCTTGCTTCATTCACTCCCATCAAGTTTCTCATGCATGCTCTTCTGTTTAGGGTACTTCTGACTTATCCTTTTTTAGGATGTCTCCAATCTGGTCAGAGAACGTCCGCCTAGGTCTTCCCCTTCGTCCTGTCCCATTCAAACTTGCCTTATATATCTTTTTTGTCAGTCTTTCGTCATCCATCCTCTCCATGAGCCCAAACCATCTTAACATACCTTTCTCGATGCTTGTCACTACATCTTCTTTTACCCCACACCACTCTCGTTGTCGTTGTTATCTGAATATTTTTCAAATGGCGAAAAATGTGAATCCTTGTGCCACTATTATAATAAAAACGATCACTTGTCTGATTTTAAACACGTATTTGTTTTATTTTAAAATTTCTTTAGATTTTTATTAGTAGGAAATAAACAACAGTCCAAATTAATGTTGATCTAACCGCCAATACTAATTACACAAACAAATTCATTGTTATTTCAAACAATTTACTTTTAGAGAAAAGTGCTACAAAACTCATTTTAATCTGCAACTAGTTTATGATATTTAAATTGCTTAAACCGATTAGCCTGATTTTATTTTAGTATTCCAATGGTTGTTCATCTATTTAGCCTTACACAAAATAATAGCAGAGTGTCGCTTAAATCGTTTTCCTATACCTGTATTGTGAAGTTTATGGCACTTATATCATTTATCCTGTTTCTAAATAAAAGTAAACTGGGGTAATATTGTATGAAGCGACTTTTATTTCTATGAATAGTAGCTTAAAAGAAATGAAAACTATACTCAATTATGCAGCTTTTGTCATGGAAACCAACTTCGGTCGCTTTTTCTTTAATAACCTTATACTTTTTTTATAACGATTTTTTTTCGTAAAATTGAAACTTTAAAACGCTCTCCTGTAAAGTTTAAAAAATGTCGCTTAATACATTTTGCCCGTGAACCCTCGATATAATAGGTCACTCACTAGCCGAAAATAGAATATGAAACTTCATCTCAAAGAGGGCCATCAGCGTCAGATTTTACTTCGTGGTTAAACTATTGTATGCGCCCGAGAAACAAAAACAAACCGTTTTGTCTTTCATTTTCCACTGCAAAATTCTGCTATAGTTTTTCCCCCCTAGTTTATATTTAGTCATTTGATCCCCTTTAGCTCTCTCAAAGTTTCCCGACCAACTTCTGATACTTAAGAGTTAACGCGTCCATTTATATGAGCATCTTCTTTCTGATAAACACAACAAACAGAGTGTCTATATTTCACCCAAAATACATACATACATACATACATACATAGACTCACGCCTGTTTCCCCGAAGGGGTAGGCAGAGGCATATTAAACGCCCACTTTTCGCCAGTGTTTTGATCCCACGTAATAGGTGGCGAGCCTATTGCCGCTTATTGGGACATTTTGTTTGCCAGAGCCTCGTCCGTTGATCGGCAGGTGCACCACTTGCAGGTGAGGTTGGCTTGGGACCCTAAGTTCTTGGTGGGAACCCTATGCACCCAAAATGATCTGCCCAATACAATATAAATGTGCCATATCTTATGTTTACTCAAAATACTCATACTTTTTTCTTGTCCTATGAGCAGCTGAACACCGTTTTGGCAAGGTGCCCAAAAGGGTCCTTCAAGGTCAGTAGAGTGGTCTTGTCGAATAAAAAATAATAAGAAAATACACTCTACTTATGAGGTTGATACGAATAAACTCTGTTATATAATGGTTGAATCACTAATTGTATTTAATTATTGTGTGTGTTTGCCCATTGTTGAGGGTAGGGAAATCCAATTTTTTTGTGGTAAGAATTATAAGGCGCAAACGAAAATCTTACATTTTTGCTATACGTGGGTGGTTTGTACTTTGTTATCTCTGAAATGAATAATGTGATACTTACGTCATTTACGGGAACGTCGGCGCTCGCAAAAAGCTATTAAATTCACATACTACCAGAAATTACGCAATTAAGGAATACCTTTCCTAACTTCCAATATTCTTGTAAAGAAGAAGTTCTTATTCAATTGTATCGTTGTAAATTTCCATGTTGTGATCCTTTGTACTTAGGCAACATTTGAGATAATCCACTTCTCTTAAATTTATTTCAGGCTCTAAAGTGTACTTCAGAAAACATCACAAAAACTTAATCATATAATAAAATATATTTTTCACCGACCTAAAGCGCTCATAAAAAGCACAATTAATAACAACGCCTCTTTTGTCAGACAAAACACAAAACCGTCTCAACAATCTTTATGACAACGAGAACCACTGTAACGTTGCTAGGCAATTTTTTTATTTATATGACACAAGCTTTGTGCTAGAAAATACGTCCAAATGCTGGATTTCACGCGAAAGCCCTAAACAAAGCGAACTAAAACAAAAGAACGAAATCCAGCCATGGAGCCAAAATAGCTCCGTACATTTCATTCACCAAAACTGGCTCCCCATAATCCTATTACAGTTAATACGATTACTTTAGTTATATTTTCACTATCACGCACGACTAAGGATAGAGACAATGTTTGAGCTTCGGTCCCTCCCTGGTGAAAGTCATACATTCCAACCATAAAACGCCGATTTGCGATTACACAAAATTTTGGATTTAAGCCTCTGTCACTACGGATTTTGTGTAATAAATCGGATTGTTATACCCGTGGCCGGGGTGATTGGGACTAGGAAAGTTTTGGTTATAAGCAGATGAGTTATAATTTGGCTACAGATTTCAACCTAGAGACCGTTTAATAAGATTATGTAATATGAAACTCGCGAAGTTATGGATTATCCTTTCCCCTTGAGAATTAAATATGAATAAAAATAGAATACATAAAGGTCTTAGGAAAATACATTTTTGAGAAATTTTGCTGTGATTATTTTTTTCGCTTTTTAAGGTAAATAAAGTTTTGTGATAAAAGAGATGTATTACATTTCTTAATTTAGGAGGAAATCTGCCATTTAGAGCTTAATTTTATTATAATCCAAAGGTGGTAAATTAGCGTCTCGGTAAAAAAGTCTAGGCCGACGTCGCTAATAGCAGACGAAACTGTCAGGTTCGCGTGATAATCTTAATAATAATATACATAAAGAGGCGCCAGTATCCTTAATTATTTTGGCAATGTTTTCACATCATAGATTGTTGATATTGCCTGATATTGCCTAGGTTGCCGAAGTTAGTCGACAGGCAACATGTGGAAAAGCTATTATTCTGTTTGATCCGATTTGACTTGAAAGAGGACCAAAGGCTCCAGGGTGAAATTGATACTTGAAAAATAACGACTAGCAAGATGATGGCACACTTGCAATATATCGAATATATTAAAAGAACTCAAACTTGCACCTTAGAAGTTAGTAACGATTTTGAGTCACGTTTTGGCATATTAAGTTTATGAACATGAGATTGCCTACTTACATAATGTAATATAATTTTTTTGTTTATACAATATGAAGTCCTTATAATTCATCATTTTTATATTTAATACACCAGGGAATATGCTGGACAATCGTATTTTGAGTATTTATTTAGAAATTCTGAACAAAAATAGGGAGAAACTGATCAAGTTTTAGCCCCAATGTGCAGATAATCTTGTAACATTTATAAATCTATTATAAAACTAATAAAATGCATTATTTTGATTGATAAAATAATTTACTTAAATTAAATAACAAACATATTATCCGACAATTTTAGTCAGGCCACGTATCTTCAGTTTCATTGGCTGGTACAAGTTTCCTTTCTGTTTTAGCGTCTTTTTGCATAAATGCAGGGGATATTGGATTTGCAGCTGTTGCTCTATTATCCTCTTGAGGTTTCAGCGTTTCTCCTCGATTCAATCTCTGGTACTTCACTATTATCAAGTTTATGTTCCGTTTCATCTTCAGTTTAAATAAGCTGTGAACTTCTTCATTGAATTGCCTACATATTGTCCGAAGACAAAATCGCCAAAGCATTTGATGATAATTATTTTTGCACATGTTAGATTAAGCCCCCGTTTGTTGGTACTAGCTCAAGTGTGAATTTTGCTTCGGTTTTTGTTTGACTAGTGGCAGAATTGTTTGAACTAGACTATTAGTAGTTTGGAAGAAGGTAGGGCGTTAGTTAGTTGAATGAGTGTTTTCTCATATTGGGCTGGCCATATTTGGCCTAAATGCTCGGCTCGGCTATGACTTGGTTAGTCTTACTCAATGCTTTACTTATGTTTTTGGTATTATTAAGGAATTAAGGAACCTTGCCAGTCGCTTGCGTGGGCTCAATCTTTGAACAGCCCCCGAATGAATAGTAATCGCTCGTGAATACATTTTAGTGGGAATAAAAGTGACACACACGCCTGCTCGCGTTTGTCTATGGAACTTTTGATATCTACTTACTGCTTAATAAGGTACTGTCGGGCTGTTATACAAAAACAAGGTGAGGTGGTTAGGCTAGGTTACGTCAGACTTTAGGGTTAAGTATCTGGAAAGAAAAGCGGGACCCTTATATGATCACTTTGTTGTCCGTTCTTCCGTCTGTCAAGAACCATTTTCTCAGGAACGCGTACAGGTATCAAACCGAAATTTATATCAGATACTCAAATCTACTGTCCCTTGAAGCTGAGAAAAATCAAATCAATCAATCAAAAGATACAGCCGTTTGTGTCGTAATTTCCGCAAATTTTTGAAACTCGCAAGGGAATATCAAAACCTACAGGGTACTTCCCGTGCACTCAGAATCTTGAAATTTGGTACGAAGCAACGTCTTATAGCACAAATAAAGGAAAAATTGCAAAAACAGTATTTTTAGTTACATCACATAATAAAATATTTTGATAATTTGAAGTTTTTGCCCCTTTCCTCATGAACGCGTTGAGGTATTAAATTGAAATTCATATCTAATACTCAGGTCTATAATAAGCTGTAACAAAATCGAACTTCTTCGTCAACGAAATCAAACGAAACAGCAATTTAAGCATATTTTAAAACTCGAAACTACTCGCAAGGGAATCAAAACCTACACGGGTACTTTCCGTGAACTTAGCATCTTGAAATTTGTTACGAAGCAACGTTTTATAGCACAGATAAAGGAAAAATTGCGAAACCCGTAAATGTTTAGTTACATCATAAAATAAAACATTAAAAAAAATGTTAAAGTATCCCTTTTCCTCATGTACGCATAGAGTTATTATATTGAAATTTCTATCAAATACTCAAATTTATAATATCTTTAAGCTGTAACAAAATCAAACTTCTAATCCAACGCAAGCAAAAGATACAGTTGTTTATGCCGCGAATTTTCAAAACTTGCAAAGAAATCAAAACCTACAGGGTACTTCCCGTGAACTTAGAATCTTGAACTTTGGTAAGAGGCAACGTCTTATAGTACAGATAAAGAAAAAATTCGAAAACCGTAATTTTTTTAATATCATATAATAAAAATATTTGTGATAATTTTAAAGTTATAACTTCTTTCCTTAAGAACGCGTAGAGGTATTAAATAGAAATTCATATCTAATACTTAAGTTTATAATATCTTTAAGCTGTAACCAAATCGAACTTCTTCGTCAAGGCCATCAAAAGAAAAAGCAATTTTCAAACTCGCAACTACTCGCAAGGGAATCAAAACCTACAAGGTACTTCCCGTGAACAAAGAATCTTGAAATTTGGTACGAGGCAACATATTTTAGCTCGGATAAAGGAAAAACTGCGAATACCGCAAATTTTAATTACATCATTTAAATAAAATCTTTGTAATCATTAATTTTAAAGTTACAACCGCTTTCGTCATGAACCCGTAGAGGTATTAAATTGAAATTTATATCAAATGCTCAGGTCAAAACAAGGGTCTTTCTTGTTTCCAGTCGATCTAGAATCTTGAAATTTGGCATAAAGCAACGTTTAATAGCACATTTAAAGAAAAATTTCGAAAACCTTACATATATTTTTTGTTAGGAGTACATCACACATATTTTTAAATAATTATATATACACTTTATATAACACCTCCTACAAATTATTTGTATTTCTTTGTTGTGTACGCATATAGGCTGTTTTTATTTTTTTATTTTTTATTTGTTAGCTAGTAGTAAGTATAAATTAAGTTATAATTATGTAACCTTACGTTTATTGCGTCATTGACGTCACTTGGGGCAGGCATTGAAAACCAGCAAGTCGTTAACGCACGCGAACGACGCTACGCTGAATGTCTGCCTCATTGTCACATCGGCTACGAACAGTTAGTTATGTATATTTTTGAATGTGGGTATGGTAAAAAAAAATGTGGGAAATGTATTGATATGTTTGTGTTCCTACCTACTATATTTATGTATGTTTACCTAACTACTTATTATGTACCTAATAATTGTGCGCTGTTATGATGTGATAATAAACGAATTCTATTCTATTCTATTTGTACCGACAGGTTTGTACGGAACCCTCGGTGCGCGAGTCCGACTCGCACTTGGCCGTTATTTTGTACAACTGTCTGATTTCTATGTTTATCTACAAGCTTAAGGCGCTGTTATACCTCAGAAGCCGTGAAACACCTAATTTTTCGTTGCGCAACTAGCCATAACGGTACATACTACAAGCTTGCAAAAAAAAGAGCTTATAGTCAAAAGTCTGAACAAAAGACTTTTGAAAGAATTTTTCATGTATGTAAAATAGAATCACGGTAAAAAAATCACAAAAACAAGGCAGAAAATAATCTTTCGTCTCACTGTTTGCAATATTTTGATCGTAAGCTGTCATATTTTATTTAATAATATTGTAGGAAACCTAATGAACTAAAGAATTACCCTATTTATTTTCATATTATACGTGTATATTTTGTAAAATTAAATAAAATCTGCCAAACGTCTATGATTTTGACGCTCGGTAGATCCCATCAATATCAAACGCTTTGGCAATTTAAACCTTATTAGCATAAGCGGTGTACTGAGTGTCAGTTGCTAGTTTACGCCCCGCCCAGACCTCATCATTCGGCTATGAGCCCTGTGAGAGATGGGTCATGTCGCTTGCGTCTCCGCTACACGAAATTTTACGTAAACCTGTTTGTTATTGTAATACGCCGATTTGAGTTCGTAATTTCATGTTTTATGTTATAGACTGAATACTTTGAATCAAATAGGCTTTTAATGTGAATATGGGCACATATAATTAGGACCTAAGTTTATATTCTTGTTGCGTTTAATGTGTTATTGTTTCTGTGCTTATAAATATATAATTAGAAGAATAAAATATGGACAATTAGAGAAATAAAGTTCTAAGAAGGATTTGTACAAGAAAGCGTCGTAATAAAATAGAAATTTATCCATGATTATGAAATATGAAACATTTTTACACAAATTATTTTCATAAGCCTTTTTATCTGACTAACATTAGCGATTATGCATAATACAACTATATAAATTATTCTCACAATACATAGCTGCCACAGTTTTCAATATTTGAAAGAGTAATAACATAAAATCGAATCATTTTATGTACCTATATTGCAAATTCATTAGCTTGTCAGAGCGCCTGGAGCGCTAAGATGCCGCCACGGCGAACAATAAACAGCGCTAATATGGCGCTCCGCAGTCCTCACGCAAGTGGTAACGAATGTTGTATTATTGTGTTGTGAACATAAACATATTTAGGTACATCGGGTGCAACTTTGATTATTCATAAACTATTATGTATGTCTCAGTACATCTAATATCTTTTTAATTTCTAAAATCAATCATTTATAAGTAAGTAGGTGACTTCTCTGTTTGCTATAACACAAGTTATAGTATTTTTTTTTATAATAAAGTACCTCGTAGGTCTCGCGGCATAAATGTGCGCGTGGGATTGGGAGGTCTCGGGTTCGATTCCCGGGTCGGGCGAAGTGTTATTGGGTTTGTCCGTTAGGAAATTCTTAGTAGCAGCACGGAGTCTGGTAATGTGCCCGGTACGGCAATAGGCTCGCCCCCTATTACGTGGGACCTAAAAATTCCTGGCGAAATGTGGGTGTAAAATTACACCTCTGCCTACCCCTTCGGGGATACAGGCGTGAGTCTATAAATAAAATAAAAATAAAATAAAGTACCTAACTAATTATCTTTATTGTAATTAAAGTGAAGTTAAAGTTACAGCTTAGCAACGTCTTACACACATTTGACTGCAGTAATTCCTAACACGATTTGTTCAAGAGTGATAAGCAAAAAATACACGAGGGATAGCAGTGACTGGTTCAAATTGCGTAAGAATATGTTGACAGATTCAAATTTTGGTATAGTGGTAAAAAGAAGAGATAACAGCAGTAAAGCCAGCTTAGTAAAAATTATTTTGTGCAAATAAAATATTTGCAATGTAAAAGCAGTTGCGCATGGAGTCTAAAATGAACCACTGGCTTTGCAACAACTGGCGAAGCAAGAAAATGTAACAATCGAGCCTTGTGGATTATCCGTTTATTGGTGCCATGCCAGATGGATTAATTAGTCCAAACACGATTGTGGAGATTCCTATAAGAATGGCCTGGAGAATAGTATAAGAGCAAATAAAATACAAATATGGAAACATGATAAAAAAGTTAACTGACTAGTCTAAACAAATATTGTAATTGTTATTACCAAATTCAGGGGCAACGCCACGCTACACGCAAACAAAAATGTTTATTTGCTGTGTGGAGTGGCGAAAGTATACCACTAAAAATAGAAATGATAGAAAGAGATGATGTTTTCTGGGAGACGAAAATGAAAAAAAAGCTTGTGGCGTTTTATATGAATTGGCAGTTGCCTGAAATTCTTGATTCTCGTCGAGCTCAAGGGATGGCATTGCGAAATCACGGAGAGGAAAATGTCTCATCAGTGCTTGAAGTTTCTAGAATAACAAGGAAGGAAAGTAAATGAAAATGTGCCTCGTGAACAACAGCAAATAATAAGTATTGAAGGCTCATCAGTCATCACCTCACATACTGCCTTTAACTTTCGATGAGAATAAAGAAAACCTGCCGGGTACCTGCCGTAGCAGACAGCTAACTTATGATGAGATGTTAACTCTGATTTCGTTAGTAAATGATAAATAAATATCTTTTAGTATTTATTTTCTTTGAAACAACACATATTTTAAGCGAAATTTTTTTTTTTTATTTTTCCATACAAACATGTATGAGGAGAGCCAACGAAAAAGCAGTAACTCAAATTTTAATTCTATAATTTGGGTTGGGTTTCGAAACGAGTCGCCTGAATTTGAAGGTATTGGTGGTGTAGGGGGCTTAAGGGAGTTAGTTTTAATCCCCTAAAATTAATTTTGGCTGCCGGAGTTGCGTCTAAATATTTTTTAAACAATTTCCAAAAATTCTTAGTAGTAGTTTTTATACTTTAGTACAGTTTTACAAATGTCAGTTTTAGGTTTTATGTGAAAAACGTGAAACGAAACGCAAACCCGCCATCTTGGAATGATCATATTGACAGCTAATGTCAAATTTGTGCGTCATTGCTTTCGAGTGCCTAAGGTTAGGTGTGACTGTAATAAGTAACTAAATAGATTATGTTAGGTTCTCTTTTGACTCTTAATCCGAAAATAGGAACCCTGCGAAGCAGGGCTCCGTCAACCTTAGTTTATTAAACTAGTGTGAAGAATGTGGAAGTTGGCAGTGCCATACACACCCATGTTTGGAGATATTTTTTTTCAGAGGAAATCAAGTATTTCCGGCAAGGGAAAATGGTGAGGGCGGGTTCCGAGACCTCCCCTCCTCCCCCTCAATCACTCACAACCCCTAAAAACGGCGACGTATTTCGAAACCTTTACCATAATAATTATACTTATAATAACAATAAAACATCCATAAATAAATAAAATAAATCAACTTTTACTAAACTTCAATTATTTCGTAACTCGCTTTAGTTGAGATACGGCTTTTGCGCTTAGTAGGGCAGTATTGTGGTTTTTAGGGTACCGTAGCCAAAAATTGTAAAAGCATTTTATATTTTGTAGGATAGTATATATAGGTAGTTTTTTATATATTGTGGGAACCCTTATAGATTCGCCATATCTGTCTGTCTGTCCGCCGTATGTCACAGCCAATTTATTGCAAAACAGATTTGAAAACTGGCAGGAATGGAATAAGATGTAGGTATTCTATGAACTGCTTCACCATTTTTATATAAAAACAAAACAAAAATAATTAGGGCCTCCATATATGGAACTGACTTAATTATTTTTATCATCTTACGGCACGAAGGTATTTATCTACTTTCGTCAACAATAATTTCGTCAAAAAAAAATTAATACCTACAACGTCTAATGTTAACCAGTTTTGCTCATGGCTCCACTAACAACAAAAATTGCGCTATGCCTATATTGTACAAACAGATTGATTTATGTAATATAAATTTTAATATCAGTATCTCAATTCAATATGCTAAAACGTTTTGCTTGCGATTTTGAAATATTGGAATACGGATGTCGCCAGAATACGGCCGCACACGACGAGAATGAAGGGGGGCGCCCCGCAGTAGACGGAGCTAAGCGCCCTTCACCTCCCCTGCTTCACCCCCTCATTTACCAAAACAGTCGTTTAGGACAGCGCCTTAACAATACTAACAATATCACAAAAGATGTTCTTTATGATCGTTATGAGCCTTTATGGTATAACGTCTAGATAGCGAAAAAGAGTCCATTTAAAATAAAAAATAATATAATGTTGAATGTAATGTGACTAATGTGATACTTCTAATTAATTTAAAACTTTATCCAAAAACCACATTCAACCAAATTCTCATTAATCCTAAGCTGAGGTTTCATCTTAATTCTAAATGAATACTAAGTCCATTCTGCCTGAGCTCAACGCTACCTAAAACATATCCATAAAATGTACTTACGTAATCTAGTTAGAAATAGCTATAATTGAATAGACTGATAGGCAGTGTGCCCCCAACTTTACGAACAAAGGTCAAGCGAAGAGTCCAATTATAAAAGTTTTGGTACGACCCCTAATTAGAGCCTCCGTTCGATCTCACGTACACTTAGACCCATCATTACGACCAGCTAGATATCTCAAGTCCCGGAGGTAAAGATCAAGTGGTGTTTTGTTGACGTAATTCACCCTTAATGTCTAAAAGTGGGGCAGGTTGATGGCTCTCGGTAATATCTTAAGGTTTTCTATGGAAGTTTCTAGAGAATATTTTAAGGGTAGCTGTGATATAGTTGTAGATTTTTATAAGTGTGCCTTAACAAGGTACCATTGTTTTAAGGACACCGGCCGTGCTCGCGCTAAAATTTCTCTGCTACGTGGGACATTCATAAACGGCATTTATTCTCAAAAAAGGCGTGTGGCGTATTGTGGATAATACAAAAAATACATAATAAAAAAAATTGACGTTCATAAGCGTCACCTTGTGACCTAGATGAATAAACGATTTTGAGTTTGAGTTTCCAGTATTGTTCAGCTTTCAGAACGACTGCAAAAAACATTTAGTGCAGTGTTGGGTGATGAGAGTTTTGTTAGAAATTATTCATCGTTAAGTTGTAGGACGAACCACATAAATCCTTTTCTATGTTCAGAACATTGTATCTAAGAAAAAATATTTACATTAAATTGATTTTAAAATATTTTACATAATGAAAATCCATTAAAACTCATTATACGGGTATTATGTGTGCCTATAACCTTAAAATGTATTCAAAACATTCAGATGAAATAAACAAAAAAATCTAATTAAACTTTCACTAAATAGGTATCGCTGCGAGACCAATTTTGTGTCGCAAATATGAAAATTAATTACCAAATGTACACAGCCGTAGCTTTCAAATTAATTAATTGAAAAGTGTAGATGTATATGGAGCTGGTCCTAATGTAGTAAATAGCATAATAGCAATAGTTGTATTAAGTTGTTAAGTATTCAATGTAGAGGAGGCATTCATTCAGAATTTGATTATTTTGAAGCCGTAGTTTATCTAACTAGACTATTATCAATTTGGTAGTGTATTAGTACTAGTGTATTAGGTACTCAATATTTATATAGTTATGGTATGATATGCAGTAATATACGATTTACTATTAATGGTATATTATTAACGATATCTTTTCTCTCATACATGTTTATTGGGATTTAGTTTGATCACGTATGTCATTCAACAATATGTTAATTATTTCTGAAAATGAACACTCTATGAATAAACATTGTTTGTTAAAATAAATAATACCAAGTTTGTAGATCAACGTAGTTACAAAATAAAAAAAAAGTGTTTTGACAACGCACGATATGTATACATATTTTAATCATAGTTTCAGCAGCCATGGAATATTAAATAAATACAATATTCGTTTCAGTAAACAGTGGAAAATAATTTCAATTTGAAGATAAACCAAGGTCAGACAAGCCACGAGATGGCAGCACAATACAATAAAGTCTGCACACAATGCTGATAATAATAAAATCAGGGTTCCTTTGTTGCATTCAGTGTTAAAAGCTCCGCTCGTCGGCGGAACCCTAATCGGGTAATGGACGCACCAACTCTATTGTAGTTTTGTGTACAAACGAATAACTAGTTTTTCTTCTGATTTTACTTAGTTTGTGTCTCCTTTTTGGACGTTCCGGGTGTTCGAGTTTGTGAGAGGATTTCAGCTTTTAATGAATATAGCACTGGCCACAGAAGAGCAATGAGATATTCGGAGTGTTGTGAGTTTTTGAAGGTATTTTACCTTCACCTTTTATTTAAAAAGAAGATAGTGTGTATGGGACGGTAGTTTAGGTAGTCGCATCACTTTTTAGTACTCCATGTTGCACGGTACTATTTCGTGTGTTGATCAATGCGTTTGATTTTTCTTTGTACTGTTTCAGTGCTTGAAAGATCAAAAAATGCAAAATCTTTTTTTTATTTGGTCGACGTTGTTTTTTCTTATTCATTAAGCGTTATGGCCCTTTCGGTATCAGTATCAGTTGCAAGTACGTCTGTCAGCAAAGATAATGTGATAAGTATATGACAAAATAAAAAGAAGCACGATCAAGGTAAATATAAAATGCAATAATGAAGTCCTTTTCTTTGGACACGGCCTTACATGGCAAATGTTATTTTACTTATTAGAATAACCTGTCGTAACAACAAACTTGCTAAATATCTGAAAAATTCTGAATCCAAATATGAAAAAGTCGTCTGTATAATAACATCACATTGATTGTTTAAACGTATATCTTTAATTTCAAAGTCGATAAAATATCAGCGTTCTCTACTTTTAAATTGATATTGTAACAAATAATAAGAAAATAATATCGCAAACTTGTGTCATACCATTTTTATTTGTTCTGAAAACTTTACCTGTATTTTGTAGAAAGAATTTAACCCTACAAGGCACCTGGTGCCATATGTGGAACAACGACTTTAATCGTTCTTATAAAATATAAAACTATGAATAGGGACATCTCTTGACACTTTAATAGAAGTTAGTACCATTTAGGGATTTAGTAATATGACTTTTTACCTAAACATGTCGTTCGTGTTATTTTTATAACGCACTCAGTGTGAAATTTTAATGTAAGTGTTTAGTTAGTAAAAATAAAATAAAAATAGTAAATGAACAGCTTTGACTCGAAAAAAAATACTGTGTTTTATAACAAAGTGTATATTTTGCAGAGGTAAGGTGTTTTTTATATTATAATAGTAAACTTATTAGTAAATCATATTTTCATGGATGTGCCACATACGGTACGTCGAGCTTTAGTGTCCGGTTTTACTCATATGTACGTACAGTAACTTTCCATATGAATAATTCGATTTTATTTCAGATAATGTCACAAAGAGGATTGTGTGCTGAAAGTGGTAAAGGCATCAGAAAAATTCAGTTCATCCAAA
The DNA here is from genome assembly GCA_944739405.2 of Euclidia mi. Taxonomy (NCBI): domain Eukaryota; kingdom Metazoa; phylum Arthropoda; class Insecta; order Lepidoptera; family Erebidae; genus Euclidia; species Euclidia mi. Next base: position 24,979,411 of record OX123182.2, read on the forward strand.
ACCCTTTATCAGAGCCATTTAGCGAAGTGGAAACTTCCTTTCCTCTGCAGAGACATTAGGCTTGCCTCCCGTCAACGAACTTGTTACGAATATTGAAAATCGTCAGCCAAAAATATTAGACCCTCAGCCTAGTACCTTCATCAGGAATGGCTTTAGGTACAACTACAGGTACCATTACACAATCTCGGGTACCTAAACGATCATTTTCTATGAGTAATGCAATGGGTTATAGATTTCGAATCCCTGGTTCTTAGACTGTCACCCAAATAAGTAACAAAGATCTCTCATGAAAAGACTTCAAAATACTTATCATAAAAGACCTAAAAAATGAAGAGTTCAGAGAGGTTCTTCAGGGCAATGAATAGCAAATTGTGATAATACAGATATTGTCACCGTTATCGTCCCACGATAACAAACTTTAGTTGTTTCATCATCGTCTTTTGTGGGTTAAGTCAATAAAAAAGAAAATGTTTCTTGAGGCTATTTTATCATGTTCTCAATGTAACTCTTCAAAATTGCTGGTTATTGTACAGATGAGTCAGGGAGCAGTAGCATACGCTAACCCCAATGAAACAGAAGGAATAGAAGGACTTCAAATTTGGGAGTGGGGAAAATGTTGTGTGTGTGCTTGTTTGGGCTATAAATAAACAGAGATGTAACACAGGTTTATCTGATGAAATTGAAACTGAAAGACAGAAGCCATGTACATCAATCCTACCTCCTCGTGATGTCAGACGTGATGGGTTTGAGGAGTTTCTAGTTTGGGGTACAAAAAAGACAACGATTCACATATCCTGCTTGGAAAAGAAAAACATTCTTAACTTGCAATAAATGTCACGTACAACTCCCTAAATAAATATAATAAACGTTTTATATCTTTTCATCAATAAAAAAAATAGATATTTATTATAATACTAGTTATATGATTTTGTTTCATATAAAGAGCAATATATATTACAGTTAAAAATATTATACATAGCTATTTCATTTTATTCAAAATAATAAGTCACCAATTGAAAAAAATTGTAACTGTAAACTATTTCCAAAACATTTCTTTTTTCTTTCAATTCTACTAATTTAATACCAAGAAGCATAAGTTAAGGCTCAGTGTACCGTATGTGGAACAGAAATAAAAACTTGTTTTTTTTCGTAAATTATGGATTTATTTTTCTTTTTATCAGTGTATCTTAGCTTCTGATCACTAATTACAACATATATATTTTTGTCGCGCACTAATAAAAAAATGAGCCTTGTAGGGTTAAAAATAAACTTGGCTTATAAGTTATCGGCCTTATGTGTCTGTTCTGGTCCATAGAATGCGGAATATAATGTGAAAACAGAACTGTATTGCGACAAACTAAAGCTTTTATTGAAAACTATTGTATTAGTTTCACATAGTTGAATTAGTGATAGAGCGTACGATGTTTGGATTTAAAATAAACTACATATATACTGATATTTGTGTAACGGGTCCTATTGGAGACATTATTTGAAAAAAACAATGTGAAATATGTTTTATTTGCCCCGATATTTCAGCATGGGCTAAACCAGCTATCGCGTCGTATCTTTGTTATAATTACATCCCATGCGATTGCGGAAGTATTAAAACAATAATTGTAGGTTCATATGGTGGCAAAATGATGTAAAACAATATAATGAATGACATATAAAAAAGCTCTTGATAGGGAATGGTAGAAAGAAGGTAGGGAGGCCTTTGCCCTGCAGTGGGACAGGTAAGACTACAAATAATATAATAGGTAAATAATGATAATAATAAAGGTAGCGTTATAAAAAGGATTTACGTTCATCATCGCTCCAGTTCTCGGAGTTACGTCTTGGACCTCGAGGTTCGCTTTTTAGTCTCACCAGACTTGACAGAATATTAGGTTTAAGGATCTATATTGACACGTTGGTGGCAATAAGTCCGCTGACATATTCGCGTTTGGATCGCGACTCGTGGCTCGCTTACAACTAGGATTAAAACCGTGCCCCGTGCACTCTAAGGCCCACTTGCACAACGATTCTTAAATTGAATTAAGATGTATTTAACGAGAAAAAAAAAATTAAACACCACTAGCGTCTTGTACAACGAAAAATTTGTCGAGTAATATGATTTAAGAACTGTCAAAATTAATCACCGAAAATCGGCTGTTCAGTGGCTAATTTCATTTAAGAACTGTCACACTGATGTTGGCATCTTGTAATTAGCGATGAAAACTATCAATAATTATATAACTGGACCGGACGACGCAGCAGGGGGAGGCCTATGTCCAGCAGTGGACATCCCTAGGCTGACATGATGATGATGATGATATAACTGATAACAATGTACCTACTTGTGTTATTGTTAACCCTAGAATTCTACACTATTTGGCGCACATGTTATTCCTACACTGGGGTGCTGTAACACCCCATACTAAAATGACTGTAATCCTTAAAATAAAAAAAAAAACAATTCATGAAAATACGTTTTACTAAACAGAATCGGTAACTTGAGATCACAAATCAGCCTTATTACACAAAGTTAAATGTAGTTTGAGCAACAGCGCTTGTAGGATTTGGTCCTTTTTTGAGGATCACTGCAATGGACTAAGTTGACATCCGGTGACGGTCCTCCAAATATTCATGTATCAGTTCCAAACCTAATTTCAAAACTGTCTGCTGAAACTTTATATTTGGCTTATTATTTGATCTTGAACACTTGTAAAGAACCCAGGAATTACAACTGGTCCGAACTTCTATTTCTTCCTCGCCAGATTTCTGACAGCCATCCGAAACAAAATAAATAAACTTCATTGAATTTTACTTTCATAATATCAAAAAATATCTGTATTTAATTCATAATATAAGACTATTATTTTAATAAATAATCAAATTTAATAACTTATTACATATAAATGCATCAATCGTAATAAATAAATAATCTTACGATTTTACTACACTGGGGTACTGGCGTACCCCACAGCACTTATACAGGCGACCACACAACGCGGTCCCTCGTCACTTTATTGACGTTACGCGAGCGGTTGACACCAAACTAAAATACTCCGACGCGCGAATTCGTGGATATTAAAGAAATTGAGATATTTAGAAAACAAATCGGTGTGGGGTGCGCCTGCACCCCATGTAGGGTTCTACGGTTAATGCTTAAAAGTTTCTAGTTATTATTTGTCAATTGTCATTTCGTTGCTAGGCGACGACAATGCGTTTTGTTTTATGCTCAAAGTACATATAGTCTAAGGTTTTATGCGAAACCATACGCATAACATCGTTAAAATCGTAACAAAAAGGCTTCATACCATGAAACAAAACTTAGAAACTACTTTACCGACCTCATAAAATGTTTAACTAAATCTAAGCGTTGTTGTCGTTGTGCAAGAGGACGCTAAATACTTTTAAGTTAAATTATTTTATGCTGTTAATTCTGTTCAAAAAATTTAAATTAAGGAGTGACTTAAATCAAACGTTACGCAAGTGGGCCTTAATCATTCGTGGATCAGTTTAAATACTGTCATTTCTATTAAGCATTTACATACTCTTTTGAGACGTCACTTACTTTTAAACATGTGACCGTCTTGTACACCGTGGGTACGGATCGAGGCTGGCCGGTGTATTTAAAACTCATAAAATGGCGCGTGGAATAAAAAGGGTTTTAAAATGTCTGGCGCCTTGCGTTCAAACGAAAACTTCAAGTGATATACGGGGAACATTTGGCGCAAATATACACGGGATTCCAGGGCGGGCGAGTTTTATGAAAAATGTTGTGTTTTGCAATACGAAATTCACTGTTACTCTTCGGATCAGTTTATAAGGTACACGGGTTGCGTTCATTAAAATGATGAATTTGCTAGAGTATTTGAAAGTTTAGATTTAAAGTAGGTATGTTCGATTTAAATTGTTTTAGTTATATTATACGGAATTTATAGTGGACGTTTAGCCTTTGGGTGTCGGTAGTAAGACGGGGCATCTTTTTAATTGCAAAGTGAATCGCGTTCGTCTCGTCATTAATATTATTATTATATTCTGTTTATTTATTTACATACACATTCTCACAGTTACTTTTATGTTTAACACTAGTACTGCTCAGTATCCGTCGTATTAGTGTGATGTTATAATAGTATAACCTATCATAGCCTCCAAAACCAAAATAGAACCAGCAGTTCCTGAGATTAGCGCGTTCAACAACAAGAAACTCTTCAGCTTCGTAATATTGGTATAAATATAGGTATAGATTGCATTGAAAAGACGACATTAAAAAATACAAGGGGCTCATTTTAATAAATAATTGTAAACTTTTGATTAAAACACCTCACGTACACAAACCATAAACGCCATTAAACAGATTCAATATAACTAATCCTTCTGTATAAAACTTTCACTTGTACTGGACCCAAATCTGTCCCGAGTTCCGTGTCACGTTGAGTTTCAGTTTGTGTTACAATCCCTTCCTATTTGTTTATCTTGGACCTTCCAACTTGTCTTACCTTTACTTGATTATTTATTTATTAGAGATTTGGCTAATTTGCTCTGAAATTTGCTTAGCGGGACGTAATTCACCAATGGCGTTCGTGTGCTGGGTTGGACAAAGGTTTTAATTAGTTAGCCAACCAAAGGAGATGTACCATTTGGCCATACATTATGGGCCTGGCACGGCCAAACACGACACCATGTGTGTTTTGAAGATAAATGACGACTCTATTAACCTGTATAATTTCTTTTTAAATAAATTTTGGTGGAAATAAGATACGAGATATTTGAAATGGAAATTATTCCGCAACTAAATATACCTCAAAATTTAATTTTAACATAAATATAATACCTAGATGTAAATAAAGGTATGTCTTTGCGTCTTAAAGAACAAAAACTACATAAAGAGTGGCCAATAATAATGAATAATCACCTGTAGGGAACCTCGTACTATGTATACTCGTCCAAAAAAGCTAACCACAATCACAAACACCGCTGCATATTCTTAGCATGGGTAGAAGGTACTGATCATTATTATTGAATTTATATTCAATTACATTACATTAAACCGTACGAAAACACCAATAAATCAGAGCAAAATATTTACGATACACAGTAGCAACACGAATGACATAACAGATAAAAAAGTGTTGCAAATGGTTTGAAAAAATATTTCTACTATCGATTAAAAAACAAAACGATTTTTACCGATTAATAATTATGGAATGTATAATAAATTATATATTTCTTGATTCTTTTTACAAATTTACTTATAAAATAAATAAAATATATTGTTTTCTAATATAATAATAAAAATATTATTTCCTTAAAACTATTTCTGCCTACCATACTTCATTTTATTTTTAATGCTGGCAACATAAGACATTCATCCGCTATTACCATAGCCTATTCAAAATAATTAATATTTAAAAACTAAATTCTTTCACCGATACTCTATCAAGAAACGGAAACGAGGTAAAAATTTTAAAAATTATATGTTTAATTTCATTTATTCACAACTTTCTGGCCGCTACAGGCCGTATTTGGTATTTCTCCTTTGGTTTGTTGAGGGACATAATTATGTATGTTTTGGCTGCAGGAATAGCGATGTGGTTAAAGCCGTTGCGTCGCCGCGGCACCGTTTAGCATTGATTTAAGTTCGATGTCCACATAGGATATAACTATTTCCGATAAAATAGGTTTGTGACGTGTCTAGGTGTTCTTTGTGTTAAGTGTTGTACAGTTGAGATTTTACGTAGAGGAACATTTTATTAAATTCTTTAAAAAGTTAATAGGTATGGCTTTAAAACTGTAACCAAGCTTGACTGCTAGGTTCTTAAACTACTTACTACTTAATGTAGGTATGCATTCACGCATGGCGTAATGAAAAGAACGGATTGCAAAGGCATGGTAATGATGCTGTTGATATTATTTCATTATGTCGTTCTCAGAAAATGCTTTTTGACTTTCAGGAGGTCTGCAGAGGAATTTTGAACACTATTTACTATCTAACGATAATACTAACAGTTTAGTGCCTTTCGAACAAATTATTTTTAGTTTTGCCAAAAATGTAAAGCTTTTTAAAATAATGTAGCTCAGTTATATTTAAATTGATAATTCAATTTTCTCGCCTCATAATAATAATTAAAATGAGTCATTCCGATTTTACACTAAAGAACAAGGCTCAAAACAAAAACCAAATACAATTTAAATTTAAAAATAAATTATTAAGCTAGGAATTTCACCGAGAATAAAACGGTACGCTAGCAAAACACAATTTTCATATCATTATGGTTACGTAAAGCGGAACGGATACAGCATTCACTGGCGCGAAAAAATTCATCAGCACCGAAAATTTAAGCTGTAATTTGTATGGGGCGAACTTGTGCGCCCTTAACAAGAGGGATGGTGGCATACGTCCCATTGCCGTGGGTTGCACATATCGGCGTATAGCAGCCAAGATATGCTGTAAATTTTACAGCAGGTAGCTATCGGAAAAATTCCAACCCCTCCAACTAGGTTTTGGTTCCAAAGGGGGTTGCGAGGCTGCTATACATGCCCTTTCTACGTACCTTGGAAGTGGTGATGGAGAGGTCATTTTGAATGTTGACTTAAAAAACGCCTTCAATTCAGTGAATAGGGACACTTTGTTGGCACAAGCAAAATTAGAAACCCCTAAAATTTTTCAATTTCTTTGGCAATGTTACAGGTACCCCACAAAATTATTATATATGGATAAGCTATTGGAATCAGCAGTTGGGTGTCAACAAGGTGACCCTCTTGGACCAGTCATTTTTAGTTTAGCAATACACCCCATAATTCGGCAAGTAAATTCTAAATTTAATGTATGGTTTTTAGATGACGGGACCCTAGGAGAGGATCCAGATATTTTATTACAAGATTTAGCTCTTCTTAAAAATAAATTCGCATCTATTGGTTTGGAACTAAATTCTAGTAAATGTGAGCTGTTTATAAATACAACAGACTCTTCAAAAAAACATTCGATTATATCTAAATTTAATCATTTGGCTTCAGACATCAAAATTGTTGATATGAGTTCTCTTCGCCTCCTAGGTTCTCCAGTTTTTGAAGAATCTTTCGATTCTTTCATAGAGGAAAAAAATCAAAATTTTTGTGATATTTCAGATCGCCTATTCAAAATTAAAGTACATTCGGCCTATACTATTATTCGATATTGTCTTTTCGTCCCAAAATTCACACATGCTTTAAGATCTTCTCAACTTTGGAAAAAATATGCACTTTTAGAACAAGTCGACAAAATTATCCAAACAACTTTAAAGAGAATACTAAATGTGGACTTGGACGACCGAGCCTGGCTACAAGCGTCATTGCCTATACGTCTGGGTGGGCTCGGTATACGCAAAATTTCTAGTGTCAGTTTACCGGCGTTTCTGTCTTCGGTTCACAGCACGGAAGAGTTAACTAGGAAAATTTTATCACCTACACTAGTTAACTCAGAAGTGCTGTGCAAAGGTGCATAGGGTTCCCACCAAGAACTTAGGGTCCCAAGCCAACCTCACCTGCAAGTGGTGCACCTGCCGATCAACGAACGAGGCTCTGGCAAACAAAATATCCCGATAAGCGGCAATAGGCTCGCCACCTATTACGTGGGATCAAAACACTGGTGAAAAGTGGGCGTTTAATGTGCCTCTGCCTACCCCTTCGGGGAAACATGCGTGAGTCTATGTATGTATGTATGTATGCTGTGCAAATCCGAAGCTGTAAACGCCTGGAAAAAGGCTTGTCCAAGCACTGATTTGCCTACCAACCTATTCTCCCAAAGACAGTGGGATGCGCCGCTTTGTGACTTGTAAGGAAAAGTCTTTTAGATGCATCTTTTAACGTTGCAGAGCGTGCTCGCTTGCTGGCTGTGGGAGAATGGGAATCGGGTCTGTGGCTTCAGGCACTACCATCGTCCAACACTGGAACCATGTTGGACGATGAGACGTTCCGTATCGCCACTTGTCTTCTTTTAGGTGCTCCGTGTGTTTCTCCGCATCGATGTCATTGTGGAGAAGACGTCGATAGCCTCGGACACCATGGGCTATCTTGCAGCAGAAGCGCTGGTAGAATTCCCCGTCACGCCCATCTGAATGACAAAATTCGTCGTGCTCTTGTCGCGTCTGGCGTACCAGCTGTACTTGAACCAAATGGTTTGGTACGCGACGACGGTAAGAGACCTGATGGTATGTCATTGTTGCCTTGGAAAATGGGTAGGCCCTTGGTGTGGGACGCAACCTGCGTAGACACCCTCGCGCCATCACATGTTCCAAGCACGGGAGGCCATGCTGGCGCTGCTGCTGCAACTGCGGAAACCCTCAAACGGCGCAAATACAGTAATTTAGTGAGTAATTACGTGTTTGAGCCGTTTGGGGTTGAAACGCTAGGCTAATGGGGTCCGAGCGCTCGTTCACTATTCCGGGAAATTTCTAAACGTTTAATCGACGTCTCACGTGACCAGAACGCTGGTTTATTCCTTGCTCAGAGAATCAGCATTGCCATCCAGCATGGCAATGCTGCCAGCCTTCTGGGCACGTTACCCGATGACATTGATGCGGAGGCATTTTACGACGCCTAAACCTTGTAAATATTTTAATTTTTTTATTTGTTTTTACGGTTTTTTGTACATATACTACTTAGACATTAAGATTAGATATACATATAGATTATAAAATAAAATACCTTGATAATATTTCTTAAAGTGCAGTAATAAATAAAAAAGCTGTAAAGTCTATAGAGTTGACTATTCTAGAACGTAGAAAAACCTCTTGAGCGTTTTCTAATTCATGGGTGTCCTAAAGTCGCGAACCGGCTTAAAAAATTTAAGAACACCGGTGGAAACTAAATGTGTTAAACTTTATTTTCTATGGCCAATCGCTATACGAGTTAAAATTACGCGCCAGTTCTAAGTATTCAACGTCAATATTTGGAATAGTAAATATTGAATGTTAGGCGAAGGTGGTTGGAAGGTGCAAATAATTTTCGGAAGCCGGGATGATGCAATGTTTGTCACGTTATCTTTCTTGGATTAAGTCTCATGATACAGTTTATAGAATTTAGACTTTAGTTTATCGGAACCCGAATAACATAGCCTATTCAAGTCGTGCATCGGTAGGCTTCGTGGAAATTTTAAGTCTTGTACATTATATCTCTGTTTCTGTACAATAATACCATTTTTACAAAACAACGAATTTTTATGAAATTAACCAAAGTATTTATTTATTTTATGGTTGAACATTATTGAAATGGCTGCATGTATAAGATTCTGTCGTCGGTCGTTTCGTTTAAGTAAATTTTTTACAGTTATAATATTGTTCGCTGTTACTAAATTTCAAAATACTTCTTAACTACCCGAACAGGGACATGCAGGACGCTTGTCTAATATCCACTATCCAATTCTATACTTTCAAACTTTCAAGACAACAAACTTATAAATCAATTCAAGATTCAAATTCCAACCGCAATAAAAAGCAAGGAGCTACAAATCCACATCTGACGCCATTTTCAATCCGCTGAGCAGTCGCAATTGAAAATAACAGGGCGAGTCTCATAGGCCATTAGTTAGATCACTCTACGTGGAATCTGCATAAATGTTACAACAGCAGCACTCATTATGTAAACACCTGCCTTGATGTTCATTTTGAATTACACTGTGTTTAGTGGCGGGTCAACATTTTGACAATATTTTAGGGTATATTTTTTTGCTATGATGTTGCTCTAAGTGCGAGTGATGAGTTGTGACGGTGCAACGCAATGTAATGCATTAACAAAACCTTTAGTATATGCCACCGTAAAACAAGTGTTAAAAAATAATTCTTACTATTATAACTGCATGGCTGAGCTTCTCCCTTTCCCTAGTATCACAGAACGGTAAACACGTACTTTCATTCTATGCAAATATAAACTACTAGGCATGCCTTAATGAACTCAAAATTTGCTTAAAAGCTAAATTCCAATTAGGCTTCCGTCATATTTGGCATGCGAGTTCTTTGAGCGTGTGCTCGGCTTGCACCCAGCATCCGATCAGCGTGCGCCCGGCGTGCACTCGGCGGCCATTCGGTGTCCATGCGGCGTGCGCTCGGCAGAAGCACAGAGTGTACGCCGAGCGCAAGCTGGGCACACGCTGCCCGCCCGCACGAGGATCGCACACGCCCAATGTGAGGTCAGCATTAAACAATATGCATGGGCTGATAAAGGTAAATGGTATTCGATAATTATTTCAATATAATAGGAAGCTAGCTGCACTAGCCGAAAATAGAATATGAAACTTCATCTCAAAGGGGGATACCAGCGTAAGATTTTACTTCGTGGTTAAACTATTGTATGCCCCCGAGAAACAAAAATAAACTGTTTTGTCTTCCATTTTCCACTGCAAAATTCTGATGGCTAGAAGTATTTTCCCCCTAGTTTATATTTAGACATTTGATCCCCTTTAGCTCTCTCAAAGTTTCCCGACCAACTTCTGATACTTAAGAGTTAACGCGTCCATTTATATGAGCATTTTCTTTCTGATAAACACACTAACTAATACATACCTACTGACAAGTATATTATTAATTATCCAAAGTGTCTATATTTCACCCAAAATGGTCTGCCCAATACAATATAAATATACCATATCTTATATTTTATCAAAATACTCATGCTAGGTTTTTTCTTGTCCGATGGGCAGTTGAACACCGTTTTGGCAAGGTGCCCAAAAGAGTCCTGCAAGGTCAGAAGAGTGGTTTTGTCAAATAAAAAATAATAAGAAAACACACTCTACTTATGAGGTTGATGCGAATAAACTCTGTTATATAATGGTTGAATCACTAATTGTATTTACTTGTTGTGTGTGTTAGCCCCTTGTTGAGGGTAGGGAAATCCCACATTTTTGTGGTAATAATTATAAGGCGCAAACGAAAATCTTAGATTTTTGCTATACGTGGGTGGTTTATACTTTGTTATCTTTGAAATGAATAATGTGATACTTACGTCATTTACGGGAAAGTACGAGTTACGGCGCTCGTAAAAAGCTATTAATTTCACATGTTACCAGAAATTACGCAATTAAGAAATACCTTTCCTAATTCCAATATTCTTGTAAAGAAGAAGTTCTTATTCAATTGTATCGTTGTAAATTTCCACGTTCTGATCCCTTGTACTTAGGCAACATTTGAGATAAACCACTTCTCTTAAATTTATTTCAGGCTCTAAAGTGTACTTCAGAAAACATCACAAAAACTCAAACATTTTATATAATAAAATATATTTTTCGCCGACCTAAAGCGCTCATAAAAAGCACAATTAATAACAACGCCTCTTTTGTCAGACAAAACACAAAACCGGCTTAACAATCTTTATGACAACGAAAACCACTGAAACGTTGCTGAGCAATTTTTTAATTCATATAACACAAGCTTTGTGATAGAAAATACGTCCAAAAGGTGGATTTCAGGCGAAATCCCTAAACAAAGCGAAGCTCTGTACATTTTATTCACCAAAACTGGCTCGCCATAATCCTATTACAGTTAATACCATTACTTTAGTTATATTTTCATTGGCACGCACGACTAAGGAAGACGATGTTTGAGCTTCGGTCCCTCCCGGGTGAAAGTCAAACATTCCAACCAGATAACGCCAATTTGCGATTATTCAAAATTTTGGAATTAAGCCTCTGTCACTAAGGATTTTGTGTAATAAATCGGAATTTTATACCCGTGACCGCGGTTATTGGGACTAGGAAAGTTTCGGCTATAAGCAGATTAGTTATAATTTGGCTACAGATTTCAACCGAGAGACCGTTTGTTAAGATTATGTGTTATGAAACTCGCGAAGTTATGGATTATTCTTTACCCCTTGAGAATTAAGGATGAATAAAAATAGAATAGATAAAGGTGAGTCTTAGGAAAATATATTTTTGAGAAACTTTGCTGTGATTATTTTTTTCGCTTTTTAAGGTAAATAAAGTTTTGTGAATAAAAGCAGTAATACATTTCTTCATTTAGGAGGAAAGATGCCATATGGAGCTTAATTTTAATCCAAAGGTGGTCAATTAGCGTCTCGGTAAAAAAGTCAAGCCGACGTCGCTAATAGCAGTCGAAACTGTCTGGTTCACGTGACAATCTTGATAATAATATACATAAAGAGGCGTCAGTATCCTCAACTATTTTGACAGTGGTTTTACATCATAGATTATTGATATTGGCTAGATTGCCGAAGTTAGACGGCAGGCAATATGTGGAAAAGCTATTATTCTGTCTGAACCGATTCGACTTGAAAGAGGACCACAGGCTTCAGGGTGAAAATTATACTTGAAAACTAATGACTAGTATGATGATGGCGCACTTGCAATACAAATATATAAGAATTCAAACTTGCACCTTACAAGTTAGTGACGACTTTGAGTCACGTTTTGGCATATCAAGTTTCTGAACATGAGATTGCCTACTTACATAATGACATATAATTTTTTTGTTTATACAATATGAAGTCCTTATAATTCATCATTTTTATATTTAATTCACCAGGGAATATGCTGGACAATCGTGTTTTGAGTATTTATTTAGAAATTCTGAACAAAAAGAGGGAGAAACTGATCAAGTTTTAGCCCCAATGTGCAGAAAATCTTGTAACATTTATAAATCTATTATAAAACTAATAAAATGCATTATTTTGATTGATAAAATAATTTACTTAAATTAAATAACAAACATTTAACCAACAATTTTAGTCAGGCCACGTATCTTCAGTTTCATTGGCTTGTACAACTTTCCTTTCTGGTGTAGCGTCTTTTTGCATAAATGCAGGGGATATGGGATTTGCAGCTGTTGCTCTATTATCCTCTTGAGATTTCGGCGTTTCTCCTCGATTCAATCTCTGGTACTTCACTATTATCAAGTTTATGTTGCATCTTCGGTTTAAATAAGCTGTGAAATTCTTCATTGAATTGCCTACATATTGTCCGAAGACAAAATCTTCACTGACTTGTCGTAAAAGTAATTCTCTTCGTATTTGTGTAAGAACGTCTTTGACGATATTGAAAGGCCAAAGCATTTGATGATAATTATTTTTTGCACATGTTAGATTAAGCCCCCGTTTGTTGGTACTAGCTCAAGTGTGAATTTTGCTTCGGTTTTTGTTTGACTAGTGGCAGAATTGTTTGAACTAGACTATTAGTAGTTTTGAAGAAGGTAGGGCGTTAGTTAGTTGAATGAGTGTTTTCTCATATTGGCCTAAATGCTCGGCTCGGCTATGACTTGGTTAGTCTAACTCAATGCTTTACTTATGTTTTTGGTATTATTAAGGAATTAAGGAACCTTGCCAGTCGCTGGCGTGGGCTCAATCTTTGAACAGCCCCCGAATGAATAGTAATCGCTCGTGAATACATTTTAGTGGGAATAAAAGTGACACACACGCCTGCTCGCGTTTGTCTATGGAACTTTTGATATCTACTTACTGCTTAATAAGGTACTGTCGGGCTGTTATACAAAAACAAGGTGAGGTGGTTAGGCTAGGTTACGTCAGACTTTAGGGTTCCGTATTTGGAAAGAAAAGCGGGACCCTTATATCGACCTATCCGTAGAATAGAGTTCCATGTGATTATAGACCAAAATCGCGTTAAATAGCTAAATGGGATAAGGAATGCGAACTCTACAAAACTGTGTTTTTAGAATTTTCGTATCTTATTTACTTTCGGAGATATAGAATCGAATAACGTCTCATCTGATATTTGTTCCGCACAACAACGCACGATGTATACAAAGGACGGCGCACGGGGAGTATGGGTGGCGCGAGCTCAGCGACCGATCATCAGTCCGGCCGTTAATAATTGGAAGAAGAAGAAAATTGGAGCATTTTCGTGTTCTATGCTTAATTTACATGATATTTAGGAAAATTCAATATATTCATTAAAAAGAATACTTTTAAAGATATCAGGATAGCGCAAAATACTAAATATGATTCAAGTAGATGCAGAAAAACCTGATCTTAGTTCGGCGTTTACAAACTTACATACCGCGTTTGCAAATCAATATTTCAATTCTGGTAAGTGACAATGTTTTACAAGTATTACTTCACTATATACAACTTTAAGTTCCTAAATTAACACAGATTGTTGTATTTATTACTTTTTAACTCAGTTCATAGTTAATAGCGATCGATGACTATTTAGAATGTTTTTCGATGGAGTTGTTCCGAAACGCAACTCTGCACTCTGGCGCAAAAAGCCGATTACCGTAATTAGTATTCACAGAGTAATCGATTTTTATGCAATATTGAGCAACAAAAAGCAGAGGTCTTATGGAATCATAGAAATTAATTTAGCGGGTCTTAATCGCGTTAACTTAAATTATTTAAGGTATAAATACCTATTTGTTACCGACGTTTCGCTCGTCTTGCACCGAGCGTGGTCGCGGAGAGACTGATGAGAGCTCAGCGACGTCTTGTGGAAGTGCGGGTTTCAGCACCTACCCTCACTTGGTCTTTATTTAAGTTCGCAATGTCGGTACTCCGACACACTACACTAATGACGTCTACACACTGTTGAGATTTATCACTGCGGCGGTGTTTACACTTGCTGATGACTGGATTCCAAGTGGCCGATAATCTATATCCATCCTCCCGGTTGAAATTGTTATATTTCTTGATTTCTACCGCTTCACGTACTATCCTGGAGTAATAGTGACGATCGGTGGATAAGACTTGTGGTTGATGCAGTTCTATCCAGTGGTTTGGTCCAGACGAGCGAAACGTCGGTAACAAATAGGTATTTATACCTTAAATAATTTAAGTTAACGCGATTAAGACCCGCTAAATTAATTTCTATGATGTATACAAATCGCGAAAGTTTAAAGTCTTATGGAATATTAAGAAGTTTTTTTACGAACATTATTGAAGTTTTAAGCGTCTGAAGTTAAAAAAGGACGGTTTACGCCGGAGTCTGTGAAACAATTTGTGGGTTCAATGTTAAGATGGGACGTTGTTACTCAAAATGTTGAATCAGTTAGGACGTTGTTCAATTGAAAAAATCTTTAATTATGAAGATTTTTTATTAGAAATAAGTTAAATTTATTGCAAAATTTATTGTTTCAAAGAACGTCTTAAAATAGTTTAAATTATTTGTGCAAAATATTTTTTATATTTTAGTAACGAGTGAAGGATAAACGGGCTTGAATCGTATTTGCCTCCTGGTACAAAGGAACCAGTCGTGAATTTGATATATTATGGGAAGAAATATAGATACAAACGTGATGGGACAAAGAAAAGAAAGGAATCTGTAATACCTCAATACCGGATAGTATGTCTATTTAGTCTACCAAAGGTGACTACAGTAATCAACCTAGTTAATTTTCTTTGAAAATCAATTAAGTTTTTCAAATTCATCGTTAATACAGCTCTAACAGTAAGAAGTGTAACCACGGGTCTACCCCAGATAGTTTAAGTACTAACTCCGATGCTGTTTCCTACTAATAAATAATGATAAAAATACTCTACCACATACACACAACATCATCTAATTCCAAAATAAGCAGAATTTGTATTATTTTGTTACTGGACAAAGGATAAATGTAGTATTTTTGTAAATATATACATGCTCATTCGACATGCGATATTATATTATGCCCTAATAATACAAAATATTAAGACGAGAGAATACTTTTAATTAAGTAGTCTGCCATTTACTACAGCTGCCACCGACAGTCACTGCAAGAAAATTGAAGTATGCCAAACTATGTTCCTGCTGATGCTGTTTTAACTCATTTTGGGTTATATTATTATGTTGTTGCTAGACTGCATAGATGAAATATGTATGCATGGGTGAGACAGGATAAAAGTATAATTCTAGAGGAAGGGCAGGCGGAGCCGGCTTGACAGGCACAAGATCATTATAGATGATGCAATGAAAAGTGTGTTTCAAGTATATTAAGACCTAATGGTCATGTGCTGCTTAAGTTATTTATGTAGAGTAAGTACTGAAATGTGTCATTATAATGGTCTCAACGTTATCCGGGTGGCAGCCACGACTTTATGCCTTAGAACCCAGGCTCTGCTTAGTAGACTAATAAGATTCGATAGAATAGTTTAGCTAAGTACTAAAATGAGTATGAGTACTCGATTTGCAATTTTGTTATTGTTTAGTTGTATTTTATTATTATTTAGTTAATATTGTGCACCAAGTCTAAGTAAAAACGATGTAAGATGTTTTTTATTCTTATACGAGGTGTAAAAAGACCCTTTACGAAAATTCTTTAGTTCGGCACCATACCTTGGAAATTACTGCTTCAGGAGATATTGAGGCTCAAAGTTACCATACAATTTTTATTTAGGTACAAAATCCATTCATTTCACGCGCCAATTTGTTCTTTATAGGATACCTTTCCTTGTATAGGTAAGTATCACGAGAATTGCACACGCGTACTTTACATAGCAGCTTATAAAATGTGTCTACTAAAAAAATCGTATCCGAGGTATTGTTTTGCTAAATATGACTTAGCAAGATGTGTAAAACGAGTAGACTTCGGCTTGGTGATGGGTCTTTTTCCACCGTGTATAATATTATAAAGAAGAAGATATTGGGTTAAGATCGCAGGAAGCGGTGGAATTCAGGCGGCACATGATTGGAGTTGTGTGGACAGCCTTTGGGGAGGCCATGTCCAGCAGTGGATGTCTTTAGGTTTAGGTGATGAAATGATGTTTGTAGTCATAATTTTATTTTATATTAAGTAGGTCCTTATAAAATAACTTTGTGAGTGCTCGTGAAACCCGTACTCCAGTGTAGATAGGTACGTAGTTGCAATTTTGTGATACAATATGTCATTTATTGGCTATTAATTGTTCTATAATATACATAAAAATTGATGACTTTTAAATAAGTATATACGAATATACGTAAAGTGAAATAAATATAAGTACATACGTACACAGTTTGTATATTTTTAAATTAGTAAATATAATTACACGACGTGTCTAGTTAGTAAAATTATAATTACTCATGCATGCAAGAAGTCTAATCTATGCCGCCTAAAGTTCTGTCAACAATTTTAAGACCTTCCTATAAAAAAAAATGACATAGCATTTAATTTTATGTTTTATATTATTCACAAAGGAGGGATCACAAAGGAAGGAGGGATGAAAAATTCCAACAAAAATCAACCTTTGTTGACATAAAATGTCTTTTAAATCGAACATTTCCGCAAAACAACGCACGATGTTCACCACGGACTCTCGCTTTTCCGTCATAAAACGTCATAGGTCGATATGTAACCCACTATCTCGTACAATAAAAGGACTAGATATATACACTATAGAGCATTTAATTAGGCTGGGCTGTTGTAGTAATATACCAAAAAATCTTTATTTTAAGTGTCTCGTTATAAGATTTATAAAGAGTTACACAAGTCAAGAACTTCTACAGCCTCTACTGAAAATTGGGATCCATGCAGATCGGACTTTGTTCTACGGACGAGTCGATATGATCACTTTGTTGTCCGTTCTTCCGTCTGTCAAGACCCATTTTCTCAGGAACGCGTACAGGTATCAAACCGAAATTTATATCAAATACTCAAATCTACTGTCCCTTGGAGCTGTGAAAAATCAAATCAATCAATCAAAAGATACAGCCGTTTATGTCGTAATTGCCGCAAATTTTCGAAACTCGCAAGGGAATCAAAACCTACAAGGTACTTCCCGTGCACTCAGAATCTTGAAATATGGTACGAAGCAACGTCTTATAGCACAAATAAAGGAAAAATTGCAAAAACAGTATTTTTAATTACATCACATAATAAAATATTTTGATAATTTGAACTTTTCGCCCCTTTCCTCATGAACGCGTTGAGGAATTAAGTAAATTGAAATTCATATCTAATACTCAGGTCTATAATAAGCTGTAACAAAATCGAACTTCTTCGTCAACGTAATCAAAAGAAACAGCAATTTAAGCATATTTTAAAACTCGTAACTACTCGCAAGGGAATCAAAACCTACAGGGTACTTTCCGTGAACTTAGCATCTTGAAATTTGTTACGAAGCAACGTTTTATAGCACAGATAAAGGAAAAATTGCGAAACCCGTAAATGTTTAGTTACATCATAAAATAAAAACATTTAAAAAAATGTTAAAGTTACTACCCTTTTCCTCATGTACGCATAGAGTTATTATATTGAAATTTCTATCAAATACTCAAATTTATAATATCTTTAAGCTGTAACAAAATCAAACTTCTAATCCAACGCAAGCAAAAGATACAGTTGTTTATGCCGCGAATTTTCAAAACTTGCAAAGAAATCAAAACCTACAGGGTACTTCCCGTGAACTTAGAATCTTGAACTTTGGTAAGAGGCAACGTCTTATAGTACAGATAAAGAAAAAAATCGAAAACCGTATTTTTTTTACATCATATAATAAAAATAGTTGTGATAATTTTAAAGTTACAACTTCTTTCCTTAAGAACGCGTAGAGGTATTAAATAGAAATTCATATCTAATACTTAAGTTTATAATATCTTTAAGCTGTAACCAAATCGAACTTCTTCGTCAAGGCAATCAAAAGAAAAAGCAATTTTCAAACTCGCAACTACTCGCAAGGGAATCAAAACCTACAAGGTACTTCTCGTGAACAAAGAATCTTGAAATTTGGTACGAGGCAACATATTTTAGCTCGGATAAAGGAAAAACTGCGAATACCGCAAATTTTAATTACATCATATAAATAAAATCTTTGTAATCATTAATTTTAAAGTTACAACCGCTTTCGTCATGAACCCGTAGAGGTATTAAATTGAAATTTATATCAAATGCTCAGGTCAAAACAAGGGTCTTTCTTGTTTCCAGTCGATCTAGAATCTTGAAATTTGGCATAAAGTAACGTTTAATAGCACATTTAAAGAAAAATTTCGAAAACCTTACATATATTTTTTGTTAGGAGTACATCACACATATTTTTAAATAATTATATATACACTTCATATAACACCTCCTACAAATTATTTGTATTTCTTTGTTGTGTACGCATATAGGCTGTGTTTATTTTTTTTTTATTTGTTAGCTAGTAGTAACTATAAATTAAGTTATAATTATGTAACCTTACGTTTAATGCGTCATTGACGTCACTTGGGGCAGGCATTGAAAAGCAGCAAGTTGTTAACGCATGCGAACGACGCTATGCTGAATGTCTGCCTCATTGTCACATCGGCTGCGAACAGTTAGTTATGTATATTTTTGAATGAGGGTATGGCAAAAAAATGTGGGAAATGTATTGATATGTTTGTGTTCCTACCTACTATATTTATGTATATTTACCTAACTACTTATTATGTACCTAATAATTGTGCGCTGTTATGATGTGATAAAAAAAGAAATCTATTCGTTTTGTTTTATTTTTCTTTTCTATTTATTCTATTCTATTTGTACCTACAGGTTTGTACGGAACACTCGGTTCGCGAGTCCGACTCGCACTTGGCCGTTTTTTTTTGAACAACTGCCTGATTTCTATGTTTATCTACAAGCTTAACAATGCTAACAATATCACAAAAGATGTTCTTTATGATCGTTATGAGCCTTTATGGAATAACATCTAGATAGCAAAAAAGAGTCCATTTAAAATAAAAAATAATATAATGTTGAATGTAATGTGTTACTTCTAATTAATTTAAAACCTTACCTATATCCAAAAACCACATTCAACCAAATTCTCATTAATCCTAAGCTGAGGTTTCATCTTAATTCTAAATGAATACTAAGTCCATTCTGCCTGAGCTCAACGCTACCTAAAACCTATCCATAAACCGTACTTACGTAATCTAGTTAGAAATGGCTATAATTGAATAGACTGATAGGCAGTGTGCCCCCAACTTTACGAACAAAGGTCAAGCGAAGAGTCCATAAATAAAAGTTTTGGTACGACCCCTAATTAGAGCCTCCGTTCGATCGCACGTACACTTAGACCCATCATTACGACCAGCTAGATATCTCAAGTCCCGGAGGTAAAGATCAAGTGGTGTTTTGTTGACGTAATTCACCCTTAATGTCTAAAAGTGGGGCAGGTTGATGGCTTTTGGTAATATCTTAAGGTTTTCTATGGAAGTTTCTAGAGAATATTTTAAGGATAGCTGTTATATAGGTGTAGATTTTTATAAGTGTGCTTTAACAAGGTACCATTGTTTTAAGGACACCTGCCGTGCTCGCGCTGGCTAAAATTTCTCTGCTACGTGGGACATTCATAAACGGCATTTATTCTCAAAAAAGGCGTGTGGCGTATTGTGGATAATACAAAAAATACATAATAAAAAAAAAATACGTTCATAAGCGTCACCTTGTGACCTAGATGAATAAAAGATTTTGAGTTTGAGTTTACAGTATTGTTCAGCTTTCAAAACGACTGCAAAAAACATTTAGTGCAGTGTTGGGTGATGAGAGTTTTGTTAGAAATTATTCATCGTTAAGTTGTAGGACGAACTACATAAATCCTTTTCTATGTTCAGAACATTGTATCTAAGAAAAAATATTTACATAAAATTGGTTTTAAAATATTTTACATAACGAAAATACATTAAAACTCATTATACGGGTAATAAGTGTTCCTATAACCTTAAAATGTATTCAAAACATTCAGATGAAATAAACAAAAAAATCTAATTAAACTTTCGCTAAATAGGTATCGCTGCGAGACCGATTTGTGTCGCAAATATGAAAATTAATTACCAAATGTACACAGCCGTAGCTTTAAAATTAATTAATTGAAAAGTATAGATGTATATGGAGCTGGTCCTAATGTAGTAAATAGCAAAGTTGTATTAAGTTGACAAGTTTTCAATGTAGAGGAGGCATTCATTCAGAATTTTATTATTTTGAAGTTGTCGTTTATCAAAGAACTATCAATTTAATGAAACATATATATTTGATATACAAGTAGTGTATTAGGTACTCAATATTTATATAGTTATGGTATGATATGCAGTAATATACGATTTACTATTAATGGTACACTATTAACGATATCTTTTCTCTCATACATGTTTATTGGGATTTAGTTTGATCACGTATGTCATTCAACAATATGTTAATTATTTCTGAAAATGAACACTCTATGAATAAACATTGTTTGTTAAAACAAATAATACCAAGTTTGTAGATCATCGTAGTTACAAAATAAAAAAATACAGTGTTTTGACAACGCACGATGTGTATACATACGATAACAATTTTAATCATAGTTTCAGCAGCCATGGAATATTAAATAAATACAATATTCGTTACAGTAAACAGTGGAAAATAATTACAATTTGAAGATAAACCAAGGTTAGACAAGCCACGAGATGGCAGCACAATACAATAAAGTCTGCACACAATGCTGACAATAATGAAATCAGGGTTCCTTTGTTGCATTCAGTGTTAAAAGCTCCGCTCGCGGCCGGCGGAACCCTAATCGGGTAATGGACGCACCAACTCTATTGTAGCTTTGTGTACAAACGAATAACTAGTTTTTCTTCTGACTTTACTTAGTTTGTGTCTCCTTTTTGGACATTCCGGGTGTTCGATTTTGTGAGAGGATTACAGCTTTAAAGGTATATACCGCTGGCCACAGAAGAGAATAGGCAATGAGATATTCGGAGTGTTGTGAGTTTTTGAAGGTAAATAAAAAGAACAATGTGTGTATGGGACAGTAGTTTAGGTAGTCGCATCACTTTTTTCTACTCCATGTTGCACAGTACTATTTCGTGTGTTGATTATTGATTGTTCTTTGTACTGTTTCAGTGTTTGAAAGATCAAAAAATGCAAAATCTTTTTTTTATTTGGTCGACGTTGTCTTTTCTTATTCATTAAGTGTTATAGCCCTTTCGCTATCAATATCAGTTGCAAGTACGTCTGTCAGCAAAGATAATGTGATAGCTATATGACAAAATAAAAAGAAGCACGAACAAGGTAAATATTAAAATGCAATAATGAAGTCCTTTTCATTGGACACGGCCTTACATGGCAAATTTTATTTTACTTATTAGAATAACCTGTGATAACAACAAACTTCCTAAATATCTAAAAAAGTCTGAATCCGAATATGAAAAGGTCGTCTGTATAATAACATCACATCGATTGTTTTAACGTATATCTTTAATTTCAAAGTCGATAAAATATCAGCGTTCTCTACTTTTAAATTGATATTTTAACAAATAATAAGAAAATAATATCGCAAACTTGTGTCATACCATTTTTATTTGTTCTGAAAACTTTACCTGTATTCTGTAGAAAGAATTGAAAAAAAAAAAAAAACTTGGCTTATAAGTTCTCGACCTTATGTGTTTGTTCTGGACCATAGTATGCGGAATATCATGTGAAAACAGAACTGTATTGCGACAAACTAAAGCTTTTATTGAAAACTATTGTATTAGTTTCACATTGTTGAATTAGTGATAGAACGTATGATGTTTGGATTTAATATAAACTAGACATATACTGATATTTGTGTAACGAGTCCTATTGGAGACATTATTTGAAAAAAACAATGTGAAATATGTTTTAATTGCCCCGATATTTCAGCATAGGCTAAACCAGCTATCGCGTCGTATCTTTGTTATAATTACATCCCATGCGATTGCGGAAGTATTAAAATAATAATTGTAGGTTCGTATGGTGGCAAAATGATGTAAAACCATATAATGAATGACATATAAAGAACGACAGCTCTTGATAGAGAATGATGGAAAGAGGGTAGGGAGGCCTTTGCCCTGCAGTGGGACAAGTTAGACTACAAATAATATAATAGGTAAATAATGATAATAATGATAGCGTTATAAAAAGGATATACGTTCATTTTCGCTCCAGTTCTTACCTCGAGGTTCGCTGTTTAGTCTCACCAGACTTGACAGAATATTAGGTTTAAGGATCTGTATTGACACGTTGGTGGCAATAAGTCCGCTGACATATTCGCGTGTGGATCGCGGCTCGTGGCTCGCTTACAACTAGGATCAAAACCGTGCCCCGTACACTCTAAATCATTCGTCGTTCAGTTTAAATACTGTCATTTCTATTAAACATTCACATACCTACTCTTTTGAGACGCCACTTACTTTTAAACGTGTAAGAGTCTTGTACACCGTGGGCACGGATCGAGGCTGACCGGTGTATTTAAAACTCATAAAACGGCGCGTGGAATAAAAAGGGTTTTAAAATTTCTGGTGCCGTTCATACGAAAACTTCAATTGATATACGGGAAACATTTTGCCGCAAATATATACGGGATTCCAGCGCGCGCGGGTTTTATGAAAAATGTTGTGTTTTGCAATACGAGAATTTCGTATTGCAAAACACAACATTTTTCATAAAACCCTGACTGTAACTCTTCGGATCAGTTTATATGGTACACGGGATGCGTTTGAGAGATATGTAATAATATCTAGGCTTTGGGCTGAAATTACTGATATCCAAGTATTTATACATAATATGTAAGAGGATAGTGGCAACTAAATGACACTGACATGACGTTTGACAGTTAAACTGTCAAACGTGTAAACAAGGTCATAAGGTGTACCTATATAAGTCGACAGGCTCGGCTAGCTTGTCCTATTCTCCTTCGACGACGGCTCAGGTACGATATGGTTCTGACTATTTAATTGCCACTGTGTCTTAATATTCTGTGTTGCTTGTTCTTTTGTTTCATCATCTAGGAAACAATGTAAGATAGTGTAATCATTATCTTATTGATATTGTGTTGTGGGTAGTTTGATCGTTTGTGAGATATTATAGATTGTAATATAGAATAGAATACAGCGATAGCCGAGTGGATATACCAACAGACTGCCATGCAGAGGGTATCAGGTTCGAATCCACGGCGCGCACCAATGACTTTTCGGAGTTATGTGCGTATTGAATTGTTAATTATCGCTTGTCCCGTGCCTCGGAGAGCACGTTAAGCCGTCGGTGCCGGTTGTCATGAAGATCTTTGACAGTCGTTACAGGGCGTCAGTACCTTCTAAATAAACTGACACTAGTCTAAACCATGGAATATCGCTATCCCTTCGGGTTGCGGAGGCCAGACAGGCAGTCGCTCCGTGGAAAAGCCAATATTCAGCCAAATCCGGTTAGACTAGAAAGCGGACCTCAGACTGAAAACTGGGATAACGCTAAGAGAAAGAAGAATATAGGATAGAATAATATACTGTGGATCAAGTCGTATCAATGAGATTCATTAGGTATATACCTGTGGTAAACATTTAGTAAATTGTATTGATGCTAAATAATGCTTATTATGTTCTGTTGTAAGACAGACCTTTCTAGTAATATAAAACTACCCACAATATTGATATTTGATATAAATTGGCTGTACCACTGTTTGTTAATTATTGTTATATATATAGTTATTGAAAAGAATGATCAAGAGTTTTATTGCCCTTTCTTTCTCTTGGGTCTATGTCTTTGCTTTGCGAACTGGGCTGTAAATGTAAATGTAGAATCACGACGTAATCTAAAGATATATCCTTGTGCCAAACTGAATAAATGAAAGTATGATTTGATAGTTGTCTCTTTTATTTATCAAAACTGTCTCTACACTATAGGAAGCTTCCCTGATTTCTGACACGTTCATTAAAATGATGAAATTGCTAGAGTATTTGAAAGTTTAGATTTAAAGTAGGTATGTTCGATTTAAATTGTTTTAGTTATATTATACGGAATTTATAGTGGACGTTTAGCCTTTGGGTGTCGGTAGTCAGACGGCGCATCTTTTTAATTGCAAAGTGAATCGGGGAGATGGGCCTCGTTAGCCTTGGTTGGCAACCTGTCTAGGAGAAGGAAAACTCCGAAATTAAACCAACTTTCAGGGAGCATACCCGACACAAAACCCCGATCTAAGGTGTCAACCGACCCGTGCCGAGGGATTCGTGGCCAGAGGGCAAGCTGGTTTCAAACGGAGGGTGCCTGTGTTGGTGGTCACAGGGCACAGCTAGGATTCCATCTTACCCCCGTACAGGGCTCTGCGGGGATGGACATTTTAAATCCCTATTACTCGTGGGAACGCTATGAGGACATATATTAATAATTCTTTAAATGGCGGCGACGCGGTTCGCAACCCGTCACGTCTCGTTTCCCGCGAGGGCAAAAAGCGGCCTACGGAAAGCCGATTTGCAACATTGAATGTTGGCGGTGGAATGGACGGAAAATTGGATGAAGTATACCAGATGATGGATGATAGAAAGATTGATGTTCTGTGTGTGAATGAAACGAAAAAGAAAGGATGTGACACTACCAAGCATGGCAGCTACACGGCGTATTGGTCTGGAGTAGATAGTACCACCAGAGCCTGCAAGGCAGTTGGTTTAGTACTGTCTGCGCGAATGAATGAGTGCGTAAAAGAGTTTGAATGTGTAAATGCAAGGCTACTATGGATGAGAATGAAAGAAGGACTTACTCGTCTTCTTATTGTAGGGGTTTACGCCCCGGTCAATATAGTAACGGGTATTTCACAACAAGAAAAAGACGAAAGGCAGGAGTTTTGGGAGAGTTTAAGAAAGATTCTGAGGACCTGTAAGGATAATGAAAGATTGATTTTGTTAGGTGATTTCAATGGATGGGTGAGAGTAAAGCGAGATGGATTTGAAAGGGTTTTAGATGGATTCGGTGATAAGAGTGTGAACGAAAATGGAAAAGAACTGCTTGAGGTTTGTTTGGAGTGGAGCCTTTGTGTGACAAACACCATGTTTGATCACAAAAGGATACACTTGTATACACGTGAGGCGAAAAATATTAGGAGAAGTATGACTGATTTTGTAATAGTAGATGAACTACTGAGAAAGAATGTGTTGGATACGAGAGTGTTTCGAGGGATCGGTATCCATACAGACCACTTTTTGGTGTTAAGCCGGATAAGTGGCCTCTTTAGAGGATGGCAACACCGAGAAAATAATCAAGAGAGGGTCTTGGAAAGAATAAAAGTAGAGAATCTGCAAGAGAAAGATGTGAAAGATGAGTATAAACGAAGATTGATAGCAAGATTTGAGAGGTTCGATGGCATAAATTATATGGAAGAATTATGGCATTCCTTTAAAGAAGATGTAGTATGTGTAGCGTCTGAAGTATGTGGTGTGATCAAGAGAAAGAAACTACGAAAGGTTAAGAATACATTATGGGACAAGGATGTACAATCAGCAGTATCAGAGAAGAAGAAAGCGTGGTTAGATTGGTTAGCTGCTAGAGCAAATGAAAGAATGGGAAAGGCAACGAGTGATGACATAGATGAAGCAAGAAAGGAGTTTGTTAGGTGTAAAAAAATAGTGAAAGAAATGGTTAAAAGGAAAAAAGCGTAGATTATCTGACGACTTTCGGAGAAACATTAAATTTTCTGGAAATCCGTTCGTGCAGTTCGAGGAAAAACTCAATCCTCAGAATACACAGCAATCAAAGAAAAGAATGGAAAGATACTGAATGGTGAATCGTGTGTGCTGAAGAGATGGAAAGAATATTTTGAAGAATTATTTGAAAGAACGACGACAGAAATATCAACAGGTGAAATGAATGATAATGATAGCAATGATGAAAGCGATATTGGCGTGGATGAGATTTTGAAGGCACTGGCCAGTATGAAATTAGGTAAGGCTGCAGGGTATGATAGGATTACAGTCGAAATGCTGAAGGCTGGACAGGGCATCATAGTTAGTCAGCTGCAGCATTTATTTAAGTTGTACTGGAGCAACGGCCGGGTACCTGATGACTGGGCCACAGCAGTAGTTGTGCCTCTTTATAAAGGAAAAGGCTCGCAACAAGACTGAAAAAATTATAGAGGCATTAGCCTTCTCAGCATTGTTGGCAAATTGTATTCGAAGGTACTGATTGAAAGAGTTATGAAAGTAACCGACAAGAAAATATGGGATGTACAAGCGGGATTCCGAAAGGGTATGGGGTGTACGGATCAAGTCTTTTCCTTGCGATGCATAGCCGAGAAATTTTTGGCCAAAGGTCAAAAGATCTACTGCGCATTCGTGGATTTGGAAAAGGCTTATGATAAAATGGTGAGGAATGAAATGTGCTCAGTACTGTCGATGTATGGGGTGAACAGCAGCCTCATACGAGCTCTGAAATCCCTTTATGAGGATTCTAGAGCTTGTGTAAGGATAAACGGGGCATACACTGACTGGTTTACCATCAATACAGGTGTTAGACAGGGATGTGTATCGTCGCCGTGGCTGTTCAACCTCTTCATGGACAGTTGTTTGCAAGATTTGAAACATAGTGATTGTGGATTAAGGATGAATGAGTTACTTGTCAAATGCCTCCTTTATGCTGATGATCAGGTTATGCTTGCGTCTTCAGCGGAGGAGTTGCAGGCGATGGTAACAATCATGCATGGTGCGTTAGAGAGGAAAGGAATGAAAGTGAATGTAAGTAAAACGAAAGTTATGGTTTTTGAAAAGGATAAATGCGTTACGGCTTGTCATATTATGATCGATGGACAGCGAGTGGAGCAAGTGAATGAGTTTGTATATTTAGGTACGCTGTTTACAAGAGATGGTAAGAATGTAGAAGATATTGAAAGAAGAGTTAATGCAGGTAATAGAGTGAATGGAGCTCTGAAGGCGTTTATGAATAGCCAAAACGTGTCCAAAAAGGCACGTTTGCCTGTGCATAGAGGGGTGTTAGTACCTACTCTTATGTATGGTAGTGATAGTTGGGTATGGCAGAGGAATCATGAAAGTAGAATAAATGCTGTAGAAATGAGAGCACTGAGAAGTATGTGTGGTGTTTCTCTGACTGACAGAATAAAGAATTGTGTGATAAGAGAGTGTTGTGGGGTAAAAGAAGATATAGTGACAAGCATCGAGAAAGGTATGCTAAGATGGTTTGGGCACGTGGAGAGGATGGATGACGAAAGACTGACCAAGCAGATATATAAGGCAAGTGTGGAAGGGACAGGATGAAGGGGAAGACCTAGGCGGACGTTCTCTGACCAGATTGGAGACATCCTAAAAACAGGACAGGTGAGAAGTACCCTGAACAGAAGAGCATGCATGAGGATTCTGATGGGAGTGAATGAAGCAAGAGAGATATGTCAGGATCGTTGCAAATGGCGTTCCGTAGTCTCTGTCTACCCCTCCGGGAAACAGGCGTGAGTCTATGTATTTACGAATCGCGTTCGTCATTAATAATATAATTATATTCTGTTTCTTTATTTACATACACATTCTCACAGTTACTTTTATGTTTAACACTAGTACTGCTCAGTATCCGTCGTAATAGAGTGATGTTATAATAGTATAACCTATCATAGCCTCCAAAACCAAAATAGAACCAGCAGTTCTTGAGATTAGCGCGTTCAACAACAAGAAACTCTTCAGCTTTGTAATATTGGTATAAAATATAGGTATTGATTGCATGCAAAACATTAAAAAATACAAGGGGCTCATTTTAATAAATAATTGTTAACTTTTGATTAAAACACCTCACGTACACAAACAATAAACGCCATTAAACAGATTCAATATAACTAATGCTTCGGTATAAAACTTTCACTTGTACTGGACCCAAATCTGTCCCGAGCTCCGTGTCACGTTGAGTTTCAGTTTGTATTACAATCCCTTCCTATCTGTTTATCTTGGACCTTCCAACTTGTCTTACCTTTACTTGATTATTTATTTATTAGAGATTTGGCTAATTTGCTCTGAAATTTGCTTAGCGGGACGTAATTCACCAATGGCGCTCGTGTGCTGGGTTGTACAAAGGTTTTAATTAGTTAGCCAACCAAATTTTGGTTTGTTGAGGGACATAATTATGTATGTTTTGGCGGCAGAAATAGCGATGTGGTTAAAGCCGTTACGTCGCTGCGGCGCCGTTTAGCATTAAGTTCGAGTTCCACATAGGATAAAACTATTTCCTATAAAATAGGTTTGTGACGTGTCTAGGTGTTCTTTGTGTTAAGTGTTGTACAGTTGAGATTTTAAGTACAGGAAAATTTTATTAAATTCTTTAAAAAGTTAATAGGTATGGCTTTAAAACTGTAACCAAGCTTGACTGCTAGGTTCTTAAACTACTTACTACTAAATGTAGGTATGCATTCACGCATGGCGTAATGAAAAGAACGGATTGCAAAGGCATGGTAATGATGCTGTGATATTATTCCATTATGTCGTTCTAAGAAAATGCTATTTGACTTTCAGGAGAGCAGAGGAATTTTGAACACTATTTACTATCTAACGATAATACTAACAGTTAAGTGCCTTTCAAACAAATTATTTTTAGTTTTGCCAAAAATGTAAAGCTTTTTAAAATAATGTAGCTCAGTTATATTTAAATTGATAATTCAATTTTCTCGCCTCATAATAATAATTATAATGAGTCATTCCGATTTTACACTAAAGAACAAAGCTCTAAACAAGAACCAAATACAATTTAAATTTAAAAATAAATTATTAAGCTAGGAATTTCACCGAGAATAAAACGGTACGCTAGCAAAACACAAAGGAAGCTTCAGAATTATTTTATTTTAAATTTTCATATCATTATGCTTACGCAAAGAGGAACGGATACAGCATTCGTTGGCGCGAAAAAATTCATCAGCATCGAAAATTTAAGCTATAAAGTATATAGAGTTGACTATTCTAGAACGTAGAAAAACCTCTTGAGCGTTTTCTAATTCACGGGTGTCCTAAAGTCGCGTACCGGCTTAAACAATTTAAGAACACCGGTGGAAACTAAATGGTGTAAAACTTTATTTTTAGTTCGAAGTATTCAACGTCAGTATTTGGAATAGTAAATATTGAATGTTAGCCGAAGGTGGTTGGAAGGAGCATGATACAGTTTATAGAATTTAGACTTTAGTTTATCGGAACCCGAATAACATAGCCTATTCAAGTCGTGCATCGGTAGGCTTCGTGGAAATTTTAAGTCTTGTACATTATATCTCTGTTTCTGTACAATAATACCGTTTTTACAAAACAACGTATTTTTTTATGAAATTAACCAAAGTATTTATTTATTTTATGGTTGAACATTATTGAAATGGCTGCATGTATAAGATTCTGTCGTCGTTTCGTTTAAGTAAATTTTTTACACTTATAATATTATTCGCTGTTACAAAATTTCAAAATACTTCTTGACTACCCGAACAGGGATATGCAGGACGCTTGTCTAATATCCACTATCGAATTCTATACTCTCAAACTTTCAAGACAACAAACTTACAAATCAATTCAAGATTCAACTTCCAACCGCAATAAAAAGGAAGGAACTACAAATCCACATCTGACGCCATTTTCGTTCCGCTGAGCAGTCGTAATTGAAAATAACAGGGCGAGTCTGGTAGGCCATTAGTTAGAGCACTCTACGTGGGCTCTGCATAAATGTTACAGCAGCAGCACTCATTATGTAAACACCTGTCTTGACGTTCATTTTGAATTCCACTGTGTTTAGTGGCGGGTCAACATTTTGACAATATTTTAGGGTATATTTTTTTGCTATGATGTTGCTCTAAGAGCGAGCGACGAGTTGCGACGAGTGCAACGCAATGTAATGCGTTAGCATAACCTTTAGTATATGCCAACGTAAAACCAGTGTAAAAAATAATTCTTACTACTATTATAACTACATGGCTGAGCTTCTCCCTTTCCCTAGTATCACAGAACGGCAAACACGTACTTTTATTCTATGCAAAGAAAAAGTACTAGGCATGCCTTAATGAACTCAACATTTGCTTTAAAGCAAAACTCCAATTAGGCTTCCGTCATATTTGGCATGCGAGTTCTTCGAGCGTGCGCTCGGCTTGCACCCAGCATCCGATCAGCGTGCACCCGGCGTGCACTCGGCGGCCGTTCGGTGTCTATTCGGCGTACGCTCGGCAGAAGCACAGAGTGTACGCCGAGAGCAAGCTGGGCACATGCTGCCCTGCACGAGGATCGCACATGCCCAATGTGAGGTCAGCCTTAAGCGATATGCGTGGACTGATAAAGGTAAGTGGTATTCGATAATTATTTCAATATAATAGGTAGATAGCCGCACTGGCCGAATATAGATCAGCGTCAGATTTTACTTCGTGATTAAACTATTGTATGCCCCCGAGAAACAAAAATAAACTGTTTAGTCTTACATTTTCCACTGCAAAATTTTGACGGCTAGAAGTATTTTCCACTAGTTTATACTTAGACATCTGATCCTCTTTAGCTCTCTCAAAGTTTTCCCGACCAACTTCTGATACTAAAGAGTTAACGCGTCCATTTATATGAGCATCTTCTTTCTGATAAACACACTAACTTATACATACATACAAGTATATTATTATCCAAAGTGTCTATATTTCACCCAAAATGGTCTGCCCAATACAATATAAATGTACTATATCTTATATTTTGATCAAAATATTCATGCTAGGTTTTTTCGTGTCCTATGGACAGTTGACACCGTTTTGGCAAGGTGCCCGAAAGGGTCCATGAAGGTCAGTGGAGGTCAGTGTCTTGTCGAATAAAAAATAATAAGAATACACACTCTACTTATGAGGTTGATACAAATAAACCCTGTTATATAATGTTTGAATCAGTAATTGTATTTACTTGTTCTCTCGTGGCTTTCCGCCCATTCTGAGAGTAGAAGGAAAAGTTACATTTTTCGTTTTCATGGTCGTAAGAAATGAAAGGCGCAAATAAAAATCCATTATTCTTGCTATAGGTACGTGGGTGATTTCATACTTTCTAACCGTTGAAATCAATAATGTGATACTTACGGCATTTATAGCGCCGTAGTCGCTCCTAAAAAAACTCTTAAATCCACATCTTACCAGTTACCCAATTAAGAAATAGTTACCTTGCCTAATCCCAATCAAGTTCGTATTCAATTGTTTTGTTGTGAATTGAAAGTTTTCCACGTTGTGATCCCCTGTACTTAGGCATCATTTGAGATAATCCACTTCTCATTTCATATAATAAAATATATTTTTCGCCGACCTAAAGCTCTCATAAAAAGTACAGTTAATAACAACGCCTCTTTTGTCAGACAAAACACAAAACCGGCTCAACAATCTTTATGACAACGAGAACCACTGAAACGGTGCTAAGCATTTTTTAAATTTATATAACACAAGCTTTATGCTAGAAAATACGTCCAAAAGCTGGATTTCACGCGAAATTCCTAAACAAAGCAAACTAAAACAAAAGAACGAAATCCAGCCATGGAGCCAAAATAGCTCTGTACATTTCATTCACCACTTCTGGCTCGCCATAATCCTATTACAGTTAATACGATTACTTTAGTTATATTTTCATTGGCACGCACGACTAAGGACGGACGATGTTTGAGCTTCGGTCCCTCCCGGGTGAAAGTCAAACATTCCAACCAGATAACGCCAATTTGCGATGACACAAAAATTTTGGATCTAAGCCTCTGTCACTAAGGATTTTGTGTAATAAATCGGATTGTCATACCCGTGACCGCGGTTATTGGGACTAGGAAAGTTTCGGTCATAAGCAGATTAGTTATAATTTGGCTACAGATTTCAACCTAGAGACCGTTTAGTACGATTATGTGTTATGAAACTCGCGAAGTTATAATTTATCCTTTACCCCGTGAGAAATAAAGGTGAATAAAAATAAATTAGATAAAAGTGAGTCTTAAGAAAATATATTTTTGAAAGAAATTTTGCTGTGATAAATGTTTTTGCTTCATAATGCAAATTTTGTGATAAAAGAGCTATAAAAAAATTAATTCTTAATTTAGGAGGAAAGATGCCATATGGAGCTTTATTATAATCCAAAGATGGTAAATTAGCGTCTTCGTCACCGTCTCGGTAAAAAAGTCTAGGCCGACGTCCCTAAGCAGTCGAAACTGACAGCCTCACGTGACTATCTTGATAATAATATACATAAATAGGCGTCAGTATCCTTAACTATTTTGGCAATGGTTTCACATCATAGATTGTTGATGTTGCCTAGGTTGCCGAAGGTAGACGGCCGCAGGCAATATGTGGCAAAGCTATTATTCTGTCTAATCCAATTTGACTTCATAGCGGACCACGGGCTCCAGAATGACATAATTGCTTAAAATAACGACTAGCATGATGATGGCGCACTTGCAAACCGAGAATAAAATACCACGAACTTGAACATTTTAGAAAGTATTTAGGTACGATTTGGCATTTCAAGTTTATCCTTGAACATGAAGTTATCTATATAATATATCGTGTTTCGAGTATTTATTTAGGAATACTGAACAAAAAGAGGTAGATGCTGATAATTTTTTAACCTTAATAGGCAGAGTTGTAACATTTGTAAAATTAAAATTGATCTAATAAAAAACATTATTTTGATCAATAAAAGAATTTACTATAATAATAAACATATTAACCGACAATTTTAGCTAGATTCGAGAAGTCAGGCCACGTATCTTCAGTTTCATTGGCTGGTACAAATTTCCTTTCTGGTTTAGCGTCTTTTTGCATCAATGCAGGGTATATTGGATTTGCAGTTATAGCTCTACTATCCTCTTGAGGTTTCGGCGTTTCTCCTCGATTCAATCTCTGGTACTTCACTATTATCTCCAGAAGTTCATGTTGCATCTTCAGTTTCAAAGTCAGCTGTAAGGTTTTTCATTGAATTGCCTACATATTGTCCGAAGACAAAATCTTCACTGAGTTGTCGTGAAAGCAATTCTCTTCCTAATTGTGTAAGAACGTCTTTGACGATATTGAACGGCCAAAGCATTCGCTGATAATTATTTTTTGCACATTGCTACTTGCATACATTAAGTATACGATATTTTTTTCAAGATTCTTGAACTCATAATATCTTCTTGGGTTTACGCGAATGTTACACATTGAAATTAAACTACAGTTTACGGATGTTATCGCGATATATTGGTTTCACTAAGTTATTACATTTAAACGAAATGATCTAGAAACTACATTTTTAATTTGTTACTAGCCGAACTATTCTTGAACTCGTAAATTCTCTACAGTCCCTCGACAACGACGATGTTCCTGAGTCGATGAAAATGCCGGGGCGATAAGAGGTACTTATCACCCTTAACATAAGTAGGTATCTACACAAATAAGTCTAGTTCATTATAGCAGGGTAACTCGTTTTCCATGTAGGAAAACTTTAATGAAGAGTTTTCAAATAGCTTTGTATAGTTGACAGAGTTATTCAACATCATCGGCAATGTATATTAACTGTCCCACTGCTGCGCACAGGTCTCCTCGCACTATAAGAAGAGTGATCCCATATTCCACCACGCTGGCCAAGTGGGGGTTGGCAGACTTCAACTTTTAGACATGCAGGTTTCTTAACGGTGTTTTTAACAATTTAGTCTTTGGTGCGCACCGTGGATTCAAACCCGACACCCTCTGCGAAGCAGTCTGTCAGTCTCTCCACTAGGATATGGCTGCTTCATGACAGAGCTATTACATGGTTTCAATTTTCACCTTTAGTTTACGCTCCAGTCTATTTCATAACTGAAAATTGTATCGTCTGGATAGTCTTACACCGGTTTATGCACATACACAGAGCAGCACGTGCGAAGACTACGTGGATGCGACGTAGGAGGTTTTAGATTAAGTCCTCGTTTGCCTGCACCAGCTCAAGTGTGAATTTGCCGTTTTTGTTTCACTAGTAGGAGAAACGTTTGAACTAGACTATTAGTAGGTTTGAAGAAGGTAGGGCGTTAGTTAGTTGGATGAGTGTTTTTCTCATATTGGGCTGGCCATTATTGGCCTAAATGCTCGTCTGGGCTATGACTTGGTTAGTCTTACTCAATGCTTTACTTATGTTTTTGGTATTATTAAGGAACCTTGCCAGTCACGGGCGGGGGCTCGATGTTTGAACAGTCCCTGAATGAATAGTATACTTATCACTCGTAAATACATTTTAGTAGGAATAAAAGTGATACACCTGGTCACGTTTGTCTATGAAACTTTTGATATCTACTTACTGCTTAATGAGGTGCTGTTGGGCATACAATAAAAAAAAAAAAGTTTCAAAACTATAAACCAAATACATGTGAAGTCTGCCAACCCGCACTTAGCCTGCGTGGTGGACTATAGCCGTACCCTTCTCATTGTGTGAAGAGGCATGTGCCCAGCAGTGGGACAATTTACAAACAGGGCCAATGATGATGAATAGCTCTGTCAACTATACAAAGCTAGTTGAAAATACTTCATTAAGGTTTGCCAACATGGAAAACTACCCTGCTATAATGAACTGAACTTATTCGTGTAGATACCTACTTATGTATACGTAGGGGTTATCGAAAATATGTCCCATTTCTTTCTCAATTAATTACTCCATGAAGACCCGTTACATTAATATCAGTATACATAGTTTATATTGCATCCAAACATCCTACGTTCTATCACTAATTCACCAATGTAAAACTAATACAAATAGCTTTCAATAAAAGCTTTAGTTTGTCGCAATACAGTTCTGTTTTTACACGACATATCTATGGAGCAGAACAAACACACAAGTCGAGAACTTATAAGCCAAGTTTATTTTTAAATTCTTTCTTCAATATACAGGTACAGTTTTCTGAACAAATAAAAATGGTATGATACAAGTTTGCAATATTATTCTCTTATTATTTGTCGCAATATTTATTCATTTAGAAGTAGAGTCGTTGATATTTTATCGACTTTGAAGTTTAAGATATACGTTTAAACAATCGATTTAATGTTATTATACAGACGACTTTATCATATTCGGTTTCAAACTTTTTTAGATGCTCAGGATGTTTATACCTAGTTATTATGGGTTATTTATATATATTTTTTAATTTGTCGTATCGGGTGTCAATTATAACGATTTCACAATTAAATTTCAATAATGATACATACATAGCTTCACGCCTTTTATCCCTAAAGGGGTAGGCATAGGTGTATTACAAACAATACACACCCACACTTCGCCAGTTATATTTCGGTCCTTATGTAATTAATAAGGGGCGAGCCTATTGCCATCTACCGGGCACATCATTAATTAGTGAGCGATAATTCATTTATAATGCACACATAACTTCGAAAAGTCAGAGGTGTGTGCCTGGGGTACCTGGATATCGAACCCGAGACCATCGTCGCGGCAGTCCGTTTTACGTACACAACTGGGCTAACGCCACTATTATAACTATAGACAAACATATAAAACCGGATTTCAAATTGTCTTGCGGGAAATATACCAAGTACCTGTCTTTGTTTCGAGTAACCGATATTTCAGCACTGCAATGAGAAATGTTATATCTATGAGCAACAATTTAAAATCAGTTTAATGACCACGAAAATTTACATTTTGTGATTTTACTTGGTCTTGTTTTCAACGCATCGACCCTTGGTGACAAACGTACTTATAAACTATAAATAGACAAAGAGACACGCTACTTTTATGGCCTTACAGAATGAACGGCGAGTGAAAATAGTATTAAATTTTGAAGCTTGTTAACATATTTGTCTAGCATTCGGGCAAAGAATGGGTATTTTTTAACAGAGATCAGTGGAAGCGATTAATTCATCCAGTCTTAGCCCAAGGCAAAGGATCTAAACACATGGACCAAGTTTCTTGGCGCTGAGAATTAAACAAATGTCTTACCAAATATCTCCTGGTGATGTTCTTGAGTGGAGTCCTGGAGGCAAGTTAGACACACACGAGACTAAAATTGGCCAATATTAGCAAGTGAATTTACTTTACCAGACTCCAACGCAGCGTCTTCAATGCACGATGCAAGTTCACAGGATTCACAATTCAGTTGTAGTAGTTTATAGTATTTGCCGGGCAAACCAAAGGCGGCAGTTTATAGTATTTGCAAGTTAATTCAATTCGCGTTAATTCAAAGGGCGATCAATTTATTAATTAGGTACAAGGCACGCGAGAGTGCAAACGGCGAGTTAATTTTTCAAGGCGGCAACGGAAGTGACAGTTCAGTGTGACCATTGTCAGAAATTTTCAATAGACTAAACAAAATGTTACTTAATCGATATAATCGATTTGACTTATAATAAAAACTAATTCTATTTCAAACATCCACCCGCCCCGGACCGGCCTACCGGTCCGCTAATCGGTTGGTAGACGTGACAATGTTGCAACCGCTCTCCTCAGAATCGAACCGTCCACCAAGACCTCAGCAAATCGGGGAACTCCATCAGCCCCAGTTACCAAATGAAGGATGCGCCCCCTGCGCCATCTGAGTGGCGGAAGGTTAGCCTCCTTGATCAAAACGAGGTCTCCAATCTTGGGTGGATCGGTCTTGTCGGTCCACTTAACGCGTTGCTGGAGTATGTGCAAATATTCCAAATTCCAGCGTTTCCAAAAGCTCTGAGTAATCTGGCGTACCAATTCAAAACGCGAGAGACGACCAGGTCTCGTATCAATATAGGGGTACTCAGGCAAGGCGACAAGTGGGCGACCAATCAAAAAATGGCCCGGCGTAAGGGCCTCCAAATCATTCGGATCTGAGGAGATCGGGCACAATGGCCGAGAGTTCAAAACGGCCTCAATCTTACAAAACACAGTTGCGAGTTCCTCAAATGTAAGGACAGACTCACCGATTGTCCTGCGCAAGTGTGTTTTGGCCGATTTTACGGCGGCCTCAAATATACCACCCCAGTGTGGACAATTTGGTGGGGAAAACAACCAATTTATCCCACGTCGGGCAAGCCTATCACCTATATCAGCCTTGTTGGTTTCAAGGAAATTAACAACATCATTCAAATAATTATAGGTGCCCTTGAAGTTAGTGCCGCAGTCAGAACGGATCAAGGAAGGCAGCCCTCTGCGGGATACAAATCTGTCAAATGTGGCTACAAACGCCTCGGTCGTAAGCGAGGAGACCAGTTCCAAATGAACGGCCTTTGTGGAAAGACAAACAAAAACACACAAGTAGGCCTTGACAGTCTTGCTGTTTCGAAGCGTCGACGTCTTCACCAAAAAGGGACCAGCAAAGTCCGTGCCAACACCGTCAAACGTCCTGCTTTCAGTTACGCGATCTGCCGGTAAGTCCCCCATCAAGGGCTGCATGGTAGAAGCCTTGAGCTTATAGCAAGGGATGCAGCGAAAGACTACACTCCGAATTATTCTTCGTGCAGACAAAATCCAAAACTCGCGTTGCAAAATGGCCAAGAGCGCATTACAACCAGCATGCGAATTTTTAAGGTGACGGTCAGTTACCAACAAGCGTACCAAATGACCGTCCTTAGGTAACAAAAGGGGGTGACGTGCTCCGTAAGGGAGGTTGGCGTTCTTGAGACGCCCTCCAACGCGCAAGAGACACGTTTCGTCCAAAAAGGGGTTCAATTTAGATACAGCTCCCGACAATTTCGATCTCCCTGATTTAAGGATAGCAATCTCCTTCTCAAAATGCGCCAATTGCACAGAACGAACCCAAAGGGTGAGAGACTCCTGTCGTTCCTGTGGTGAGAGAAACGGTGTCAGTCGTTTCTGTTGTGGGTGCCTAAAATTAAAAACAAAACGCTTTATCCAAGCAGTGACACCTAACAACTTGTCGAGGGAGCGGTAACGATTTAACAAAAAATCGGGGTCGAAGGCGCATTCCACCTTCTCAAGAGCGCGTGTTCGTAGACCCGGCAAATTAGAAGTATTCAAAACTGGCGTTCGAGGCCAATCAGTTTCTGGTCGACTCAACCATTCCGGACCCCACCACAGCGAATGACCTATCAAACTAGGCGTCAAGCATCCGCGCGAGGCAAAATCAGCGGGGTTGAGCACACCTGTCACGTGTCTCCAAACAAGTTTGACTTCGGATTTCTGGATTTGGGAAACGCGATTAGCGACAAATACCTCCAAGGTGTGGACAGAAGCCTTCAACCAACAAAGAACAATTTGGCTGTCTGTCCAGGCGTAAGTCCCATTAATACAAATGCTTTTACCCAAAGTGTTAGACACGTGGTTCAACAAGCGTACAAGTAGGGCTGCTCCCGAGAGCTCCAATTTCGGAATGGTCAGAGATGTCCGAAGGGGTGCCACCTTGCTCTTTGCCATGATCAGGGAAACCCTCACCTGACCTGAGGCACTAACTGTGCGCAAGTACACCACGGCGGCGTTACCACGTTCCGAGGCGTCACAAAACCCGTGAAGGGTGGCCTTGTACTTCCCGGGAGGAAGGATGGGACGAGGCAAGGAGATCTCGTTGACTGCAGGAAGTGAGGATACAAAAGAGGTCCATTCCTCAACAAGAGTGCCGTGCAGAGGTTCGTCCCAGGTCAATCCTGCTGTCCAAAACTTCTGCAAGAAGCATTTTGCCCAAAATATAATTGGATAGATCCAACCGTTCGGATCAAAGGTTCTGGCAACAGTAGACAATACGAGACGTTTAGTCCAAGAACACGGCAGTTTCAAGTCTACGTTATATGTAAAGATGTCTTGGACTGGTATGTACTGAACGCCGAGAACAGCCATCATAGCGGGGTTGTCAACAATCTCAAACAAATGTGGATCTTGCTGATGATCCTCTGGCAAGCCTTCCAAAAGCGCTGGTGAGTTGGAAATCCATTTGCGCAATTCATAACCAGCGGAGGCCAAAATACCTATCAATTCGTCCCGCAGGAGGATCGCCTCGTCCGCTGTGGAGGCGCCCGAGCAAATGTCATTGACGTAAATATCGTCTTTCAAGATGGCGGAGGCTCTTGGGAAACGTAAGCCTTCGCGGTCTGCGAGCTCCCAAAGAGAACGTATTGCCAAGTAGGGGCTTGACCTTAACCCGTACGTATTAGTATTGAACTCGTAGACGACCATGGAATCGCGAGGAGACTCTCTCCAAAGGATCAGCTGGAAGCGACGGTCATCAGGGTGGATAATCGTCTGCCTGAACATCATTTTTATATCGGCCACAAAGACAACCTGATGTCGTCGGAAGCTGGTGACGACGTCACAAAGGTCCTTGACCAACTTGGGACCAGAATGCAAGCACTGGTTCAAGGATACGCCCGTAGAAGTCTGCGCAGAACCATCAAATACTGTGCGCAGCTTCCCAGTCAATGGCTTCAATACCGCATGATGCGGGAGAAAGTAGTGCTCCACCGAACGCCAATCCAAATTTGACACAGACATGTGTCCCAATTGTTCATATTCTCTCATGAACTCAATGTATTTCTGTCTGAGCTCCGGATCACGACCCATGCGACGCTCCATAGCCAACAATCTCTTTTCGGCTAAAGGTCGTGACTCACCAAGCGGAGGCCGAACAGACAGAAAAGGTAGCCTCGTAATGATCCGACCAGAACGGAGTCGACCAGTGTTGTTCTGGAAGAACAGCTCGCATTCCTCATGTTCTGGATTCAAACGGGCAGCTTGAGGGGGCTCTTCTACTTCCCAAAACCTCTGAACCGCATCAGGGAGAGCAGATCCTACCGCCAACAAATTATCAAGTTCGGGTGGAGGGGGGTCCCTAGGTACAGGTCCCATCAAAGCAAATCCAAATATGGTCGGGATGGCAGTCAAACCATTTGGCGCCAAGACCCGTTTCCCACCAATCAAAATTCCACCGAGGACATCAGAGCCAATCAACAAGTCGATTTGTCCCGGTGTGTCAAATTTGGGGTCTGCCAGTTCCAATCCCGATGTCAAATTCACCACAGCAGCGGGTAGCTGTTTCTGTGGATGCATACCCAAAATATTCTTCAGCACAATAGCCGAGGTTCTAATCCTCGGGTGTGAAGATTCAACAGTGCCAAACAAAACCTTAACTTGCCCTTCAACATTAGAGGCTACGTCCCCTATGCCCCGTATACAATTTGGAAAAGAACCCATATTTAATTTAACCTGCCCTACCAAATAAGTGGAAACAATGCAACCTTGTGAACCTGTGTCCAATATAGCACGGACAACAACAGAGGTCTCCGTGGGTCCCCAGACCCTAACAGCAACCGTTGGTAGGATAACGGTCTCAATGGGGGAGGTTGGCGTTATAGGGCAGGGGTCAATGACCTATTGTTGCCTGGGCGGCGACCGTTGGCCAGGACCAGGCAAGTCAAAACGAGGGTGCGGCTTGAAGTCCTCAAAGGCGCGATGACTTGATCCGCGCGCCATCTGTGGGGGGTCATAATGACGCACCCGCCCAAAACGAGGTGGGCGCGAGTCAAGGCGGGGACGCTCCGCCAAAGGAGGGGAATACCTGGGGCAGCAGTCATGGTGCTGGTGACGCTGAACAGCACATTCAGGTGCGCGAGAGAGATGAGGCGTGCGCACGCTACGGTTCTCCAAGCGGGGCGAGTGGCGATCAATTAAGCGAGGCGACTCTCGGCTACGCGCCGGTGAGCCTCGGCTGCCACCTTCAAAACACCCGCCCGTGCGCGGCGTCGGCTGGTTGGACAAGCGGCCAACCTCTCTGGCATTCATGCAGAGAATGTCCAAATGCTGTCCTCCACAGTGAGGACAGGGGCGAGAGTTTGGGCAGTCTCGCTGGTAGTGGGACCCCAAACAAGAGAAGCAAAGGCGGCGGGCATTCGCGATGCGCCTACGAGAGGCGACATGTAGGTCCAAGAATGCCCTACAACTGGCCGTTCTGTGCCCCGTGACCTTGCAGTAGGAGCACTCCGCTGGGCTCTGCGTGACCGCAAAGCGAGGAGGGCGCCGGTCAACATTGGCTCGGGTGTGACCGCGAGCCTGCTCCTTGGTCTTGAGCGGCTGCGTCTTAGCCGGCGTGTCACCACCGGAGTTGTCCAAGACCCGGCACTCATCCTCCAGAAACCTCTCCAGGTCAGCAAAGGGGGGCAGATGGGTCGCGCTATCCCCACCAAAGCGCTGTTCAAAACGCGACCTCAGGTCGGCAGGCAGCTTCTTTAGCACAATGTGCACCAATAGATAGGACCATTGGTCCACGGGCAGGTCAAGGCACTTAAGTGCGTTGATGGCCACCAAAAGCGGGTTCAAAAGTTGGGTGCGCAACCCAGAGACCCGGGTGAGCGTCGACAAACCCAAAATCTCGATGTGCGTGTCGGCGAGGCCACGCTTATTATGGTACCTACGGGTGATTAGGTCCCGAGCCGTCTGGTACGCCTCGTCAGACACGGGCAGATGCTGGATGAGGCCCTTAGCCTCCCCATCCAGAACCGACATTAAATATGCCAATTTTTGTGCTGGCCGAAGGTCAGCCCTATCATTGACCAGGCTGTCGAACAAATTAACGAAGCCCAGGTAGCTTCCTAGGCAGCCATCAAAATGGGGGAGGTCCAAAGTAGGGAGCCTACTCACCAGCCCCGGTGCTGACCTAGGAAGCTCCTGCTTCAGGCCGGGTTGCCCTTCCCTATCGGCAACAAGTTGTCTCGCACTATTGGAGACAGCATCATATAGGTCTAAGACCTGGGCATAGTCTTCGCTGACCTTATTTCGCTGGTCAGCGGTGAAATCGTTGACTGACACTTCGAGACAGCAAGCGCTGAAAGTGCGGAACTGCTGTTCCACACTTGCCAGGCGATCATCGATCCGCTCGTACCTTTGAAGTAATGCCTGCTGGCGATCAGGCCGGTTCACTAAAGCACTGGCCGAGGCAAACCAGCGCAAATCTGATGCAATAGCACCAGCAGCCGCACGCAAGTCCTTGATAGCTGACATAATCAAAATTCAAAAGAGCCCGGACAAGCGTTAAATAATATTAACAATCAAAACTTAATTTTTCTCAATTCTTTGAAACCAACAAAGTATTAGCCTGTTTACTGCAAGTGCAGGCAAGTGACAGATATCTACTGTCCAACAAAATTAATAGTTTCAATATATTGAAACAAACACAAAAGTTATCAAAAGTTGTAACTTATAACAAATTAAAAGTTGAACTTCAAATTAATTAATTAATTATTTGCAACAGACAGACTGGCTGTGTTATTTGAGATATACAATAGTAAGTAAGCACAGAATATGTGTTACCTAGCAATATTATCTATATTATAACAAAACAAAGTTTATTAATGTGACCCGCCCAAGTGGCAAGGTCAAGTTGGTTGTTATAATGTTTATGAATATATGCAATAAACTAAATTTACTAAATTTATTGATACATACAGCTGTTATGTATCTGTCTAGAATTACC
This sequence comes from Euclidia mi, assembly GCA_944739405.2. Taxonomy (NCBI): domain Eukaryota; kingdom Metazoa; phylum Arthropoda; class Insecta; order Lepidoptera; family Erebidae; genus Euclidia; species Euclidia mi. The sequence goes on from OX123182.2 coordinate 25,022,364, forward strand.
GTAGCCAGGCAGGAAGGTGTATCCGAAGTGCGCAGTGGAAGATGTAATACATCTACCTGACCACGATAGACAATGATCCAGACACAATGCACTGCGTTGCACAGCGATGAATTTAAATCAATCAATATCAATATTGGGTTTCACTCACCCGCTATCCTTGCTGATGTCAGGCTTGAGCTAAATTAGACACATTCATACAAGTATATTGGCCAAAATAAATGAATGAAGTATCTTATACTTAGCTATTAAGCTTCAAACGCGACGTTTTCAGGACACGTTGGCACGTGGAAGTCGATACCAGATTCACAATTTTCACAAATATCAATCAATAGTTCACAATCAATTTACCGTTGCCAGCAAATAACTTTTCACAAAATATTCAATATGTCACAACCGTGCCGGGAGTCAAAAGGCGGCAATTTAATTGATTTCACCACTATTCGCGTAGCTACAATGATGTGCTTTTCAAAAGGCGAACAATTATTTTATTTTACGTACGAGTCGACAACGTGGTAATTTCTCAACGGGGCGAACGGAAGTGACAGTTCAGTGTGACCATTGTCAGAAATTTTCAATAGACTAAACAAAATGTTACTCAATCGATCTAATCGATTTGACTTATAATAAAAACTAATTCTATTTCAAACATCCACCCGCCCCGGACCGGCCTAACGGTCCGCTAATCGGTTGGTAGACGTGACAATGTTGCAACCGCTCTCCTCAGAATCGAACCGTCCACCAAGACCTCAGCAAATCTGGGAACTCCATCAGCCCCAGTTACCAAATGAAGGATGCGCCCCCTGCACCATCTGAGTGGCGGAAGGTTAGCCTCCTTGATCAAAACGAGGTCTCCAATCTTGGGTGGATCGGTCTTGTCGGTCCACTTAACGCGTTGCTGGAGTATGTGCAAATATTCCAAATTCCAGCGTTTCCAAAAGCTCTGAGTAATCTGGCGTACCAATTCAAAACGCGAGAGACGACCAGGTCTCGTATCAATATAGGGGTACTCAGGCAAGGCGACAAGTGGGTGACCAATCAAAAAATGGCCCGGCGTAAGGGCCTCCAAATCATTCGGATCTGAGGAGATCGGGCACAATGGCCGAGAGTTCAAAACGGCCTCAATCTTACAAAACACAGTTGCGAGTTCCTCAAATGTAAGGACAGATTCACCGAGTGTCCTGCGCAAGTGTGTTTTGGCCGATTTTACGGCGGCTTCAAATATACCACCCCAGTGTGGACAATTTGGTGGGGAAAACAACCAATTTATCCCACGTCGGGCAAGCCTATCACCTATATCAGCCTTGTTGGTTTCAAGAAAATTAACAACATCATTCAAATAATTATAGGTGCCCTTGAAGTTAGTGCCGCAGTCAGAACGGATCAAGGAAGGCAGCCCTCTGCGGGATACAAATCTGTCAAATGTGGCTACAAACGCCTCGGTCGTAAGCGAGGAGACCAGTTCCAAATGTACGGCCTTTGTGGAAAGACAAACAAAAACACACAAGTAGGCCTTAACAGTCTTGCTGTTTCGAAGTGTCGACGTTTTCACCAAGAAGGGACCAGCGAAATCCGTGCCAACACCGTCAAACGTCCTGCTCTCAGTTACGCGATCTGCCGGTAAGTCTCCCATCAAGGGCTGCATGGTAGAAGCCTTGAGCTTATAGCAAGGGATGCAGCGAAAGACTACACTCCGAATAATTCTTCGGGCAGACAAGATCCAAAACTCGCGTTGCAAAATGGCCAAGAGCGCATTACAACCAGCATGCGAATTTTTAAGGTGACGGTCAGTTACCAACAAGCGTACCAAATGACCGTCCTTAGGTAACAAAAGGGGGTGACGTGCTCCGTAAGGGAGGTTGGCGTTCTTGAGACGCCCTCCAACGCGCAAGAGACCCGTATCGTCCAAAAAGGGGTTCAATTTAGAGACAGCTCCCGACAATTTCGATTTCCCCGACTTGAGGATAGCAATCTCCCTTTCAAAATGCGCCAATTGCACAGAACGAACCCAAAAGGTGAGGGACTCCTGTCGTTCCTGTGGTGAGAGAAACGGTGTCAGTCGTTTCTGTTGTGGGTGCCTAAAGTTAAAAACAAAACGCTTTATCCAAGCAGTAACACCTAACAACTTGTCGAGGGAGCTGTAACGATTCAACAGGAAATCGGGGTCGAAGGCGCATTCTACCTTCTCAAGAGCGAGTGTTCGTAGACCCGGCAAATCAGAAGTATTCAAAACTGGCGTTCGAGGCCAATCAATTTCTGGTCGACTCAACCATTCTGGACCCCACCACAGCGAATGACCTATCAAACTAGGCGTGAAGCATCCGCGCGAGGCACAATCAGCGGGGTTGAGCTCACCTGGCACGTGTCTCCAAACAAGTTTGACTTCGGATTTCTGGATTTGGGAAACGCGATTAGCGACAAATACCTCCAAGGTGTGAACAGAAGCCTTCAACCAACAAAGTACAATTTGGCTGTCTGTCCAGGCGTAGGTCCCACTAATACAAATGCTTTTACCCAAAGTGTTAGACACGTGGTTCAATAAGCGTACAAGTAGTGCTGCTCCCGAGAGCTCCAATTTTGGGATGGTCAGAGATGTCCGAAGGGGTGCGACCTTGCTCTTCGCCATGATCAGGGAAACTCTCACCTGACCTGAGGCACTGACTGTGCGCAAGTACACCACAGCCGCGTGACCACGTTCCGAGGCATCACAAAACCCGTGAAGGGTGGCCTTGTACTTCCCGGGAGGAAGGATAGGACGAGGCAAGGAGATCTCGTTGACGGCAGGAAGTAAGGATACAAAAGAGGTCCATTCCTCAACAAGAGTGCCGTGTAGGGGTTCGTCCCAGGTCAATCCTGCTGTCCAAAGCTTCTGCAAGAAGCATTTTGCCCAAAATATAATTGGACAGATCCAACCGTTCGGATCAAAGGTTCTGGCGACAGTAGACAATACGAGACGTTTAGTCCAAGAACACGGCAATTTCAAGTCTACGTTATATGTAAAGATGTCTTGGACTGGTCTGTACTGAACGCCGAGAACAGCCATCATGGCGGGGTTGTCAACAATCTCAAATAGATGTGGATCTTGCTGATGATCCTCTGGCAAGCCTTCCAAAAGCGCTGGTGAGTTGGAAATCCATTTGCGCAACTCATAACCAGCGGAGGCCAAAATACCTATCAATTCGTCCCGCAGGAGGATCGCCTCGTCCGCTGTGGAGGCGCCCGAGCAAATGTCATCGACGTAAATATCGTCCTTCAAGATGGCGGAGGCTCTTGGGAAACGTAGGCCTTCGCGGTCTGCGAGCTCCCAAAGAGAACGTATTGCCAAGTAGGGGCTTGACCTTAACCCGTACGTATTCGTATTGAGCTCGTAGACGACCATGGGATCGCGAGGAGACTCTCTCCAAAGGATCAGCTGGAAGCGACGGTCATCAGGGTGGATAATCGTCTGCCTGAACATCATTTTTATGTCGGCCACAAAGACAACCTGATGTCGTCGGAAGCTGGTGATGACGTCACAAAGGTCCTTGACCAACTTGGGACCAGAATGCAAGCACTGGTTCAAGGATACGCCTGTTGAAGTCTGCGCAGAACCATCAAACACTGTGCGCAGCTTGCCAGTCGATGGCTTCAATACCGCATGATGCGGGAGAAAGTAATGCTCCACCGAACGCCAATCCAAATTTGACACAGACATGTGTCCCAACTGTTCATATTCCCTCATGAAATCAATGTACTTCTGTCTGAGCTCCGGATCACGACCCATGCGGCGCTCCATAGCCAACAATCTCTTTTCGGCTAAAGGTCGTGACTCACCAAGCGGAGGCCGAACAGACAAGAAGGGTAGCCTCGTAATAATCCGACCAGAACGGAGTCGACCAGTGTTGTTCTGGAAGAACAGCTCGCACTCCTCATGTTCTGGATTCAAACGGGCAGCTTGAGGCGGCTCCTCTACTTCCCAAAACCTCTGAACCGCATCAGAGAGAGCAGAGCCTACAGCCAACAAATTATCAAGTTCGGGTGGAGGGGGGTCCCTAGGTACAGGTCCCATCAAAGCAAATCCAAATATGGTCGGGATGGCAGTCAAACCATTTGGCACCAAGACCCTTTTCCCACCAATCAAAATTCCACCGAGGACATCAGAGCCAATCAACAAGTCGATTTGTCCCGGTGTGTCAAATTTGGGGTCTGCCAGTTCCAATCCCGATGTCAAATTCACCACAGCAGCAGGTAGCTGCTTCTGTGGATGCATACCCAAAATATTCTTCAACACAATAGCCGAGGTTTTAATCCTCGGGTGTGAAGATTCAACAGGGCCAAACAAAACCTTAACTTGCCCTTCAACATTAGAGGCTACATCACCTATGCCCCGTATACAATTTGGAAAAGAGCCCATATTTAATTTAACCTGCCCTACCAAATAAGTGGAAACAATGCAACCTTGTGAACCTGTGTCCAATATAGCACGGACAACAACAGAGGTCCCCGTGGGTCCCCAGACCCTAACAGCAACCGTTGGTAGGATAACGGTCTCAATGGGGGAGGTTGGCGTTATAGGGCAGGGGTCAATGACCTATTGTTGCCTGGGCGGCGACCGTTGGCCAGGACCAGGCAAGTCAAAGCGAGGGTGCGGCTTGAAGTCCTCAAAGGCGCGATGACTCGATCCGCGCGCCATCCGTGGGGGGTCATAGTGACGCACCCGCCCAAAACGAGGTGGGCGCGAGTCAAGGCGGGGACGCTCCGCCAAAGGAGGGGAATACCTGGGGCAGCAGTCATGGTGCTGGTGACGCTGAACAGCACATTCAGGTGCGCGAGAGAGAGGAGGCGTGCGCACGCTACGGTTCTCCAAGCGGGGTGAGTGGCGATCAATTGAGCGAGGCGACTCTCGGCTACGCGCCGGTGAGCCTCGGCTGCCACCTTCAAAACACCCGCCCGTGCGCGGCGTCGGCTGGTTGGACAAGCGGCCAACCTCTCTGGCATTCATACAGAGAATGTCCAAATGCTGTCCTCCACAGTGAGGACAGGGGCGAGAGTTTGGGCAGTCTCGCTGGTAGTGGGACCCCAAACAAGAGAAGCAAAGGCGGCGGGCATTCGCGATGCGCCTACGAGAGGCGACATGTAGGTCCAAGAATGCCCTACAACTGGCCGTTCTGTGCCCCGTGACCTTGCAGTAGGAGCACTCCACCGGGCTCTGCGTGACTGCAAAGCGAGGAGGGCGCCGGTCAACATTGGCTCGAGTGTGAACGCGAGCCTGCTCCTTGACCTTGGGCGGCTGCGACTTAGCCGGCGTGTCACCACCGGAGTTGTCCAAGACCCGGCACTCATCCTCCAGGAACTTCTCCAGGTCAGCAAAGGGGGGCAGATGGGTCGCGCTATCCCCACCAAAGCGCTGTTCAAAACGCGACCTCAGGTCGGCAGGCGGCTTCTTCAGCACAATGTGCACCAATAGATAGGACCATTGGTCCACGGGCAGGTCAAGGCACTTAAGTGCGTTGATGGCCACCAAAAGCGGGTTCAAAAGTTGGGTGCGCAACCCAGAGACCCGGGTGAGCGTCGGCAAACCCAAAATCTGCTCAATGTGCGTGTCGGCGAGGCCACGCTTATTATGGTACCTACGGGTAATTAGGTCCCGAGCCGTCTGGTACGCCTCGTCAGACACGGGCAGATGCTGGATGAGGCCCTTAGCCTCCCCATCCAGAACCGACATTAAATATGCCAATTTTTGTGCTGGCCGAAGGTCAGCCCTGTCATTGACCAGGCTGTCGAACAAGTTAATGAAGCCCAGGTAGCTTCCTAGGCAGCCATCAAAATGGGGGAGGTCCAAAGTAGGGAGCCTATTCACCAGCCCCGGTGCTGACCTAGGAAGCTCCTGCTTCAGGCCGGGTTGCCCTTCCCTATCGGCAACTAGTTGTCTCGCAGTATTGGAGACAGCATCATACAGGTCTAAGACCTGGGCATAGTCCTCGCTGACCTTATTTCGCTGGTCAGCGGTGAAATCATTGATTGACACTTCAAGATAGCAAGTGCTGAAAGTGCGGAATTGCTGTTCCACACTTGCCAGGCGATCGTCAATCCGCTCGTACCTCTGAAGTAAGGCCTGCTGGCGATCAGGCCGGTTCACTAAAGCATTGGCCGAGGCAAACCAGCGCAAATCTGATGCAATAGCACCAGCAGCCGCACGCAAGTCCTTGATAGCTGACATAATCAAAATTCAAAAGAGCCCGGACAAGCGCTAAATAAAATTAACAATCAAAACTTAATTTTTCTTAATTCTTTGAAACCAACAAAGTATTAGCCTGTTTACTGCAAGTGCAGGCAAGTGACAGGTATCTACTGTCCAACAAAATTAATAGTTTCAATATATTGAAGAATCAAACACAAAAGTTATCAAAGTTATAACTTATAACAAATTAAAAGTTGAAACTTCAAATTAATTAATTAGTTATTTGCAACAGACAGACTGGCTGTGTTATTTGAGATATACAATAGTAAGTAAGCACAGAATATGTGTTACCTAGCAATACTATCCATATTATAACAAAACAAAGTTTATTAATGTGACCCGCCCAAGTGGCAAGGTCAAGTTTGATTATTACAATGTTTATGAATATATGCAATGAACTAAATTTACTAAATTTATTGATACATACAGCTGTTATGTATCCAAACAAACTGGCTTATTAATGCAACAACAAATTTAAGTTGGATTCCTCAACAATACAAATCAACAATTACTGATTGAGGTTATGTGACAATGTGTTTCAAATTATCTAGGTCAACTTATACAATTAAATATTATGTATTTTAGACAATAACTGACCTGACAAACACTACAATACTGTCTACAAGGTGATAAGATACAAGCTCATACCAATCTGAGTTCAGATACAATCAACGGCTAAGATACAAGTTTACAATATAGGCAGTTAACCATGCTCTGCTACCAAAAATTATGTCTAGAATTACCGTAGCCAGGCAGGAAGGTGTATCCGAAGTGCGCAGTGGAAGATGTAATACATCTACCTGACCACGATAGACAATGATCCAGACACAATGCACTGCGTTGCACAGCGATGAATTTAAATCAATCAATATCAATATTGGGTTTCACTCACCCGCTATCCTTGCTGATGTCAGGCTTGAGCTAAATTAGACACATTCATACAAGTATATTGGCCAAAATAAATGAATGAAGTATCTTATACTTAGCTATTAAGCTTCAAACGCGACGTTTTCAGGACACGTTGGCACGTGGAAGTCGATACCAGATTCACAATTTTCACAAATATCAATCAATAGTTCACAATCAATTTACCGTTGCCAGCAAATAACTTTTCACAAAATATTCAATATGTCACAACCGTGCCGGGAGTCAAAAGGCGGCAATTTAATTGATTTCACCACTATTCGCGTAGCTACAATGATGTGCTTTTCAAAAGGCGAACAATTATTTTATTTTACGTACGAGTCGACAACGTGGTAATTTCTCAACGGGGCGAACGGAAGTGACAGTTCAGTGTGACCATTGTCAGAAATTTTCAATAGACTAAACAAAATGTTACTCAATCGATCTAATCGATTTGACTTATAATAAAAACTAATTCTATTTCAAACAGTATCCAAACAAACTGACTTATTAATGCAACAACAAATTTAAGTTAGATTTTTCAACAATACAAATCAACAATTACTAACTGAGGTTATGTGTGACAATGTGTTTCAAATTATCTAGGTCAACTTATACACATAAATATTATGTATTTTAGGCAAAAACTGACCTGACAAACACTACAATACTGTCTACAAGGTGATAAGATACAAGCTTATACCAATCTGAGTTTAGATACAATTAACGGCTAAGTTTCAACTACAGCTCTGCACCAAAGTTATGTCAAGCATTCGGGCTAAGAATGGGTATTTTTTAACAGAGATCAGTGGAAGCGATTAATTCATCCAGTCTTAGCCCAAGGCAAAGGATCTAAACACATGGAGCAAGTTTCTTGGCGCTAAGAATTAAACAAATGTCTTACCAAATATCTCCTGGTGATGTTCTTGAGTGGAGTCCTGGAGGCAAGTTAGACACACACGAGACTAAAATTGGCCAATATTAGCAAGTGAATTATCTTTACTTTACCAGACTCCAACGCAGCGTCTTCAATGCACGATGCAAGTTCACAGGATTCACAATTCAGTTTTGCAAATGTCAATGTTCGACTCAACTTTTGCCGGGCAAACCAAAGGCGGCAGTTTATAGTATTTGCAAGTTAATTCAATTCGCGTTAATTCAAAGGGCGATCAATTTATTAATTAGGTACAAGGCACGCGAGAGTGCAAACGGCGAGTTAATTTTTCAAGGCGGCAACGGAAGTGACAGTTCAGTGTGACCATTGTCAGAAATTTTCAATAGACTAAACAAAATGTTACTTAATCGATATAATCGATTTGACTTATAATAAAAACTAATTCTATTTCAAACAATATTTATATTATTCCTAATCGAACAAACAGTGATACAACATAAAGAACAATCAATCGCATTAATCAACACACGATATTATACCTATATGCAACAGTGATGCACACACCCAAGACCTAAACTACCGCACTATCAGTACAATATTATTTTTATTTACCTTCAAAAACTCAAAACACTCCAAATATCTCATTGCCCATTCTCTTCTGTGGCCAGCGGTATTTTCATATAAAGCTGAAATCCTCTCACAAAATCGAACACCTGGAACGTCTAAAAAAGGAGACAAAAACTAAGTAAAATCAGAAGAAAAACTAGTTATTCGTTTGTACACAAAGCTACAATAGAGTTAGTGCGTCCATTACCCGATTAGGGTTCCGCCGACGAGGGGAGCTTTTAACACTGAATGCTACAAAGGAACCCAGATTTCATTATTGTCAACATTGTGTACAGACTTTATTGTATTGTGCTGCCATCTCGTGGCTTGACTGACCTTGGTATCTATATATATCTTCAAATAGAAATAATTTTCCACTATTTACTGTAACCAATTGTATTTATTTAAAATTTCATGGCCGCTGAATTATGATTGAAATTGTTATGTACATAATATATCGTGCATTGACAAACCACTGTATTTTTTTATTTTGTTACTTCAATAGTCTACAAACTTGATCGTATTTTTCTTAACAAACAATGTTTATTCCAGTTTATTAGAAATAATTAACATATTGTTATGTTGTTGAATGACTTATTTGTTCAAACTAAATCAGAAATAAACAAAGGAACCATAAAAGAAAATGTATCGTTGGTAGTTAATCGTATATTGGTATAATTATACCATAAATATACAAATATCGAGTAATTTACTATTTGTATATGAAATAAGTATAGACGTCTCATTAAATTTATAATAATCCTTTGATAAACTCCGACTTCAAAATAAGCAAATTCTGAATGAACGCATCCTCTACATCGAATACTTTACAACTTAATACAAATTTTCGATTTACTACATTCATATACATCTATACTTTTCAATTAACTAATTTGAAAGCTGCGGCTGTGTACATTTGGTAATTAATTTTCATATTTACGACACAAAATCGGTCTCGCAGCGATACCTATTTAGCGAAAGTTTAGTTAGGTTTTTTTTTGTTTATTTCATCTGAATGTTTTGATCACATTTTGAGGTTACAGGCACACATATTAATCGTATGAGTTTTAATGGCTTTTCGTTGTATAAAATATTTTAAAACCAATCTTATGTAAAAAAAATTTTTTCAGGGAATGTTCTGAACATCGAAAAGGATTTATGTAGTTCGTCCTGCAATCTAACGATGAATAATTTCTAGCAAATCTCTCATCACCTAACACTGCACTAAGTGTTTTTTGAAGTCGTTCTGAAAGTGGAACAATACTGTGTTATCCAGAATACGCCACACGCCTTTTTTGAAAATAAATGCCGTCTATAAAAATCCCTCGTAGCTGCTCGTAGCACAGAAATTTTAGTCAGAGCGAGCACGGCAGATGTCTTTAAAACAATGGTACCTTGTTAAAGCACACTTAAAAAATCTACATCTATATCACAGCTACCCTTTAAGGTCAAGCGTAGAGTCCAATTATAAATGTTTTGGTACGACCCTTAATTAGAGCCTCCGTTCGATCTCACGTACACTTAGACCCATCATTACGACCAGCTTTATATCTCAAGTCCCGGAGGTAAAGATCAAGTTGTGTTTTGTTGACGTAATTCACCCTCAATGCCTAAAAGTGGGCGGGTCGATGGCTCTCGGTAATATCTTAAGGTTTTCTATGGAAGTTTCTAGAGAAAATTTTAAGGGTAGCTGTGATATAGATGTAGATTTTTATAAGTGTGCTTTTAACAAGGTATCATTGTCTTTTTAAAAAAAGACTGCCTCCGTTGTCCAGTGGATGGCGTATGCAACTGCTGATCGTAGGTCCCGGGTTCGATTCCCGGGTCGGGCAAAAGTGTTACTGGATTTTTCCGAATTCTCAGTACCAGCACGGAGTCTGGTGATGTGTCCGGTAACGGCAATATTGCCGTTACGGCCCCCTATTACGTGGGACCAAAAAGTTCATGGCGAAATGTGGGTGTAATATTACACCTCTCCTACCCCTTCAGGGATACAGACGTGAGACTATAAAAAAAAGATGTTTTAAAGGCACTTGCCGTGCTCGCGCTGGTTAAAATTTCTGTGCTACAAGGGATTTTCATATACGGAATTTATTCTTAAAAAAGACGTGTTGCGTATTGTGCATAATAAAGTGTTGTCCTGCTTTCAGAACTATAGCAAAAAACACTTAGTGCAGTGTTAAGTGGTGAGAGATGTTAAAAGTGTATTCATTGTTAAACATTACATAACGAAAAGCTATTATATCTCATTATAAATATGTGCCAATAACCTCGAAATGTGTTTAAAACATTCAGATGAAATAAATGAAAAAAAATGTAATTAAACTTTCGCTAAAAAGGCATCGTTCCGTGACCGATTTAGTGACGCAAGTATGAAAATTAATTACCAAATGTACACAGCCTTAGCTTTCAAATTAATTAATTGAAAAGTATAGATGTCTAAAGAGTTGGTTCTAATGTAGTAAATAGCAAAGTTGTTTTAATTTGTTAAGTATTCGATGTAGAGGAGGCATTCATTCAGAATTTGATTATTTTGAAGTCGTAGTTTATCAAAGGATTATTATCAATTTAATGAAACGTATATATTTGATATACAAGTAGTGTATTACTCGATATTCGTATAGATATGGTATGATATGCACGAATATATGATATCTTTTCTCTTATGTTACCTTAGTTATTTAGCAAAATCAACAAGACTCACTTTGTTTGTTAAGACAAATAAGACCAAGTTTGTAGACCATCGGAGTTACAAAATGAAAAATAAAGTGTTTTGTGTCGAGGCACGACATGTACATACGATAGCAATATCAATCATAGTTTCAGCGGCCATAAAAGTTTAAATAAATACAATTGTTTACAGTAAACAGTGGAAAATTATTTCAATTTGAAGATAAACCAAGGCTGACCTTGGCTTATCTGAATAAGCCACGAGATGGCAGCACAATACAATAAAGTCTGCACACAATGCTGACAATAATGAAATCAGGGTTCCTTTGTTGCATTCAGTGTTAAAAGCTCCGCTCGTCGGCGGAACCCTAATCGGGTAATGGACGCACCAGCTCTATTGTAGCTTTGTGTACAAACGAATAACTAGTTTTTCTTCTGACTTTACTTAGTTTGTGTCTCCTTTTTGGACGTTCCGGGTGCCGAGTGTTCGATATTGTGAGAGGCTTTCAGCTTTAAATTAATATACCGCTGGCCACAGAAGAGAATAGGCAATGAGATATTCGGAGTGTTGTGAGTTTTTGAAGGTAAATAAAAAGAACATTGTGTGTAAGGGACGGTAGTTTAGGTAGTCGCATCACTTTTTCGTACTCCATGTTGCACAGTACTATTTCGTGTGTTGACAAAATGCGATTGATTGTTCTTTGTACTGTTTCAGTGTTTGAAAGATCAAAAAATGCATTTTTTTTTTTTATTTGGTCGACGTTGTCTTTTCTTATTCATTAAGTGTTAGTGTTAGTGTGCCCTTTCGATATCAATATCAGTTGCAAGTTTGAAATTTTTTAAATTTCCCTTGTATATATTAATTAGTTTTTTTTTATTATTTTAAGACTTATTTTAATTATAGTGTTAATCATTTAAATAATTATTGGATAATTGTAAAGGAATAAATTAAGCGATTTTGATATTTTTGTTGCAAGTACGTCTGTCAGCAAAGATAATGTGATAGGTATATGACAAAATAAAAAGAAGCACGAGCAAGGTAAATATTAAAATGCAATAATGAAGTCCTTTTCATTGGACACGGCCTTACATGGTAAATTTTATTTTACTTATCAGAATAACCTGTGATAACAACAAACATCCTAAATATCTGAAAAAGTCTGAATCCGAATATGAAAAGGTCGTCTGTATAATAACATCACATCGATTGTTTAAACGTATATCTTTAATTTCAAAGTCGATAAAATATCAGCGTTCTCTACTTTTAAATTGATATTTTAACAAATAATTAGAAAATAATATCGCAAACTTGTGTCATACCATTTTTATTTGTTCTGAAAACTTTACCTGTATTTTGTAGAAAGAATTTTAAAAATAAACTTGGCTTATAAGTTCTCGACCTTATGTGTTTGTTCTGGTCCATAGAATGCGGAATATCATGTGAAAACAGAACTGTATTGCGACAAACTAAAGCTTTTATTGAAAACTATTGTATTTGTTTCACATTGTTGAATTAGTGATAGAACGTATGATGTTTGGATTTAAAATAAACTACATTATATACTGATATTTGTGTAACGGGTCCTATTGGAGACATTATTTGAAAAAAAAAACAATGTAAACTATGTTTTATTTGCCCCGATATTTCAGCATGGGCTAAACCAGCTATCGCGTCGTAACTCGTATCTTTGTTATAATTACAGTCTTGTACACCGTGGGTACGGATCGAGGCTGGCCGGTGTATTTAAAACTCATAAAATGGCGCGTGGAATAAAGAGAGTTTTAAAATGTCTGGCACTTGGCGTTCAAACGAAAACTTCAATTGATATACGGGGAACATTTTGCCGCAAATATACACGGGATTACAGGGCGCGCGAGTTTTATGAAAAATGTTGTGTTTTGCAATACGAAATTCACTGTTACTCTTCGGATCAGTTTATATGGTACACGGGTTGCGTTCATTAAAATGATGAAATTGCTAGAGTATTTGAAAGTTTAGATTTAAAGTAGGTATGTTCGATTTAAATTGTTTTACTTATATTATACGGAATTTATAGTGGACGTTTAGCCTTTGGGATTCGGTAGTCAGACGGCTCATCTTTTTAATTGCAAAGTGAATCGCGTTCGTCTCGTCATTAATAATATTATTATATTCTGTTTATTTATTTACATACACATTCTCACAGTTACTTTTATGTTTAATACTAGTACTGCTCAGTATCCTTCGTAATAGTGTGATGTTATAATAGTATAACCTATCATAGCCACCAAAACCAAAATAGAACTAGCAGTTCCTGAGATTAGCGCGTTCAACAACAAGAATTTCTTCAGCATCGTAACATTGGTATAAATATAGGTATAGATTGCATTGAAAAGAAAACATTAAAATAAACAAGGGGCTCATTTTAATAAATAATTGTAAACTTTTGATTAAAACACCTCACGTACACAAACAGTAAATGCCATTAAACTGATTCAATATAACTAATGCTTCTGTATAAAACTTTCACTTGTACTGGACCCAAATCTGTCCCGAGTTCTGTGTCACGTTGAGTTTCAGTTTGTGTTACAATCCCTTCCTATCTGTTTATCCTGGACCTTCCAACTTGTCTTACCTTTACTTGATAATTTTTTTTTAGAGATTTGGCTGACAAAGGTTTTAATTAGTTAGCCAACCAAATTTTGGTTTGTTGAGGGACATAATTATGTATGTTTTGGCTGCAGGAATAGCGATGTGGTAAAAGCCGTTGCGTCGCCGCGGCGTCGTTTAGCATTGATTTAAGTTCGATGTCCACATAGGATATCACTATTTCCGATAAAATAGGTTTGTGACGTGTCTAGGTGTTCTTTGTGTTAAGTGTTGTACAGTTGAGATTTTACGTAGAGTAACATTTTATTAAATTCTTTAAAAAGTTAATAGGTATGGCTTTAAAACTGTAAACAAGCTTGACTGCTAGGTTCTTAAACTACTTACTACTTAATGTAGGTATGCATTCACGCATGGTGTAATGAAAAGAACGGATTGCAAAGGCATGGTAATGATGCTGTTGATATTATTCCATTATATCGTTCTCAGAAAATGCTATTTGACTTTCAGGAGGTCTGCAGAGGAATTTTGAACACTATTTACTATCTACTGTTAGTATATAACGATAATACTAACAGTTAAGTGCCTTTCAAACAAATTATTTTTAGTTTTGCCAAAAATTTAAAGCTTTTTAAAATAATGTAGCTCAGTTATATTTAAATTGATAATTCAATTTTCTCGCCTCATAATAATAATTATAATGAGTCATTCCGATTTTACACTAAAGAACAAAGCTCTAAACAAGAACCAAATACAATTTAAATTTAAAAATAAATTATTAAGCTAGGAATTTCACCGAGAATAAAACGGTACGCTAGCAAAACACAAAGGAAGCTTCAGAATTATTTTATTTTAAATTTTCATATCATTATGGTTACGTAAAGCGGACCGGATACACCATTCGTTGGCGCGAAAAAATTCATCAGCACCGAAAATTTAAGCTGTAAAGTCTATAGAGTTGACTATTCTAGAACGTAGAAAAACCTCTTGAGCATTTTCTAATTCACGGGTGTCCGAAAATCGTAAACCGGCTTAAACACTTTAAGAACACCGATGGAAACTAAATGTGTAAAACTTTATTTTCTATGGCCAATCGCTCGACGAGTTAAAATTACGCGCCAGTTCTAGGTATTCAACGTCAATATTTGGAATAGTAAATATTAAATGTTAGGCGAAGGTGGTTGGAAGGTGCAAATAATTTTCGGAAGCCGGGATGATGCAATGTTTGTAACGTTATCTTTCTTGGATTAAGTCTCATGATACATTTGATAGAATTTACACTTAAGGTTATTGAAACCCGAATGTAACATAGCCATAACATAGCATGCATAATATTGTATATTATATCGCTGTTTCTGTAGAATAATACCGTCTTATACAAAACAACGTATTTTTATGAAATTAACCAAAGTATTTCTTTATTTTATGGTTGAACATTATTGAAATGGCTGCTTGTAGAAGATTCTGTCACTCGTGGAGATTGTAGTTTCGATTAGGTAAATTTTTTACACTTATAATATTGTTCGCTGTTACAAAATTTCAAAATATTTCATTACTATACGAACAGGGACATGATCCTGCATGTCCCTGTTCGTGTAGTAATGAAGTATTTTCAAAATACTTCATAACTACCTGAACAGGGACATGCAGGATGCTTGTCTGATATATCCACTATCCAATTCTATACTCTCAAACTTTCAAGACAACAAACTCAGAATTCAATTCAAGATTCAAATTTTAACCACATTAAAAATCCTTACTTATTTTTTTTAATAAAAAAAACAGCAAGGAACTACAAATCCACATATGATGCAATTTTCGTTCCGCTGAGCAGTCACAATTGAAAATAACAGGGCGAGTCTCGTAGGCCATTAGTTAGAGCACTCTACGCGGGCTCTGCATAAATTTTACAACAGCAGCACTCATTATGTAAACACCTGTCTTGACGTTCATTTTGAATTCCATTGAGTTTTGTGGCGGGTCAAAATGTTGACAGTATTTTGGGGTATATATATTTTTTGCTATGATGTTGTAAGTACGATCGGCGAGTAGTGACGTGTGCAACGCAATGTAATAAGTTAACAAAACCTCTAGTATATATGCCAACGTAAAACAAGTATAAAAAATAATTCTTACTACTATTATAACAGCATTGCTAACCCCTTTCCCTATTATCACAGAACGGCAAACACGTACTTTAATTCTATGAAAAGGAAAACTGCTAGTCAAGCCTTAATGAACTCAATGTTTGCCTATAGCAAAACTCCAATTAGGCTTCCGTCATATTTGGCATGCGAGTTCTTCGAGCGTGCGCCCGACGTGCACCCAGCATCCGATCAGCGTGCGCCCGACGTGCACTCGGTGGCCATTCGGTGTCCATTCGGCGTGCGCTCGGCAGAAGGACAGTGTACGCCGAGCGCAAGCTGGGCACACGCTGCCCGCCCGCACGAGGATCGCACACGCCCAATGTGAGGTCAACCTTAAATGATATGCGTGGACTGATAAAGGTAAATGGTATTCGATAATTATTTCAATATAATAGGTCACTCACTAGCCGAAAATAGAAAATGAAACTTCATCTCAAAGGGGGACATCAGCGTCAGATTTTACTTCGTGGTTAAAATATTTTATGCCCCCGAGAAACAAAAATAAACTGTTTAGTCTTACATTTTCACTGCAAAATTCTGACAGCTAGAAGTATTTCCCCTCTAGTTTATAATTAGACATTTGATCTCCTTTAGCTCTCTCAAAGTTTCCCGACCAACTTCTGATACTTAAGAGTTAACGCGTCCATTTATATGAGCATCTTCTTTCTGATAAACACACTAACTAATACATACAGACAAGTATATTATTATCCAAAGCATATTTCACCCAAAATGGTCTGCCCAATACAATATAAATATACCATATCTTATATTTTATCAAAATACTCATGCTAGGTTTTTTCTTGTCCGATGGGCAGTTGAACACCATTTTGGCAAGGTGCCCAAAAGGGTCCTGCAAGGTCAGAAGAGTGGTTTTGTCAAATAAAAAATAATAAGAAAACACACTCTACTTATGAGGTTGATGCGAATAAACTCTGTTATATAATGGTTGAATCACTAATTGTATTTACTTGTTGTGTGTTTGCCCCTTGTTAAGGGTCGGGAAATCCCATATTTTTGTGATAAGAATGATAAGGCGCAAACGATAACCTTAGATTTTTGCTATACGTGGGTGGTTTGTACTTTGTTATCTTTGAAATGAACAATGTGATACTTACGTCATTTACGGAAAAGTCGGCGCTCGTAAAAAGCCATTAAATTCACATGTTACCAGAAATTACGCAATTAAGAAATACCTTTCCTAATTCCAATATTCTTGTAAAGAAGAAGTTCTTATTCAATTGTATCGTTGTAAATTTCCACGTTGTGATCCCTTGTACTTAGGCAACATTTGAGATAATCCACTTCTCTTAAATTTATTTCAGGCTCTAAAGTGTACTTCAGAAAACATCACAAAAACTCAAACATTTCATATAATAAAATATATTTTTCGCCGACCTAAAGCGCTCATAAAAAGCACAATTAATAACAACGCCTCTTTTGTCAGACAAAACACAAAACCGGCTCAACAATCTTTATGACAACGAAAACCACTGAAACGTTGCTAAGCAATTTTTTTATTCATATAACACAAGCTTTTTGATAGAAAATACGTCCAAAAGGTGGATTTCACGCGAAATCCCTAAACAAAGCGAACTAAAACAAAAGAACGAAAGCCAGCCATGGAGCCAAAATAGCTCTGTACATTTCATTCACCAAAACAGGCTCGCCATAATCCTATTACAGTTAATACGATTATTTTAGTTATATTTTCATTGGCACGCACGACTAAGGATAGAGACGATGTTTGAGCTTCGGTCCCTCCCGGGTGAAAGTCAAACATTCCAACCAGATAACGCCAATTTGCGATTATACAAAATTTTGGAATTAAGCCTCTGTCACTAAGGATTTTGTGTAATAAATCGGAATGTTATACCCGTGACCGCGGTTATTGGGACTAGGAAAGTTTCGGCTATAAGCAGATTAGTTATAATTTGGCTACAGATTTTAACCTAGAGACCGTTTGTTAAGATTATGTGTTATGAAACTCGCGAAGTTATGGATCCTTTACCCCTTGAGAATTAAAGATGAATAAAAATAGAATAGATAAAGGTGAGTCTTAGGAAAATATATTTTTGAGCAATTTTGCTGTGATTATTTTTTTCGCTTTTTAAGGTAAATAAAGTTTTGTGATAAAAGAGATGTATTACATTTCTTCATTTAGGAGGAAAAATGCCATATAGAGCTTAATTTTATTATAATCCAAAGGTGGTAAATTAGCGTCTCGGTAAAAAAGTCTAGGCCGACGTCGCTAATAGCAGTCGAAACTGTCAGCTTCACGTGACAATCTTGATAATAATATACATAAAGAGGCGCCAGTATCCTTAACTATTTTGGCAATGGTTTCACATCATCAATTCACAATCATATTGCCTGATATTGCCTAGGTTGCCGAAGTTAGACAGCAGGCAACATTTGGAAAAGCTATTATTCTGTTTGATCTGATTTGATTTTTAAGAGGACCACAGGCTCCAGGGTGAAATTGATACTTGAAAAATAACGACTAGGAAGATGATGGCACACTTGCAATACGATTATAAAAGAACTCAAACTTGCACCTTAGAAGTTAGTGACGATTTTGAGTCACGTTTTGGCATATTAAGTTTATGAACATGAGATTGCCTACTTACATAATGTAATATAATTTTTTTGTTTATACAATATGAAGTCCTTATAATTCATCATTTTTATATTTAATACACCAGGGAATATGCTGGACAATCGTGTTTTGAGTATTTATTTAGAAATTCTGAACAAAAACAGAGAGAAACTGATCAAGTTTTAGCCCCAATGTGCAGGAAATCTTGTAACATTTATAAATCTATTATAAAACGAATAAAATGCATTATTTTGATTGATAAAATAATTTACTAAAATTAAATAACAAACATATTAACCGACAATTTTAGCTAAATTCGAGAAATCAGGCCACGTATCTTCAGTTTCATTGGCTGGTACAAATTTCCTTTCTGGTTTAGCGTCTTTTTGCATCAGTGCAGGGGATAGGGGATTTGCAGTTATAGTTCTACTATCCTCTTGAGGTTTCGGCGTTTCGCCTCGATTCAACCTCTGATATTTGACTATTATCTCCAACAATTCATGTTGCATCTTTAGTTTTAAGTCAGCTGTGAGATTCTTCATTGAATTGCCTACATATTGTCCGAAGACAAAATCTTCACTGACTTGTCGTGAAAGTAATTCTCTCCCTAATTGTGTGAGAACGTCTTTGACAATATTGATAGCTGTGTTGTTTGTAACGTTTCGCGCGTTGGATTTAGGTGGATGTTTCCAGTGCACTTTGTCATATTTAGGACGGATTGGTGGTGGGCCGATGGCTACTGATACTACTTCATCATTGTCCATATCATCTTCTTCGAGTGGAGTGAGATGTCCTGAAGGCTGGAAAGGAAAGATAAATTAATTTCGAAGCCTGTTAAAATGAATAGTGACGGCAACACTACGAATACCCATGACTCTTTTGCGCTCATGCACATGTTTCAGCTTTTGAAAAGCTTTCGGCATTATTTATGAGTTGAGTGAGGTGTTGTTTGAGTATTGGTAGGAGGAAGTAAAGACATTATCGGTTCAAATAGAAATGGATAGTCCAATAACATTAATTAAAGATGAAGCTCGGTGTATAGTGCTGCAAGTACATTTCTTCACAGTTGATTCATCTTAGGAGACGACAATAGGCCACGTGAGACTTAAAACAAATTTGGACAATATGATTGTGTAGATACAATTTTGTCTACGGAGATGAACAGGCGTGGGACTATTGTAACAATAGTTTATACTATCTTCAAACATTATCAAATGATTATGTTTACAATATTATGCAATCTTGAATAATGTTTGTGGATATAATATTGTTGCGCTTAAGATAATGATCGAGTCGAACTTAGGTCAGATAATGCACGATTGAGCTAACCTAAAATGTACAACACAGATACTGGGAATGTGTCGGATGGAGAAACACATGCTTGCCTCGAGGCAATTTAAATTGATTGACAAATTGTGGCTTTACGTGTGCCTGCGAGGTCGACCACTTAGCACACAGTACTGATTGTAAAACCTTTGTGGCGCACGAAGTGGCAGAAACAGTAATTTCTCTTGGCACAGGAATTATTGTCATTGCATGTTATCTATTATAATTATATAAGCGTTTCATACAAACTTTGAAGTAAGTACCCTATTTTTATAATGAAATGATTGTAATAAACCTTAGCCCGTATAAGCAGTTTGTTTGTTTTGTTTTTCGTGTGAGTGTGTGGCCAACTCTGGTGTCGGAGTTTTCAGACCGCCCAAAGGCCTCCGACATGGCCTAACGACCCTTATCCATAGACAAGAGCCGGGACCGACAGCTTTACGTGCCCTCCGAAGCACGGTAGCGCTCAGATGAAAATGCCACACACGGTCACCCATCCAACTGGTAACCTGTGCAAGCGTTGCTTAACTTTGCCGATCTGTTACGAACGGCAAGCCAAGTCTCGCTATGAGCGCTACAGTTGAAAAGTGTACCTACTACTAAAATGATGTCAAATTTTTTTTTGCATAATTTAGGTTTACCCAACAAAACGAAAACAATAACATCCTTTTTATAACTTATAATTTCAAAGATATTCCGAGCGAAATTAGAATGATTTTATGGTTTTCATTTTATAAAAAAAAGATGCTTTAAAAACTTTCGTTAGGCACTTTATACTAACCAAGTTTTAGCTAATTATAAATAGTTAGATCATTTAAGATGAAAGCTTTGTGATGAGCTATACAAAATAAGCATCCTTAATATATTTTATAATCAGTACCTTCACTTTTTTCCTCATATCTCTGCTTTTCTGTGTGGTGACCCTTCTCTGTTTTGAGTCATTTTCCGGCAGCATATGTCGTTTAGTGTGGTAGTGGATGCCTCGCCGCGTGTCCCTTCTGTCTGGTAATTCTCTTATTTCTCTTCTATCCTCCCGCGAAGATTTCCATGCTGCCTATGAAGAAAAAGAAACATTTATTCGTATTCCGTCGTGCTTGTCTGGTCAGATGAACGCTTTGAAGGTCAGTAAACGATTAATGATTGTCCGTTTGCTGACGGATTAAGAACGTAATCTTACGACACGACACCCATTTTACGACACCCATATCATCATATGGGTGTCGTAAAAGCTGACAGAGGGAGCATATTATGCAAAGTACAGCACTGTAAGAGAAGGAAAACTTGATACAAACCCTATGCCAACCCGTTTGGCCAGCATGGTATTGTAGCTCAATTCCTCCTTTCAAAGGAGAGGCCTAGTCCAGCAGTGGACTGTTAAAGGCTGATGATGTAAAACGATTAATAACAGAGGTTATATTGTTATGGATTATCTAGTCAATTTATGGCTATCCCGGTTGCGGTTGAAGACCCACGCCTTGGAGCCCCGGTTCCGCTTCCCGGCTGTATCTCCTCCACTTCACACGGTCTTCAGCATCCCTGATGATAAGTCGATTGGCACGCATATCATCCCTTACGGCGTAAGAAGCATGGTAAGACATTTGTTACCCACGTAAGATACCGGTTGACTAAAGACGTGGCCGCTCTTCAAAGTGTAAAAAAATTACTTAAATTGATTGGCCCCCTTGGATAATGATTAGGTTACAGTAAAAGAGGTCATGAAAATTCAACTAATATAGATTAAAGTGTCATGTATCATAATGTCTCCGTGGTCCACTGGATAGCGTTTGCGACTACTGATCAGAGGTCCCGGTTTTGTAGGGCCCGGGCCGGGCAAAAGTGTTAACGGTTTTTTCCAAATTCTCAGTAGCACTGGTACCGGCAATAGACTCGCCCCTTATTGCGTGGAACCTAAAAACTCATGGTAATATTGGTGTAATATTACACCTCTGCCCATCCCTTCGGGGATACAGGCGTGAGTCTATAAATAAAAAATATATCAACATATAAATAGGAACTTTAAAAGTCCTTCTACTCGGCACTTGCATAATTATATAATTACGAACTAAAGTGAAAACCTAAGTGTCCTCAATTACTTAAAAAGAAAAGAATAGTAACAAGATACATTACAATTACATTAATATTACAATTAGATTGTTTTCTTAGTTGTAGGTATACTTATCATATTTGTCTGTTATTTCCCTGATAGGTACCCAAAATAATCTTATACTAATATATAAAGCTGAAGAGTTTGTTTGTTTGCTTGAACGCGATAATCTCAGGTACTACTGGTCCGATTTGACAAATTCTTTCAGTGTTAGATAGCCCATTTATAGAGAAGGCTATAGGCTATATAACATCACGCTGTGAGCAACGGGAGCAGAGCAGTAGCCTTAAATAACGCGAGTGTAACCGCGGGCATCCTCTAGTATCATTATAAAAAGTTTAATAATAAAATACTAGACTATAAAAGTAGCTACGGAACTAAGTAAGTTAATTTAATTAAATATTCTTTATTAATTATTAGTTATAAAAAACGTAATACTTACAACAATAACGGGAGTAACAACTAAAAATATAATAGACCACTTCATAACGTCCATAGCTACTGAAAACAGATCGGTGACTGCCGTTCGCTCGTACTCATCCAAGAGCTCAGCTTATTTACAAATTAGTTGTTTTTTTCCAACGAATCAATACAATGAGTGGACCGTACAACGTTACTGTGGGAATTCTTTTCTGGGTAGTCAAGGAGGCGAGTCATACAATGAGAGTCTTCTAGCTATCTCATGTTTTGATTAGCCCTCTCATCAGTTCAGTATTGACATTATGACTGGGAGTAGTTGCGTCACAAGATTGTTGTTATGAAATATTATAACAGAGCGCTGCCTGTCATAATATTTTATAGACCAGTGAAGAGACCGACAGACTGCTAAGCAGAGGGACTCGGGTTTGAATCCACGGCGCGCACATATGACTTTTCAATGTTACGTGCGTATTTAATTTCTAATTATCCCTTGCTTAAGGAAAACATCGTAGGGAAATCTGCATGTCTGAGAGTTCCCATAATAATATTGTCGAAAGACTGCGAAGTGTGCTAGCCTACATTTGGCCAGCGTGGTTGACTATAGCCAGACCCTTCTAGTTTATATAAATTGTCATGAGGCAATATTTTTTTATAATTTCTCAAGTTATTGGATCTTTGGAAGGCAGGCAATTATTGCATCCCTGCAAAATTTAGGCAATACCTGATTATACAAGACAGTAAATAATTACTGCTAATCTGTTACATAAACATACATATTTGGTATAAGGTCACAGTAATAAGCCAGGTTATTTAAAGCTTGACACTGAACTAAAACCCCTGAAAATTATGTTTTCAGGTTCAAATTTGTCTAAAACCGGATTAGTATAAAATCAGTATGGGTTTACTGAGACCAATATTAGACGGTATATCGAAACAAACAGGGTCGTAATGTTAGCAATAGAAATCGCTGGGCTTAGGTTACCTGGAATATTGGTAATCTAAGCTTCGAAATAAGCCTTTGGCTTTAATGTCGGTAATACCTTTATAGTCAAATAGGGTAATACAACTATTTAGGATTTGCTTTAGAATAGAAATAACATGGGATAAATAAATACGTACAAAGCAGAATACTGTGAATTTAGCTATTGTATATTAGGCAATCGGCATCAGCCTTTTTGGTCACTGCCAGCTCACTTGCGTCAGAATAACGCTATGTGGCATTAGGAGGATTTGGCCCTACTATGGCATGCTGGCCAAACAGTTTGGCCAGCATGCCATAGTAGGGTATAAAATAGAAGATGAAGAGGGTATAGAAGTAGGTATGTCGAGTTTTACGACTCTTTTCTTGACACTGTCTATCTTTAACAATAGGCAATAAATTATAAATTATTAATACGTGTTTTATACATAGAGTGATGACGTTTCTCAAGAAATTCAATCGAAATTTGAGCTCGTCACTATACCACTGGTTGCTCTTGCCTATAGTTACCTATTAATGATGGTTACAATAAAAAGTCAGCGATAGCCTATTTCAGATAACAACAGAATACCGAGCAGCGGGTATCGGGTTGAAGCACTTCTGACTTTTCGAAGTATTCATTTGAAGAGTAATTATATTAAAGAGTAGAGTGTGTATTACATTGCTAATTATCGGTTTCACCGTGCCTTGGAGAGCGTAAGGAAATATTGTTCTAGGCTGTCGTGAAGATCTTTCACAGTTGTTATGGAGAGTGCCTCTGAAAAACTGACACTAGTCTAAACCATGGAATATCGCTATTCATTTGCGTTGCAGAGGTCAGATGTTCTGTAAAATCAGGTTGGGCCAGTCCCCGGGAAGGACAAATGATCTTAGAACTCGAGACGAATTTAATCAGAAATTTACTGGCCATAGTTAAAAAAATAATTAATTGATGCATACTTACTTAAATTCAGTCAGACTCGAAAAAATAAAGTTTTAACAAACTCTTTGCTGCGACTACTTGTGTACTACTATTGTAACTAGACTTACTACTGTTGCATATTTAACATGAACCAAACCCACCCGAACAAAACTTATGCGTAGTTACAAATATTATTTAGAGGTATTTCTCAAAAGCTTTCAGTTCGCACATCACTTGCTAAGAACTCTAGCTAAAGTTACATTTACATAAGTACGTACGTGATGGTGCCGTGAATTTTGCACAAAACATCTGTTTAAAATGTAAAACCATAAAACGTTAATGGAATTTATACGGAACCCATAAAACTTTTAAGTGGGATCGTTTGTATTCCCACCAAATCGTAACAAGACCAGTCAGCTTGGTCTCTGATCCTCCATTAATTTACTCCTTTTATCTCGTTATTTGATTCGACGCGGGGGGCGGGGGAGGTCAGAATATGATGGTCTCATCATATGTGTTGCCACGCGTTGGCGAAGTTGTATAAGTCGAAAACAGGCTCCTTTCGCGATTTAATTAGATTCCCGCCTTAATTGAAAATATGTTCTAGCATTAAATACGCAAATAAATGGTTTGAACATGCGTACGGTCTGAAGAAAACGTAGGCGCGTCACTCTAAAATTAATTTGATGTTATTTTCATTTATATTATTAGGTACGTAATTACAAAACGGGGCTATTAATTTTCTTAATGGTTACGTTTTAACTTGTGTTACTGGAATGAAACTTATATAAGATATTATTTATGTTTCCTTTAAAGGTGCTAAAATAACAAATTGTTCTATTATTCGATATTACAGAAGCGGGAATTAGATACAAAATTCAGTAAGTATGCTATACGCTGTATGTGGTTAACAAAAATCTTATTTGCGTACTCATACGTTATATTTTTATTCATATCGCCTATAAAAATGAATCTGCTAGATATTGTTTGGAGTTTACTGAAAATTACTTGTCAATTATTATTATATTTGACGACTGGTCGGCGCAGCGGGAGTGTAAGCGACTGCTACGCCGAAGGTCGCGGGTTCGATTCCCGCTCAAGTCAAACATTTGTGTGCTTGAACATGGATGTTTGTCTTGGTCTGGGTGTTTCTATGTATAATATGTATGTATTTACAAAAAAAGTATATAAGTATGTTTATCCATTATCTAGTACCCATAGTACAAGCTCTGCTTAGTTTGGGACTAGATGGTGATGTGTGTATGTGGTAGAATATAGAATATTATTAATTCAGCTATTGCGGGAAATTTTGCACACTTTTAACACTTTTTCACAAGAACGCTTGTCAATATAGCCTAGGTACAATAGCCTGTGTGGTTTGAAAAGCAACGCCTCTTTCTTTGCTCTATTCTAAAAAGCCATAATATATACGTAAAATATAAAGGATATGATCGATGTACGTTTTTTATCTATTAAATCTTCCTCTGACGACGGTTCCTATACCTTAAGCAACTTAAACGTCGGTTACGTCGTAAAAACGCACCCCTGATACAGGCGGGGATACCCCCGAAGGGGTAAGCATATTACATCCATAATTTGCCATGTTATGAATTTATAGGTCCCACGTAACCGGGAGTGAACCTATTACCGTTACAGGGCACATTGCTAGACTCCGTGCTGCTACTGAGAATTCGAAAAAACTCAGTAACACTTTTGTCCGAACCGGATACGTTATCCACTGGACCACGGAGATAAAACCCGTTAATAGTAATTGAAGCTCAATGTGTAACATTCATTAACTTAATTAGTTTTTTCGTGTTGCTTATTTTGCTGACCGTTCCGCCACCGTTTATCACATCACGTATCGTAAGTAAATTCAACATTTAACTCAGCTGTAAACTTACGTGTGTAAGGAGTAACTTAGTCGGTGCTTACAGCTATCATATTAATTTTATTAATTCAATCCTCTTATACGAAACTTTCGCTTTTATGTGTGGAAGTACCTACTAATAAAATTAATGAGTGTTAAAACGTACTTCGTATTAGGCGGTTGTTAACTCTTTACACGTGTCTTGTAAAATAATGTACAATTTTAAGTATCTACAGTCTACATGAAATTATTTTATTTTTAGTAATCGCATATTAAATGACCTCGACACGTATTGTGATGTATGCCAACCCTTCTTTTTTTCTTTTTTCCTCATATACCCGTGTGTCGGAGGGTCGGTATCGCCGAAGCATTCGTCGCTACCTCGACGGGTATTGGCCCACCAGATGGCCAGGCGGGCCCCGAACAAAACTCCCTTGGCGGCGGATGAAGGTGTTGGGCTCCGCCGCCAAAACAAGCAGCGGCCGCAGAGGATAGGGACGACGCGACGGCAACCTGGCAACACCGCATCTCCTCTTCCTCTGCGGCCCCACCGCGACGCAACAATGGTGCGCCCCCATTTGGTCGCGGGAGCTAGGGCGCGCAGCAACGCAACACCGACACGCCTCTCCTCCCGTGACCGCGCCCGACTGCGAGGGACAGACAGAACTGTCTCCCACACCCGCACCTTTGGACGCGTCCTGCGCAGGCCCCTCTAAGCCCACGCGGAGCGTCCACTCCCGGGATCTCTATTAGCTGCACCGCGGGTGTCCAAGCCACGGTTAATGAGCCCCTCCACCACAACAAGGTGGAGATCCCACGGGGGGGATGTATGCCAATTTTCAGGTGGTCACCACACCATGGCCTAACCTTCTGCCATGGGCCCAGCAGTAAGAAATATTAAAATAAGTTCGGGAAAACTAGTTAACTTGTACTAAATATATTAGTTATAACTGATAATCTGGACTATAATATTCAACGCCGGCAATTATATAATTTTATGATTATAATATTATAGAAATGCTGAGATGGTTTGGACACGTGGAGCGAATGAGTAAAGAAAGAATGACGCACCGAATATATGAGGCAAACGTATATGGGCAAGCTGGTCGCGTCCGACCTCGTAAGACATTCGTCGATTAAATTTGTGACTGACCGTTCTGAAAAAAGGAAAGGTCCAAAGCACCAGGAACCGGCGAGCATGTATGAAAAGGGTAATGAATGTAGAGGAAGCGCGTGAGGTTTTTAAGGATAGAAGCAAGTGGCGTTCCGTTGTCTCTGCCTACCACGACGGGAAAAATACGTGAATATATGTATATATGTAATATTATAGATATCTTACATTTTCCTGACAAAGTTAGCAATGATAATGTATTTCATTTAAATCACGAGTATTACAAACTAAAGGTAAAAGTTTTAAAGTATTTTAAAGGACCCAGTATATAATATACTCGATAGTCTTACAGAAATTTTACTTCAATTTTAAAAAATACATAAAACAGAGAATGAGCCTGTTTTCAATAGTATCTGACATTATATATAGGCTGCATCTGACATTTTTTTTTTGAACTTTGCTCCTGGAATTTACCTCACAGGTTTAGGCGACAAATTAAAAACTGAAGCCATAAAAAATAATCCCTACGAAAGAAAAGTCAACTTCAACTGTGAATCCTTAGAAACATTCTGATTACTTTCTTACTTGCGAAGTTTAGAGCACTCTCAAGGGGTTGAAAAAACTCCAGTTTCGTCTTGTTCCAACTAAATAAACAGCTGTATGTACTGGAAAACCTAGAATGTTCACGAAAATAAAGTCTGCTCAAGAATTTTTCGAAGTAAATGTGCTGGAAGTACACGTTTTTGTGATAGTTGCTCAAGCTTTGAGTAAATGGTGTAACGTGTTTGGTTTAGGTAGTTTTGCTGTTTTGTAGCTTTGCTCTTGCTTTGGTGAAGAAAAAACGGGCAGGTAAAGATAAAGATACTTTATTTGCATAAATTGAAGGTATATACATACATAGACTCAAGCCTGTTTCCCGGAGGAGTAGGCAGAGACTACGGAACGCCATTTGCAACGATCCTGATATATCCCTCTTTCTTCATTCACTCCCATCAAATTCCTTATGCATGCTCTTCTGTTTAGGGTACTACTTCTAACCTTTCCTGTTTTAAGCATGTCTCCAATCTGGTCAGAGAACGTCGGTCTAGGTCTTCCCCTTCGTGCTGTACCATTCACACTATAGGTACATACCTACAGGTGTCATGAATGGGTGGTATCCTATAATAATGTGACAAAGTGCTGTTTTAGGTTTCAGACAAAAACTAGTTGAAAAGCTGCGTAAGTTCTATTGCTAATCCAGTAAAAGGCAATACAAGTGTTTAGTAATTTGACAGTACGGTATATAGTGAAATTACCATTTAACAAATTACTAACTACAATGGTTTATTTTTGGTTTGCTGAATTAATTATTTTAAATGTCTTGAAATTTTAATTTCATAATACCATTAAATTTTATGGACTTCGAGAAATCAATTAGAGGCGTACATTATTTGCTACATTACTCTACGCTAAGAGTGTGCACGCCAGTTACAACATCGTTTTGTTATGCGTTTATACTAGGTTGCTTGTGTAACAAATATGTGCATAGTCAACATTGCTAATATCAACATATCATGTTGATATTAGCAATGTAGACTTGACGATCTTTTAATATCGAAATCTACATCAACGGCCGCTAAATATATATATATATTTTAATCTACGTCAAGCGCTGAGAATTATTATATAACGGTATAGATTGTCATCTAGTGACACAATACTACGTCAATATCTCACGGCTATTGACTAATCGTGTATCTTATGTCCAACACAGGTCATGTTAAACAACAGCGTTTGATTGATTCATGGACAACACACCTGACATATGTACGTTTGCTTTGAGAAGGGTTCAGATTAGGCATGATTATTATATATGCTGAGAATTCCCTCGTAAGCTGTCAAATAATTATGAAAGTAAAATGGCTGTGACATACGGACGGACAGACAGACAGCTAGACATGGCGAATATATAAGGGTCCAGTATTTTTGCAATTTTTGGTTACGGAACTCTAAAAACGTGTGACAGACATGCTTTAACATATTGGTGTTATTCTCTCTTTCTAGAATTCTTAAATCGTAGAAAATCTATTATTCGTTCCCCATTGTACTGCGTTGCCTCTTTCTACAATATGGTCAATTTTGTGAAAGTATATTCAAACTGTAAGATTCGTACTCGTATCATCATCTCCCTAGCGTAATCCCATTTGCATCCAAGACTTACACGCCTTGGAGCCCGAGGTCCGCTTACTGAATATCAACATTTCCACAGACTGCCGTCTGACCTCCGCAACCCAAAGGGATAGCGATATTCCATGGTTTAGACCAGTATCAGTTTATTTGAGGGTACTGACTCCCCGTAACGACTGTCAAAGATCTTCATGACAGCCGGGACCGACGCTTTAACGTGCTCTCCGAGGCACAGGGCAAGCGATAATTAACAATTTAATACGCACTTAACTTCGAAAAGTCATTGGTGCGCGCCGTGGATTCGATACCGATACCCTCTGCATGGCAGTCCGTTGATATCTCCACTAGGCTATCGCTGCCTGGAAGATTCGTACTCATATATTCAAGGGTAATGTCTCTCCATAACGACTTTCAAAGGTCCTTATGGCAGCTGGAACCGACGAATTACCGAGCACTTTGAGGACACCCCGCAGATAACTTCAAAAAGCCTATGATTGCGTGCCATGGTTTGAAACCCGATTACCTCTGAGTGACCGTCCGTCGGTATCACCACTAGGCTATCGTTATATCATGCTCACGTCTACGAGATTATAGTAACATAGTTTCTATATCATACAATCGAGGTGTCGGTTAACTGTCTGATTTTAATAGTAAGCAATAATAGAGGAGGGATTTCGTAAATTATTTAGTAGCCTTCACCTTCAACTGCGTACCTAATTCTGTTAATATGCCTAACATCAAGGTGACGGATTGTTTATTGAATACTAGACGTCGCCAGCGGCTTCGCCCGCGTCAATTACACATATAAACCTTCCTCTTGAATCATTCTATATATAAAACAAAAAATTAAAATCCGTTGCGTAGTTTTTAAGATTTAAGCATAGGGACAGAGAGACAGAAGCCAGACTTTGTTTTATTCTATGTAGTGACTTAGCTGCACAGACGTTAAATGGTCATAAAGAAAATAAGGACTAAATGATAGAAGATCAAACATCGACCGGCGAACATGGGTTAAAACACTATATGAATATGCTTCTTACTAGTTTAAATAAAATTGACATAAGTAATTTGGCTTCAAAAAATCTTAGTGAGTTATGTATCACTTCATTTTAGCCATTCATTATTAAGACATAACCCAGTTCTGCCGTGCCCAACAGATATGAAAATAATAGCATAATGAGGCGATAAAGCTTGAAATTAAAAAGAAGATTCAGATTTGTACAATATTAATTTGGTACGAGATATACCTTCATATTATAAAAATTTGTAGTAAGCAGTGTCTCATATTATGTAATGTGTTACAACAAATCCAGTTCCTAAGCAAATTATTGAAGACGGCAATACCTGCTTGAAAGATTGGCCAATATTGTCTTATAAGGCTGACCTCACATTAGGTGCGCATTCCTCGAGACTCGCCCGGTTTGTGCCCGGTGTGCGCTCTAGTACAAAGTGAACCATGGGCGCACGCCGAACGGACGCGGACGCTGGGCGTACGGTCGAACGTACGCTCAAGGAACGCACAAGACCAATGTGGGCGAGACCTAAGACGGCTTGCACCACAGCGAACTTGAACAAAATCTCAAGATATACGTCATGGTGTTTAATTAAACGTATAATCTAGACTCATTTAAATTCTTAGTTCATCTGGAATTTAATCTAGTATCTTGTAGATAGCTGCTATGCAGAGCGTTCCATCGTAGCCTACATAGCTAGACAGCGCTCAGTCAGTTGGCGACCCAAATGGCGTGAGGAAACGTACGTTCAATTCATTCATCGTATGTATTCGTAGATATTAGATGCTAAATCCTGGATAAGTAGAAACTAGGCAGGATTTTCTAATGATTTACTAGGTTTAAGTCCTAGTTAAACTCGACGCTAGGCAGGATTTTCTCATTATTGACCAGCTCTTACCCGCTTCTTCGCTCGCGGGAATCTCACTTATATAAATGTTTCATATAAGTTCTGACCTTCTTAGGATTTCCAAAATCCTCTCTCAGTGCTCCCTCTTACACATCAATAGGAACAAAAGGAACATACATACCAAATATCAGCTTCTTGAGCATTGTACTTTCAGCTGTGCATTCTGTCAATCATATATATTGATATTATGCTATAATTATTTATTTTAACCTTATCTAGAGAATATACTTTTCAGGTCACGTCAGATAATATTTGTCCGTCCTATTGGTGTCTGCGGAAATCAATTTTCTGCGAGCTACTACTTTATGCATCGATATAAGAAATATTTTCCTATTATTATATTATATTTTTATGATAACTCTGTGTGGTGACAAAGTTTGTGCACCACACTTTGTGTAATGCACAAACTGTTATTTGGAGTCTAGATTTATTACTAGTGTAGGAGATGGGTGTTTTTAGTTGGTGACTAGTACCGACGATATTCGACTGAATAGTTGGTGTAAAAGTGGTAATTCCATCCTCAAAATAAGCATCTTGCGATTAAAGACATATCGTATAATTGCGAGACTTTTTATGAGGCAAATTCTATTTTTTTCTTTATTGAGATATTTTTTTCATACAACAAAGTTAACGTGTGTTGCCAAATTGATTTAAGCGATAATGTTACTAATCCTGGCATTCAACAGAGACCGTTGACCCAAATTTAGGTGAGAATAAGCGAGATTATAACACGAGAACATTAAAATTTATGTAGCAGTCTAAAAATAATGTAGTCAAATAATAAAGTATGCCATTGTCTCTAAAACTCAATCTATTTGACTCCCACAGGTATGTTGGTTTACAGCTGCAAAAAATCTCGCACACAACTCACATTCATGACTGACCCGAAAGCCTACATGAATAGTCCAGCATAACTTAACCTCCCACCCCCCTTTTCGTGTTAAAATTTATAGGAATGGGCGGGTGGAGTTGAAGTGATGTTAGAGCTCTAGGTAAATTGGTGCATTTTTGTAGTCGTGGCATTGGACTCGGAGTTTTGTAGTGTTGTTGTTTGATTAAAGTTTGTTTATTTATGCGGGTTTTGATATGGGTTGAAGTACTCTCTTGTTTGTGGTGGCCCTATTTATATTATTTTCAGTACAATTGTGAGGCTTTTGGGTAGAATCCTGGATTGGCGACTCGTAGTTGCTCGGGAAGTTCGTTAGTCTATGTGTTTATATAGTTTTTACATACTACTTCTTCTTGATTGAGTGTGTGTTTATTAATCCATGTGCAGGACGTCCGCTGCTGGTGATTTCACACTTGTTTTGCATTCTGCCTGCCATACCAGTATCCTTGCCATATGGACATTGGCGGCAAGTAGTTTGCACAGATAAAAAACAAGCACGTATAACGGGAAAAAGGCTATAACTAATTTAGAGCTCCTTGTCTTATCCAAAGTAGTCTTCTTTGAGTTTCATTTTGACAACGCTCAAACTGATTGCATCATTATCATCTTTCTCTTAATTTGGATAACGTTTCGACAAGCAACCCTGCCGTAGGTGCTGTAGGTGCATCATGCTAAATACTGTGGCCACTGTGGCACAATTCTCGTATTTTTATATGACATTAATATTATATTTTGAATTGACTCAGAAGCGGTATTCTGATAACCTAATGTCATTATCGTATGATTTGAAATAAACAGTTCGTCGTTGGCACATATTTTGACACTTGTTTCGATTTACGATCTCGTTACAATTTCATTCAAATATCACATAATTTAGAAGAATACGCTTTTTTGTGACGTAAGTATGACACTAACATTATATCGAAACTGTATTTATTTAGGAGAATTGGGCCCCTGTTAAGTCGTCGTAAAATTTAATCTTAATTCAATCTCTCTTCTTAGTATTTATAATCTATTTATATTAAATCCTTGCGTTATAGAGTGAGAGTGAGAGTTAGGCAGAGGCACTAAGAAGGGATTTCCTGAAATTCTTAAGGGATTGGGCAGAAACAGTTAAATTTAAAAAATATGTGCGGGCGTAGTTGCGGACATTCTCTAGTAAAATATCAAATACTTCAGTTTTGGGTACACCCATTATTTTTCCATAAGCTCTCGGCGCATGAAAACCGTTTCTTCCAACCATGTGGCGCTACCTCATAGCCCACTCTTACCTCAATGTTCGGCCTCGTCACGTCATGAATAAGTAAGGCGTCAGTGATTGTGCTGAAAAATTAACGCGCTGCCCGACGGATTTCGTGTGCTTTTCGCTTTTTATATTATTCACTTTACCTACCACGGCTACTGTTGATGTATTGGCACCGACAGGGCACAGTATTTTGACGGCAACGTAAATGTATCGCTTAGAAATATCCCATCGCAAATTTCTATAGAAACAAACATTCAATATACGAAAACAATGTATACTCAGACTCGAAACAATAATGTGTGGTTTACACAAGTTGCTGTCTCGAGTAGGGCTCGAATCCACAACACTCGACGCAGCTCTTAACGGCGAAAGCGCCCACTTAAACCAATACGCAATGCGTCAGGCACTACAATTAATTCTTTTAACGCGGGGCATTTAACCAGTGCCAGCGTAATTTTGTCGCTTCCAACAATCACGTCTCGGAGTTTCGATCGAGATCCGCTTGCTAGATTTGACAGAATAATCTGTCTGTTATCAGAAACACAACCATATTCTATGTATAAGCATAGTCACAGATTTTATGAAAATTTAACGGCTTTACGAGCTTTCTAACTCATATCTCGAATAAAATGAATATGACCTTGGCAAGGTAACGCTGCACGCCGTTGATTTAAACCCGAGAACCTTTGCGTGGCAGCCAATTGGTCGTTAGGGAATCAACAATATTCCAGAAACACGTTAAACCCCACAAATATCGGCAAATAATCAATTCTTACCATATTTCACCTTACAGCTTTATTGCATTCATTTCATATTCTGATACAGATCTATCACTCAAAATTCTTAGTTTCACCAGTACGTACTTATACCCGAGCGCTTCCAATTGTTCCCATCTAAATGCACAACGCTGTGAATTCTTATGTTATGAGCTTGTTCAAGCAAACATTCTGTATTCTGAATTATTTGAAATATTCAAAGTGCTGCTTGTTCTCCCCGTAGTGATGGCATTCCGTAGATCTAACAAAGGCGTGTAATTCAGAAAATTGCACCTTTATACTTATATATGAATCTGGATTGCAACATAAAGTGTTATAACAGAATTTTAAATCTGGTACAATATTTTCAGCCTGTTTTACGTCTTGATCATAGTGATGCAATATATACATAGAGATGAAATATAGATGCTGCTGCAATATCCATTTTCTTTCTCCCTCTATTGAGGCAAAGAATATTTCTCCTCTATTTACTTGGCTCACCTCTCTACGACTATACATAAACAGTATAGCATGAATTGCAGTGATTACAAACTTGAGCATCAACTTGTAATTTAATAACGATCTAGGGTGCTCATTTCGCAAACCAAGCTTCTAGCACCACTCGTGATGTTGTGCTACAATTCTATTTTACAAGTTAACGAGCGTATAACCTATCTATTCTGTGGACACTGCATAGTTACCAGACATTTCAACGAAGAGTAGACGTAAGTAACTTAATATTAAATAGAGCAACGATTGCCTAGTGGACTGCCTCCGTGGTCCAGTTGATAGCGTCTGCGACTGCTGATCGGCGGTCCCGGGTTCGATTCCCGGGTCGGACAAAAGTGTTACTGGGTTTTTCCGAATACTCAGTAGCAGCCCGGAGTCTGGTGATGTGCCCGGTAACGGCAATAGGCTCGCCCCCTATTACGTGGGACCTAAAAATTCATGTCCGTGTGGTGACGGATTAAGAATACGGGATGTCACCACCCCATATCATCCCATGGGTGTCGTAAGAGCCGACAGAGGGAGCATATTATGCAGAGAACACCACTGAAAGAGAAGGAAAACTTGATACAAACCCTATGCCAACCCGTTTGGCCAGCGTGGTATAGTAGGCCAATTCCTCCTTTCAAAGGAGAGGCCTAGTCCAGCAGTGGACTGATGAAGGCTGATGATGATGAAAAATTCATGGCGAAATGTGGGTGTAATATTACACCTCTGCCGACCCATTCGGGGATACAGGCGTTTGACTATAAATAAATAAAAAAATATAATTATATATATTACCTATTGAAGAGACTAACAGAGTGCTACAAAAGCAAGTTCTCAGCATGCACCACTGATTGGTAAAGTGAAGTGCATATTTAATTTTTAATTATCGTTTGCTAAACGGTGAAGGAAAACATTGTGCGGAAACAATGCATGTCTGAGAATTCTGCATAATGTTCTCGAAAGACATGTGAAGTCTGCACACTCAAATACAACCCACTTGGCTAATCTAATCTAACCTTCTCATAATGAGAAAGGATTTGAAACTTCTATAAGCTTTTGGATATGGTGATAAGATTTCAATAAGTATTTTATTCGGATCATTATTTTATTTAGTATTAGTTTAGTGAAAGTCAGTATCATAAAACTTCTTCACACCTGCACTTCTCGCGTTTTCCTGTTACATGTCTTTCACCAAATGCCCGAACACACAAGGCTGGCAACATACAAAAGTGAAAATCTTGTGATTTATGCTGACACTCAGGAATATAGCCCCCGGGAGTCTTTCGGCAACTTGAAAATTCTTAAGTACGAAGTTTGTCAGTTTTCATTTTAAAGCGAATATATTTTAGGGCAACGATGATGAAAATTTAGTGATTCAGCCTATGTTTACAATTGTTTTCAAAGTTTTTAGATACGATTCGATGTACAAGTACTGTACCGTTTTATAGTATTCCAATTATTAAAGTGTTTTAATTAATCGAAAATTTACTTGTTTTGACGTAAAAGTTTTCAATATTTTACTTTGAAAAGTTTTGAGTCAAAACAAAAATGTTATTTCGTTAGTACCCGTCTTGTTTGTACTTAATTAATGAGTTTTGTTAATTAATAAACTTATAGATACTTATACCTAAAAATAATTCTTAGCTTACATTAGATTTTAAAGTCAAAGAAACAGCCGCCGTTTTTTTAACGAAGGACAATATTATACGTCATATTATTATCTGTTATTTTTTAGGACTGCAGAGTTTTGACTGCCAAGGGTTAAGTAGCCTACCTTAGGGCGCATATCCACTATGTTGACGACAGATTATGATGTTGTTTAATCTTTTTGATTAACTGTCATCCACGACATATAATTGCAGTGACAAAAGATTCAATATTGGTCCACGACAATGTTGTATAATTATGACAGATTCAATATAATGGGAGTAGCTGACGACGTCTTCGAATTGTAGACTAATCGTTACGTCATAATAAGATCACGCGTTTAGCGTCACTACCAGCACTCTAGGGTGTAGTGTTATACCGTGCTTATAATAAAAATGCATTGTCATTAGGATTTGCTGCCGTGTAAATAAATAAGTGGTCTAATCTATTAAAAAAACACCTTTTTGATACCCATCAATTTTTTTAAGTATTTTTTAATAACTCCTTGTCATGTTAATACATAATTATGAGGATTCTGTGCGTTGTGTGGACGTTTTAAGAATACATAATATTTTTTTGAACAAAATAATCCTTGATTCTCAAAAAAAGCTTGTATACTCTATAAAAAATACAATGATATAAGTAGTAACTAATTTTATCGTTATTTATCAAAATAATGCAGCAGCACTGTTATCATTTTAATTATTTTGCACAAAAAGATATCTTTGGAGATGCTGGGATTTGTACCCAGGACTTTCAGCATGCGAAGCAGACACTCTACCACTGAGTTACATCCCCGATAAGCTTTGACATCGAATAACGAGACTACTCCAGAAATAGCCTATAATAACTACAGTGAACGAATGAAAATTTTAGCTTTTTGTTGGACGCGGTAGTTTGTTACTATTTAATTTATTCTCGTGCAAGCAGATGTCAGAATAAAAATATCAGCCTTCTAATGCGATTATTACAATACAAAGAGGTTTAGACCAGGGAATATTTAAGGTTTACGAACTCCCTTTTCTATATATCTTTGATATGCACGTATTTAAAGAATATTATGCACTTTGGTTGCCAAAGAACAAGTTTTGCTAGGTAGGGAATCAAATTCACGGTAATTTGTTTGTTTTTCAAGGATATTATCCCGTAATATCCCATCTTTATTAGAGATTCGTTCTATCTACATTAAGTGTCACTCTCTTGCCGTAAAAAGCTTCTAAGTATGATACATCCAACAAATAGAAAACTCTCATGATAATAAAATTAAGTCTGCATGGTAAAGTAGATCAAATCCTTCTATTGAGAGGAAACACTACGGGCGAGAGAATATAAATAATCTAGCCAAATTTGTTTTTTGGATGTTTGAACACAGCGGAAAATCTGGCCAATTTTTGAGATATTTGAAGGTTCGTATATTTTTTAATATTTAATTTATGAGAAAAAGGAAAACATAGGGACATGCCAATCGGGGCCATACATCTTTTGGAAAAAAAAAATTGCTCTACTGGCATTATCCAGGGAGAAAACAGGAGACTACGTTTGTATGGAAAAACGGCCGTTGTGTTTTCTCTTAACTGCCGATGTGTTTGTGACTCATAAGACCTATGTCCACTATGTCCAGCAGAGGTCTGTTAAATGTCATATGATATTAATGATACTTAATCGACTTACGTTAGTTACCTACAATTCTTACACATTTGCATGGACTAGACTGGGCCACATTAATACACTTATAGGGACCAGACTTGGCTCCATTAATTGCTTTAATACCTAAAACTCTAAACTTAAACCTAAAACAGCATAATCATATCATTTCGCTATATGCGCCAGTATTGAATACTTGCACAGCAACGACTTTGCGCTCCCAACACTTGGCCAGACTTCATGCACAAGAGGTTTCAAAGACTCACTTCAGATATAACCTTTCAATACACGCCCCTTATATAAATTATTATCCGCTTAATAATTAGTTTTCCTAAATTTTACGCTAGCGATTACAAATCCACACCCAGTACCCGATATTTCCTAATTAATATATTACATTCTTAACACAGGGTCACCTCAAAACATTTCAATTTACCCGAAGTCCTCAAATAATCCCAGAATACGTAGTTGAAAGTGTATAGCTATAAACGGCATGGGTTTTACAACTCAGGAACGTGGCCTTACAACTGACACCCTGGGGAAACACCCGGACATTTTACTTTACGAAGCTTGGAGCACAAGATACCGTCTTATTTGTTATTTGTCGCAGACGCCAAGATTTTACGGTTATTATATTTTTAAAGATTCATTTCGAAGGGAAGAGATAATTAAAGAAAGTCTTCATGAACTGCAGAACGCAATTTCAGTTTTGCCGATCTTAAATTCGGATCCCATTACTACATTTTTCCAATGTATAATCTGATCAAAAAGTAGGGCAAGTAGAAGTATTTATAAATACATTTAGGATAAAACTACAAAATTAATACTTGTCAATTACCGTCGAATAAAATTTATATCTCTAAAATATGCACAAGTACTCATATCCAATATATTATAGACATTAAATCAAGCCCTCTTCCTGCTAGGAGGAGTGACAATTCACCCAAAATAACTGGCAGTGGCTGGATTCAAAGAGCCGGCAATCGATCATCGTGGCGTGCTATTGGTGCGGCCGATATCTAGCAGTGGACTACAGCGGGCTAATTATAATGATAATAGAATCAAAAGCCTCGTGTCGTAATTACGCTTCGCCTACTTCAAATGCAGCTGGAAGAAGTTCCAGACTAGTCAAATGAAATAAAATGCAAACTTTTGCTTCATTATGATTAAAACCTCAAGTACGTATTATCATGATACACAAACGCCGCAGTAATTATGCGCATTCTATACGAGTATCAGCTGACGCAGAATCAGCAATTGGCGTAAGCCGTCTCATTGCTAATGAACCATTCACAGTACCCGAATCTGTATCTATACACATAAATAAAATTGGAGTGTCTGTTTGTAATATTAAAATAACCGCTTTTTACTTAATGCATATGGATGTATACACGGTACATATACCGAAATGACTTTTTTTTAAATTTTGTCTGTTTGTTTATCTGTCCGTCTGTTTGTTTTTTCTCGCTAATCTCTGGAACGGCTGTCAGATTTTGACGGGACTCTTACTGGCGGATAGCTGATGTACCAAGGAGTAGTAACTTAGGCTATAAATTAACCGGGTATGCAAAGTAGTTCCCTCAGGACGCGGGTGAAACCACGGGAAACAGCTAGTATATTATATTCTTGCGTTACTGACTGTCTGACATACAACGTACAGTATGCGAAACACAACAATGCGATACTATTGGGCGCAAGAAACTGACATTTGCCATGTACTTAAGATAATTAGAAATATTAACCCTTTGTGTACGGGTGACATCTATAGTTGATTTAGCGATGTCATCTCTGAATACGGGTGGCGACTATTGTTGATTTGAGAAAGGGCCTCCTTTAAGCCGCTGTATTTTCAAAACTATACCTTTTTCCCTTGAGTTAAAGATCAGTATATGAAGTCGATAAAACAGTCTTTTACTTAAAAAAGTATAAATATATTTCCATAGATGGCATGCAAATAAATTAAAATCAAAAATTCCCCTGTTTTCACTGGCAACTATTGGTGCCACCCGTATTATGACATGTCAAAAAGTTTAAACTCTAATGGCGGCATTTAGTGTTGTGTAGAAATTATCGTCGCAGTTTTTATGTGAGTATTATAGGTTTCTTAGCATAATTCGATATATTTTAGCTATTTTACAAATATTTTTTACGTAAAGATTACGTAATTAAAATATGCTTAAAGATAAAATACATTGTTCTTTATTCTTTATCCCTATACTAGGCATTTATGAAATCAACCACGTCACAACGCGGATTCATCGACCGCTGTATCGATACATGCACATCACTAGTATGCGCCAAAAGTTATAACGTAACCTTGATTGTTTTAAAACTAAGTTTTTATTGAATATTTTTGGCTAAATTCAGTGTTTTTGTTGACAAATGTGTTATAAAATATTTTTGTCGTGATTTTAAATGTAAATTCTCTTAAAATTAAGTGTTGATTGGACAAAAACAGTGATAACTTCTTACCCTCAATTTTTGGCTATAATGTGGAAATTAGCAAAGGAATTTGAATAAAACTAATATACTTCAAAGATGATTGAAATAATAAACAAGTGTACCAAATTTCATTTGTCTAGGTATTATATTTAAAGAGATACAGCCAAATGAAAACATAGCATATTACGCTCGCGCGCGAAAAAACCCCCGAATTGAGCGATGACATTGCTTTTGAAGCCCCGTATAGAAAGGGTTAAGAGAGGATTTTTGCAAGTTCCCACCTTTAAATGACAAGAGTGATAAACTAGATGACCCACGTCAAAAAGATCACCCAAAAAGATCAAGTACAAAGAAGGTAGATACGGCACGTCCACGTGCTCAACCTAATTTTACGCACCGAGAAATTAAATATTAAAAGTATCCTACATCATAAAAAGCACCCACTTTACAAGAGTGGATGTGACTTTAGTGGCTTAGGTTCTATATAAAGACACTTCAGTCAGACAAAGTGATTTTACACAAAGGAAGCATTGCGCAACAATATATTTTTTCTGTTGCAGTGTATTTTCCAGTAATCGATGTCTGTTTTATCTACACGTAGAAGTTTTCTAGTATCTTCAGTACACATAACTATTAAGCAACATGTACGCAATACACTGTCGCTGTTCGCGTTTATCACCGGTTC
Organism: Euclidia mi; assembly: GCA_944739405.2. NCBI lineage: Eukaryota > Metazoa > Arthropoda > Insecta > Lepidoptera > Erebidae > Euclidia > Euclidia mi. Next base: position 25,063,588 of record OX123182.2, read on the forward strand.
GACCCCGGACTGTGCACAACATAACCATTAGGTACGATTTTATTATGTGCTGCATTAAAACGTGTAGCGAATTCATATAATTTTTAGTTGAGTTTTTACAGTTACTGTCAAACTTTTTGCTCTAATTGTAACTTAACATATTCTATGGTAAGACAGACCTTTCTCTCCTTTGTGCGTCTGTATGAACTCAAAAACTACAAAACGTATTGTTTACGAAAGTATTGTGATTCCCGAGAAATGTTACTTAAATACAAAATTGTGCAAGTTGTTTTATAATTTGTGTCCACTTACTCGCAACACTCCGAGCTAGATATTTACACAATTATACATCACTCCGCTATCTCTAAAGTCAACTACATAAATAATATATTTATACGACACTCCAATATGACCATATAACTGTACTACGCGATGTATCGTCTAATAGCTTTTGTTGGCGTCGAGCCTCGCAGCCTCTTACTGCCATAAACCAACACCACTTGAATCTCAATGAATTGCCCAACAATAAATATTTGCAGACCATTACGGTTATTGTTAGCCTTATTACACAAGACACATGATCTATATACGTAACAGAAACGTTGCAACGCGGAAACACCGTCCAAATTGTTCAGCGCAAATTTAACAAATGGGATTGGCTGTGGGTTGCATTGCAATGTGACGTTTGGTCCAAGTTAAATGAGTTGTTTAGAATAATCTTTGCTACACGCGTAATGCTACTATTGCTTCTCTTACGATGTGTTTTTTGGTTTACGATGTTTCAAAATGTTTAAACCACAACGTTATATAGCAAAGCAGTCAGGCTATCTCCATAGATTTTATTAGATCGATATGTGCATGCGTAGCTAAACTTTGGCACCTATTACGACCGGCGGCGAGTCAAATTACGCTATGAGCGCTAGAAACTTGGTTACTGAAGTAAAGATATAGGTACGGACCACTCCAGTGACGTAATACGGGTTTGGGATTGGTTTATTTAATATCAGAGGGGAAACTTAACCCTGGTGGCGTTCTAGCATAGTATAAAAAGAATAGTAGGATAGCTTCATACAAATCGGCCGCCGCCGGTTTCAATGTACGCGTGAGTCGCCGGCGCCGTATACGCACGGACTTTTCACGCACACAATCTCATAGACGAGCGCGGCCCGGCGCGGCCCGCCGCGGCCTCAGTACGGGATGCGCCGCGCGTAGGTAGGACGCAAGAGTAGGCAATTAACTCGCCGATCGGCCTTAGCTAACCTACTATTTTTTTTTACTATTTTCTAGTCAGATGCACAGCTGCTACTATACGCAAAATCAATTTGTGTTGCTTTGATATAAACGAGTACTCCGTGGTGATATAATGTGTTTTAACGCCAGTAGAATCAATTTCAAACCAATAATCTTCAGCTATAAATTTTTTTATGAAATATATTTGACTCAAACTTTAGACCAAACGTCAAAAGGCCGCGGCTTTTTACGCACATTCAACAATTCAAGTGATTTACACAAGCTGTAAACTAAGCCAGAGCCCGCAGTTCTGAGCTGCGATCATAGTAAAAACAGATTAGTAAGATAGCTTCATACAAATCGGCCGCCGCGCTGCCGCGCTGGTTTGAATGTACGCGTGAGTCGCCGGCGCCATGTACGCACGCACTTTTCACGCACACAATCTCACGAGCGCGGCAAGCTCGGCGCGGATTCAGTACGGGATGCGCCGCGCGTCTGATCGAGCGCATTCATGTAGGTACTTTACTGCTCGCCCGCTTGAATTGTTTATATACATTCAGTTTTGTAATAAACGTTATTAATAATATACAATGTGTTAAACGACAGTAAATTTAACTTGTTACTTTTTCTCTTTAAAATAGGCATTTAGATAATTATATAACGCTTAGGTAGTCAGTAGGTATTTGAGAAAAAATAAATTCAAGCTTAAATTGTGAAGTATTCAGCGCGATCACTTAAAAAGCGGCGAAAAAGCGCGAGCGCCGATAAAGCTGGCGCCGCGGTGTAAACAAGTGACAACCCGTGCGTCAACGCAAGAGTAGGCAATTAACTCGCCGAGCGGCCTTAGCTAACCTACTATTCTGTTTTTACTATGCTGCGATGTTACTGCCCCCGCGACGATATTACACGCCACTTTTGAATTTTAACCCCTTTGCAGTGATTTTTATGGTTTATTTAATGCTATTTATGTATAAACTTTAAAGTTTTAGGTATTAGAGTCATTAATGAAGCCCAGTATAGACCCTAAGGTAAATATACTATAATATTTAAACACACATATACATAGTCTTCTAGTTTGTAATTTGGGTACTAGATAATGGATAAACATACATTATAATATAGGTATACTTTAGTTTTCGTAAATAATGTGAAGGAATAGTAGGTACCCAATGTTTTCTAGGTAGTAGAGCCTTGCTGATTTCAGCATGAATGGGCCGGCTCGACCGGGGAAGTACTACCTACCCTCTCACAGAAAATCGACGTAAAGTAACAGTACCTAAACTGTTGCGTTTCGTTCGGTGAGTGAGAGTGCCGGAGGCCCTATCCCCTATTCCTTCTCCCTCATCATATAACATTGCTCAACTTAAATCGAAAAAAAGCCACTGGACTTCCCAAACTTTCGCAAACTTATGCCAAGCGGCCAAGACGGTGGCTTAGCGTCAGACAGATATTACACGGTATGACAAAAACCAACCAATATCTCTGACCGCAAATAAAACGCAGCATTCTCAAATGTACGAACGTTTCTTAAAAAACTCATTTATTTTTCTCTTACTAAGTGCAAAAAGCTATGAATGAGAAACTAAGTGATTTATGGCCATAGAAAGAAAGCGAGTGGTAGCAAGTTTTAAAAAGTGTCGGAATATAATGGGTTATTGGACGGTCTTAGTTTCTTTAATCTTGATACATGTGAAGTGCATTTTACTACAAAGAACTACGTAATAATATATAGTTAGAAATATTTATATCAAATATTCTACTACATACCTAAACTCATGCCTTTGCCTACCCTGACGGGAAAAAGGCGTGAGTTGTCTCTATAACAGAACGCCACTTATCCTTACAAACTTCTCGCGCTTCCTTTATATTCAATACTCTTTTATACATGTTCGCCGGTTTCGTGGGCTTCACACCTTTACGTTTTGCAAGACGTTCCTTATTTGATCGACAAATATCTATCGCAGTTTACTGATTAAGCAATACAGTAGTGGTAACCTCATGTACAGCGAATATACACAATCATCCTCGAAGCGTTATCCCAGTTAGCACCAGGGGTTCACTTTCTACGAATATGTCAGTTTATTCATAGGTACTGACTACCTATAACGACTGTCAAAGATCTTCGTGACAGCCGGGACCGACGGTTAAACGTGCTCTTTGAGGCACGGAGCAAGAGATAATTTACAATTTAATACGCACATAAAATGGAAAACACCGAAAAGTTTTGGTGCGCGCCGTGGATTCGAAATGGCAGTCTGTTGGTATCTCCACTAGGCTATTGCTGCCTATACAGCGAATATACTTTAAGCGTCATCTGTGAGACGACACTAGAACTAAAAACTAGTGACTGATTGAATAACACGCTAAAGAAGTTTGCACCGGTAGATACTATAAGAAAATATAGCAGTAACAAACATGTGGCGTCATTTATGATTTCTATATATTATATGAGGATTGTTTTTTGCGAATGTCCTAGTAAATCTCTCGTGAATTTTCACTTTCGTCACTATTCTTACGCATCGAGAAGTAGGCAATGTTCAGAGTACTCGCACGATAATTCTCCCGTACCACCGAGATTTCTATAACAAAAACCAATCATACTTTGCCGAAAAACCTATAAACCCCTCAACTTAAAACATGGTTGTGATTCGACAATATTGTTTTTTTAAAGACCACTGCCGGTCTAGGAGTTAATCCTGTATCACGAGGGAATTTATAAACATTCAATCAATGGAGGTAATCATACTTGAAAAACAGTTAATAAATCACAAAAACAGTTGACCCCTGTCGGCATCAAACTGTCAATACTTAGCGTAGTTCTATACAGCGAGACGTCCGCTTAAATCACTAAGCCAAATGTCACTAAGCACTAAATACCTATAGGTATAGCATATAAAACATTTTCTGGCATATTAAACAATAACCACACATCGCTAAACAGAGTCATCAACCTGAATAGGTATAATTAAAACGCGCGAGGGCCATAAGAAATGCGAATACAAACAGTATACATAAATCATAGAATTCAATTAGTAATGGAACTAAGCCGGGTAACGATGTATTGAAACATTTGTAATTGTAAACACGATGCTTGTTAGTGTGTTTATGTGTGGGTAATGTGTGGGTGTGCGTATGTGCTTCTGTTTCATAGTAATTATTAGACAGTAATTGCTGTTTTCGTTTTGGAGTATAAAGATCGATGATAATTCTAGGGATACACAGTGACTTATAGTTGTGTTTTCGACTTTTATGACAAAGCAAATTATATGGATTCGTTGTCATTTGTGCTGAATGTTAGTTAAATGTCGTTGTACAATGTAACACTGCACATTTGCCACATCAGCTTTTTACTTGTATCGCTATAAATCATAATCGTCATATTTCAGTTCGCAACAAGGACTCATCGCGCGCGTTCTCTTTAGCATTCCTATCATTACTTCTATTATCAATAAATCAGTTATTATCAAGCAAATCATAGACTATCATTTCTTAGCATATTCTAAGGTGTATGAAAACCGCACACAGTCATCTCGTATGGGGATCGTATCCATATCTCAGCCCAGCCGCTTAAACCAGTACGGTAACTGAACCTAAAATTGTACAGTAAATTGAATTTAACGGAAAAATACTTTGTTCTAATTTTAAATCGATCAGTCTTATCAGTATAGCAACAGCTAATAATATAAGATCATTCATTAATTAATTTATGAATGAATTATCTTTATATTTTCACAATACGTACTGAATCGCAGAATTGCAGGGTCTTGGGTTCGAACTCGAAGTTACGTGCTATTGTTAACTTAGGATTTATCTGAAAGCCTTCCTCGTATTATGTACTTTTGTTTCGAACGGGTGCAATTTTGTACCCTTCATCCTGGAGGTAAAAAATCTCTCTCCTTCATCTGATGGCAGGATCCTGCCGCCAGGATAGGGAATCGCATTTGGAGACCACAACTGCCAGGAACTTGTTTAGGTACAATCAAACAAGTCAGCGCTGGACCAGTTTGAAAAAAAATCCCTTGGCTCGTTCATAGAGTCGAGGCACACTAGAAACTGGTTTTGTATAAGAGTGTCAATGTGCGTGTAAAGTCACTGGAAGTGACGATGCCATGCTGAGTGATCCTCGCCCTTATGGTGGTCTAGTGGGAAGTAGTTCGACTGTACTTAGTCACCATACAGCCTTTTGCAGTCTACTGCTGGACATGTCAATTGGAGGGTTTAGTCTACAATGCCACTCTGGTCAGACAAGTATGGGGTTTGATGTCCAACTTACCCATCTCCAGATATATAGTAATTAAGGCCACGTACGATTCACAGTCTGTAGTTATGACTACATAATTGGATTATTAATCCTTCAATATCTCGTGCTCGTAGCTACCATGTACCTACTGTTCTTTAAAACCTATTAAACAGCGATTACAAAGAACACCCAGACTCAAAAGAAGAATTTGTGGATCAATACTCTATGCAGTGCTAACAGAGGCCCAATTCTCCTAAGCAAAATTGTTCAAAATGCAGTTTCGATCTAATGTCAGTGTCATATTTATGTTACAAATGGTATTCTCCTTAATTAGCTGTTATTGGAATGCTATCGTGACTAGATCGTAAATTGAACAATGTGCCCAACTATAGAAGTCAAATTAGATCAAAATGACATTATATTATCAGAATACCGATTCTGAGTCAATTCCAAATCTAATCTCATTTCGTTCAAAATATATTTTCAATCTATACATAAATAAATCTATACATTTTCTATTCATATACATATAAATCAAATTGGAGTGTCTGTTTCTAATATTAAATTAACCACTTTTTACTAAATGCATATGAATGTGTACACGGTACATAATTATACCGAAATCAAATTTTTTACATTTTTTGTCTGTCTGTTTGTCGGTTTGTTTTCGCTAATCTCTGGATCGGCTGGACCGATTTTGACGGGACGTTCACTGCAGCTGATGTACCAAGGAGTAACTTAGGCTATAAATTAACCGGGTATGCGAACAAGTTCCCTCAGGGCGCGGGTGAAACCGTGGAAAACAGCTAGTGTCATATAAAATACGAGATTTAGTCTTCTGATGAAATTACTGTTTACTGCTTAGTCCACTATATCATCGGTGCAGTTCCACTGGTCCACTAGATGTAGCTGTATCTTTAAATACATACCTAAATACAAAATATATTTTAATCCAGCTGGTAGCGCCATCTATCCTTTATATTGCTAACTAATCACGTCAACGTCAATGGTTCGTCGCTGCTCGGCTAATCCGAGCGATCCTTTAATGAATACCCTCCCAAAAACGCCTCGCTATTGGCCGCCCTGCTCAACGGCGACGAAGGAAAGACTCTAGACGCTCGCAACTCATGTCCGCCGCACCGTACCGCACTGAACCGCACCGCCATATATATATAATTATTACCGCTTATACAAAACTCAACAAAACCGCTCGCGAGTGAAAGTGATTTGTGTAGTGGAGTGATTCAAGCAGCTTCAATATACTTGAAGACACCAGGAGGCTGCCATTTGCAAGGTAAGAGGCTCCTAACCACATCACCTTTTCCGCTTTCCCTCATTTCCTAGTCGATAAGAACCGAAATCCTACAGTCCACAATATTAATAGTTTTCCCAAATCGACTAGGAACATTCGGTTCGCCGAAACATTTTTTTGATCCATACGAGTCGGATTCATTTACGTTTTATACGTAAAACCTCGTTATATCTATATACCTAGGCAGTTATAGCACCTAGTTATACTCCTAGTCCATTCACATAACTGTCACATGGTTGTTTTCGCACGCTTCAGTTGGTAATATACTTTTATGTAGCTACCTACTTACCCAATTATTATTTCTGGAACTATCATAGTTGTCTTGTAAATCTCATATTTCAAGCAACTTTTAATTCCTCCGCTTTAAAGTGTTGTACTTAGGTAAAATAATACGTACTTTAGATATTCTTATTTTGTTTCGGTCTCATTAGCTTATACTTACGTAAGCATGTCACAACAAAAGAAGTCACGCGTGTCGGAAGACAAAGAGATGATAATCTTAGAAGCAAAACGCAATATTTTATTTGAGCGTATTCAAAACATTTATGAGCGTTCAAAGACCGCAGCCCTTTCTGATAGTAATAGGCAGTCATTTCTCAGCTATTGTATGACAGTAGATAGTATTCGAACAGATTTTCATAAGTTGTTAGACGATTATAACGCAAGATTGTTTTCTACTAATCCTGATGAACAACCGAATTATCAGGCGTACACCTCATTCGAGTACCTTTATTGTATTATTAAGCGTATTCAATCGCAATTGGAGGGTAAATATTCGGCATAGCCCGTTTCCGCGGCGAGCACGCCGAAGTTATCGCCAATCGAGATTGTGTCGTTTGATGGCGATATACGAAACTGGCCGTTATTCTATGCGAGTTTTAAGTGTACATGCACGTGTGTAGTGCACGATAATGGTTCTCTGACAGATGCTGACAGGTTGTACTATTTAATAGGTAAACTGTCACCGAAGGCCCAGTCCGTATTTGAAGGTGTCATACCCAGTGCTGAGAATTATCAGGTCATATTTCAGTCACTACTTGATAGATATCAAGATACTCGTGTTCTAGCGTCTACCTACTTTGATCAAGCTTTAAATCTTAAACTGTCCGGTGCCGCATCTGTCCCGAATTTCCAGCTGTTTATAGATAACTTCGTAACCGCGGTTAATTCTCTTAGGAACTTAAAATTAGAAGATCTTTCCGACTTTATGTTGCTTTAACTCGCTTTTAAAAAGTTTGACACTGAAACAATTCGTGCTTTCGAGATGACGGAACGCAATAATAAAATACCTACACTAGATAGTTTTATTTCGTTCATCAAAGATCAGTGTCGAATATTTCATTATACGCAGTCTAGTTCACCTAGCCCGTCTAACACTAACAGCAGCAAACAAAGGTTGGATAAAGCGCGAAATAGTAATAATAACTCGGTCCCTAATCCACAATCTTACGTAACATGCTCGGAATCTAATAAAATTAATTCACAGAAGTGTCTGTGCAGTAATATAGTGCACGACCATTTCTATAAGTGTCCCGCCTTTAATGGTTTAAATCCAACTGCTCGTTACAAGTGTGTAAAAGACAACAAAGCTTGCATTAATTGCTTAAGTATAAAGCATAAAACTAGTGATTGTTCTAGTAAGAAGAGATGTCGTTCATGTAATCAACGACACCACTCATTGTTGCACTTTGATAAAAGTAGTCCGTTGTCAAGCCAAGCCGCTAACCTTGACACACTTACGTCGCAGGTGCAGGCTACGATAACTGCGCCTCCCACGATTCAGAATGAAATATCGTTGTGTACGACATCCATCGCGCGGGCGACGCGCACGCGAGGACGGCACTCGCGCATCTATAATGATCCGCGCAGGGCCAAAACGCAGTGTACGGCGTCTAAGACGGTACTGTTAGCGACAGCGCAATTTATCGTTTATGATGTTAATGGGTCGCCTCACATGGTACGTTGTCTACTCGATAGCGCGTCTCAGACCAATCAAAACCAAAATTTTGAATGTTTCAAACGCCTCGGATTGTGGAATAACTTTAGAAATACTAGTTCAGTGGTCAAAGGAATCGGCGGGTCAGAAAAACATTGCAAGGGTTCCGTAGATATTAAAATATATTCGCGTTTTGATAGGGATATCAATTTTAACATTTCTTCGCTTATCGTGGAGCATATCACGGACGCATTGCCGAACGCTAATGTAGACGTAGCATCACTCACTTACCTCGAGTCATTGCCGCTAGCAGACGCGGAGTTTGCGAATCCGGCAGGCATTGATCTTTTGATCGGAGCTTCAATATTTCCGCACTTGCTACTAACTAAAATAGTACGTAGTGAGCGATATGATTTACCGCGTCGCTATTGAGACGGTATTTGGGTATGTGATTATGGGTACCGTACCTACGTTACATACTTCTCATTGTATTACGTCTTGTTGTTGTTCTGTTCTTCAAGAGATCAAGGTGGGTGCTAAAACTGTGTGTAAGATAAAGGACTAATTAGCTATGCTATGCTATGCTACGCTATGCTACGCTATGCTACGCTATGCTACGCTATGCTACGCTATGCTACGCTATGCTACGCTATGCTACGCTATGCTACGCTATGCTACGCTATGCTACGCTATGCTACGCTATGCTACGCTATGCTACGCTATGCTACGCTATGCTACGCTATGCTACGCTATGCTACGCTATGCTACGCTATGCTACGCTATGCTACGCTATGCTACGCTATGCTTCGCTATGCTACGCTATGCTACGCTATGCTACGCTATGCTACGCTATGCTACGCTATGCTACGCTATGCTACGCTATGCTACGCCATGCTACGCCATGATTCGCCATGCTACGCCATGCTACGCCATGCTACGCCATGCTACGCCATGCTACGCCATGCTACGCCATGCTACGCTATGCTACGCCATGCTACGCTATGCTACGCCATGCTACGCTATGCTACGCTATGCTACGCTATGCTACGCTATGCTACGCTATGCTACGCTATGCTACGCTATGCTACGCTATGCTACGCTATGCTACGCCATGCTACGCCATGCTACGCCACGCTATGCTACGCTATGCTATGCCATGCTACGCTATGCTACGCTATGCTACGCTATGCTTCGCTATGCTACGCCATGCTACGCTATGCTACGCTATGCTACGCCATGCTACGCTATGCTACGCTATGCTACGCTATGCTGCGCTATGCTATTGATTGATGACTTGATTGCACGGGCTGTTTCCGCAACTCCACGTCTTGGCGCGTATTTTGCGTAAATAAACGCTATGCTTTGCTATGCTATGCTATGCTATGCTATGCTACGCTACGCTACGCTACACAATACTATACTACACTTCCGCTTTGTAAATGGATGACATTGCCTGTAGTGCCATATCCGCTCCGCTAGCAATTTCGCTTCGTGAAGAGCTTATTCAGCTTTTCAAGCGAGGCCAGTTTGATCTTGTCAAATGGACAAGCAACTCTAAGGAGGTTCTCGCACGCATACCAGATTCTCACAAAGCTTCTCCAGACATTGAGTTTGAAAAGTCTGTACCGCATAAAGTTCTCGGTTTACGCTGGGACAAATCCTGCGATAGTTTTCGGTTTGACGTCTCACCGCCAGATGATAAGTGCACCAAACGCACTATGCTGTCCACAGTGGCTCGACTATGGGACATAATGGGTTTTGTGGCTCCCACAATTTTGTACGCCAAGCTCTTGATCAAAGAGCTTTGGCTATCAAAGTGTGAGTGGGATGAAACACCCCCTGACCATATTGTCGCCGCTTGGGGCCAGTTTTGTATTGAGCTTACCGCGCTCAATCAAATTACTATTCCGCGTCATCTTGGGTTGGTAGATGGATGTAACGTCAACTTAATAGGTTACGCTGACGCCAGCGAGCGTGCTTACGGCGAAATCGTATATCTGCAAGTCCGCATTGGTTCTAACTACTCGGTGCAGTTAGTTTGTGCCAAGTCTAAGGTCTCGCCTGTTAAAACCATTTCGACTGCGAGACTGGAGTTGTGCGCGGCCCTTCTGCTGTCTCAGTTGCTCCGCAAGGTTCAAGACACAGTTTTGCCCCACTACCCTATTAATAAAATATACGCATTTTTTGACTCCAAGGTAGTGCTCGCTTGGATTTATTCTTCTCCTCACTGCTGGCAGACTTTTGTCGCCAACCGCGTTAGTAAATTGATTGAACTTGTTCCCGCTACTTGTTTCAATCATGTCGCGGGTTATCGTACTCGACTTCAGGAAGAACTTTCCATAGATCATATTGACTGGAAGTTTATTCCGCCAGCATCTCCACATTTCGGTGGATGTTGGGAAAGCATCGTCAAAGTAATTAAAACGCATCTCTTCAAAGTTATAGGCCAACAGATCCTATCTTACGAAGAGCTTTTAACTGTCCTTGCACAAGTCGAGGCACTGATCAACTCGCGTCCGCTCACGGCATAGAGTAGTGATCCTGCAGAACCATCCGCGTTAAGCCCTGCACATTTTCTGAACACAGTGCCATTATAGTCACTTCCGGCTCCTGAAGCAGACTCTTCAAGCTTGCTCCAGAGACATACTCTGCTGGATAAACTCGTGCAGTCGTTCTGGCGGCGCTGGCGTGCGGAATATCTACACCAGCTTCAGGCTAGATCCAAGTGGAATAGTCCTGCATCCCCCATACAGGAGGGTATGTTGGTCGTCATAATACACGATAATGCTCCGCCGCTTTCGTGGCCGTTAACCATCGTAGAGAAACTGCATACTTCCAAGGACGGTACAACCCGCGTTGTTACCGTGAAAACCGCGAAGGGGCGCTACGTGCGCCCTGTTGTACGTCTCTGTCCGCTTCCAACTCAGTGAGATCTAGCCTGAAGTTGGATCTACCTCTTAGTTTAAGTATTTAGTTTGTAGTTTTCGCTGTTATTGTGTTTGTAGTTTTCGCTAAAGTTAATTTAGATTAATTTTATTGTCATATCGCTGTCTTAGCCTATTGATGGGTTATGCGGTAGTACACCCAAAATAGCTAAGTTCAATTTTATTTATTTTTTAAAGGCAACCCCTTAGGGCCAGGGGGATATGGTAGCGCCATCTATCCTTTCCATTGCAAACTAATCACGTCAACGTCAATGGTTCGTCGCTGCTCGGCTAATCCGAGCGATCCTTTAATGAATCCCCTCCCAAAAACGCCTCGCTATTGGCCGCCCTGCTCAACGGCGACGAAGGAAAGACTGGAAGATTCTAGACGCTCGCAACTCATGTATGCCGCACCGTACCGCACTGAACCGCACCGCCATATATATATAATTATTACCGCTTATACAAAACTCAACAAAACCGCTCGCGAGTGAAAGTGATTTGTGTAGTGGAGTGATTCAAGCAGCTTCAATATACTTGAAGACATCAGGAGGCTGCCATTTGCAAGGTAAGAGGCTCCTAACCACATCACCTTTTCCGCTTTCCCTCATTTCCTAGTCGATAAGAACCGAAATCCTACAGTCCACAATATTAATAGTTTTCCCAAATCGACTAGGAACATTCGGTTCGCCGAAACACCAGCAATAGGTTCAATAAACTGTGTTGTTTACAAAGCCTTAATCACTATTGATGCCCCTGATACCGAGGAGGCTTAGATGTGTTGAATATTCAGCTTCATTTGTCACATAATTCACAAAGCCTTGTCTGTACCAGTTTGCTGAATGAAGCGTTTGTCTTAGTAATACCACAATACGCAAGAAAAGCTAGCTATATGCCTCAATATGTTATTAATAAGGTTGCAGATGTATGAAGATGCCATGTAGTTATTCTTGGTATTTTTCAACGTTTAGAGTTTTACCATTAGGTTGACTCAAATTGGGCGAGATTCTCTTCTCCACAGAAAAGAATAGAACAAAACATACTTGTAGTAAGCATAACATTTTCCAAGAAATATGTAGGTTGCTCATCGCTAAAAACAAAACACAACTTTGTTTGACAACTAGGTCGGTCAAAGTGGGTGTGAATTTTTAGTTTCTAATGTTTTTAGGCCTAAACAAATACTTGAATTTAAAAGAAAGAACCGAAGCATTAGGAAATTGAAAAGAAACAAATTGATCCCTAAAATTATGTTGAACCTCTTGATTATATCGTAATTTGTGTCAGGTAATTCACATTAAAAATCAGCACACGACACGAAAACCAACTTAACAGGCATATTATTCTCGTATTTTCCATAGCTGTCCGAAATCAAAAGCGGTACAGTTTATATAAAATTCAACAGCGGAGGATTACAATATTGAATAGCGAATGAGTATTTCGCCTGTAGCAGAAAAAAAGTATACCCTTGTGAATTATTCAGGGACAATCACTGGCCATCTCATTTATTCATACAGTGGGTCCCGGTAGCCACGGCGTTGGCATTCATTTCTGGCGTGATGGAATTGTGTACTGAATCTGTCATGTAAACGGACGTTTCTACGTATACGAGTTTTATTGACGGCTCTTCATATTGCGTCACAACATTTTGATAGCATACCCAGCAGTGGATGACGTGTATCGTCAAATGTATGAGTCTACAGCCGATTTCAATGGAACGTATTGTTTTGTAATCTGGATGTGTTGGTTGCAGAAATATATGCTGGGTTTTCACGAGTACGGTAGTTACGAATATATTAGCATTCCTTCATTGTAAGTTGGATAATTGCAAGGCTGGTTGGCCATCAGATGTTAGCATTAGCCGCTTTGGGTGCCTAATGCGAGATACTCTTGGGTATTGCTCAAACGAGCCTTACGAAGATATTTGAGATGTCATGACCAAAGTCATGGGTCCAAATGCTTGATGAGAATGGATTTGTGCTGTAGTTTCTAAAATGCCAAAACGATAACAACTATTTCACAGATCATTTAACTCCTTAGTTTACTGCACACGCCTGATGTTATAATTGGAAGTGCTATGCAATCTCCTATCGATCGCAGTACCAACCAAACTCAATACGCTTCAGCATTTCACGGAAACAGTCCAGGTAAAAGCGAACCTCCGAGTAGTACCTATCTAATTCTCAGAACAACATTATTACACATCAATCACGTCGTACTAAGGCATTCCTTTGGTGTAATCTTAGTTAATAGGCAAATGCCTTTACAACCTATTGGCTGTAAGCAAACAATCAGAGGTGAATATTGCTCCATCAGTTGGTTCGCAACTGGATTGGTGAGACGTTGTATCGTAATTAAGCTGCGACGCGTCGATGTGAAATAGGATGCCTGTTACTAGGTGGCTTGTAATGCGACTGCGAATTAGACTTGATGTAATATTGGCTATACAGTTCTCGGTACATATATTATCATAAGATAAATATAAGGTACGTTATGGCTGTCCTCTCAGCCCTCAAAAGCCATACTATCGCCTCAGCACTCACACTTGAATGCCACCAGAAACTAACAGAGGTAGGTAAACTAAACAAATTAACACTGCAATGGATCAAGGGCCACAGTAGCTCAAGAGGGAATGACGCAGCCGACGTACTTGCCAGAACGACTGGTGGGACCCGAGCCCATTATCCCCCTCCCTTCTGGTTTTTATCGCGACCTGGTAAGAAATAGAACCAGGATGGGTCCTGGTTCTATTTCTTACCAGGTTGCGATAATCACAACGATAATCACCATAATCACCAATCCAGGTTTTATTACGATAATCACCAATCCAGGACTGGTGTGCCCCAGCACAACCAGTCTTGGATTGGTATTGGAACATGTAGGCAGGCCAAGGATGCTCTTCCCGCAGCAGACGGTAAGATAGCCAAACAAGTCCTCCAGCTGTCCAAACAACAACTGCGGACAGTCACGGCCGCCTATACAGGACACGGATTTTACTATAGGTATCGTAGCGCTCGTAGCGAGACTTGGCTTGCCGTTCGTAACAGATCGGCAAAGTTAAGCAACGCTTGCACAGGTTACCACTTGGATGGGTGACTGTGTGTGGCATTTACATCTGAGCGCTACCGTGCTTCGGAGGGCACGTAAAGCTGTCGGTCCCGGTTCTTGTCCAAGGATAAGGATCGTTATGCCATGTCGGAGGCCTTCGGGCGGTCTGAAAACTCCGACACCAGAGTTGGCCACACGCTCACACGAAAAACAAAAAAACAAACTATAGGTATCACGGACAGCCCGCTGTGCAGGGCCTGTATGGCAGCAGACGACGCTGCAGCCCACCTGCTCTTCGACTGCCCGGAGGTCGCACAGTATAGGCAGCAGTACCTGAACAGATACAGCACCCGGAGGGAAGCAGTGGGCCACACCAAGAGTCTGCTGGCCTTCCTCGAAGAGGGGTGGCTCAAATGACAACACCATTCCCACCTGCACGCAAAATACACGCCAGGACGTGGAGTTGCGGAAACAATCCGTGCTACCAAGTACCAAGTAAGGTATGTTATGGAATATCGCTATCTCTTTTGGTTGCAAAGGTCAGACGCCAGTCGCTCTGTGGAAAAGTTGATATTCAGTTATACCTGGTTAGACAAGAAGGCGGACCACGCGCTCCAAGGCATCTAAGTCTTGGGTGCAACCAGGATAATGCTAGGGCGATGATGAAATATAAGGTATGCTACTATTTACTGACTCCATGGCCAGTGGCCATTACTAACTAAACATCTCTCTACCTTTGGTAGTAAAAGCCATCGCGGCTTTAGCACTATCCTAGTTTGCTTCACAGTAGCACTGTGGCACAATAGGAGGATTTGGCCTGCTATTCTATGCCTGCTAGTCGGGTTGGTTCAAGGTTTAAGGTCGAGCTTTCCGTCTCTTCACAAAGATACAATATTTGTTTAGTTTATTTTCCTACCCCTTCGTGGATACAGGCGTGAGTCTATAAAGAAATAAAAAAAACAAATATTTTCCTATGTCGTCTTATTACCCGTAATTAATAAGGTAGTACAATATTTTAATTTGAATTGTACCCATAGTATAAGCTCTGCTTAGTTTAGGACTAGATAGTGTTGTGTGAATGTGGTAGAATATCATTATTATTATTATTATAATTGAATTTGAATTAATAGGGTAGTGGCATTTTGGTATTTTTAAACACGGACCAAATAAACTAAACATCGATGGGTTATAATATCTAGTATCTTACATTAAGAATTAAGTTTCGATTGTCAGTTGGCTTGGCCAGTGCCTAAAGGGCGACTGTACAAATACAATCGTTACCGAAGGCAAGTAGTATTCGTACTGTCGCGTTTTGTAAAGGCGAAGGAGAGCCACGGCCATTACCCCCATACTCTTTGTTATGCTATAAGTGAAGGGAGAGCCTGAGAAGGAAAAGGGGTTTTGGGTGAAGAATAACAGCTTTTTTTTAAACGTGCACTCCCACACTAGGAATAAATCCTGTGTCGCGGGGAACTAAACTGATAATGTAAATGGACTTAGTATTCAAACATTGAACCCTACCAGAGGAAATAGTAATAATAAAACACTTCTTAATATTGTGCATCAAAATATCCAGAGCTTATCAAGTAAAGAATTAGAGGTGGAGTTATTTATGAATAGTAATAATATTGATATTTTATGTTTAACAGAACATTGGTTGCAGAATCACCAGCTCATATTTAATTTTAATAACCACCTTAGCTAGCTCATACTGTAGAGTCAATATGATACATGGAGGCTCCTTAATATTAATAAACAAGTCTATAAAATTAAAAGAAAGAAAGGATATTGTGGACCTCTCTGTTGAACGGGTTATAGAACTTTCTGGCATTGAGTTTGAGCAATATATTGTAATCATTGTATACAGACCCCCCTGTGCTCAATATGATAATTTTGAAAGAATGCTAGAGGAAGTTTTATTTAAAAGTTCCCACTCTAATAAAACAATTGTAGTCTATGGAGACTTTAACATCAATATATTGGAAAAGTCATGTTGTACCAATAAATTTATAACAATATTTAAATCATTCAATTTGTAACATATTTTCACGGAACCAACTAGAATAACTAGCTCATCTGCCACTTGTATTGATAATATTTTTTGTAACCAAAAACTAATGCAATAGAAAGTTATTAATGCGTTAAGCTCTGACCACTGCAGTGGACAGTTAGTCAGCTTTCGTAGAAAAAATAAACCTAATAAAATAAATATTAACTTTGTTCCAATCACTACAAGCCATCTTGAATATTTTAAAAGTAGTTTAGAGTCTAAATTACCAAAGTTGCCATTTCACAACAAGCCTAACCAGCTACTTATGTAATTCACTGCATAACTTAATGCATACATACTGAATTTAGTAAAATATTTAGTCCTAAAACAGCATTAGTCAGTGACCACTTCACATTTAGTGAATGGGCTACACTAGGAATTCACAAGAGTAGAATTAAATTATTTCAATTATATAATGACCGAAACTTAAATAGCAGTGAAGTGTTCAAAGAATTTTTTTTTTAAAGACAACTCCCGCATTTGGTCTAAATCCTGTGTCGCGGGGAACTTTACAAACATACAACTCACGGACACAATGAACACCCAGACTCGAAACAACAATTTATGAATCACACAAAGTGTTGTCTCGTGTGGGGATCGAACCCACAACACTTCGGCACAGTGTCAAGCGGTGAGGTGGCTGCTTAAACCACTACGCCCACCGTGCAGTAGCTATGTCAAAAATTATTCAAAAATTTTCAAACAAACTTGTTCAATTGCAAAATCTAATTTCATAAAAAATCAAATTAAAATGTCCAAAAATAAAATTATTACAACTTGGAACATTATCAATAGTGAAACTGGCAGAGTCACAGTACGTAGTCGAGACTTCCATTTAAAAATAAATGATGTAGATATTAAGGCTGATCTAGAGGTAGCAAAAGAGTTTTAAAATTTCTTTACTAATATACCTCTCATAACAACTAAAACTCTTAAGTCATCTCCCACTGATGCCGAAAATATTATTAAACAATGTGTACTTGAGTGCGGCGCACCTTTTGAATTAACTTTTGTCAAAGATAGAGACATTATGAGCGCTTTTAAAACATTAGATCTTAAAAATACCATGGATCTATGGGGTTTTTCTGTCAAGACAATTTCGTCAGTAATGAGTATTATTGCACCCCACTTGGCAAAGGTGTTCAATTGTTGCGTTGCTTACGGTGAATTTCCTGATTTGATGAAGCATAGTAAAGTGATACCTCTATTCAAATCTGGTAGATCCAACTAATTTTTTGGCCTATTTCAGTGCTACCTACCATAAGTAAAATATTCGAAAAGTTAATTTTAAAGCAGTTGGCACACTTTAATAAATACGATATTTTGCATAACAAGCAATTTGGTTTTACTAGAGGTCGCTCTACTATCGACGCAGCAGTAGAATTATTGAAAACCATATTTGGAGCTTGGGAGGATTCACAAGATGCTTTAGGCATTTTTTGCGACTTGTCTAAAGCTTTTGACTGTGTTAATCATAACATTCTAATTAGAAAGTTACATCATTATGGAATCAGAGTAAAGCCCCTTGAGCTCCTTAGTTCTTATTTAAGGGACAGAATTCAGAAAGTAGACATCAATGGTAAGAGATCACCCGGATCTGCATTATACATGGGCGCCCCGCAAGGTTGGATTCTGGGCCCATTTCTCTTCCTTATTTACATTAATGACTTACCCTACTTCATAGGAGATAATCATGATGTAGTTTTATTTGCAGATGATACATCCTTAATATTTAAAATGAAAAGGCAATTATTAAATTTTAACCATGTTAATACTGCACTTGCAACTACGCTGGTTCAACACAAATAATCATCTTCTTAACGAGAAAAAAACTAAATGTCTAAAGTTTTCAACACCTAATGTTGGATACGTTAGAACCAACGTCCAACTGAATGGCGCAGAATTGGATCTTGTTGAGTCAACTGTGTTTTTAGGTAAAACTATAGATTCTAAATTGCAATGGAGCCCACACATTGAAAAGCTGTCGGGCAGGCTTACTTCAGCGACTTATGCTGTTAAAAAGATTAGGCATTTCACTGATGTAGATACGGCTAGAATAGTTTATTTTAGTTACTTCCATAGCATTATGTCATACGGAATTCTTCTCTGAGGAACAGCTGCATACATTAGTACCATCTTTGTCTTACAAAAGAGAGCCATTCGTGCTATTTACAATCTCGATCCTAGAGTGTTCCTCAGAGAAAAATTCAAAGAAATAAATGTTTTGACCGTCGCATCTCAGTATATTTTTGAGAACTTAAAGTATGTTTATAAAAATATGACATCTTTTCAAAATAAATGTGACAATCATTCTGTAAACACCAGGAACAAGCACAATCTTGTCTTGCAAGTAACTCGTCTTCACAGAATCAGCAATTCGTTTATGGGGCAATGTATACGTTTCTACTATAAACTTCCCATCGATATAAGAAATCTACCTTACAACAGGTTCAAAAGCATTGTAAAAGCTAAATTATGTAAACATGGATATTACACAATTTTAGATTATATGAATGATAAAACGCATGGAATTGATCAGCTCAATGTACAAACTGGACATATTATGTACTTATATTATTTATAGATTAATTAATTTGACTCTGGACATTATACATCTAGTACCAACCTAACATTATTATACAGTTCGTTCTTTTTTTCCCATCCTTATACCTATATTATTTATAGATTAATTAATTTGACTCTAGACATTATACACCCAGTACCTACATAACATTATTATATAGTTGTATTTTTTTGGCATTATTATTATTTGGCATTTAATTACTTTTATATGACTAGGTATGTTATCATGCTGAACTTGATTTGAACATGACATTCAAATTTAATCTTATTTTTACTAATAAAATTATGTATATGTATTTTGCTTTTTACCCAGCTGTATAATGCCATTATTATGGATATTTTATTTTATTATGTTATAAGTAAATATTATTAAATTCATTCAGATTATGGTATTGACAGTAAAATTATTATTATTGTTATACTAGAGGACGCCAGCAGCTACGCCTGCAATTTTTTAAATTTACCCGTCTTGGCCGATCCCGTGGGAATTTCGGGAAATCCCTTCTTAGTGCACCCCTACGGTCCCTAAGGAACATACATGCCAAATTACAGCTTCCTGCGCCCAATAGTTTTGACTGTAGCGTGTCTGTCAGTCAGTCAGTAACGCAAGGATTTTATATATTAAGATTATAAGTTCCTGTTGACGTTCCTAAAGCTAAGTTAAGATTGTCACTATGTGAGCACCATGTAGTCGCTTTCTTTTCTTTTCAATTTTTTATTATCATTGTCATGCAGTTCTGGGTCGTCATGCTCACTTAAAAGTCTTGCTTATGGTGGCGTTGTGAGTCGGGTGGTTTGGTTCCCTAAAAAATAGTTGAGCTAAGCTATGGCTGAGTCACACGTCATACTCGTGAACGGGTGCCATCTGCCGGGACTGGTCGGCTGTGAACTGCTGCCGAAATTCTGTCAAAGGATAACTATATTGGAGTTTATAGTCGTCTCACATTGTGCTCACATATTTAAACTTTATACCTTATTTTATATATTAATAATATTAATCATATTGTCTGGACTTTAAAAGAGACTATGACCTCTGAGTTTGTTTCGGATGTTTCTTCTCAGGGCAGTCAGTTAGGAAACACCGGCCTCATCTAGTTTTTTTTTTTAAAGTATGACTTTGTTTAAGTGTTTGTAATGAACCTATGAACAAATAAATTATTTGACTTTGACTTGACTTTGCGTTTTGTATTTTCATCTCGCCCAAGTCTTCACACAGTTTTTTTAGAATTACTTCTTGGTTTTTCTTCCAGCTGTCAAGTTTAGCCGACAGCATATCAGACAGTTTCTTCTTAAGGCTGTTATAATCGGATTTTTTGTACCTTTTTTGGTCGCCTTCCAACATTATTTTCAGTATCCGCATTGCATAAATCGCTATCAGGCACTGACGGTTGACCTTTGTTCGCAGTTTAAGTAGTGTCACTGATAGTATTGTGTGCAGGCTGTGCAGCCAGTAATTGATTGAGCTCCGCCCTGGTCGCTGCGGCTTAAACGATTATGATCAGTCCTTCTTAATTGTTATCGCACGACAATTAACAACACTGCACGAGTGTATGCGCTCCGTATTCATATCAATTCAATTAGTAATGGAACTAAGCCGGGTAACGATGTATTGAAACATTTGTAATTGTAAACACGATGCGTGTTAGTGTGTGTGTGTGTGTGTGTTTGTTGGTAGCCGTGTGCGTGTGTGCTTTTGTTTCATAGTAATTATTAGACAGTAATTGCTGTTTTCGTTTTGGAGTATAAAGATCGATGATAATTCTAGGGATACACAGTGAGAGTTGTGTTCCCGATTTTTAAGACAAAACAAAGATAGGTTCGTTGATAGTCGTTCAGATCACGTCTATTTGTCATGTGTAATGTAATAAACTGCTTCACATAGACTTTCGGGTTCGAACTCACGGCACGCACCGCTGACTTTTCGAAGTTATTTGCGAATAGATGTCGTTACTACGAGACCTTTATGCCGGCGATTAACTCTCCATCATCTGATGGCAGAGTCCACCGACCGGGACAGGCGATCGTGTCTGGAGCTTGGCGATTTGACTATACAGTGCTAAACGAGGTTATTGACTGCCTCCGTGGTCCAGTGGATAGGACTGCCTCCGTGGTCCAGCAGATAGCGTATGCGATTCCTTCGATTTCCGGGTCGGGTAAAAGTGATATTGGGTTTTACCGAATACTCAGTAGCAGCCCGGAGTCTGGTGATGTGCCCGGTAACGGCAAAAGGCTCGCCCCCTATTACGTGGGACCTAAAATTTCATGGCGAAATGTGGGTGTAATATTTACACCTCTGCCTACCCCTTCGGGGATACAGGCGTGAGACTATAAATAAATAAAAAAATACACCGTTGATGCAGTTCCATTATTGTCCAATGGATGACGCTAGTTGTATCTACGCGTATAATATAATTATACTATTGAACGCCCGCCGAACGCCCCGTTTGTTTCTTACCGATCCCATGGTAATTTTAAGAATTCTTTCTTAGTACCAACGGTGGCCCAAAAGAACATACATACATGACAAGTTTCAGTTTGTTGTCCCCAATACAAAATAATTTAATGCGAGATCGATATACTGTGCGGTTTACAAAGCTATTATCACTATTCATGCCCCTGTGTTAAATATTCAGCTTCATTTGTCATATATTGCCTTGTCCGAGCCAGCTTGCTGAATTAATTATTATTTAAATCAGCTATAAATATGCCTAAGTATGTTATTAATGAGGCTGTAGATGTATGATGATGCCATGTACCTAATTATTCTTGGTATTTTGCAACGTTTAGAGTTTTGCCATTAGGCTGACTCAAATTGGGCGAGAATCTCTTCTGCACAGAAAAAAATAGAACAAAATATACTTGTAGTAAGCATAACATTTACAAGAAATATGTAGGTTGCAAAAAGCAAAACACAACTTTGTTTGACAACTAGGTTGGTCAAAGTGGGTGTGAATTTCTAGTTTCTAATGTTTCAAGGCGTAAACAAATACTTGAATTTGAAAGAAAGAAATTAAGCATTTTAAAATTGAAAAAAAAAAGAAATTGATCCCTAAAATTATATTGAACCTCTTGATTATATTGTTTTTTGTGTCTTTTAATTCACATTAAAAATCAGCACACGACACGAAAACCAACATAACAGGAATATTATTCTCGTATTTTTCCATAGCTGTCCGAAATCAAAAGCGGTACAGTTTATATTAAATTCAACAGCGGAGGATTACAATATTGAATAGCGAATGAGTATTTCGCCTGTAGCAGAAAAAAGTATACCCTTGTGAATTATTCAGGGACAATCATTGGCCGTCTCATTTATTCATACAGTGGGTCCCGGTAGCCAAAGCGTTGGCATTCATTTCTAGCGTGATGGAATTGTGTACTGAATCTGTCATGTAAACGGACGTTTCGACGTATACGAGTTTTATTGACGGCTCAACTCAAATGTCAAGGATCTTGGCTTATTTATTGACGCCAACCTTAACTGGCGGACGCAGGTAGCGAATGTGAGTCGTAAAGTCACTGGCGCCTTGCGGTCGCTTAATCGCCTGAAGAACTTTCTGCCATTCAGGACTAAGACAATGCTAGTACAGTCTTTAATATTTCCCATCATCGACTATGGTGATGTGTGCTATCTCGACCTTAATGCAGATCTTCTCAATAAGCTCGATCGTCTTCTCAATAATTGCATTAGATTCGTTTTCAATCTTCGCAAATTTGATCATATTTCTGAGTACCGATCAAAGTTACGATGGCTACCCATTCGTCAACGGCGTAACTTGCGTACTTTGTGTACTCTTCATTCAGTACTGCACTCTCCTTGTGCGCCCGTCTATTTAAGTTCCCACTTTCAATTTCTCTGTAATACTCATGAGAAAAATCTTCGTTCCTCTAATAATCTTCTGCTTCTTTGTCCTTCTCACAGTTCTAGCCTGGTACATTTATCCTTGAATATACAATCTATCCTTCTCTGGAATGCTCTCCCTCTTGAGGTCAGGATGTCCACTAACCGTTTTACGTTCAAAACTAGAGGTCGGCAGTTTTATTTAGACGCACTAACTGAATCGACATAGGTTTATATCATTTATTTATTTTATATATTAATGTATATATGTACTGGAATTATAAAATGTATGTATATTTATGTAGTTTATAATAAATATATATTTGTGTATTTTATAATGAATATATATTTATGATATGTAAGTATGTATATTGGGCATATATATATATAATTTTATATTAATAAGTAGATTTCTGTCTTTTCTTTCATTTTAATTTAAGAACTGCATCTATTACATGTTTCTCTGCATCATCCGATTGGCTGGTAGATAATGCCTACGGCATTAAGCCCGCCTTGCACTATTTTTATGCATAAAGTTATAAAATAAATAAATAAAATAATTTGTAATAGTACAGTTGCTTTCATCGTTCGCTTTTATTTCGCAATTTATAATTAACAATCCTTTCTCATCATTCTAAAATCTCTAATACATTTTGACTTTCAAATATATCACAAAATAAGTATTAATTCAAATCCCAAATCATTTACAAGACAAATTCAGTACGTAATACATTTAAGATGACATCTTTCACTAAACAGAAACCTAGAGGCGCGTCTAGAATGTTCTTAGCTGGGAATTAATATTGTTTGATATTCCTAAGTGCTTCAATACAAATGTTGATATTAAACAACGCATTAGTATGGCAAGACTTGTTTACATTAATTAATTTAATGTAACTTAGAAGGTGAGCCGTTTCCATCAGTTTAGCGCAAATATTTGTGCAAACATTCGTTATTTTGAGATCCTTGTGATAGACGAAAACGGTCCTCTTGTCCTTGTTAGAGACAACATCCAATACTTTCAGACACTCCACAGAATTAGCGTAGGACTATAGTGTATATAAGTCCAGTTGAAAACCAGCGTCGCGCGTTGGCAAATGCTGGCACGAACGCACCTGATTGCTGCAACCGTGAGAAACATTAAGTAACTTTCTTGCTTAACTATTTTCTTTGTTTTCTTTCGTTTTAAGCTATTTAATCATTTATTTTCAGATATTTAAATAATGATTTAAAATGTCAAGGGAATTTCTTGCCGTATTTTTTCATGGAAAAATACGGCAAGAAATTTCCTAGTCTATGATATTATGAAAAAATATTTATAATAATAATAATAATCTATTTATTCACAAAAATACAAAAGGTACGTACACTACAATTCGTCTTAAATTAGATCCATTGGTATAACTAGCCTAATGTCTTATATTTAGTTTTACATTATATCATAAGTAAATGGCTAATAAAAACAATAGTGTACATAAAGCCTCTTAATATACATATATGTATATGCAATATTGGCAAAAACTAGGATTGCGTTATGACTCAAGTAGTTATCGACTACCTGCTCGAACTAGGTTAGACCTGTGTTTCGAGCTGACGCTTGATTAAAACTTAGAGACAAACGACAATATTATTTACATGTTTGTATGCTAATATTATAACATAGTGTGTAAGTAATTAAGCTTATCAAGATTTAGTATAATTTAGGCAGACTATTTATTATAAATTAATAATATAAAAACGAAATAAAATAAAAATTCACAAACATTTTGGTACGTTAGTAATTACACTTAATATTCCACATGTCACGTAATACGAAATACAATAATAATATTTAGACAAAATTGTTAAAGGTCATTTTAAAACTTCTAGTAATTTTTCTGTGTCATCGTAATTGAGTTTTTGTAAATATTCTGTTACTGTTGTACAGCATATTTTATAGCTAAGACTATATATATTCAGATATTTATTGAACTTATTATACAAGAACGGGCCTAGAAATATGTAGAATCTTTTAACAAAGACGTGATTTGTATGAGCTGTTACACAAACAAGATCCTTTCTTCTTCTTTCAACAGGAATTCGAGAATATGGGAGTTCAGTGTGCTGTTTTTGTATAATACTGAGTATAAATAGTTGGGGCACTGTTAGCACGTTGCATGACAAATAGAGTTGGTGTGTAGGGAATTTAAAGCGACGAAATGTAGCCACTTTAAGAATTGCTCTTTGTGCTCGTTCTAGCGGCAGTAGAACTGATTTAGCCGCGCCACCCCACTTGTAATGCAATATGTTAGTATGGATTGACGCAAAGCTAAATAAACCTGTTTTATTAATTTGTAATCGGCTATGTTACGATGTTTTTTGAAAATATAAATTAATTTACGCGTTCTCGTGCATACAATATCAATGTGTTTACGGAAATTTAGATTTGTGTCGAGTGTTATACCTAGATATTTAATATTGTCAGTTTCAATTAATGCGGGACAAGTACATGTTAGGTCAGCGTGCATTTTACAGGTGTGTGCATATATATGTAGGTTAACAGGTGATGGATTAGTATTTCTCATTCTCCCCTCCATGGGATCTCCACCTTGTCGTGGTGGGGGGGCTCAGTAACCGTGGATTGGTTACCCGCGGTGAAGCTAAGAGGGATCCAGGAGGGGACGCTCCGCGTGGGCTTGACGGGGCCTGCGCAGGATGCGTCCAACGGTGCGGGTGCGGGGGACAGTTCTGTCTGTCCCTCGCGTCCCTCCGTCTCCCATCCTTCCATATCTTTGACAGTTGTGCCATGGCCCCTTTTGCCATCCCGATCCTTCTTCGCACCTCAGAGTCGCAAGAGCCATTATTACTAATGCTTGAATCCAGGTAAATAAAGCTGTTAACTGCCAAAATGCTTCTAAAAAGCCTTAAAATAAATAAGGATGCCCGCAACTACGCCGGAACAGTTTATTTTAATTTAACCGTTTGTGTCTAATTTTATGCGAATTTCGGGGAATCCCTTATTCCAGGTACATACATTCCAAACTTTTGGTTCCTGTCCACAATAGTTTTGTCAGTCAGTTATACAGATAGAAAAAGAGAAAACAAAACTTTGTTACTATATTACAAAAATAATTCAATCAGATTATTTCTGGCGGTAGTCTCCATCGACAAGTAAAAAATGGTAAAACGTCTAGAACACAATATTAATTAAGGCCTACTAATTGATATCTAAACAAGTTAGTGTCTGCTGGCGACAGGCTAATTCTTTAAGAAGCGATAGTCTTGACTAAAAATATAATTTAATTTAACATAAGTTAAGTATTGGCTGAAAACTACCGCACTAGGATGCAATCCTGTGTTACGAGAGATATCAATACCTATATATGTAGAACAGCGATATATAATAGAAAGGCTAGGTTATTTATTTGAACAACATATAAAGGCTTGTCTGCGACATATATATGATGCATATCACGTGTAATATGAATACGCTAAATCCTTTTATATACTAACAAATAATACATAAAATATTGTTTTACAAACTGACAACTTTTAATTAAAAAATGTCATAAATCCATAAGGAAATATAACGTGCATAGGGTAAATTTAAATCTCAGAAAACAGCGCATAAACTTAATTAATAAAATATCTGAGTATTCTAGTAATTTGGAACAAAGTAGGTTAGTGTATGATAGTGATACTCATCGCTTGAGGGAAGAACTGTTAGAGAAAGCACCTTAAATGAGATTTTCAACAAATACCAGGCTTCTCAACAAGAGCTGAGCAAGTGTATAGTGGAGGCAGGTGAGCTCGTAGACTTGGTGAGATGTAATGCAGAAATGTATGAGTCTCTGACCAATAAGCTCTCATGTTCTTGTACTCACACTATAATCCCAACAGAGCCATTGAGTACCGTACTACCTGAGAATTTTTCTAATAATTTACAAAACCAATCGCCTTTGCAATCAAATATGATTACATCTAGGCTATCTACATCAACTAATAAAACCTACATCTTTTCTGATAGACTAGGTCATAATTTTGGTAGTCTTCTCAGTGAGTATACAAATCAGTGTGTAGTATTGTAGGCCAGGGGATAGTTACACTAGTTTAGTGAATCAAATTAGGTTACACCCCTTAAATGAGAGTAGCACAGCCATATTATTATTTGGTAACAGTTTAACTGTAAAGAGACAGGATATCATAGAATTTGTTGAATTGTTACTAGGACTTAATTCAAAATTAAGGTGTAAATTTATTTTATGTGCTTTGCCATACGCAAATAACTTAACACATATAGAAAACATGCACATACGCACATTAAATATGTTATTGTATAATATAACTCGTCGTCATAGTGACGCAATATTATTTTTTGACGCTAATAAATTTATTAGTAAATTTACTTTAACAAAAGATACAATGTATCTGCCATTTTATATTAAGCGACAGATTGCTAAGCTATTAGCATACAATTTACAGCAAGGCAGAGAGCCTTGTGTTGACCATTTATTTGATAGGGTTAGTACTTGTACTAACAACGTTTTTATTGACACGTCTTGTGATTTAAACTCCAAGATACGACAACAGTTAGACTGCAGTATTTGAATATAGTAGAATATAGTATAGTACACCAAAATATGCAGGGCCTAGCTGGCAAAGAATTAGACTTAAGTTTATTTCTAGAAAAATATGATGTTAAGGTTTTGTGCTTAACTGATCATTGGTTAAAGAACCATGAGCTTATTATTATAAATCAATATTATACAGTGCAAAGTTCGTATATAGGAATGCAGGCCATTAGAGGCGGTTCTCTCATAATAACATCAAATTTATTAAAATGTAAGGAACGTAAAGATATTGTTAATTTATCTATTGAGCGCACTATTGAGTTGTCCTGTGTGGAATTAGACCTATATATAGTAATTTGTGTATATCGACCTCCTTCTGGTGACTATAATCTATTTGAGACTGTTATGGAAGATGCTATCAATAAAATTAAATGTAGTAATAAGAATATTATAGTATGTGGCGATTTTAATATTAACATTTTAGAGAATTCTTCACAGTGTATTAGATTTTTGAATCTTTTCAAGTCATTTAATTTAAGTAACCTATTCTGTGAACCTACTAGAGTATCTGCAACATTTTCTACTTGTTTGGATAACATATTTAGTTCTTGTGCTGCCACAAACCCAGTAGTAATTAGTTTTCTCCCTTTTGATCACCGTGGACAGATAGCTAGTTTTCCCTGTTCAACATATGATAAATCACGTTCAGTAGAATGTAGGCCTCAGACTACCAATCGTCTAATACGTTTCAAAACCAATATTATTACTAAACTCAATACCTCAATATTGAACTCACAAAATCCAAATACAATTTATAACTCACTTTTTGGACTAGAAAATAATGAGTTTCAAAATACTTTTAAGAGTAAAACAGTCACACTAAAGGGTACTATGGGATCTTTTAACCAGTGGGCCACTATAGGTATATACAAAAGTAGAGCCAAGTTGTTTGAATTATATGGTATGAAACAACATAGATTTGACACACCTTTTCGAGATTATGTAAAAAAGTACTCAAAAATTTTTAAACAAGTTTGTATCATGGCAAAATCAAAATTTATTAGTAGTAAAATTAAACATTCAACAAATATAATTAAAGAAACTTGGAGAATTATAAATAATGAAACAGGAAGAGCACGACCACGGGAAAACCAATTTGAACTAAAAGAAAACAATTTATTAGTCACCAATAAAACTCAAGTAGCGCATATGTTCAATAGTTTCTTTGCGAGCATACCTTTAACAACTACTGGCTGTTTACAATCATCATCTTTAGACGCTGGAAATTTTTTGCTTAGCAGTGTACCTGAATGCAAGAGCGTGTTTAGATTCGAGCACGTTACCCCGCGAGATATATTGATCGCATATAATTCAATTAATATTAAAAATACCGGCGACTTTTGGGGCATTTCAATTAAAATTTTAGGTACTATAGTTGAGACTGTTGCGCCTTACCTATCTATAATTTTTAATCAATGCTTTGACCTAGGATTTGATGAAATTAAGTAAAATTATACCCTTATTCAAATCTGGCAGTAAAAATGAAAGTAATACTTTTAGGCCCATATCTATCTTGCTGGCATTTAGTAAAATATTTGAAAAGATTCTTTTAAAGCAGCTACTAAACCACTTCAATTTAAATAGTCTGCTTCACAAAGATCAATATGGGTTTACTAAAGGTAGATCCACTACTGATGCGGGTGTTGCTCTTATAAAACACGTTTATAGTGCTTGGGAGTCATCAAAGAATGCTATTGGAGTGTTCTGTGACCTATCTAAAGCATTTGACTGTGTTCAGCACGACACACTACTGCGTAAGCTCCGCCACTATGGCGTAGAGAAAACCGCACTTAGTGTTGTCGATTTGTACCTGCGGCAGAGATTTCAGTGCGTCGATGTAAATGGGACTACATCCTCTAAATTACCTATACAGCTAGGCGTTCCATAAGGCTCAATTTTAGGTCCTTTTCTATTTCTTGTATATATTAATGACTTACCTTTTTATTTAAAAAACATCTGTGATGTTGTACTTTTTGCAGATGATACGTCACTTATTTTTAAAGTAGATAGGAATAGAAATCAATTTGATGATGTAAATAATGCACTATTACAAGTTACACAATGGTTTACAGCAAACAACCTAGTACTTAATTCTAGGAAAACTAAATGCGTTAAATTTGCTTTACCTAACGTAAGACAACTGGGACCTAATATTATGCTAGATAGGGAGGAACTTGACACAGTAGACTCTACAGTGTTCCTAGGTATTACATTAGATAATAAGTTACAATGGGGTGCACATATAGCATGTCTTGCAGGAAAGCTCAGCTCTGCTGCGTATGCCGTCAGAAAAGTTAGGCAACTTACTGACATCGACACGGCTCGTTTAGTATATTTTAGCTATTTTCACAGTGTTATGTCCTACGGCATTTTGTTATGGAGCAAAGCTGCGGAGATTCAGAATATCTTCGTTCTACAGAAACGAGCGGTATGAGCAATATACATGTTAGGTGCAAAAGATACTCTTAGGGAACGCTTTAAATCTATAGGAATTCTTACAGTAGCCTCGCAATTTTTATTTGCTAATATTTTGTACATTAGGCAAAATATAGGTTTATTTACCACAAAAAGCGATATACATAACATAAATACTCGAAACATGCATAGGTTATATGCCCCTTATCATCGTTTACATAAGTTAATAATTCTTTTGTAGGGCTAGGTATCCGTATTTACAATAAAATACCAATTGGTATTTTAGAATTACCATTTAGTACATTTAAAGCTAAAATAAAAGACTGCCTTATTAAGAAAGGTTATTATACTATAAATGATTATTTCAGTGATAAGGATAGCTGGTCACTTACGCTAGACAACTCATGATCTTTATACCTAATTAGAATTATATAGATACTTTGCATTTGTCGGTTAATCTTTATATAATATTTCTAGTTCTTTTAAATTACTGTTCATGTATTATTAGGTCATTAAACTTAGGTACTACATTTACATTTGCATTGTTGTTCCACTAATTTTATTAAAGTTTTACTGCACTGTAAGATGAAGACAACTCGTGATCATGGGCTGTAAACTAATGTTTTTGTAATTTTGTGTATTCATATACAGTCACTTCTGTAACATACATTTCCACCATAGTTCTGAACATGGTCGCGAGTTGCCTACATTATATGACGTAAGTGGATGCTCCTGTTACACAATATTCAAGGAAGGAAGGCTAACTAAGGCACTTAATTTAGTAACTGCAATAATTTCTTAAGTATTATGTCTGTAACTAATTACTATTTTCCACTAATTTAGTACAATGTGAAACAGTTGCAGCTCCTTACAAAAATTAAATACATAATTATGTAACATAATATTGGCAATTCAAAAGAGTGGCCACGAGTTTTATTTCCCGTTCTTTCTCGTGGTTCTACCTATTGCTTTGCGAACGAGGCAGTAAATGTAAATGTAGAAGCATTAAGTAATTCAATAAAAAAAATTGACGTTCATAAGCGTCACCTTGTGACCTAGATGAAAAAACGATTTTGAGTTTGAGTTTGAGTTTGAGACATTTCCAAATACAATATTTAGCGAAACAATATTCATTGAATTTATTTGACAAGTACATATTTTGTATATTTCACGCTATTGTCCGATTAATCAAATCCGATCGAATCTTATACTAATATATAAAGCTGAAGAGTTTGTTTGGTTGCACGCGCTAATCTCAGGAACTACTTGTCCGATTTGGAAATTCTTTCAGTGTTAGATAGGCCATTTTTCGAGGAAGGCTATAGGCTATATAACATCACGCTATGGACTACGGGAGCGGAGTAGTAGCCTTAAACAACGCGGGTGTCACCGCGGGCTCATCTAGTAAATAATATGATCCAAAAATGTATAATTCGCAATTTCGTCTACGCCATGTATTATATAATATAATGTTATTTGTTTAACATAAATTTGTTTACGAAATATGCGACAAAATAATTTGATATTGAATAGACGTAAATTGTTTTTGTCGGCGTTTTGGTATTCCGATGTTGGGGAATGAAGTCATGTTCAAATTTTCGCGACTAAATTAGATTTCCGATGTTTGGAATTTTGTTTATTGAATTTGAATGGATGGCATTAATTTATAATTGTACCTGTTGGATTATTTAAAGGGATATGAATTTTCCTTTGTTTAAATTGGTGGATAATATTTATTCAAAGCTACACAAAAAAATTACAGCCGTTTATATGGCGACCGACAGTGGCTACAAACGTTGTCTTAATATGATAACCAGTCACAGGATTTGATTATAAATTCTACACGTAAAAGTCCACGCGGCAGAATTAGTCAGTATCAATTTACTCCTTTCGGTTAAGCAGCGATAGCCTAGTGGAGATACCAATGGACTGCCATGCAGAGGGTACCTATCGGGTTCGAATCCGCAGCGTGCACCAATGACTTTTCGAAGTTATTAAAAAGTTAGTAAATTGTTAATTATCGCTTGCCTAGTGCCTCGGAGAGTACGTTAAACCGTCGGGCCCGGCTGTAATCAAATAAACTGATACTGGTCTAAACCATGGAATATCGATTTCCCTTTGGGTTGCGGTGGTCAGACGGCAGTCGCTCTGTGGAAAAGTTGATATTCTGTCATATCTGGTTAGACCAGTGAGCGGACATCGGGATCCAGGGCGTGTAAGTCTTGGATGCAACCGGGATAACGCTAGAGCGATGATGATGAGTTTACTCCTTTCCGTAGGTTTCAGTGACGTACACATGCCTTTTGGCTTTTTATCTTTTGTACTATTCCATTTTCAGGTGTTTTTGTCCGATTAGACACGTTTTAAAAAGTGAAGATCGTTAACAAAATATACATGTAGGTACTTACAAGAAAATTAAGAATAGGAATATAAAATCATTGAATATGTTATTTAAAACAATAATACTTTGCCTTCTCATTTCGGTAACTGTTTATTTTTATTATATGTGAGAATTAAACTTTCGGCAAAACTCATTGCATTTTAATTATTGATCAATATGAACTGTCAAAGTTTTAATAGGTTCCTCTAAATTATACATCTTAATATATAAAATCCTTGCGTTACTGACTGACTGACAGACACGCTACAGCCAAAACTATTGGGCGCAGGAAGCTGAAATTTGGCATATGTGTTCCTTGGGGACCGTAGGGGTGCACTAAGAAGGGATTTCCCGAAATTCGCACGGGATCGGCCAAAATGGGTAAATTAAAAAAAATTGCATGCGTAGCTGCTGGCGTGCTCTAGTAATAATATACTTTTTGAACTTTGTATTAGTCAATGCGTTTACAGTGAACCATTCACGATACATAATATTATGAAGGTACGTCCGGATGTTGAACAAGCTTGTTATACTTTTGACTTTAACACAGAAACTGCACTCTGTCGTTTGCCAAATTTATTAATTACTAGGCGTAATATGAAATGTTACAACTATAAAAAGAGGCAGTTATATGTATATTGCATGATTTATTTATTAAATCCTCTCAGCTTGAGACGCTTATGAACTTTGATTTTATATATAAATTGAGTTATTATCATACAATTAAATCTAGTGATACATGTGCAATATACAACTGAAGAATCGTATTATGAAACGAGCAAAAAAGAAACTGAATAAAATGTTGTATGATTCAAAATGTATCATCAAATTTAATTTTCTTTAAACACATGTTTTATATTTTGTAATAAATAAAATCTCATATTACGTCATGTGTAAAAAGTTACTATAAATAAACAACCACCTTTGAATTCTGACGATCCGATGGCGTTGCGTTAGTGGAAACAAGTGACAAGCCAGAGGTCGCGGGAGCGAGTCCCGCTCAAGTCAAACATTTATGCACGTGAACATGGATGGTTTATCTTGGTCTTTCATTACTAATAGAAAGTATAAATGTATGTTTATTCCATTTGATTGTTTAGTAGCCATAGTACAAGTTCTTCTTAGTTTAGGACTAGACGGTGTTGTGTATGTGATAGAATAATACGAAATAGAATTCTTGTCTTGAAAAAAGGTCTTGCACACAAAGGACAATGGCAGATCTCCATACATCAAAATGTCTGAAATTAAATTGAAGCGTACAGTAATAAAAAATATATCAAAAAATTTGGCGTAAGTAACAGAGTCTATAAATGATTCTATTTTCACTCAGGAAAGGTGGAAAAGGAAGATATCGGTGTTAGAATTTTTTGTTAAAAATGAACAATGTAGGTAAAAGGAAAGTTATAGTATGAAAGTTAAACAATGTAGGTAGGTATGTTTGAATTATCTAATGACATGTGTCAGATTGACATCAAAACGCGGAAGTATTTTGTACCATCTAACTGTCACAGCCAAAGACAAAAGCAGAGCTGCACATTTTAAATCGATTTTATGTGAAATCAATACAACATTAAAACGATGCTGTGACGTTTTTATTTGATTTAAACGTTGTTTTGCTTCAAAACTATTAGCTTATTGATATAATGTTGATTAAATATTAAATAACTGCATTTTAAACCAAACCAACTCTATAAAGGTCGATCGTATCGATACGGATATAGCACTCACGTCTATTCCTGTCACATCATTGTCTATGGCAACAATAAAAAAATAAAGTATTCGTAATCAATTGGAATGCTTTTTATCATCATAAAATACTCCAGCTTTAACGAGACAAAGTGAGAATATTAAAAATCGTAGAAAAAAAAACAATTTGTTTTGTTCATATGAAGTTTAAGGTCGCCACAACAAACCCAGACCAAATTCTGCCATTGTTCTTTGGACAACGTTGCATTATCTTCACCATTCAATAGAACCCCACATAAAACAGTCATAAAAGCGAGCATAAAACGTTTTAATTGAAAACCAGAACAAAGCACGGAGATAAACCAACATTTAAAAATAAAAATGAAAATTTAAAAAGACTCAATTTTGGAGCGAAATCCTTTTGCGGGTACGCGGCCACCAGTGGTTATAATCCCCGCAAAAAGCTCCATTTTA
Source organism: Euclidia mi (assembly GCA_944739405.2). Classification (NCBI taxonomy): domain Eukaryota; kingdom Metazoa; phylum Arthropoda; class Insecta; order Lepidoptera; family Erebidae; genus Euclidia; species Euclidia mi. Next base: position 25,098,293 of record OX123182.2, read on the forward strand.
AAATCCAGTTTTAATACACTTATATAACAGCCCGTCTATTATGGAACGGTTTCAGTCAAATAAGCGTCTGGCATCGGGAAACCAGTCAAATGGTGAAAATACCGGCTAAATACTGGCTGGTTATTGTTTGCAGCTGAGCAGATCTTAAGCATTAAGTTCATACAAAAACCTTGTGTATGAAATCAAATTGTACGTTTATTTGACGCATACATCCGTGGTCAAATCTTGTAAGCCGCCCGAAACGTTGGCGAAAACAGAGATTGTGATACTTGGTTTTTTATCATTTCGGGTCTGACAACGAATCCGGGTTCGAGTTACGCCTTAACGAAAGAAATCTGCGTGTTGACTTTCTTCTAGAGTCTTTCAAAGCCTTCTCAGTAGAAACACCGTGGTGTCCTTGACGTTTAATAGCGGAGTGTCGAGTTAAGTACTTTTTGCCACGATCACAGGTATATCTCATCATCAGCCCTATATACTGTCCCACTGCTAGGCACGGGCCTCTTCTCACTATGAGAAGGGTAGGGAGTTAGCTAATATGTATACCTATAATATGTATACCTATAATATATTAGCTAACGGGATTAAGACCTACTAGTCGCAAAAGATTAAAATCGTTTTCTTGTTTGAAGAATTATTTTCAAAGAACAATATTTACTCAGAAATACTTACTACACATTTCTGGCACACGTGTGTACCTACATGAATTATGTTTCGAATCTCTCGCATGTTTTGGGACAAATTTCAAACAAGTATCGTGTATTGCCGGAACCGACTGATGAAAAATTGTATCTTATAATTTATGATGTCAGCTATGAAAATGGTTGGTACATTCTTTGAAGAAGTTTCCGTTGGGTCATCTGAATTTTTTAAAAAGGGAATGGAATGGAAACCAATCTGAATTCATAATTAGTAATTTCATCATCATCATCACGATCTTTTATTGTCATAAAACCAGCCGAGTGCATGTCGAGCGACGCGCAATATATATGGTTCCGTTAACTTCCCTAGACTCCCTTACCAGTGTCCTAAGGATAAAAGGACTCGATCACAATATTCATTTTACATACTCACGCTTTTTTCCCGTCGGGGTAGGCAGAGACAACAGAAAGCCACTTGCTCCTATCCTTACAAACCTAACGCGCTCCCTCTACACTCATTACTCTTTTCATACATGCTCGCCGATTTCGGGTATTTCGGAACTTTCCGTTTCTTAGGATGTCTCCAATTTGGCAATATTCATTTTATCGCTTGTTAATTAGTGAATCTCACGAGCCGTTAAACTTTCATTGATAGTTCATCATGAATGCAACTATTTGACATAGTTTCTATATACTTAATAATGTAGTTTAGAAAATAAAGTTAGGCACACTTTAAAATTGGTGGGTGGAATCCCTGAATAAGAAAACGGTTAGTAAACCCTAGTGTTTTTAAAAGACAGTAATCAGTGATCTTACTGTCTTTTAAATACACTAAGGTGTTACGGATTGGCTAGGTGGAGTGACGGTATATGCAAAGTGGCTGGCAGCGGCTGGACACGAGGAGCCGAAAATCGGGCTTAGAGGCGTGGCATTGGAGAGGCCAATATCCAGCAGTGGACAACGTCAGGCTGAGGATGATCGTGATAATGAATCAGTAATATTTATTTGCATCACATAAAGACGATTTCTATATTGTGCGTGGGTCGACATGCAGTTGGCCAGATTTTAAGAATAATAAACTCTTGACGTACATATTAACTATTGTATACGCATGTACGCACAAGAAACAACTAAAATATACCTACACTTACCCGAAAACCCAACTAAAATCACACGGTTATTTAAATAATATCCCCAGTACGGTGCTCATAAATCGCTCGCACTGAACACCCAGTTTTAACCGGAGATTACCAGTACTTTGTGGCTTTCACCCAGTTTCCAAAAGGACAATATTTCCTTGCTTTGGTAGGCCCGAAATTTGTTTACTTTTGGCGTTTCTAACCGCTCCGATTAATATTTTGGACTCTATATTGGTTCTAAAGGTTTATTAGAATTTCAAATTCATTGAATGCGCTTTATTGAAAGGCGGTTTAATTTTGGTATTATTGGTTTGTTTAAAATACGGGATGAAAGTGACAGTATTGATAAATGTGCGTTTCGTTTTGAATAGCGACTCAAACTTGTATTTTTTAAAGACAGACAATGAGAAGGTAAATAGTCTTAGACCAGAAGAGCGTTGTCTTTTGCACCCATGATACTTGTTTGCCATCTGAGGCGTATATGGGCACGGTGAGCCGCTGACAATTGCGCTTAAAATAAAAATTTTGTACCGAATTTTTTAGTATCGGAGCATGCTTTCAATAAGTAATTCGAACTCACGACACGCGGCGCAGTTCAAGACAGCGAAGCGACCGCTTGAACCACTACACCATTCATAAAGTCAATAAGAATTAGTGGTACCTATACTTTGTCTTAACATACCTAGCACCACGCCACTATATTTTACAATATAGGGATACAAGGGATTCAGTCCAATTTGTTGTTCATTCTAGGTTGAACACAGTATAGAGCTAGTAGCACCTAATAAAACTGCATGCTCTAAATTAGTAGATCGTTCATTAAGTCGACAGCCGCCACAATCAAACACAGCACTAGCAAAATCTCCAGGAGGGCGGAATGAGAGTAAATTTTACGTAAGTGATACAGTCGCGGCTCTCACTCCAAATAAATCGGCGGTCGGTCTGGCGGCCTCTGCTGATATTGCTTCAACAGATGTGGAAGTAGGTAAAATACTGATTAATGGAAAATGCATTCGAAATGTGTATTTAATTCTGCTGATAAAAAATATAAGCAGCGTTAGCCGAGTGAAGAGACCGACAGACTGCTATGCAGAGGGTCTCGGGTTCGAATCCACGGCACGCACCAATGACTTTTCGGAGTTCAGTACGTATTAAATTGTTTATTATTGCTTGCTAACCGGTGAAGGAAAACATCGTGAGGAAACCTGCATGTCTAAGAGTTCTCCATGATGTGCTCGAAAGACATGTGAAGTCTGCCAACCCGCACTTGGCCAGCGTGGTGGACTATGGCCTTACCCTTCTCATAAGTGAGAAGAGGCCCATGCCCACCAGTGGGACAGTATAAAGAGCTGATGATGATAAAAAATAGGGGTGTTGGCTGGCACACAAATTATTATATCGCCACGGCAACAGATCGGCAACATTTAGTATTCGTTGTATCCATTTACAAGTCACTTTGAGCATCGGTATGCCGTACCGATGCTGATTCCTTGTTGAGAATTACACTACAAAAACAGTATTATAATTTCAGTATTTTGCAGTTATTGTAATCCAACCTAGCTGCAACTTATTAAAAGACTAAACGTTTACATTACCGCGGTCGGCTTAAGAGGCCGTTCCCGTTTTTTAAGCCATTTTGGCGATTAACACGCGCGGAGATACGTGATTGTGACTCAGATATATCAACAAATTAAGAAATTAACGATTATACTATTAGATCACTTCGTTTACTATTGTATGACTGTAGTAAAAATAAGTATTTAATTACCTACAACAGAAAAATCAAGTTTCCGCAAAGCATGTTTTGAAGAAATCATTTTATGAGCATTACGCGATGGTCCATGACATCGAAAATAATGTGAGTAATTAACTTTTAAATGCATCTACAACATAACAACATCCTGCCCCTTTGTATGATTGTGCCAGAATGTTAGGTTTCATTCAGAAATAAACAAAAAAATGTTACGTAAAATGTCATTAAATTGTCAGTTTACGTCTAAATGGATTATTTTTTATCACATAAAATACACAAAGAAATAAAAAAACAAATAGTCTCTAATAAGATTTAATATAATACCTTGCTAGGAAAAAAAATCAGCTTCTAAATGTGATTACAAATATTTTAAATTAATTTTTAAACAAAGCTAGAAATCGTTATATTAATCCTATACGCGTCTACAGAACTTTAGACCGCGCTGAGCGCTCATCCAGGTAGGACGTGTGCCGCTTGCCGTTGTCACTGCGTCTGTGTGCGTGCCTTGTAAACACTACTGTATTTATAGCGCGACCAACCCTTCTTGATTTGAGTTATTATTGTTGAATATGTATAATAAAATAATGGTAACGAAATCGATGCTCTTATAAAATAAATACCGCAAAATTCAAAAATACTATATTCACTTAGGTCACAAGGTGACTCTTATGAATGTCAGAAATTGTATCTAAATATTTATAAAACACAAAGGTCAACGCACAGAGCCAAACCACTGAAGGGATCGGACTGAAATTTGGCATGCAGGTAAATGTTATGACGTAGACATCCGCTAAGAAAGGAATTTGAAAAATTCTACCCCCAAGGGGATAAAATCTTGTAAAATCGACAGAATATGCTGTGTGTCTTCTCGGTCCATTTTTTAGATATACCTACAAAAACATAAATAAAATATTTTGAACTGTATATAAGCAACTTAAATCGTAAACAAGAACAAAAAAAACAAATATTAAAGCATAAATACACAGTAAACAATTGTAATAATATGTATACAAAATGGCGCGAAATTGTTACACTACCTGCGGGGATGGGTCTCACATACCTTATTCAACTTTGTGCACGTGTAACTTCCACTGCGGCTGTGCCACGACTAACATGTTGCTTGAGATGCATAGAACAACTCAATAGCTCCAGCTACTGAGAAGAACGGCAACGTTGCACGCATAGTAACACTAGAAACGCAATAAAATGTGACGGGTCGCACAGACCCAACCCCGGGATGACGACGACATGACGCCGGGTTAAGGACCTAAAACTTATACACTATGGTGCCTAACTATTTGTTACAAACCGTAGAAGTCTTTCCCTTCCTTCTCTCTATATGCCGTCTTAGCTTGGACAGTAGCGGACTCATAGACCTAACGGAGCTAGTCGGATTTTCCTTGTTAGTCACGTAAAATCCTCTCCTAAGGCGGGCGGTATTGTAACGTATGTCCGGTACTTACCGCGTTTGCGTCACAGTACCGCCCATACGCTCGGCCAATCAGAGAAAGCCATCGTCCGCGCTCGCAAAGCCTGACCAAATATGGTCATAAACGGACTCTCACCCTGATGGAGGGCCCGGTATATAAAGGGGCCGACAGAGAGGCCGGCACCGCTACTCTAACGTCGCTTCTTCTACCTACCTACTATAACTAAGCGTACCTACTGACCCTACGTCGTATCTACGTGTATCCTGGTCCCAGCTAAGGGTAAGCTACTATATTTACTGCGTTAGCGTACTGCCCATCTCTCTACCTGCTGGCTGAGGCCGGCTGACGCCGCCTGCCTGACTCTATTGGTTGTGGCTTTCCTAATGCTGCTTCCCTTCAGGTTCCAGGTTCACCTTATGACTCCGGGCTACGCTCCCTAGACCGCAACACTTTCCTGCATCGTCCTCGGTGTCATCTCTGCCGAAGAGTCTGGCCCTGCCCTGCTCATCGCACTCAGACCGCCGGCGCCTGCCAGCTGAACCAACGGCCTGCGAGGATCTGCCCGCTACGCGCAGCCCTTCAAGCAACCTGCCCTGCACACCACCGGAGGGAACAGCGTGAGAGACTGCAGCCCTTAGTGTTCAGGCCAGTGTCGTGTTGTTGGCCGGTCATACTCGGCATAGGAAGCGAGGCAATACTCGGCAAATAAACGCATCTAGGACCTCTTCTGCGTTTTACTACCAGAACCCGTTACATAATGAAACTCAAGAACGGCAAGGACACTAGAAGAGATCAGGACATTATGAGCTCATTTTGTGTAGATAGTAACAGAGTTAAAAATGTTCGGGTACTTTGTAATCACTTGTACACCTTCAAGACAAAGACAAATGCCATCTCAGTCTTTCGTGATCGCGGCTTCTGTAAAGTATCGGATTATAATAAATAATGTAGCTTCTAGATCGTTCGGTTTAAATGTACCTAATGGCAGTAAAATATAACATATATTTAATTTATTTTAGCAATTTCCAGTAGTGTGACATGCTGAATCGAAGTTGCGAAACTGCAATCCCGGATGCTTTAGATATCAAGCAAACCTTGTATACGGTTTTCCTTTAACCGTTAACATAATAGTTGATATTATGCAATTCAAAGAGCATCCCTAGGAGTCTCAACTATAGACTGACTCTCACTAGCCACAGTGTCAGTTTCAAGGGCCTAATTATGAGACAACGCGTTTCGATTTCACACTGCTGCCCTATTTCTTTACACATTCTAAGTCGAATCGTAGGCGGAAGAAACACTCTCAATGCTAAATTCTATTTATAGTTGTTGCGGGTCTAGTTTTACTTCACGTTTGGTTTTCAAACGTTGTAAAATAGCAAACGCCCACACTCAGTTAAATCGTGCCACTAAGCTAAAATATCCCTCATAATATTATTTCTGGAATTAAGGTTAGCATAGGAGTAAAAAAAGCGTTTGTTTTGTTAGAATTTAATGCTTTACTCTCTGTGACGTGAGAGGGAAAACGTCATTACTGAAATGTCGACATCATTCATCTCTAATTTATGAATAAGATTCCGACTGTGTCGGATATAATTATATTTCAAGTAACAATGAATAAGAAGTTAAATCACACAAAGTGATCTTGTGAACAGTGATGTCTCTATTGGGGATCGAACCCACAGCACTCGGCGCAGAGCTGAAGGGCAAAGCGACCGCTTAAACCACTATGCTATACGTGCAATTAAGTTAGTACTAATATTTACTCCTTTCTAAAACATATTTCATTCGACCGCTTAAATAACTTTGCCATACTTGCAGTCAAGTAAAGTTTAAACAAAACAAATATTTACTCCTTTTTTAAACATCTTTGTACTAGTTTGCCATCAGTTCTTGATGGTTGTTCACAATAATTGTTACATCGTACCTACATCATGTTAGATCTAAGCGTTTGCGTCGTCGCGAACAATATAAGAAACTTTGTTCGACAAACTTGTACGATCTAAATATAATGGAAAAGTAGACAGTAGAAAGTTGTGAGCCGTTTCCATCAGTTTAGCGCAAATATTTGTGCAAACATTCGTTATTTTGAGATCCATGTGATAGACGACAACGGTACTCTTGTAGAGGCAACATCCAATACTTTCAGACACTCCACAGAATCCTACACTAGGACTATAGTCACAGAATAGATAGTCTATCGTGTCTATAAGTCCAGTTGAAAACCAGCGTCGCGCGTCGGCCCCTTGCCGCCAGGCAAATGCTGGAGGCACCTGATTGCTGCAACCGTGAGAGATATTAAATAACTTTCTAGCTTAACTATTTTTCTTTGTATTGTTTTTAGTTTTAAGCTATTTAATCATTTATTTTCAGATATTTAAATAATAATTTAAAATGTCAAGGGAATTTCTTACCGTATTTTTTTTTTCATGGAAGGCCATAACCCATTCGACACCCAGTCTATGATATTATGAAAAAGTATGTAAAATCTATTTGTCTCGAGTAGTCGTCGAAGCCGCACCACATGACCCACTGGCGGTAGCAAGGAAGCCAATTAAATCACTGCGTCAAACAAATTATCAAGTATTATTGATGTTAGTAATGATATTATAGTATTGTTCCTTCATTCCGCTGTCATCTCATACCTTAATAAATCTTACGCACGAGCTCGCTTCGGATAAAAAGTTGGAAGGTTTTGTACGACACGCCTCGCAAAATGAGAGAAGTTGTGGCCTGTTACTTGCGTTTCTCACGTTAATACCTCCTCCTACCTTTGTGTACGCAAATGTTTATGTGATCGGTAATATTTAGTAGCGATGTTAAGATTAACCGGCGTGAATGAACCTATTTTCATTCATATCATCAATGAACCAGGGTGAATTTTACCCTGTTTGAAATATCGTTGTATTTAATTTTTAACAGGTTTTTGTTACCTTTTTGAGTGATAACCTAATAGTGAATCATATGAGGAGTAAAATAATTGAAACAACTTATGTACTATTTAATTAATTTATTTATTTATTAAAAGAAAATGATCAAAATCTCGAACTGAAAAAACATGTACTATTCGTTACGCTAAAAAAAGAGAAAACATTTTTTCTGAAATACGATGACTTGTATGTTAATAAGGAGGATATTAAACAAAAAAAAGAGACCACAGTAGGCTACCTAGTAAAAAAATCGGTTTGAGTCTTGTGAATATGTTGCACAATTTTTACAAATTGTCTCAGCATGTTCCATGCAAATGAACTTATTGCACTTGCAGCAAGTATGTTTGGTCTTCCTATCTTTTTTATAGGCACAATCTTGACGTCTTTTAGAAATACCTGCTATTTTAAGTGGCGGAGCAGGGGATGGTTCACCCAAAGAATCACAAATACGCTTGCGTAGACTAGTATGCAGACCAGTAGCATCTCTTCGTGTGCGTAATTGATAATTAACATATTTTCTTGGCCTAGGGGCCTTTGCCACCAGGAATGATAGTAATAATATTTTCAGAACGAGTTCTCACGTTAGTTCGGTAACAATCTCTACTCCATTTAGTATGACCTTTGCCATAAACATACCTTGCATAAGGTCGATCAACGAAGCTATTGTTTTCTTCCTCAGGTCATGTGACTGGTGCTGAACTAGCTGACTCAATTTCTCTTCTGTGTCGCTTTCGTTACTACGCTGGTTTTATAGGATTAACTCCCCTTCGTCAATGTCCGACCCTGATGGACAGCTTTCATCCGAAGAATATTTCTGCAAAAGCTGCCGAATCCGTTCGTTATCCATAATGTATACAATAAAAGTGCCAGATTATTGTAATGTATCCAAAATCAAAAAAGAAAACAGGATAACCCGTAAGGACACTCATCAAAAATATTGAAACGTGAACTATGAACCCGGGTATAAAACGCCCGCGCCAATGAATACAAATTTTACTAATAGAAGCGTATTTCTTAAGGATGTCGTGTGCCGTTTAAAGTTGGCGTATTGACGGTAGTCAGTGTAGTAACTACACTGACAACCGTCATTACGCCAACTTTAAGGCCGATTCACACATATCAGTGAAGTCTCAGTTCCGGCAACGTGTCCGCACAGTTCAGTGTCAGTGCTATAGTGAGGCGGCAGTGCTTTAATTCACACATGTATCAGTGCGCGGATCGAAAGCACTGAGAACGGTGCGACGATAGTTGGTGATGATATTTGCTATGGCTCTATTCAACAATACGGAACTAGCAATGATATCCATTGCTTTGACGAAGAAGAAAAAGAGCAGTATCAAGGGAAAAAAAGAAATGGGTGCATGAAGCATGGCGATTAAGTAAAACAGAAGGAGAGTTCATGACATTATACAAAGAATTTATTTAATACGAAAAGAAATATTTTCAATATTTTAGAATGTCGGAAAGCTCTACCTGTTTCAATAATCTCAAAATGAGACAAATCATACAAAACATTATTTTCACGAACCAATTCTATCAGTCGCTTGTCCTGCCTTTTGTATTACGGACACCGGCGTCCGTGATCCGACAAAAAATATCATCACCACCGATTACATCCGTGATCGCCGGCGCCGGCACTGTCACTGAGAGTACTGTGTCATCACTGACACTGACGGGTGTAGATATGTTCATAGAAAATGTATGAAAGAATAATTATCACGGTGCCGGTACTGTGCTGGAACTGTGACTTCACTGATATGTGTGAATAGGCCTTTAATCGGCACACGACATCCTTATGAAATACGCTTCTTATGTACATCTGTATTCATTGCCCGCGCGCACTTTGAACTCACCTGTCACCGACAACATCGCACGTGGCACTGATTTGCATAAACGAATCAACGCACTAATACACACAGCTACTGAAGCAAAAGAGAGGGTCTAGAGGGTCTCAAAAACCCTGGTTTATGTACGCCGGGTTAAAGAAAGGTTACCTTTTTTGTTTACATACAGTTTCTGATATGGCAGGCTTTGTTGTAACATTGAGTCGTTGATGTGGATTTATTGCTCGTGTAACGCCAAAAGAACACATAGCATCTTTAAAACAGTGCGGAGAAATCGAGTTTTTTTTTATGACAGAAAGCTAAATATGAACTCACCATTCGCCCCTTGGGGATAGGTAGGCCGAATATGTTTGATTCTATCCTACAGGCACTCGGAATCTACAAACTAAAACCGGTGGCTGTCGACGTCCCATTCTAGCGAGTCGGCGCGATCGCATCAAGCGTACTTTGCTGAGATCAACCTGAGTGGTACCAACAAGTGGCGGCGATGCACTGGCCATAAGCGAGTATATTATTATTATTGGCTCAAGTCCGTCATGATAAATGTTTAACCAATCAATTTGACTTCGCATATGATCACAGATTCGCCACTTGGTGGCGAATCTGTGTGTGTATTAACATGATAACAACAGTAGCGAAATATCGGCATCTCGAAACTATGGTAATTGGTATAGTGGTGGTTTGGTAGTTTTAACAATAATTTTGAATTTATTTATAGATAAATTTCTTATATTAAGAGGGAGCTTGTTATAAAAGCGTATACACTGCCCCATAAAACAGCTACTTATTTTGTGGAGGCGGGTGCTATGAACTATAAGATTATTCTTATGTCTAGTATTAACAGTGTGTAGATCACTTTTTTACTAAATGTGTCAATGTTCTTGTGGACATATAACAGATTCTCGTATATATATTGCGAAGCAACAGTTAGAATGCCTATCTCACTGAACTTTTCTCTTAGAGAAACACGAGGACCGAGGTTGTAAATACCCCTTATTGCTCTTTTCTGCAGAACGAATATTGTAATGTGTCAAGGTCTGCAGCATTCCCCCAGAGAAAAATCCCATATGACATAATACTATGAAAGTAGCTGAAATAGACCATTCTAGCTGTTTCTATCTCTGTGAGACGTCTAATTGTCTTAACCGCATAAGCTGCAGAACTAAGTTTGCCCGAAAGTCTTTCTATATGCGGACCCCATTGAAGTTTGGAATCAAGCATAATACCTAGAAATAAGGTTGTCCCGACGGGCTCAATTCTGGTTTCCTTCAGTTGTACATTGGTTTCCATCTGTTTAACATTGGCCATGGAGAATTTTAGGAGTTTAGTTTTCTTATCATTGAGTAATAAATTATTTACATTAAACCAATTAACAACTTTAGAGAGTGCGTTGTTCACTTCGTCAAAATTACTCTGTTGTCTTTTAATATTAAAAATTAAAGAGGTGTCATCCGCGAACAACACAATCTCATGATTGTTCTTTACGTAATAGGGTAAATCGTTGATATAGATCAAAAATAGAAATGGTCCGAGTATTGAACCCTGCGGGACGCCCATTTTTAAGGCAGAACCTGGCGATGTCTTATCATTAATCTGAATCTTCTGGATTCTGTTGCCCAAATAAGAAACCAGGAGATAAGGAGCTTTGTTCCTAATGCCATAATGATATAATTTCCTGACCAGAGTATCATGATGTACACAATCAAAGGCTTTGGACAAGTCGCAAAAAAATCCTAAAGCATCTTGCCACATCTCCCAAGCTGTAAATATACTTTTGAGTAACTCTACTCCTGCGTCAGTAGTTGAACGACCCCTCGTAAATCCGAACTGTTTCTTGTGAAGAAGATTATGTCTGTTAAAATAACTAAGCAATTGACTAAGTATTAATTTTTCAAAAATTTTACGAAGCGTTGGCAATGCAGAAATAGGTCGAAAATTAGAAGGGTCTGATGTGTCGCCAGATTTAAATAAAGGTATAACTTTACTATATTTCATTAAATCAGGAAATATTCCAAAAGCGACGCAACCATTGAACACTGTTGCAAGATGTGGAGCTATTATGGTAATAATGGATGAAACAGTCTTCACTGACAATCCCCACAAATCCATTGTCTTTTTCATATTTATAGTTTTAAATTGATAAATAACATCTTTAGTAGTCACAACGGTAAATTCAAAGGCTGCACCACATTCTGGCACGCAGTCCCTAAGAAGCATTTCAGCAGACATGGAAGATGAGTCGAGCGACCCTGTTGTTATTATAGGTATATTAGAAAAAAAACTTCTCAAATTCTGTCGCTACTTCCAGGTCCTCTGCAACACTCACATTATTGATATTTAATAAGAAGTCACGGCTGCTTGCTTTGGCTCTGCCAGTTTCATTGTTGATGACATTCCAGGTAGCCTTTATAGTGTTTTCTGATAATTTTATTTTATTTCTCAAATAAATAGATTTTGCTGTACTACAAGCTTGTCTAAATATTTTGGAATATTTTTTTACATAATAAAGTTCTGACTATTATTATAAGTTTTTTCATCATACAGTTCATATAACCTAATCCGGCTTTTATGAATACCTTCAGTTGCCCAATCACTAAACATCAGACGGTCAGTTACATTTAATTTTTTGGATGTAAATACAGTCTGAAATTCGTCATTAATCAAGTCAAATAAAGAGCTATATAACTGATCCGGATGGTCATGATGAGGCAACCAACGCATTTTTCGAGATAAATTGTCTTTAAAAGTTTTAAGTCGATTTTCATTTATCGGTATATATTTTTCTCTGGACTTTCGGGCATTCTCTTGGACAACAGATTAACTGCCCACTGTGATCTGACTGAAGTATATTAATCAACGATTTGTGTAATGGTTTTATATTAGTAAATATATTATCAATACAAGTACCACTTGTGGCAGTCACTCTAGTTGGTTCATAAAAATTATGACATAAATTGTATGACTTAAATAAACTTAAAAATTCGATAGTCGAAGGGCATTTTTCTAATATGTTAACGTTAAAATCTCCACAAATAGCAACAGTTTTACGGCAATTACAAACTTTGTTAAGGGCATCCTCCATAATAACTAAAAAACTTTCAAATGGTGCACATGGAGGTTTGTATACACTCATAACAATGAACTGCTCAAACTCAACACATGTGATTTCTACTACTCGCTCAACAGAGAGGCTCACAATGTCAGTCCTTTCTTTAAATTTTAGAAATTTGCTAACTATGATTAACGAACCACCATGGATAAAGTTTTCTCTACTGAACGAGCTTGCAACCTGGTGGTTATTGAAATTGAATATGAACTGGTGGCTTCTTAGCCAATGTTCTGTAATGCATAAAATATCAATATTGTTACAGTTCATAAACAATTCCAATTCTAACTCCTTACCCATCAACCCTTGTATATTTTGATGCACCAGGCTGATACAATTTTTTAAATTATTTTTTGTAGGTAAGGTTGATGGAGTTGTATTTTTGTCACTTAAACTAGGTACAGAATTCAATGTCTTATTAAATATATTGCCAAAGATTGACTCTATTGTCTCAGAATTCAATTTAAAGAATTTGGAACGGATTCCAAGCTTATATTGCATGTCAAATTTGACTGCTCAATAAAAGCAGTGTGGTTAGCCAAACCTAGCTGTGTTATTAATACAAGCAGAGCGCACATTCCACAATGATAAACAGATTAACGTGGTTAGAGCACAATCAGGACGCATTGGACATGTAAGCAAATAATTCAGTAATATTCAACGATGATTGCTTACTATATTATTGATGCAATAGAATAAGGACACTTGAATTAATTTGGTTACGTTGCTGACAATGCAATCTGCCTTTTTCAATATTCGATCCATACATGGATTTTGAAATTCGACATTCGTGTTTGACATATTTTGTATGGAGCTTATGTCAAAAACGAATCTAAAATCTACAGATCTATCTATAGTTCGAATATTGAATTCCGTAGTTAGCGTATGTATGCGGCCGCATCGCCGCTTGAAATTGCGCCGAGTGTTGTGTGTTCGATCCCCACACGAAACAACACTTTGTACATACATACATACATACATATCGTCACGCCTTTTATCCCCGAAGGGGTAGGCAGAGGTGTATTTCTACACCCACTTTTCGCCAGATATACTTCAGTCCCACGTAATCAGGGGCGAGCCTATTGCCGTACCGGGCACATTTCCAGACTCCGTGCTGCTACTGAGAATTTCGTGACAGAAAAACCCAATAACACTGCCCGACCCAGGAATCGAACCCGGGACCTCCCGATCCCACGCGCACATTTATGCTGCGAGACCAACGAGGCAGTCGTATAGGGTTTGATTTCGAGTTTTCCGTCTCTACGCAAAGATGGTATTTGCATCGTGTTATCCCTTAGTCGCCTCTTACGACACCCACGGGAAGATAGGGGGTGGTGACACTTGTATTCTATGCCGTCAACCACACGGCACCAACACTTTGTGTGATTCATAAATAGTTGTTTCGAGTCTGGGTGTTCATTTTATCCGTTAGTTGTATGTTTGTAACACTCCTCCGCGACACAGGATTTGGTCTTAGTGCGGGAGTTGTCTGTGGTTAAAACAAAGACAAAATGTATATTATATGCTCGTCAAATTATTTTCTTATCATTAATTCAGTCTGTGTGGGGAGCCGTGGGGTAGGGGCTATAGACCTAGAGGCTTAATCAGTAGACGTTTAGGCTGATGTGATGATTTACTACGGAATTCAATATTCGAATTATAGATAGATCTGTAGATTTTAAATTAGTTTTTGACAGTTTTTGACATAAGCTCCATACAAAATATGTCAAACACGAATCTAAAATCTACAGATCTTTCTATAGTTCGAATATTGAAAATGACCGCTCAGTTTCCTGTAAAATAGTATGTGAATTTTAAATTTCTCCATTGAATTAAAGTCTACAAGTTAGCACATTTAGCTTTGAATTCGTACCAAAATGTTATTATCATCGAAACTTGTTCGAATACACACCTACAGCTAATACATAATAGTTAAACTGAATTGGACTTTCACACGTTTGACCATCAGTCAAAGGGTCGCCTTGGAAACGAAGTCTTGTCGTAGCCGATGTCGCGTAGCATATAACGGTTAGATGTGGATACGCTACGCTTTTGAACTAGGTAAAGTTTTGATCACACTGAGTAAGGGGCGAGAATCGGGCGCACCGGTAATGGCGTGTACTATCTTCTATAAGTATACCGGTACTCTTCTAAAGCTGTTTTGATTTATTTTTATGTACTCACGCCTGTATCCCCGAAGGAGTAGGCAGAGGTGTAATTTTACACCCACATTTCGCCATGAATTTTTCGGTCCCACGTAATGGTGATGTTACAGCACATCAACAGACTCCGGGCTGCTACTGAGAGTTCGGAAAACCTCGGTTACACTTTGGCCCGACCCGGTACTCGAAGCCGGGATCTCCGATCAGCAGAAACATACACTATCCACTGGACTACGGCGCCAGTATGCTGCTGTGTTGAAATAGTTTATATATGAAATGATGAAGTCACACAGCGCCATCATTCCAATTCGCCTAATTAGTTGGTCATCAATAAAACTTGGTCAAACGACCGTGGTTAAACTCACCTCGTTAACTGCCCAGTGCACCAAAACGGTACAAACTCAACCATGTCCGTGTATTGTTAACAGTACCTATATGGATCCTGTACATTTCAATGTGCTATAACTTCGTAAACTTATGAATTCCAATATTTCTTGGTATGTGACGAGTAGTGTAGCGATTGGCTACGATTAGCTACAATCGTAGCTTATAGTAGCATACATACAGGATGTAAAAAGAGCTTTGACGAAAACTGAAATCTCATGTTGTACTAATCATGGGAAATTACTGGGTGAGGAGATATTGAGGCTCAAAGTCACCACAGATTTTTTCTAATTAGGTACAAAATAGATGCATTTACCCCGCCCATTTATTCTATAGCTGTTGCGATTGCGATTGCGGTTTAAAAAATGTGTCTACTTAAAAGAAAACTTAGTTGCCCAGGTAATATTTTTGCTTAGTATGACTTGGCATGATGTCCACAACGAATAGACTTCGGCTTGGTGATGGGTCTTGTGACACCCAGTATAACTTAGCGTTCCTGTTGTATTCATGGCGAACTCTGTGATGACGTGTCGTCACTGTGTGACATATTCTGAATAAACTAGTACATTTCAACAATCTCATCTCGTAAGTATCCTGCCAGTATTCTATCTCCGTCCGTGGTTTGACTGACGCCGAGCTTAAGTCGTCGTAGCTTGCGATGGGCTGCGTAGAGGCATGCTACAATGTGCTACGGCCGTAGCATACTTCATCACAATTGACTTATTAGTGACGTGAGTTCTTAGGGTGCTTGTACACGGCGCATGTAGCTTGAGCATGTTGAGGCACTTGCGCGGGTTACATGCACCGTAAACATATCGTTTAGGGTGCTTCTACACGGCGCATGTAGCTTGAGCATGTTGAGACACTTGCGCGGGTTACATGCACCGTAAACATATCGTTTAAAAACATGTGCGGGTCCAGCGACTCGAGCATGTACCAATGCGAGCCACCCGCGCAAGTAACTCGCGTGCTCTGCGGCGCGCGCGGATCACTCGCGCATGTTACTTGTTAAAATTACATTTTTAACATATGATTTTAAAGAATTTTCGTTCATCGAGATATTTTGACGCGATTCAAGTCATAAAGCTACCGCGCGAATAGCATGCACATATACCTAGCTCTTGACCACGAACAAATAACTTGTACACACAGCTTGCGCAAGTAGCCCGCGTCTTTACTTGCTCCAGTTATTTGCACCATGCACAAATACAAGCGAGTAACTGGAACAAGTAGCTTGCGCATATTACTCACGCGTGTAACCCGCTCCAGCTACATGCTCCAGCTACATGCACCGTGTAGAAGCACCCTTAAAACAATGTGCGGGTCCAGCGACTCGAGCATGTACCAAAGCGAGCCACCCGCGCAAGTAATTCGCGTGCTCTGCGACGCGCGCGGGTCACTCGCGCATGTTATCTGTTAAAATTACATTTTTAACATATGATTTTAAAATAATTTTCGTTCGTCGAGACATTTGACGCGATTCAAGTCATAAAGCTACCGCGCAAATAGCATGCACATGTAGCTCTTGACCACAAACAAATAACTTGTACATATGTACAGCTTGCGCAAGTAGCTCGCGTCTTTACTTGCTCCAGTTATTTGCACCATGTACAAGTACAAGCGAGTAACTTGATCAAGTAGCTTGCGCATATTACCCACGCGTGTAACCCGCACCTTTACTTGCTCCAGCTACATGCACCGTGTAGAAGCACCCATATTTAGGAATACTATAGTGAGTCTGGTGAATGCAGAATTAAATAATAATATAATAAGCCTATAAGCAATAAAAAAAAAGAGTTACCCACACCTCTTCCGTCGATTGCAGTCTATTAATCACAAAAAATAAACACAAAATTATATTACATTTAATCGATCGCCTTTAACACTTTTTTCAAAGCATTTCAATTATTATAACTGAAGATACAGTTATATTGTCGTAAAAAAAACATAAAAGAAACATTATTCCTTTTATCATCATAATATACTGGTACATAGGTAGCATAAAAACTGACAGACGAATATGGAGGCACGATTGATATTCACAAATAAAAACAAACAGAAAATTATCTCGGTACAGGAAAACAAATCGATTTTCTGTTACACATATTGTGTACAAGTTATAGGCGCGCAGAGAGAATGATATAATATAAAATTGACAATTATCGCCTGTCCCGTGCCTCGAAGAGCACGTTAAGCCCAAGTCCCAGCTGTCATGAAGATCTTTGACAGTCGTTACAGGGCGTCAGTACCTATAAATAAACTGACACTAGTCTAAATCATGGACTATCGCTATCCCTTCGGGTTGCAGAGGTCAGACAGGCAGGCGCTCTGAGGAAACCTAATATTCAGCCAAATCCGGTTAGACTAGTAAGCGGACCCCTGGTCCAAAACTGGCATAAAGCTAGAAGGATGATGAGAGAGAATGATCTATCATGGTATGAGTCGAGACTTTATAGCGTGACTCGGCTTGCTCGGATAGGTCCGCAAAGTAAAATCGTTTATAAGACATGCACACGGTAGGAAAGCGCTCAGTCGTTGCCCATCGCTCCTGAGGATGCTTCGTACAGAGGCGAAACACGTGACGAAGAATAGTCGGCGCATACAGCGGGATAATGCAAGTCATATATCTTCTTGGAGCCCATACCATTCCTATATCCCTTATCCTTTTTGTGGAGTTTGGTACTGTCAACCTTTTTTTATTGCAATAGTTGGGGTGGTCAATCCGAGGGTGCGTGGTGGGTTCCTCTTTCTTTCTGTTAGGTTATAAAGCAACGCTAGCACAAGTCGCTACTTTGATGGGTAAAGGTGAAGGTTTTATGAAACACCTTCAAAATCTCCATTATTGTGTTAACTATGCTATGGTGCATATATGTATAATTTCGTAAAATATTATCACTATTAATTAGTGGTAAATAGTCGATAAGCTTAAATATTTTTACTAGTATAATAAAGAAAATATATATATTATTACTATGCTATACTATTTATCTATGCACATAAATAAAATTGGAGTGTCTGTTTGTAATATTAAAATAACCTCCTTTTACTAAATGCATATGGATGTATACACGGTAAATATACCGAAATGACATATTTTTACATTTTTGTCTGTCTGTCTGTCTGTTTGTTCTCGCTAATCTCTGGAACGGTTGGACCGATTTTGACGGGACCTTCACTGGTGGGTAGCTAAAGTACGAAGGAGTATCTTAGGCTATAAATTAACCGGGTACGCGAAGTAGTTCCCTCAGGACGCGGGTGAAACCGCGTGAAACAGCGAGTATATAATATAAATAGTATAGTAAAGTAAAAATACAAATATTGTTCTTGAATCTTACTTTTATAAGAACAGTAATTGCTACTAACTGCAAAGCTGTTCATGATCCAAAATATACATAATTGATTCTCAAGCTTCTTTGAAAGATTGTAGCTGCTTAGCGATGTTAAGTTTGGCCCTTACATTACATACATTACATAACTTCACTCCGTCTATACCTGAAGGGGCAGACAGAGGTGTATTACATACCCATTACCCACACTTCGCCAGTTTGGCCCTTATTTTCCTAAATTTGGTATCCCCGCACTTTTCGCCCTTCTGTCATAAATTGCAACCGTACACATGGTCATTAAATTTGAAGCATCCACGTTCAGATGGGACTGTGATCGTTTATCATTTCATCCGTCAGTTACTGAAAAAAAACATAGCGCGAACAAATCACGGAGTACAGAACATTATTGGATAACATTAGCGAAACAAAACTGGCTTACACGATGTTCGGGTTTCTTCTTGGAACATTTTTGGGTAACAATATGGGCTTATGTAATATTGTATTAAAAAGAAGCTGTTACCTACGACTTCACTCGCTTAGTAAAAGACTTTCATAATAATATTACTACTGCCACACCGAAGTTTGCAAGTTCGATTGCCACTCAAGTCAAAAAGTGCGTGATCATGGATGTTTGTCTTGGTCGAGGGTTATGTATTTAAAAGAAAAAGAGTTATGTAAGTTTCTCATATATATGGAGTATTGCTCTGTACGGAAGCGAAACATGGACGATGACTCAGCAAGACCGGGAAAGACTGGAGGCTTTCGAGATGTGGTGCTGGAGGCGGATGGAAAGGATCAGCTGGACTGAAAATAAGACCAACGCGGAAGTATTGAGCCTAGTCCAAGAAAAACGAAGCATTTTAGCGACAGTAGAAAGATGAAGAGGAAATATGTTTGGCCACCTTATACGACATCATGACTTTATCAAAAACATACTGGATGGCAAAATAGAAGAAAAGAGAGAAAGAGGCTGACTCAGGCAGGCATACACAGATCAAATGAAAGAAAAGGCAAAGGTCATGTCGTATAAAGAGGTCAAGGTATTGGCCGAAGACCGAAATATATGGCGTACACTCCACCGACAAGAGCACAGCTCTTAAATTGAAAAGAGGAAGAAGTTTCTCCGTTGCGTAGTACCTATAGAACAAGTTTGCCGACTTTAGGACTGGATAGTGTTGTGTGGATATGAGAGAATATTATTCTAATAACGTTATTATGTAGTTGTGACATTTATAACGATATCAATTACTCAATGTATCACCTTCAATGTATTTTCTGCTTTTTGTGTATGTCACTCATAAGCATGTCTAACGCCATCTCTTCAATGATCCCCACGTTCATCAAAATAGATTTGTGATTAAACGTGAAGTGTAACAGAGTGATATACTTACTATTTACATGGAAAGTTTTGAGTCCCTAATAATAAAAAAAAGGCAATGATGTTTTGCCCTCGGAATCCTATTAAACATTATTATGCCTTCAGACAAAGCTAAATTAAATAAGATAAATTACTGTATTAATAAAATTAATGCCGTGTGGTTGACGGCATAGAATACAAGTGTCACTACCCCCTATCTTCCCGTGGGTGTCGTAAGAGGCGACTAAGGGATAACACGATGCAAATACCATCTTTGCGTAGAGACGGAAAACTTGACATCAAACCCTATACGACTGCCTCGTTGGTCTCGCGGCATAAATGTGCGCGTGGGATCGGGAGGTCCCGGGTTCGATTCCTGGATCGGGCAGTGTTATTGGGTTTTTCTGTCACGAAATTCTCAGTAGCCGCACGGAGTCTGGAAATGTGCCCGGTACGGCAATAGGCTCGCCCCTTATTACGTGGGACTAAAGTACATCTGGCGAAAAGTGGGTGTAGAAATATAGTCAAAGTCAAAGTCACAGTCAAAATCATTTATTGATCTAGGTCACAAGGTGACGCTTATGAACGTCAAATTTTAATGAACATTACTTAATGCTTCTACATTAACATTTACTGCCCATTCGCAAAGCAATAGGTAGAACCACGAGAAAAAACGGGCAATAAAACTCGTGGCCACTCTTTTTAATCGCCAGTGTTATGTTACATATTTTGTTTTTGTAAGGAGCTGCAACTGTTTCACATTGTAATTAATTACTTGTAAATAGTAATTAGGAACATACATAATACTTAAATAATTAATGCAGTTAAAAATTTAAGTGCTAGCAAATTAAGTAGCCTTCCAGTGTGAATATTGTGTAACAGGAGCATCCACTTACGTCTTATAATGTAGGCAACTCGCGACCATGTTCATAACCTCTGCCTACCCCTTCGGGGATAAAAGGCTAGACGTTATGTATGTATGTATTAATTAACACCGCCTACACTACAACAGAAAATTTAATTACTCAAATAAATAGCTTTGTCAACAATAACTCCTTTAACTCTATTTTATGAATCCAAATCCATGAAAACGTAAACAATTTAATTAGACTTCCAAAATTAGTTTGTTAACGAAATCACAGTTTGATGTTTTGAAACTGGTTCGCTGTTTGTTCATATTGTTATTTGGCACCTTTGAAAATAATAGCGTACTCGGAACGACGATCCGGCATTTGAATTAGGTTTAAGTTGGCTTATGCATAAAACCCTTGGGTCCAGAGCAGGGAGTTAAGAAGGTCGGAGTAAATTCTCGACCTATTTGGACTGTAATCTTTGTTGCGGCTTTAATATTGGAATTACTTTTATTTGAATTTACCAAAATGGAATAATTTTGTAAATAGAATCTCCTAAATGAAATTGAGAACAATGTTTATATTAAAGGACTGTATACAAATCATATCCTTTTGTTCTTTTGTTTAGTCCGTATGTTATTTATTATATCACGCTTAAACATACGTGATTTATTATAACATTATTTCTTTATTCACAGAAGCGGTTAAAATTCTAAGGTTTGGTCAATTTGATCTTATACTTCTGCTTGAAATTTGAGCGTTTGCTTTGTACTTTGCTGATATTTTATGACTGAAAATTCAAGGCACGCTATGAGCGCTACTTGTCTTACTCGTTCACTACGGAATGACTTTATAATATTCCACCCCAAAGGAGGCAAAACCGGAATTGAACATTTTCTTGACAATTCATTGATTTAAGTAAACTCTATGGAACTATTTTCCACGATTTTACTTCAAAGTCAATGGATTTCAAACAGTTGATCAATATTATAATTCTGTAACTATAGTACAAGATCAACATAAGTGTTCAGACTTCAGGGTCAAGGAACCTTACAAGGCAAGCATGAGTATCGTATCAGACAAATAGCTATCTATATTCAAGGTTGTCCCAATATCAGAGGCCGCCTTAATAGCATTATGCTCTTACGATCCCGTATGATAACGGAAAAGGGATACAGATATATAGTCCTGGCACACATGTATTCAACCGGGTAGATTTTAATAAAGCCTGTGGTATTTATTCTGGTACTTTTAAAATATGTGAACATAAACTTATTTTTGTAACTGGTTACACAGATTATAAGAATTATACAGATCCGTCATATTTCTTTGACGCCAAGTGAGCCCTGGCAATTAATACAGATTTTACATAGAAGCGCAGCTCTTAAGGATTTCGTGTGCCGATTCCAAGTGGAGACTGTCTCCAGTT
Organism: Euclidia mi; assembly: GCA_944739405.2. NCBI lineage: Eukaryota > Metazoa > Arthropoda > Insecta > Lepidoptera > Erebidae > Euclidia > Euclidia mi. Next base: position 25,120,642 of record OX123182.2, read on the forward strand.
TAGTTCGTAGTTGGCGCCGTTGGCGGTGCTGGCGTCGTTCTCCGTCTCTCTTGCTCTCGTAGTTAAGATACACTGGAGGAACGTTCGTCTCTCTTGCTTTCGTAGAGACAGTTGTCACAGCGCGACTGCCACGCCCCCAAGCGGAAATTTGAGGAGCAGAAAGTTTGTCTTCAAAGCGCCCATATGAAATGCGCCTCTATGTAAATATCTGAGCTCTTTGGCCCGGGTAAATGTCATATTTTTTATTGAATTGCAATTGAATTGTAAAGAAATAATTAGTAATCTGACGTTCCGAATGTCAGAAACTAAACTGGGCACGCCGATTTTTAAGTGGTATTTGGGTTAAGTTTGTCAAGCTATGACTCTTTCTGGTTTATTTTACAATACTGTGACTGGTTAGTATAATAAAACTATGGTCATCCTCTAAATATGTATGAAGCTTATACCGAAACATCGGGAAAATAAAAGATATTTTACATTTATTTCCAAGTAATTATACGATTGTGACCCGTAAGATAAATATACGTGTGTTCATTTTGTATGCCTATAAAATTACACATTCTTCAATATGTAAATAGGTTAACATTTGTAATCCACATATCAAACAAGTTGTTGTCATTAAAAATGTTGAACAACTTGTTCAAACACGTTTTATCCGTATCGTGCAGTCATAGATACATATTATGTTTATTTCTACGTAGTTTCGTATTGTTTGTATAACGTAAGTTTAGGTCTATGGTAAACCATGCCATTTTTATGTTATTTTTATTGCTGACTCCGCCGACTGTGGGTTTATGACAGCTTTGCAATAATGTGGATATACACGACAAAAACCTATGTGTTACTCCAATTTAAAAGCTAGCAAGCTATATCACTGCCAAGTTTGTTTGTAATCCGTTAAGAACTTTTTGTGACTGCCGAGACTGCCTCCGTGTTCCAGTGGATAGCGTATGCGACTGCTGTACGGAGGTCCCGGGTTCGATTCCCGGTTCGGGCAAAAGTGTTACTGGGTTTTTCCTAATTCTCAGTAGCAGCACGGAGTCTGGTGATGTTCCCGGTAACGGTAATAGGCTCGCCCCCTATTACGTGGGACCTAAAATTCACGGCGAAATGTGGGTAAAATAAAACTTTTTGTGAAAAGGAGAAAACAAACATCCATACACCTAAACTCACGAATTTTGCGCGTTTAACAGAGCCTACACATGATGGCACTTGCATTCAAACTATAAACTAAAATTGGTCAATTAAAATCTACTCGAGTTCCTTTTATACCGCATTGGTTTACCTTTATCGGTGGGAACGTTATACTTGTTTTATTAATGACTTTACTTTTATATTAGACGGGTTCATCCTCACAATATTAAAATTAGAACGAAATGATGATAAGTGACGTGGGGATCTTGTGGGGATCAATGAAGTTTTATAAATAGACGTGTCATCCATCATCATTGCAATAATAGACACGAAAGGCTATTAGAGTGTTAACAGGACAGTGGCATTAGAGGCAAGCTCTGGTGTAAAGACTATCTTCATGAAAGAAAATATACGGTAAAAATGACTGATGCGTTTAGCAAAACAGTGTACTAGAGGCTAAGGCGCAAGGATCAGTCCTTGGGCCATTACCCTTCTCATACGTAAATAGCCTGCCCAATGTGGTTAACAAATGCGAGGTTTACCAATTCGCTGACGATACTTGCCTTATAGCATCTGAAAAAAGTATATGTGAAGCTCAAATTAAACTGCAAACTGACTTCGACTTACTGACCAAGTGGTCGCATGATGCTGGTCTAATATTAAACGTTAGTAAAACGAAACTAATGTATATCAGTTCCAGCCAGAATAGAAGCACTCTATTGCCTAAAATAATAGCTCACTGTCACAAATGTACACATGATAACCACAATAAGGTAGTTACCAAGCCATGTTATTATGACCACATTGAACTCGTGGATAAGCACACATACTTAGGGCTTACTATAGATAGTCGACTAAATTGGCAATTGCATATAAATGGTGTGTGTGAAAGATTAAGAGGCATACTAGCTAAATTCTCGATAATAAAATACAAAATTCCCTACCAAACATTAATAATGCTTTACAAAAATCTGGCAGAATCAATAATATCGTATGGTCTTTCCAGCTATGGAAGGACATATATGTCTCATCTCGATCGAATATATACACTTCAACTACGTATACTAAAAACAATCGTACCGTATAACATAAAGAAAAACTACAAGAAAGATAATCACGAACTATTTGATTTTTGTAAAATTACACCAATCCATCAAAAAGTGAAACTAACTTTGCTAACTGAAAAATATTTCAATGATAATTTAAAAAAAAGTAAAAGTCTTACAAAATAATGAAATTAGAACACGTAGTGTCACAAATGCGAAACTACTACTTACACAATTTAAAAATCTATACGGCAGAAGAACTTTAAAATATGTAATACCCAACCTCATCAATAATATACATAAATCTTTTAGGGATACAATATGGTAGCGCCATCTACCTTCCTATCTATAACGAATCGCATCAAGATCAATCGTTCCACGTCTAGTGCGAGCGATACCATATTTCCGTCCCGCTCTATCCCACTCCCTGGAAGAGGCACTGCCTTCGCCTGATTCGTCGACGCGAGTGACAGTCGAGAACATTCCGCTCGCTGAGAATGCCGTCTCGTTCGTATCGCGCCGCATCGCTGTATGTGATTATATAAACCGCTCGCAAGTGGGAGTGATGGTGAATTGAAGTGTAAACAATCAGCTGCATCACGAAACACCAGGAGGAAAAGAAACGAAGAAGGTTGTATAAGGTAAGTGCCTTCCATCCTTGAAATATCCTATACCCACTCAATCACCTCCTCCCGTAAACATCTCCCAGGCGGCGAAGAACCGCTATCCTCTCTATACAGTCCATTTCCTTCTCCAAGTCGCCTAGAACCCTACGGTTTCAGTGTAACGCCGAACCATTTTTTTTTATACATACGAGTCGGATTCATTTACGTTTTATACGTTATATCGCTATACCTAGGCAGTTATAGCACCTAGCTATACTCCTAATATATTCACATAACCGTCACATGGTTATTTCCGCCCGCATTAGTAGGTAAACTTTTATGTAGCTACCTACTTATTAAATTATTATTTCTGCAACTATCATAGTTGTCTTATAAATCTCATATTTCAATCAACTTTAATTCCTCGGCTCTAAGGTGTTGCCTACTTAGCCTACTTAGGTAAAATAATAGATACATTAGATATTCTTATTTTGTTTCGGTCTCATTAGCTTATACTTACGTAAGCATGTCACAACAAAAGAAGTCACGCGTTTCGGAAGACAAAGAGATGACAATCTTAGAAGCAAAACGCAATATTTTATTTGAGCGCATTCAAAATATCTATGAACGATCAAAAACCGCATCTATGTCTGACAGTAATAGCGAAGCATTTCTCAGTTATTGTATAACAGTAGATAGTATTCGAACAGATTTTCATAAGTTGTTAGACGATTATAACGCAAGATTACTTTCTATCAATCCTGATGAAAAACCGAACTATCAGGCGTATACCTCATTCGAAGATCTTTATTGTATTATTAAGCGTATACAATCGCAATTGGAGGGTAAATGTTCAGCAGAGCCCGTTGCCCGCAAACCGAGATTACCGCCAATCGAGATTATGTCGTTTGACGGAGATATACGAAATTGGCCGTTATTCTATGCGAGTTTTAAGTCTACAGTGCACGATAATGGTTCTCTGACAGATGCTGACAGGTTGTACTATTTAATAGGTAAACTGTCACCGAAAGCCCAGTCCGTATTTGCAGGTGTCACACCCAGTGCTGAGAATTATCAGGTTATATTTCAGTCACTACTTGACAGATATCAGGACACGCGCGTCCTAGCGTCTACGTACTTTGACCAAGCTTTAAATCTTAAATTGTCCGGTGCCGCGTCTGTCTCGAATTTCCAGCTGTTTATAGACAACTTTGTTACCGCAGTTAATTCTCTTAAAAACTTAAAAATAGAAGATCTTTCCGACTTTATGTTGCTTCAACTCGCTTTAAAAAAGTTTGACACTGATACAATTCGCGCATTCGAGATGACGGAACGCAATAATAAAATACCTACACTAGATAGTTTTATTTCGTTCATCAAAGATCAGTGTCGAATATTTCATAATACGCAGTCGGGTTCACCTGGCCCGTCTAACACTAACAGCAACAAACAAAGGTTGAATAAATCGCGAAATAGTAATAATAACTCGGTCCCTAATCCACAATCTTACGTAACATGTTCGGAATCTGCCGTGTGGTTGACGGCATAGAATACAAGTGTCACCACCCCCTATCTTCCCGTAGGTGTCGTAAGAGGCGACTAAGGGATAACACGATGCAAATACCATCTTTGCGTAGAGACGGAAAACTCGACATCAAACCCTATACGACTGCCTCGTTGGTCTCACGGCATAAATGTGCGCGTGGGATCGGGAGGTCTCTCGGTTCTCAGTAGCAGCATGGAGTCTGGAAATGTGCCCGGTACGGCAATAGGCTCGCCCCTTATTACGTGGGACTAAAGTATATCTGGCGAAGAGTGGGTGTAGAAATACACCTCTGCCTACCCCTTCGGGGATAAAAGGCGTGACGATATGTATGTATGTATGTTCGGAATCTAATAGTAATAATTCACAGAAGTGTCTGTGCAGTAATATAGTGCACGACCATTACTATAAATGTCCTACCTTTAATGATTTAAATCCAATTGCTCGTTTTAAATGCGCAAAAGATAACAAAGCTTGCATTAATTGCTTAAGCATAAAACATAAAACGAGTAATTGTTCCAGTAGAACGAGATGTCGCTCGTGTAAACAAAAACATCATACACTGTTACATTTCGATAAAAATAACCGGTTGTCAAGTCAAGCCGCTAACCTTGACACACTTATGACGCAAGTGCAGAACACGGTAGCTGCGCCTTCCGCGTCTGAGGGCGAAGTATCGTTGTGTATGACATCCATAGCGCGGGCGACGCGCACGCGAGGACGGCACTTGCGCATCTATAATGATCTGCGCAGGGCCAAAACGCAGTGTACGGCGTCTAAGACTGTTCTGTTAGCGACAGCGCAAGTTATCGTATATGATATTAATGGGTCGCCGCACATGGTACGTTGTCTGCTAGATAGCGCATCTCAGACCAACCTAATAACAGCGGAATGCTTCAAACGCCTCGGATTATGGAATAACTTTAAAAATACTAACTCAACCGTCAAAGGGATAGGCGGATCAGAAAAGCATTGCAGGGGTTCCGTAGATATTAAAATACATTCGCGTTTTGATAGGAATATTAATTTTAACATTTATTCGCTTATCGTGGAGCGTATCACGGACGCATTGCCGAACGCTAATGTAGACGTAGCATCACTCACTCATCTCGAGTCATTGCCGCTAGCCGACGCGGAGTTTGCGAATCCGGCAGGCATTGATCTTTTGATCGGAGCTTCAATATTTCCGCACTTGCTACTAACTAAAATAGTACGTAGTGAGCGATATGATTTACCGCCCGCTATTGAGACGGTACTTGGGTATGTGATTATGGGTACCGTACCTACGTTACATACTTCTCATTGTATTACGTCTTGTTGTTGTTCTGCTCTTCAAGAGATCAAGGTGGGTGCTAAAACTGTGTGTAAGATAAAGCACTAATTAGCTATGCTATGCTACGCCATGCTATGCTACGCTATGCTACGTTATGCTACGCCATGCTATGCTACGCTATGCTACGCTATGCTACGCTATGCTACGCTATGCTACGCTATGCTACGCTATGCTACGTTATGCTACGCTATGCTATGCTATGCTACGCTATGTTATGCTAAGCTACGCTACGCTACACTATACTATACTACACATCCGCTTTGTATATAGATGACATTGCCTGTAATGTCATACCCACTCCGCTAGCAATATCGCTTTGTGAAGAGCTTATTGAGCTTTTCAAGCGAGGCCAGTTTGATCTTGTCAAATGGAAAAGCAACTCTAAGGAGGTTCTCGCACGCATACCAGATTCTCATAAGGCTTCTCCAGACATTGAGTTTGAGAAGTCTGTACCGCATAAGGTTCTCGGTTTACGCTGGGACAAATCCTGCGATAGTTTTCGGTTTGACGTCTCACCACCAGATGATAAGTGCACCAAACGCACTATGCTGTCCACAGTGGCTCGACTATGGGACATAATGGGTTTTGTGGCTCCCACAATTTTGTACGCCAAGCTCTTGATCAAAGAGCTTTGGCTATCAAAGTGTGAGTGGGATGAAACACCCCCTGACCATATTGTCGCCGCTTGGGGCCAGTTTTGTATTGAGCTTACCGCGCTCAATCAAGTTACTATTCCGCGTCATCTTGGGTTGGTAGATGGATGTACCATCAACTTGATAGGTTTCGCTGACGCCAGCGAGCGTGCTTACGGCGGAGTCGTATATCTGCAAGTCCGCATTGGTTCTAACTACTCGGTGCAGTTAGTTTGTGCCAAGTCTAAGGTCTCGCCTGTTAAAACCGTTTCAGTTGCGAGACTGGAGTTGTGCGCAGCCCTTCTGCTGTCTCAGTTGCTCCGCAAGGTTCAAGACACAGTTTTGCCCCACTACCCTATTAATAAATTATACGCATTTTCCGACTCCAAAGTAGTGCTCGCTTGGATTCATTCTTCTCCTCATCGCTGGCAGACTTTTGTCGCCAACCGCGTTAGCAAATTGATTGAACTGGTTCCTGCTACTTGTTTCAATCACGTCGCGGGTATTGAGAACCCCGCAGATTGCTTGTCTCGTGGTGTCACTCCACTTAAGCTTCTGCATCATCCATTGTGGCGTCGTGGACCTTCTTGGATCTCCCATGATCCGTCAGAATGGCCCATGCAACAAGAAAAATTTAAAGGAAAATGTACCTTGTTCTCCCGCTATCCTTAGACTCAAGCCGTTTCTCGATGAACATGGCGTCATACGCGTTGGGGGTCGTCTGTCAAATTCGGATGAATAACTACTTATAACTACAAACATCCTTGTATTCTGCCGCGACATGATCATGTTGTCGACCTTCTTGTTGATTTTTATCACAAGAAGCACCTCCATGCCGGTCCGGAGTTGCTTATGTCCTTACTTAGGCATAAGTATTGGATTTTAGCCGCTCGACGAATAATTCGTCATACGTACATACGGTAATGAAACACACAGCCTGAAGCACTGATTCATTTATTTATTTATTTATGCTTTATTGTACACCAGAAATATTACATAAGACATCATATAATATAAGCGAAGTACAATGGGCGGCCTTATCGCTTATAGCGATCTCTACCAGGCAACCTTTGGATGGAAATATTATTGGTCGGAAAATAGTGGTAGTTGTAGGTGTAACAGTCATAATACTTAGAATACATAGATATCTCTAAACACATACATATATACTTATTCATATACTCTACTCTATATACCTACATACAAATACATATATACATATACATACATACAAATACATATATACATAAGCATACAAAACATAAATATATAAAGGACATAATTATACACACATGAACTATAGCAATGCCTCAATTATAGAATATTTTAGAATGGACTGTAAACTATAATGAAAGATAATATTCCTTCACTAAGGATTTAAATTTAGCTACCGTCTTAGCTTGCCTAATGTGCAGCGGTAATTTATTCCACAAGCGAACGGCAGTTACGGTGAAGGAATTGTCATAAAAAGCCGTGGAATGTACCGGCATTTTAAGCCTTAAATTTTCTGATGACCTTAAATATCTATTATGTGTATCATGAAGGAACTCAAATCTTCCTTTAAGATAGGAGGGAGTTGAAGGGTTAAACAGTATATTGTACAGTAAAGTGAGAATGTGAGCATTCCGGCGATGTCGAATTGGTAACCACTTGAGCTGCGTTCGGAATTGTGAAACATGGTCGTATTTGCGCAAACCAAATACGAATCGTATACAGACATTTTGAATTCGCTCAAGTTTATCTAGCTGGTTTTCGGCGAGGTCTAGATAGCTGACATCTGCATAATCAATAATGGGTAACAGAAGAGACTTAGCGAGCGCAATTTTAGTAGCAGTGGGCAGAAAGTTTCTTAGTCGCCTCAGTGAACCAACTGAAGCAAACACCTTACGACTCACTTCTTGTATCTGCGGTCCCCAAGTAAGAGTCGAGTCGATAGTGAGACCCAGATTTTTTACTTTTTCTTGTATAGGGATAATCGTGCCATCAAACATTATATGAGGGAGTAGTGACCAGTCAATTTTACTTTTCATTCGAGAGCTACCAATAACAATGATTTGAGTTTTGGTGGGATTAAGTTTAAGCCCAAAAGACTTGCTCCACTTGCTGATTAGTGCCAAATCACTGTTAATGATATCTAAAGAATGTGACATCTGCGACAGTGTTGACTGCGTGTATATCTGGAGATCATCTGCATAAAGGTGATAGAAACAGCGAAGGTTATTACAGATAGAATTTATGAATATTGAGAAGAGTAAAGGAGACAATACGCCACCCTGGGGCACACCGGCATTTGTATTACACCAAGAAGAAAGTGAATTCTCGATATGTATACGTTGTCGGCGGCCACACAGGTAACTACGAAACCAATCAATCACCGTAGGAGATATGTTAAGAGAACAAAGGCGTCCAAGAAGAATATCAAAATCTACCGTATTAAAGGCGTTACTAAAATCAAGTAGACATAAAATTGTGAGCTGTCCGCCTTCCATACCAGCCCTGATGTCGTCCGTAACATTGACTAAGGATGTGACTGTGCTATGTCCCGAACGGAAACCGGATTGAAAGGGATTTAGAAGATTATTCTTACAGAGGAAGGAGTTAATTTGGTGGTACACGAGACGTTCGAGGACTTTAGAGAGGAATGGCAGGATAGAAATGGGCCGATAATCGGAATAGGATGAAGGATGAGAAATTTTTGGTATAGGAGTAATTTGGGCGTCCTTCCATATCGATGGAAATAAACCACTGGACAAGGAAAAATTGAAGATGTGGGTAATTATGGGTAGGATTGCGTCAAGGACAGGAATGATCATGTTACGGCTGACACAGTCACTACCAACGGCGTTGGACGTGATTGATACTATGCTCTTCTTAACATCACTATCAGTGAACTGATTAAAGACAAATGGTGAATAACTAGGGGTAGGTAATGATGAAAGATAATTAATAGTGCTTGTCTTAGTAGTCCTATCGATGAAGGACGAAGCAGAGAAATGTTGATTGAGCAAGTCAATATTGAAGTCAGTAGGATTAATGTGTTGACGTGCTTTGCCGACCCCCAGGGTTTTAAGAAATTTCCAGACCTTTGCTGGATCTCCGTTTTGTACAGAGCTGTGGATATGTTGGCGTTGTGCGTCCCTACACACCCTATTGCAGTGATTTCTGATTGCGATATACTTTTGGAGATTTAAAGCATCAGGTCTAATTTTGTACTTAAATTTAGCTGCAGCTTTCTTACGTATCAGCTGCTTGATGTTTTCTGTGAGCCACGGCGATGGAGGATGTTTTATTTTAACGGGTCGAATAGGTGCATATTTGTCATACAATTTTGTGATTTGACTTGTAAAGATGGCAACTTTTTCATCAACAGAGTTCGAATTAATAAGTTGATTCCAGTCAATATCACTAGCATCTTTACAGAGATTATTTATATTGATGTTACGGAAATTGCGCTGCATTAATATTTTAGGCTTAGCCTTTGGAGGGCGGATTTGGTAAGATAGAAAAAGTAAGTCATGATAGGAGAACATGTCTGCCGGGTATTGCCCGTGCATGGCGACATGTTCCCTTGAGGAAACTAAGATAAGATCTAGAAGAGAAGGTGAAGAATTTGGAAAATGATGAGTTGCATTTAAAGGGAGAATTGACAAGTTACAACTTAAAGATGTTGAAAGGAGAGAAGAAGAGCGGGAATCATTTTTAAGGAGACAGGTATTAAAGTCACCCATTATGATAATGTGATTGTAAGAGGGCACAAGATTGACCAGCATGGTTTCAAAAGAAGAAAAGAAATCTATACGTAATGAAGGACAATAATAAACGCCGAGTAGGACTTTAGTGCGGTTTAATACAACTTCCAGAAACAAATGTTCCCCAGCATCTTGTGGCGGTGGTTGTGCTGACATATCAACAATTGTATAAGGGATATATGAGCGGAGGTAAATGGCAACACCGCCACCAGCCCCAATCGCTCGGTCATTTCTGATAAGTTGAAAACCAGGTAGGGAGTATAATGTTGAGGGAAGACAGGGCTTAAGCCATGACTCAGAAACAAGGATAGCGTGAATGCTCTTACAATCAAGATTGGCCAGCATATCAGGGAAATGTGCCGGAATGCTTTGGGCATTGATATGAACTACATTGAAATTTTTAGGTACATCAGAAAATTGTGAATTAAGGGAATCAGCTAGCGACGGCACACTGGAAAAGCTATCATCTAGGCTGCATACGGAGTGGAAACTATCGTCGTCATTTATAGAATTATTATCAATGGTAAATATATGTTATGAACGCAATATATATAAAAAATATATTAAATAAGAGTATGTATAAATACTTAATAATAGTTATGAATGATTAAATATTAAATAAATTAAAAGTAATAATAATTAAATAAAAAAATATTTACCAATAATACACCAACTGCCAGTTGTGCTGATAACAAACTAAAAATATACATAATTGACAAAAACAATAACAAACTTATGCATCTAGTCCGGGTATAACGTTAAAAAGTTTATCAGTTACAATAAAGTTGAAAATGAAGAAGATAGTGGAAAACAAACAATAGTGAAGAGATTAAAGTTACATTATTGAAGAATAGAATTGTATTAACGTATGTCTTAAAAGCTTTGTACCCAATAAGGAATTTTAACTATAAAATGACAGTTACAAATATATGACATTTGACAGATGACAAGCAGAGAAAAAGCAAACACCGACAGAATTATATTTTACATAATTAAAATAAAAGTAATGAAGTAACGAAGGTAGATAAGTGGGTACAGACTGGAAAATAGTATATAATTGATAATTACCTACTACCCGGACTAAAAAACAGGCAAAGAAACGAGAAGATTACGTCTTCTTTTGGGCAGCCGCTCGTTTGTTCTTTGCGGCTGGCTTCGACGAAGCGGATGGCTTCTCTACGCCCTTCTGCTCGATTTTAAGCAACTCACCGAGGCTTACCACTCGGTGACGTGAACCATCAGGCGCCAAGACGTGGATGATGCCTTCCCTGGTCCAGCACTGCGTTACGCCGTACTTTTGTCTCGCCGCCATAAAAGTCTCATGCCGCTGCTTGGTCAGGAACTCCGAAATTGTGATGCCAGTGCCCTTGAGTTTTGTTTTATCAAACCAAGCCTTGTCACGTATGGATGCGCTGTTTAGTTTTAAAACAAGGGGCCTGGGTTTATGGTTATTTGACAAGCGCCCCATTCTGTGGCAACGTCGGATGTCAGTACTCGTCAGATCGGTTTTAAGATGCTCCTTGAAGACGTTAGCCACCACTTTGGATGTGTCTTCTTTGCTGTCCTCGGTCACACCATGAATCAGCAACATCTTTCGTCTGGATCTCATTTCCATGGTGTCCATTGTGTGTGAAAGAATATCTATCTGGCGTTGAAAACTATTCAGAGCCTCCATAACAAAATCTTTGAATGATTGGTATTCTGAGGCCAATCCTGTTAATGATGGTGAGCTTTGTGACCGTGGTAACTCAGCCTCAAAATCTGCCATCCGCTTGAGAAACATGTTTCTAAAATTGCACATTGAATCTTGAAGTGACTCAGCCATTGTGAAGTGATATTAGTTTATTGGTTCAGTTGGTATTCATCTGGTTTTTAGACATATTTATGCACAAAAACAAAATTATTATTAGATTTCAAAGCAGATGTACCACAAACCTTGGCAAAAAATATGGCGACAGTGGCACGAATGACATTTTTAATAAAATCAGTAAACTAGGGCTATCTCTTTTTTTCTCACAGAGATATCCCTAAGACAAAACGAGACAACACTATGTTTGGTGGCTTTATGTCGATTTCGTATATATGTGTATAAAAAAGTCATGGTCAAATTTGGGTGTAATATTACACCTCGGCCTACCCCTCCGGGGATACAGGCGTGAGTCTATAAAAATAAAAAATATAATAATATATGTGTATAATGTAATTTTTCTATATGTACCTACTATTTGCCCTCTCCATGTATATTCCTTACTCAATGGTCAAAATTCACGTGGTGCGTGGTGCGCGCGACGTCGACGGATAATCCGTCAGTACGCTCGACGTACTAACGGATCTTCGGTCAGGTGTGAAAGGTTGAACGTTTTTCTATACATTTGTATGTATTGGCGTTACGCGACGGATAAAACGCGACGGATCTTCCGTCAGATATGTTCCGCCCCTTACTCCAATTTAAAAGCTAGCAAGCTATATCACTGCCAAGTTTGTTTGTAATCCGTTAAGAACTTTTTGTGACTGCCGAGACTGCCTCCGTGTTCCAGTGGATAGCGTATGCGACTGCTGTACGGAGGTCCCGGGTTCGATTCCCGGTTCGGGCAAAAGTGTTACTGGGTTTTTCCTAATTCTCAGTAGCAGCACGGAGTCTGGTGATGTTCCCGGTAACGGTAATAGGCTCGCCCCCTATTACGTGGGACCTAAAATTCACGGCGAAATGTGGGTAAAATAAAACTTTTTGTGAAAAGGAGAAAACAAACATCCATACACCTAAACTCACGAATTTTGCGCGTTTAACAGAGCCTACACATGATGGCGCTTGCATTCAAACTATAAACTAAAATTGGTCAATTAGAATCTACTCGAGTTCCTTTTATACCGCATTGGTTTACCTTTATCGGTGGGAACGTTATACTTGTTTTATTAATGACTTTACTTTTATATTAGACGGGTTCATCCTCACAATATTAAAATTAGAACGAAATGATGATAAGTGACGTGGGGATCTTGTGGGGATCAATGAAGTTTTATAAATAGACGTGTCATCCATCATCATTGCAATAATAGACACGAAAGGCTATTAGAGTGTTAACAGGACAGTGGCATTAGAGGCAAGCTCTGGTGTAAAGACTATCTTCATGAAAGAAAATATACGGTAAAAATGACTGATGCGTTTAGCAAAACAGTGTACTAGAGGCTAAGGCGCAAGGATCAGTCCTTGGGCCATTACCCTTCTCATACGTAAATAGCCTGCCCAATGTGGTTAACAAATGCGAGGTTTACCAATTCGCTGACGATACTTGCCTTATAGCATCTGAAAAAAGTATATGTGAAGCTCAAATTAAACTGCAAACTGACTTCGACTTACTGACCAAGTGGTCGCATGATGCTGGTCTAATATTAAACGTTAGTAAAACGAAACTAATGTATATCAGTTCCAGCCAGAATAGAAGCACTCTATTGCCTAAAATAATAGCTCACTGTCACAAATGTACACATGATAACCACAATAAGGTAGTTACCAAGCCATGTTATTATGACCACATTGAACTCGTGGATAAGCACACATACTTAGGGCTTACTATAGATAGTCGACTAAATTGGCAATTGCATATAAATGGTGTGTGTGAAAGATTAAGAGGCATACTAGCTAAATTCTCGATAATAAAATACAAAATTCCCTACCAAACATTAATAATGCTTTACAAAAATCTGGCAGAATCAATAATATCGTATGGTCTTTCCAGCTATGGAAGGACATATATGTCTCATCTCGATCGAATATATACACTTCAACTACGTATACTAAAAACAATCGTACCGTATAACATAAAGAAAAACTACAAGAAAGATAATCACGAACTATTTGATTTTTGTAAAATTACACCAATCCATCAAAAAGTGAAACTAACTTTGCTAACTGAAAAATATTTCAATGATAATTTAAAAAAAAGTAAAAGTCTTACAAAATAATGAAATTAGAACACGTAGTGTCACAAATGCGAAACTACTACTTACACAATTTAAAAATCTATACGGCAGAAGAACTTTAAAATATGTAATACCCAACCTCATCAATAATATACATAAATCTTTTAGGGATACAATATGGTAGCGCCATCTACCTTCCTATCTATAACGAATCGCATCAAGATCAATCGTTCCACGTCTAGTGCGAGCGATACCATATTTCCGTCCCGCTCTATCCCACTCCCTGGAAGAGGCACTGCCTTCGCCTGATTCGTCGACGCGAGTGACAGTCGAGAACATTCCGCTCGCTGAGAATGCCGTCTCGTTCGTATCGCGCCGCATCGCTGTATGTGATTATATAAACCGCTCGCAAGTGGGAGTGACGGTGAATTGAAGTGTAAACAATCAGCTGCATCACGAAACACCAGGAGGAAAAGAAACGAAGAAGGTTGTATAAGGTAAGTGCCTTCCATCCTTGAAATATCCTATACCCACTCAATCACCTCCTCCCGTAAACATCTCCCAGGCGGCGAAGAACCGCTATCCTCTCTATACAGTCCATTTCCTTCTCCAAGTCGCCTAGAACCCTACGGTTTCAGTGTAACGCCGAACCATTTTTTTTATACATACGAGTCGGATTCATTTACGTTTTATACGTTATATCGCTATACCTAGGCAGTTATAGCACCTAGCTATACTCCTAATATATTCACATAACCGTCACATGGTTATTTCCGCCCGCATTAGTAGGTAAACTTTTATGTAGCTACCTACTTATTAAATTATTATTTCTGCAACTATCATAGTTGTCTTATAAATCTCATATTTCAATCAACTTTAATTCCTCGGCTCTAAGGTGTTGCCTACTTAGCCTACTTAGGTAAAATAATAGATACATTAGATATTCTTATTTTGTTTCGGTCTCATTAGCTTATACTTACGTAAGCATGTCACAACAAAAGAAGTCACGCGTTTCGGAAGACAAAGAGATGACAATCTTAGAAGCAAAACGCAATATTTTATTTGAGCGCATTCAAAATATCTATGAACGATCAAAAACCGCATCTATGTCTGACAGTAATAGCGAAGCATTTCTCAGTTATTGTATAACAGTAGATAGTATTCGAACAGATTTTCATAAGTTGTTAGACGATTATAACGCAAGATTACTTTCTATCAATCCTGATAAAAAACCGAACTATCAGGCGTATACCTCATTCGAAGATCTTTATTGTATTATTAAGCGTATACAATCGCAATTGGAGGGTAAATGTTCAGCAGAGCCCGTTGCCCGCAAACCGAGATTACCGCCAATCGAGATTATGTCGTTTGACGGAGATATACGAAATTGGCCGTTATTCTATGCGAGTTTTAAGTCTACAGTGCACGATAATGGTTCTCTGACAGATGCTGACAGGTTGTACTATTTAATAGGTAAACTGTCACCGAAAGCCCAGTCCGTATTTGCAGGTGTCACACCCAGTGCTGAGAATTATCAGGTCATATTTCAGTCACTACTTGACAGATATCAGGACACGCGCGTCCTAGCGTCTACGTACTTTGACCAAGCTTTAAATCTTAAATTGTCCGGTGCCGCGTCTGTCTCGAATTTCCAGCTGTTTATAGACAACTTTGTTACCGCAGTTAATTCTCTTAAAAACTTAAAAATAGAAGATCTTTCCGACTTTATGTTGCTTCAACTCGCTTTAAAAAAGTTTGACACTGATACAATTCGCGCATTCGAGATGACGGAACGCAATAATAAAATACCTACACTAGATAGTTTTATTTCGTTCATCAAAGATCAGTGTCGAATATTTCATAATACGCAGTCGGGTTCACCTGGCCCGTCTAACACTAACAGCAACAAACAAAGGTTGAATAAATCGCGAAATAGTAATAATAACTCGGTCCCTAATCCACAATCTTACGTAACATGTTCGGAATCTGCCGTGTGGTTGACGGCATAGAATACAAGTGTCACCACCCCCTATCTTCCCGTGGGTGTCGTAAGAGGCGACTAAGGGATAACACGATGCAAATACCATCTTTGCGTAGAGACGGAAAACTCGACATCAAACCCTATACGACTGCCTCGTTGGTCTCACGGCATAAATGTGCGCGTGGGATCGGGAGGTCTCTCGGTTCTCAGTAGCAGCATGGAGTCTGGAAATGTGCCCGGTACGGCAATAGGCTCGCCCCTTATTACGTGGGACTAAAGTATATCTGGCGAAGAGTGGGTGTAGAAATACACCTCTGCCTACCCCTTCGGGGATAAAAGGCGTGACGATATGTATGTATGTATGTTCGGAATCTAATAGTAATAATTCACAGAAGTGTCTGTGCAGTAATATAGTGCACGACCATTACTATAAATGTCCTACCTTTAATGATTTAAATCCAATTGCTCGTTTTAAATGCGCAAAAGATAACAAAGCTTGCATTAATTGCTTAAGCATAAAACATAAAACGAGTAATTGTTCCAGTAGAACGAGATGTCGCTCGTGTAAACAAAAACATCATACACTGTTACATTTCGATAAAAATAACCGGTTGCCAAGTCAAGCCGCTAACCTTGACACACTTATGACGCAAGTGCAGAACACGGTAGCTGCGCCTTCCGCGTCTGAGGGCGAAGTATCGTTGTGTATGACATCCATAGCGCGGGCGACGCGCACGCGAGGACGGCACTTGCGCATCTATAATGATCTGCGCAGGGCCAAAACGCAGTGTACGGCGTCTAAGACTGTTCTGTTAGCGACAGCGCAAGTTATCGTATATGATATTAATGGGTCGCCGCACATGGTACGTTGTCTGCTAGATAGCGCATCTCAGACCAATCTAATAACAGCGGAATGCTTCAAACGCCTCGGATTATGGAATAACTTTAAAAATACTAACTCAACCGTCAAAGGGATAGGCGGATCAGAAAAGCATTGCAGGGGTTCCGTAGATATTAAAATACATTCGCGTTTTGATAGGAATATTAATTTTAACATTTATTCGCTTATCGTGGAGCGTATCACGGACGCATTGCCGAACGCTAATGTAGACGTAGCATCACTCACTCATCTCGAGTCATTGCCGCTAGCCGACGCGGAGTTTGCGAATCCGGCAGGCATTGATCTTTTGATCGGAGCTTCAATATTTCCGCACTTGCTACTAACTAAAATAGTACGTAGTGAGCGATATGATTTACCGCCCGCTATTGAGACGGTACTTGGGTATGTGATTATGGGTACCGTACCTACGTTACATACTTCTCATTGTATTACGTCTTGTTGTTGTTCTGCTCTTCAAGAGATCAAGGTGGGTGCTAAAACTGTGTGTAAGATAAAGCACTAATTAGCTATGCTATGCTACGCCATGCTATGCTACGCTATGCTACGTTATGCTACGCCATGCTATGCTACGCTATGCTACGATATGCTACGCTATGCTACGTTATGCTACGCTATGCTATGCTATGCTACGCTATGTTATGCTAAGCTACGCTACGCTACACTATACTATACTACACATCCGCTTTGTATATAGATGACATTGCCTGTAATGTCATACCCACTCCGCTAGCAATATCGCTTTGTGAAGAGCTTATTCAGCTTTTCAAGCGAGGCCAGTTTGATCTTGTCAAATGGACAAGCAACTCTAAGGAGGTTCTCGCACGCATACCAGATTCTCATAAGGCTTCTCCAGACATTGAGTTTGAGAAGTCTGTACCGCATAAGGTTCTCGGTTTACGCTGGGACAAATCCTGCGATAGTTTTTGGTTTGACGTCTCACCACCAGATGATAAGTGCACCAAACGCACTATGCTGTCCACAGTGGCTCGACTATGGGACATAATGGGTTTTGTGGCTCCCACAATTTTGTACGCCAAGCTCTTGATCAAAGAGCTTTGGCTATCAAAGTGTGAGTGGGATGAAACACCCCCTGACCATATTGTCGCCGCTTGGGGCCAGTTTTGTATTGAGCTTACCGCGCTCAATCAAGTTACTATTCCGCGTCATCTTGGGTTGGTAGATGGATGTACCATCAACTTGATAGGTTTTGCTGACGCCAGCGAGCGTGCTTACGGCGGAGTCGTATATCTGCAAGTCCGCATTGGTTCTAACTACTCGGTGCAGTTAGTTTGTGCCAAGTCTAAGGTCTCGCCTGTTAAAACCGTTTCAGTTGCGAGACTGGAGTTGTGCGCAGCCCTTCTGCTGTCTCAGTTGCTCCGCAAGGTTCAAGACACAGTTTTGCCCCACTACCCTATTAATAAATTATACGCATTTTCCGACTCCAAAGTAGTGCTCGCTTGGATTCATTCTTCTCCTCATCGCTGGCAGACTTTTGTCGCCAACCGCGTTAGCAAATTGATTGAACTGGTTCCTGCTACTTGTTTCAATCACGTCGCGGGTATTGAGAACCCCGCAGATTGCTTGTCTCGTGGTGTCACTCCACTTAATCTTCTGCATCATCCATTGTGGCGTCGTGGACCTTCTTGGATCTCCCATGATCCGTCAGAATGGCCCATGCAACCCTTTGACCACAGTGCAGAAGACAAAGATGTACCCGAACGGAAGTCTGTTTCTTATCCCGTGATTGCTGAGGTTGCGGAGTCTCCCATCTATGCACTCGCACTACGCATGTCATCGTGGTCTAAGTTACTCCGCGCCATCGTTTATGTCTATAGGTTTCTTAGGCACCTACCTAATGAGACTTTTGTATCAAGTACTGATCTCAAATTCGCAGAATGTAAGTTACTACGAGCTGTACAAGCTGTTCATTTTAGTAACGACATTCAAAATTTAAAGGAAAATGTACCTTGTTCTCCCGCTATCCTTAGACTCAAGCCGTTTCTCGATGAACATGGCGTCATACGCGTTGGGGGTCGTCTGTCAAATTCGGATGAATAACTACTTATAACTACAAACATCCTTGTATTCTGCCGCGACATGATCATGTTGTCGACCTTCTTGTTGATTTTTATCACAAGAAGCACCTCCATGCCGGTCCGGAGTTGCTTATGTCCTTACTTAGGCATAAGTATTGGATTTTAGCCGCTCGACGAATAATTCGTCACAGAATACATAAATGTAACGTCTGTTTCAAATTTCGTCCGCGTCCGACTTTCCCTCCCATGGCCGATCTCCCTAGCCAGCGCGTCAAACAGGTTGCTAAAGCGTTTACACACACCGGTTGTGATTACGCAGGACCACTGCAGTATACGCCAGTGCGTGGTCGAGGTGTTAAAAGCCGTAAAGCCTGGCTATGTATTTTTACATGCTTAACGACGCGCGCTACGCATATTGAAGTTGCGACAGATTTAAGCACGGTGTCATTCCTGGCAGCCCTTAAACGATTTCTCTCACGGCGCGGCCCTATACAGTGTTTGTACACGGATAACGGCACTTGTTTTGTGGGCGCAAGCTCTTATTTACGCCACCTTTATAAGTTTCTCAGGGAAGAATATCGTACTCGTCTTCAGGAGGAACTTTCCATAAATCATATTGACTGGAAGTTTATTCCACCAGCATCACCGCATTTCGGTGGATGTTGGGAAAGCATGGTCAAAGTAATTAAAACGCATCTCTTCAAGGTTATAGGTCAACAGATCCTCTCTTACGAAGAGCTTTTAACTGTCCTTGCACAAGTCGAGGCACTGATCAACTCGCGTCCGCTCACGGCATTGAGTAGTGACCCTGCAGAACCATCCGCGTTAAGCCCTGCACATTTTCTGAACACAGTGCCATTATCGTCATTTCCGGCTCCTGAAGCAGACTCTTCAAGCTTGCTCCAGAGACATACTCTGCTGGATAAACTCGTGCAGTCGTTCTGGCGGCGCTGGCGTGCGGCATATCTACACCAGCTTCAGGCTAGATCCAAGTGGAATAGTCCTGCATCCCCTATACAGGAGGGTACGTTGGTCGTCATAATACATGATAACGCTCCGCCGCTTTC
This sequence comes from Euclidia mi, assembly GCA_944739405.2. Taxonomy (NCBI): domain Eukaryota; kingdom Metazoa; phylum Arthropoda; class Insecta; order Lepidoptera; family Erebidae; genus Euclidia; species Euclidia mi. The sequence goes on from OX123182.2 coordinate 25,140,590, forward strand.
ATGGCCGTTAGCCATCGTAGAGAAATTGCATACTTCCAAGGACGGTACAACTTGCGTTGTTACCGTGAAAACTGCCAAGGGGAGTTACGTGCGCCCTGTTGTACGTCTCTGTCCGCTTCCAACTCAGTGAGATCTAGCCTGAAGTTGGACTTACCTCTTAGTTGAAGTATTTAGTTAGTATTTTTCGCTATTATTGCATTTGTAGCTTTCGCTAAAGTTAATTTAGATTAATTTTATTGTCATATCGCTGTCTTAGCCTATTGATGGGTTATGCGGTAGTACACCCAATACCCATAGCTAAGTTCAATTCTATTTTTTTTTAAAGGCAACCCTTTAGGGCCGGGGGGATATGGTAGCGCCATCTACCTTCCTATCTATAACGAATCGCATCAAGATCAATCGTTCCACGTCTAGTGCGAGCGATACCATATTTCCGTCCCGCTCTATCCCACTCCCTGGAAGAGGCACTGCCTTCGCCTGATTCGTCGACGCGAGTGACAGTCGAGAACATTCCGCTCGCTGAGAACGCCGTCTCGTTCGTATCGCGCCGCATCGCTGTATGTGATTATATAAACCGCTCGCAAGTGGGAGTGACGGTGAATTGAAGTGTAAACAATCAGCTGCATCACAAAACACCAGGAGGAAAAGAAACGAAGAAGGTTGTATAAGGTAAGTGCCTTCCATCCTTGAAATATCCTATACCCACTCAATCACCTCCTCCCGTAAACATCTCCCAGGCGGCGAAGAACCGCTATCCTCTCTATACAGTCCATTTCCTTCTCCAAGTCGCCTAGAACCCTACGGTTTCGGTGTAACGCCGAACCACAATAACTCCTAAAAACATCAAATATAAACTTAAACAATATTATTTACAAAATAGGTAAAATTAATTAAATATGTTGATATAAGATAGAAATAATATAGTTTGAGTAATTAATAAAAGATATTTATATATATAATGGTTACGTCATACTATACCCGTTTGATATAATTATAGTAACTTTATAATAAATAATAATTGCTCATTTAATAAAAAAATAAATACAATATCTCATATAAACATCAAATATAAACTAAAAGCAATATCATTTACAAAAGAGATAAAATAATTAAATAGGTTGATTTAAAATACAAAAAAAATGGTGTATCTAATAAGAATTAAAAAGTTTTTAATGGTTACGTCATATTATACCCGTTTGATATAATAAGTGTAACTTTACAAGAAATCATCAGTGCCCAATCAATACAAAATTCATAATCGTAATAGGTTATATATTGTTCAGACCCAGTATACGGTAAAAAGATATAATTATACATTTTTTGCACCTTTTTTTTATTCAGTACAATTCTATATTCAAATTAAATTGATCACACTCTATTCGGAATATCCTGTATATACCCACGTAAACAACAACTTCATGCAAGGGACAGCCAGTTCGGTGACGTGAGCTCAACGCTCGTCGAGAACAGTTTGTTTGAACAGAACTTTACATTATGATATGTGCGATACAGAAAAATCGAATAATATACCTATCATCGCTATGTGCATTGTATGATTTGTGTGGATTTATCATGGTCGCACAGGGCTATGCCGCCGTCGATCATATTATTAGGATGCACGGTAAAACTCGAATGAGTTTGTGTTTGCATTTCAAGTATAAGTGAATTGTGTAGTGTTATTATGTTGTAAATAAAAAAATAGACAGCAAAAAATAACTTACTGAAATAAATAGTACAGCCTACAGTTAAGAAAACGTTCACAATGTCCGTTAACAATGTTTTGTTTATAATTATTTCGCTTCAATGATGGATTTAGATATACAATGAATAAAATTATATTTATATACATTCTGACTTTGTAAAGAAAACGTCCCAAAAAATAAGTTGAGAATTTATACTTATTTGATAATACCTTCAGTCGAAAGTAAAATACTACAAATGTAAACGCTTTAAAAGCACTTTTATACATGAATTTTTTTCTGTAGCCTTCTCATAATTTATTTAAGGTTTCTAAATTAACATGCAAAGCCCTACGTGTCCTTCCAAAGTTTACTTTTTTATGACGTTTTAAAGCGTCAGGTGTTTCAAATGGCCAGTAAATTATTTATAGGGAGTCGGTCGGGCGGAGAGCAGGCATTAAGTGTTGGTAATAATAGATGAGTGTGTGCGCGCCCTTACTTGTAGGTGCTATAGTTAGATGGTTGCATGAATAAGTAGTATCGGTAAGGGTGGTGACAGACTTTTTTATTTATCGTTGTGGATGGAAGGATAATTGAATGTTTTATTGAGTGTTCAGTAGTTCATGTTAGTGACAGGCTTCATGTATGAGTAAATATTGATATTTTGTTTGTTTAAACTGTTTAAAATAATTCGTTTCTCGAACACTATTCGAATAAAGATTGACTATTGGTGTATTTTTGCGACCTGTTTATTAATCATAATTATTGTTTGATGTTTACAGGAATAGGTGAAACATTATTAATTAAACTGGAAGCTTCAAAATTCACCATTTTGGGACATACTGTTAAAAACAGAAATAAATAAAAATATCTTATTATTTAGTGACATCTAAATTAGAAACATAAATATCGCTACTTTGAACTGTAACTAGCTAGTCACCGTTTAGTAACATAGTATTTTACTATATCGTACAATGTCGCATAAACAAAGAGATATACAGCCAATGAAAAAAGGAGGGTAATTTAATAAAGCCTAAACTTTAATAGGAAAATTCCTGACCGTCTCGAGACGTCCATTGCTGTAACAAATTCCAACGGCTACGATTCTTTTTTTGGATAGGAATTCGGTGCACTGCGCCTGTGCCAAGCCGATTTGAAATTGGAAAAGAAATATTTGTTTTGTTTTTTAATCATGGCGCAGTGAAAATTGTATGATCCACATTTAATGCAATGAAAATAAATTAATATTGGCTTGAAAACACATGTTTCTTTAGTCTGGAATTTGATGCATTGCGTTTATGCCAAGCCGCTTTGTTTTTTTAATCGGAGCTTATATTTTTTTAATCTTTATTTATTTATAGAGGATTCACAATGATTATGTCACCCTTTAGGGAGAATTTTCATACACTTATCTTCTAAGATTAAAAATATGTCACATACATATATTATTAATCGTACACTTTACATTTGTCCGTCTTAAGTTTTATGTTAAACATTTGCATTAATTTATGTGGGTGGACCATGAAAGGCCACTGTAAGGAAAAATCTCTTTTTCTTATTTCGTTTACTGCAAAAATGAAAGAGTCAAATTAGTTATTAACACTCTCTTTTATAGTGAAACATATTATTTCCTTTTTTTTTACTCTAGATGCAATCAATATTTCATAAACTTAACTTTTATAAGGGTCTTCCAAATGGCCTTGCAAAAAAACAGGGCTCCATACAAGGCCAATATTATATTTCAGTCGTTCAACTTAAAACTAGAGTTGTTATTACCAAAATATCCACTTTTACTAAAACTACATAAAAAAAGCTCTTTCATTAAAACGAAATATAAAATACTTAACATAATTATTGTAACCTTCGAATACCATCGTAAAACTCAAAATATCTTAATAAAAATTATATGAAATTGCGTGAGATTTCACGCTTAAATGCATTGACAACTTATTTGATGATTATCAAAAAATATTTAATGTTCTTCATAAAGGTCCGTTCTTTGTAAAGCCAAAATGTTTCGAATCTGAGTAAAAAGAATATTGAATAACCATAATAAAAATAATATTATAAACATCTAACATTGTTTTATTCTTCCTGGTACGTATTTATAACTTAAATTAGGTGTTTATATGTCCATGATTTGTAAATATTCCAGTAAGGCCCATGTACCCTAGCAAGGCCAACTGTCGAATTTTTGAGAAACCACCGGCTTTCTTATGAAAGTTACCGATGTTTGAACTAAAATCGGAACAAAGTTACTAATATATTGGTCCTTAATACCATCACAAGTCTACAAATTACATATACAATTTAGAGTAAAAAGAAGTAAGATAATAATAGGCAATTTACATAAAAAATACCTTTTGGTGTGAGTCCGAATTACTATTTTAACGTCGACGACCGAAGTTCACGAAGCAAGCGGCCGTCCTAAGAAAATAGCGATGAGAGCGACTTGCCGCCGCGTCTGTGTCCATAACTATGATAGAGCTTAGTGTCAGTGGAAGGAATTTGTAATCACATGTCAATAACTATAACTTTTTTATAGTTGGCCTTCATAGGATCATGGCCTTTCATGGTTCACCCACCTTATTCACGTTTCGATCCGAACACGCTAATAACATGGCATTTGATAACATTCGGTATAATAATTACCAGAGTTTGTTTCACCCTAATCATCGCACATTGAAAATGCCGGGTTCTATATCTACATACATACATACATAACGTCACGCCTTTTATCCCCGAAGGGGTAGACAGAGGTGTATTTCTACACCCACTTTTCGCCAGATAGTTTTTATATCTAATGAAATGATAAGCAACTTTGAAGTACGCTAGTTATTATTTCATGATGATACGGGCGTAGTAGGTACCTATAGTTAACGGATTTCTATTTGTGTCTAAACGTAAAACAAGTAATACAAAACATGACTTTACCAAGCCTATTACCGTTTATAATGATCAGATAATACTAAAAATAAACATTCTAATCTGATTATTATTTATAGAACCCGCGTATTATAAATAATGTCAAATTAGCCACTTGGTTTGTAACTTCAGCTTTGTTTTCTTTACTTTCACGCGTAAATATGCGTACGGTAACTATTCAAAATGCTTCTAAAAAGCCTTAAAATAAAGAAGGATGCCCGCAACTAAGCCGCCTCAGTTTATTTTAATTTAACCGTTTGTGTCTGATTTTATGCGAATTTTGGGAAATCCCTTATTCCAGGCACATACATTCCAAAGTTCTGGTTCCTGTCCACAGTAGTTTTGTCAGTCAGCTCATCACCACCCTAACGTTATCGCAGTTGCATCCAAGACTTACACGTCTTAGAGCACGAGATCTGCTTACTGGTCTAACCAGATATGACAGAATAATTATCTACTTTTCCACAGAGCGATTGCCATCTGACCTCCTCAACCCAAAGGGATAGCGATATTGCATGGTTTAGACCAGTATCAATTTATTTGAGGGTACTGACTCCCCGTAACGACTGTCAAAGATCTTCATGACATCCGGGACCGACGGTTTAACGTGCTCTCCGAGGCACGGGGCAAGCGATAATTAACAATTCAATACGCACTTAACTTCGAAATATCCGTGTGGTGACGGATTAAGAATACGGAATGTCACCACCCCATATCATCCCGTGGGTGTCGTAAGAGCCGACAGAGGGACCATACTACGCAGAGAACAGCACTGTAAAAGAAGGAAAACTTGAAATAAACCCTATACCAACCCGTTTGGCCAGCGTGGTATAGTAGGCAAATATCTCCTTTCAAAGGAGAGGCCTAGTCCAGCAGTGGACTGTAAGGGGCTGAAGATGATAACTTCGAAAAGTCATTGGTGCGCGCCGTGGATTCGAACCCGATACCCTCTGTACGGCAGTCCGTTGGTATCTCCACTAGGCTATCACTGCCGTAGTTTTGTTAGTCAGTTATACAGACAGAATAAGAGAAAACCAAACTTTGTTACTATATTACAAAAATCATACAATCAGAATATTTCTAGCGGTAGTCTCCATCGACGTCCGATTAGCGGTCAGAGGCAAGAGTAAAAAAATTGTAAAACGTCTAGAACACAATATTAATTACGGCCTGCTAATTGATATCTAAACAAGTTAGTTTCTGCTGGCGACTCAGACTAATTGTTTTAGAAGCGATAGTCTTGACTAAAAATATAATTTAATTTAACGTAAGTTAAGTATTGGCTGAAAACTACCGCACTAGGATGCAATCCGGTGTTACGAGAGATATAAAACATATTATTATATAGAACAGTGATAATAGAAAGGCTAAGTTATTTATTTGAACAACATATAAAGGCTTGGCTGCGAAATATATATGATGAATATTACGTGTAATATGAACACGCTAAATCCTTTTATATACTAACAAATAATACAAATAATAATATTGTTTTACAAACTGACAGTTCAAGTTCAGTTCAGTGTGAAATTGTATTCACTTGATACAATTTCAACTCGTATTACCGAATACAATATTAAGCGAAACAATATTCACTGAATTTATTTGACAAGTACATATTTTGTATATTTCACGCTATTGTAATCTGATCTAATACTAATATAGAAAGCTGAAGAATTTTTTTGTTTGTTTGGTTGCACGCGCTAATCTTAGGAACTACTGATCCGATTTGAAAAATTCTTTCAGTGTTAGATAGGCCATTTTTCGAGGAAGGCTATTGGCTATAACATCACGCTATGAACTACGGGAGCGGAGTAGCAGCCTTAAATAACGCGGGTGTCACCGCGGGTTCATCTAGTAAATAATATGATCCAAAAATGTATAATTCGCAATTTCGTCTACGCCAAGGCGTATAACATTATATTATAAAATACAAGTATTATATAATAATATAATGTTATTTGTTTCATAGAAATTTGTTTACGAAATATGTGACAAAATTATTTGATATTGAATAGACGTAAATTGTTTTTGTCGGCGTTTTGGTATTCCGATGTTGGGGAATGAAGCCATGTTCAAATTTTCGCGACTAAATTAGATTTCCGATGTTTGGAATTTTGTTTATTGAATTTGAATGGATGACATTATTATATAACTGTACCTGCAGGATTATATTAAAGGGATATTAATTTTCCTTTGTTAAAATTGGTGGATAATATTAAATTTATTCAAAGCTACTCAAAAATTTTACAGCCTTTTATATGGCGACCGACAGTGGCTAAAAAAGTTGTCTTAATATTACAACCAATAGAATTAGTCAGTATCAGTTTACTCCTTTGGGAAGGTTTCAGTGACATACACATGCCTTTTGCCTTTTTATCTTTTGTACTGTTCCATTTTCTGGTGTTTTTGTTTAATTAGAGACGTTTAAAAAGTGAAGATCGTTAACAAAATATACATGTAGGTACAAGAAAATTATGAATAGGATTTTTTTTTGTTTCTTTTTTTATTTGTATTGTACCTATTTTAATATTTTAATTTAATTTTAGTAGTATTTAAGTAGTTATAATTGTTTTATGTTTAAATTAATTTAATTTTGTTGTATATAATGAAACTTATAATTATTGAGTAAATGCAAAAAAAGAATAGGAATATAAAAATCATTGTATATGTTATTTAAAACAAAAATACTTTGTCATCCTATTTCGGAAACTGTTTATTGACAAAATAATATTTTTATTATTCGTGGGCATTAAACTTTTGGCATAACTCATTGCATTTTAATTATTGCTCAATATGAAATGTCAAAGTTTTAATAGGAATCTCTAAATTACATAATAATATACTTTTGAACTTTGTATTAGTCAATGCGTTTACAGTGAACCATTCACGATACATATTATGTACGTCGGGATGTTGAAAAAGCTTGTTTTTCTTTTGGCTTTAACACAGAAATTACGCTCTGTCGTTTGCCAAATTTATTGAGTGCTAGGCGTAATATGAAAAGTTAGAAGTATTAAAAGAGGCAGTTATATGTATATTGCATGATTTATTTATTAAATACGTGACCTCACAGCTTGCGACGCTTATGAACTTTGAATTTACATAAAATTGAGTAATTATTATATAATTAAATCTAGTGATACATGTGCAATATACAACTGAAGAATCGTATTATGGAACGAGCAAAAAAGAAACTGAATAAAATGTTCTATGATTCAAAATGTATCTTCAAATTTAATTTTCGTTACACACATGTTCTATATTTTGTAATAAATAAAATCTCATATTACGTCATGTGTAAAAAGTTACTATAAATAAACAGCCACCTTTGAATTCTGACGATCCAATGGCGTAGCGTTAGTGGAAACAAGTGCCAAGACCTCTGAGGTCGCGGGAGCGATTCCCGCTCAAGTCAAACATTTATGCACGTGAACATGGATGTTTATCTTGGTATTTCATTACTAATAGAAAGTATAAATGTATGTTTATCCATTTGATTGTCTAGTAGCCATAGTACAAGTTCTTCTTAGTTTAGGACTAGACTGGTGGTTGTGTATGTGATAGAATAATACGAAATAGAATTCTTGTCTTGAAAAAAGATCTTGCACACAAATTTAGACAACGTTGCATTATCTTCACCATTCAATTGAACCCCACATAAAACAGTCATAAAAGCGAGCATAAAACGTTTTAATTGAAAACCAGAACAAAGCACGGAGATAAACCGACATTTAAAAATAAAAATGAATTTAAAAAGACTCAATTTTAAAGCTAAATCCTTTTGCCGGTACGCGGCCACCAGTGGTTATAATCCCCGCAAAATGCTCCATTTTAAAATCCTGTTTTAATACACTTATATAACAGCCCGTCTATTATGGAACGGTTTCAGTCAAATAAGCGTATGGCATCGGGAAACCAGTCAAATGGTGAAAATACCGGCTAAATCCTGGCTGGTTATTGTTTGCAGCTGAGCAGATCTTAAGCATAAAGTTCATACAAAAACCTTGTGTATGAAATCAAATTGTACGTTTATTTGACGCATACATCCGTGGCCAAATCTTGTAAGCCGACCGAAGCGTTGGCGAAAACAGACATTGTGATACTTGGTTTTTTATCATTTCGGGTCTGACCACGAATCCGGGTTCGAGTTACGCCTTAACGAAAGAAATCTGCGTGTTGACTTTCTTCTACAGTCTTTCAAAGCCTTCTCAGTAGCAACACCGTGGTGTCCTTGACGTTTAATAGCGGAGTGTCGAGTGAAGTACTTTTTGCCACGATCACAGGTATGTATCATCATCAGCCCTATATACTGTCCCACTGCTAGGCACGGGCCTCTTCTCACTATGAGAAGGGTAGGGGGTTAGCTAATATGTATACCTATAATATATTAGCTAACGGGATTAAGACCTACTAGTCATAAAAGATTAAAATCGTTTTCTTGTTTGAAGAATTATTTTCAAAGAACAATATTTACTCAGAAATACTTACTACACATTTCTAGCACACGTGTGTACCTACATGAATTATGTTTCGAATCTCTCGCATGTTTTGGGACAAATTTCAAACAAGTATCGTGTATTGCCAGAACCGAGAGATGAAAAATTGTATCTTATAATTTATGATGTCAGCTATGAAAATGGTTGGTACATTCTTTGAAGAAGTTTTTGTTGGGTCATCTGAATTTTTTAAAAGGGAATGGAATGGAAACCAATCTGAATTCATAATTAGTAATTTCATCATCATCATCACGATCTTTTATTGTCATAAAACCAACCGAGTGCATGTGGAGCGACGCGCAGTATATATGGTTCCGTTAACTTCCCTAGACTCCTTTACCAGTGTCCTAAGGATAAAAGGACTCGATCACAATATTCATTTTACACACTCATGCTTTTTTCCTGTCGGGGTAGGCAGAGACAACAGAACGCCACTTGCTCCTATCCTTACAAACCTAACGCGCTCCCTCTACACTCATTACTCTTTTCATACATGCTCGCCGATTTCGGGTATTTCGGAACTTTCCGTTTCTTAGGATGTCTCCAATTTGGCAATATTCATTTTATCGCTTGTTAATTAGTAAATCTCACGAGCCGATAAACTTTCATTGATAGTTTCTATATACCTAATACTGAGGTTTAGAAAATAAAGTTGGGCACACTTTAAAATTGGTGAGTGGAATCCCTGAATAAAAAAACGCTTAAAGTAAACTCTAGTGTATTTAAAAGACAGTAATCAGTGATCTTACTGTCTTTTAAATACACTAAGGTATTACGGATTGGCTAGGTGGAGTGTCGGTATATGCAATGTGGCTGGCAGCGGCTGGACACGAAGAGCCGAAAATCGGGCTTAGAGGCGTGCCATTGGAGAGGCCTATATCCAGCAGTGGACTACGTCAGGCTGAGGATGATCGTGATAATGAATCAGTAGTCTTTATTTGCATCACATAAAGACGATTTCTATATTGTGCGTGGTTCGACATGCAGTTGGCCAGATTTTAAGAATAATAAACTCTTGACGTATTAACTATCGTATACGCATTTACGCACAAGAAACAACTAAAACATACCTACACTTAGCCGAAAACCCAACTAAAATCACACGGTCATTTAAATAATATCCCAAGTGCGGTGCTCATAAATCGCTCGCACTGAACACCCAGTTTTAACCGGAGATTACCAGTACTTTGTGACTTTCACCCAGTTTCCAATCGGACAATATTTCCTTGCCTTGGTAGGCCCGAACTTTGTTTACTTATGGCGTTTCTAACCGCTCCGATTAATATTTTCGACTCTTTATTGGTTCTAAGGGTTTATTAGAATTTCAAATTCTTTGAGTGCGTTTTATTGAAAGGCGGTTAAATTTTGGTATTATTGGTTTGTTTAAAATACGGGATGAAAGTGGCAGTATTAATAATGGTGCGTTTCGTTTTGAGTGGCGACTCAAGCTTGTTTTATTGTAAAGACAGAGAATGAGAATGGAAATAGTCTTAGACCAGAAGAGCGTTGTCTTTTGCACCCGTGATACTTGGTTGCCATTTGAGGCATATGTGGGCATGGTGAGCCGCTGACAATTACGCTTAAAATTAAAATTTTGTACCGAATATTTTAGTATCGGACCATGCTTTCTATAAGTAATTCGAACTCACGACACTCGGCGCAGTTCAAGACAGCGAAGCGACCGCTTGAACCACTACACCATTCATATAGCCGATAAGAATTAGTGGTACCTATACTTTGTCTAAACATACCCGGCACCTCGCCACTATATTTTACAAGCCATTTAGTCCCTATATTTTATCATTATACAGTATTCCACCTAAATCTTTTCTTTTAACGAACGTCTACAGCAATGTTTAGACTAATAAAATATCTAACTTCTACTAACTTATTTCATTACATCGCATTGTAAAAACAAAATTTACAATACAAAGCTAATTTCGCATGCAAATGTCTTTAAACTGTATTTGCGAAAACGTTTTAAGTTCGCAATCAATTTACAATGTTCAATTTTACACTACATTTCCAATGTCTTCTATCTAGATGTTTTCTCTTACAGTGGGTGCTAACCAATTCAAAAGATAAAAGTGGATAAAACCAGATTAAAGCTTTTTGAGTTTGTTTTAAATGTAATTGTATTACGTGTAAATGAAAACGATTTCGATTGCTTGGGTTGTTTCTATTGCTATTTTATTTAAATTGAGTTTTAATGTGTTTTGAACTATTTCAATTTATTTCAATACATGTAGCGGTAACTATATACAAGTGAGGATATTTATCGCATAGACTCGAAGACAATCAACACTGTGACACCTGACAAACACATCACCATCATCATCAGCCTGCCATAGTCCACCGCTGAATATAGTTCTCTCCAATGGCACGGCACTGAGCCCGATTTTCGTATTTTCATGTCCAGTCGCTGCCAGCTACTTTGCGTATATCGTGACTTCACCTAAGGTTTACGATACATCCTGTGTCCCATACGACGAAGCTAAAATAAAATCCTGTATCGCGCAGTTAATGTTCGCCATTACCAATCCAAGTTTTCGTTGATTCTAGATTTAACACAGTGTTGTAGAGCCAGTGGCACCTTATAAAACTGCGGCGACATCTAACGGATAGGTTTGAGCTAACTACGATCCTGCCTTGCGCAATCAATGTTCTCACACGCGATTACCAATCCAATTTTTCGTTCGTTCTAGGTTGAACACAGTACAGAGCCAGTGGCACCTTAAAACTGCATGCTCTAAATTAGCAGATTGTTCATTAAGTCGCCAGCCGCCACAATCAAACACAGCAGCAGCAATATCTCCAGAAGAGCGGGATAAGAGTAAATCTTACGTAAGTGATACAGTCTCGGCTCTCGTTCCAAATAAATCGGCGGTCGGTCTAGCGGCCTCTGCTGATATTGCTTCAGCAGATGTGGAAGTAGGTAGAATGCTGATGTTGAATAGAAAGATCTAATCCAATTCTTCGTTCTTTCTAGGTTGAACACAGCATAGAGCTAGTAGCACCTAATAAAACTGTATGCTCTAAATTAGCAGATTGTTCCTTAAGTCGACAGCCGCTACAATCAAACACAGCACCAGCAGTATATCCAGGAGAGCGAAATGAGAGTAAATCTTACGTAAGTGATACAGTCTCGGCTCTCGCTCCAAATAAATCGGTGGTCGGTCTGGCGGCCTCTGCTGATATTGCTTCAGCAGATGTGGAAGTAGGTAGAATACTGATTTACGAAAAATGCATTCGAAATATGTATTTAATTCTGCTGATAAAAAATAGGGGTGTTGGCTGGCGCACAAATTATTATGTCGCCACGGCAACAGATCGGCAACATCTAGTATTCGTTGTATCCATTTACAAGTCACTTTTAGCATCGATATACCGTACCGCTGCTGATTCCTTGTTGAGAATTACACTACAAAAAAGTATTTTAATTTCAGAATTTTGCAGTAATTGTAATCCAAACTAGCTACAACTTAGTAACAGACTAAACGTTTGCATAGCCGCGGCCGGCGCAACGGGGGAAAAATCTCTATCTGTGTGGTTCACTTTTACATTCTATGAATCTATGAAACTTTTATGATCAGGTACATTTATGGATCTTACGCGCTTTAAATCATATGACAATCAAAATTCAACACATATACCAGAGAAGTTTGTATCTAATTTCGCTATCCTCCCCTATCTGCAAATAACCCGTAATATTACTCTATGAAGGGGAAAGCTGTATTGATAAATTGAGCAATCGACTGGGACGAAGACGGGAGGGTAGGGGGCGCTGCAAGCGACATAATAATTGCCACGGTTCCCCCACAAGATGAGAAATTCAATCTCGGACTATTCAACCATGCCTCGGTTTTTTTCGGTTCGAATACGATTCGATGTTTTAATTATCGAACGGAGTTTTTTATATCTGTTCGGGGCAGCTCGTGTATTCTTGGCGTTTCAATTAAACTGCCAATATTTATACAGGGAAGGTTAGCTAAACTTATCATAATCAGTTGTATCCTTATGGAATACAAATAAAAAGTAGAACATAATTCTATAAAGAAAGTTTGAAATGAGTTTTATTATATTCTCGTTAAGTTGTAAAATATTTTAAAAAAGGCAATGATAACATCAGGTGGCCAACAGCTGACGGCACGATAGAGGATTTTGAGTTTGAAACCACGGTTTCAACCGTTTGAAGACGTGGTTTCAAACGCGCATTTTGCGCATTATTTGTGAATCACAAAACACAAAAAGTTCATATTTTCACATTGCATATCGAATTTATTGCTTTGAGACCACACTTTTGATGTATAAATACAAACGTTAAATTATATCAAAAGTTACTCATTTCACTTTTAAGTATTTGACGTAAGTACTTAAAATTGAGTAAAAATACATAAAATGTAGCCTACTTTACCATCGAGCGTATAAGAACACCTCCAAACATTGCCCTTTTTCTTCGAGACGAGAAAAAGTTAAATAAAGGTAGTAAATATTTCAAGCAAAATTTACTAATATAACTGACCGCCCTCCATTAGACCTTAGATTAGACCGAAAATTAACAAGCGTCCCTCCGATCCTGGTCACAAACAGAACGGCACTCGGAATACAAACTCCGTTATATGCCTAATTTACCTACATTTTAATATTACATCAGCGACAGAACCCTTTGGGAGAACCCAAAACGTTTTTGCGGTGTGATACGCAGTATAGATGGGTATCGTGCCTATTTTAGGGGTAAATTAAATCTTCACTGGTCAAGTTACCCGTTTACAACGGTTCAATGTACTCTGCCTTTTTAATGTGGTGTAATTTGTGTTGGTTTGCCATTTATTTTATGTTTAAATAACTCATGCAATAGAGTAAATAGTTTTAACGTTAGCTTTATAAAAATACAAACAATTATCAGAAAAATAAGTTTAGTGTGTCACACGTACTGACACTCGTACCGTCCTGTGTGGAAATTGAATCTAGGCCTAATTCTCATATTTTTATATGACATTGAAATTATATTTTGAATGTACTCAGAACTTTATGACTCAGAAGCGGTATTCTGATAACCTAATGTCATTATCGTATAATTTGAAATAAACAGTTCGTCGTTGACACATATTTTGACATTTGTTTCAATTACGATCTTGTTACTATTTCATTCAAATATCAGATGAAGAAGAATTTAGAAGAATACGCTTTTTGTGACGTAAGTATGACACTGACATTCTATCGAAACTGTATTTATTTAGGAGAATTGGGCCCGAAATTGAACACGATGTTTTCGCAACTGACTGAACTGATGTCAAAAATTTCACATGAATGTTGGATAGCCTATTTATAAACTATAGCTTATAATATCATGCTATGAGCCGTAGTCTTAAATTAGGCGAATGTGTCTGCGGGTTTACCTAGATTAGATATGTTAGTATCTTATAATTACGAAACTACAAGACAATGGCAACATGAGAAGCAAGATGAAGAATAGCTTATTTATTATTTGGCAAAGTGACAGTATGGTTTGTTAACGTTAGAAGGCTCGTATGCTCGTGTGTACTTGGTAATTGGCTCTTTTAAATGTACAGTCGAACAACTTCCCGCTATAACACCATAAGGGCGAGAATCGCTCAGCAAGACACCGTCGCTTCCAGTTCCACTTAACACGCAAATTGACACTAGTATACAAAACCAGTTTCTAGTGTGCCTCGACTATATAAGCGAGCCAAGTGATTTTTTTTCAAACTAATGCAGCGCCGACTTGTTTGATTGTACATATGTGATATGCGATAGCTCATTGTCATCTCAACAATAGACTGCCACTCAAAAGGGTTACAAGAACCCACTGCGCATACTACTGTATTTTCAAAGTATGTGCATGTTAAATTAAATCATTATGATTATATTATAACTTGTACATATCCCCGAGGCCGTGGTCCGCTTACTAGTCTAACCATTTATTTTTTGTATTTGATAGAATATCAGCTTTTCTACAGAGCGATTGCCATCTGACCTCTGCAAACCAAAGGTCAAAAAAAAGTTGCCATATTCCATAGTTTTGATCATTATTCGAGGGGACTGACTTCCCGTAACAACTGTCAAAGATCTTCATGACAGCCGGGACTGACGGCTTAACGTGTTGTACAAGGCACGGGACAGGCGATAATTATTAATTTAATACCTACGCACTTAACTTTTAAAAGTCAGTGTTGCGCGTTGTGGATTCGAACCCGATGCCCTCTGCATAGCAGTCCGTTGGTATCTTCACTCAGCTATCGCTGCCCGCAAAGTGCTACTCATTGATAAGAACTGTTAATTATCGGTTAAAAACGAATAATTACGTTAAATAAGTTGGATGTTTGAATCTCAAACAGCTACTCCATTAACATCAACACTTAAAACGCCATACGAGATAATTATATCACACACAGACTCACACATTCAAATACACGAAACACATAAATCTAAAACGCGAGACGCCAACATTTGTCGTCGAAATTACGAAATTATCTCTTAGTAACAGTTTACAAATTATATCAAGATGTAGCTGAGTCTGGAGATAAACTACAGCTATATTTCAAAGAGAAGTCGCGGTTCTTGGGTTAAGTTTCAACCCTTACCCTTGGGAGATGTGGTGTAAGTGATGAGTTTTACTTCGAGAATGTTTTTTGGCTTGTCTCTTATTAGAAGCTATATAGGTATACATTGATTTTACTCATTTATCATTATCATCATCAGACTCGTTTACAATCTGTCTCACTGAGGGGCACAGACCGCTCCTCATTATGAGAAGGGTGCCATAGTCTACTACGCTGGCCAATTGTGGGTATGCAGACTTCATATATTAATCGAAACTATTCTGGAGACTCTCAAACGTGTAGGTGTAGTCACGCTATTTTCATCTCTGCCCTCCGTGGGATCTCGTGCCTTTCTGCGCAGTTAGTTTTTTCACTAGGCTATCGCTCTCATCAAGTATGGCTGTACAAGAATCTGACAGAGAAGTCCAAAGTTTGAAAAATCTTCCGTAAAAAAGAACTTACTTTACAGAAAATCAAAGAAATGCAGATGGGATTTTTTTATACTACGTTAACGATGGTTTAAAAACTATAAATAAACAGCATAATGTAATATTGCAGCTAAAGCTTATGATTTGGGCCAATCTAAGCACCGCTTACGAGTTTGAGACCTATTTCGTAACATCAATGATTGTAGTTTGTAAGCTTCCGATGAAATTACATGTCTTAATGATATTTTTTAATCATCATCTTCTTGCCCTGGGCCCAATCTATTTGGGGTCGGCGCAGTACGTCCTTCGCTTCCATTCTTTTCTGTCGCCCGTCATCTGATTATTTACCCCTTTCTCTTTCATATCCATCCTCACACAGTCCATCCATCTTTTCCTTGGCCTCCCTCACCCTTTCCATCCCTCTACCTTCATATTCATCACTTGTTTACCTATATACATATCATCTCTTCGCATAATATGTCCATACCAAGCCAAACGACTTCCTTTCACTTTCTCGTCTATAGGTGCCACTTTCAGACTACCTCTCACGTATTCATTCCTAATCTTATCCATTCTCGTAACTCCACACATCCATCGCAACATTCTCATCTCTGCCACATGTAATCGTTTTTCATTCGTCTTCTTAGTAGCCCAACACTCAGCTCCATACAATAAGACAGGCCTTATAACCGCTATATATATGCGTCCCTTGAATTTCAAAGGCATTTTAGGATCGCATATTGTGCCCGAGACCTGTCACCATTTCATCCATCCTGAGTTGATCCTTTGCCGAACATCTCGGTCAATTTCGCCGTCGTGTTTCAGGAGTGAACCGAGGTAGCGAAAGTCGGAGCATACTGGTAGGGGTATACCGTCGAGTGTAACCGGGCTTGGACTAGAGAGGCCGCCAAAGTCACAGAACATGTATTCAGTTTTGGTTCTGCTTATCCTAAGGCCTACGTTCTCCAGTCTCTGCCGCCACTCCTCCAGCTTGCTCTGCACCTCCTGTCCACTTTCTGCTACCAGGACGATGTCGTCGGCAAACAGCATGCACCAGGGTGCCTCTTCCTGTATGTCCGATGATATGGCATCCATAATCAACAAGAAGAGGTAAGGACTAAGAGCCGACCCTTGGTGCAAGCCTACAGCCACATCGAATCTGGCTGTGATTCCAGCTGCAGACCGGACTTGCGTGTGGCATTCAGCATACATAGCTTGGATCAACTTCAGGTACTTTTCAGGCACTCCTTTCTTCTTGAGGGCCCACCACAAGACTTCACGCGGTACCCGGTCATATGCCTTTTCGAGGTCAACGAATACCATATGCAGATTTTTATGCGCCTCCTTGTATTTTTCACAAATTTGGCGAAGTGCAAAAATGGCATCCACCGTACCTCGACCAGGCATAAAACCGAATTGGTTACGTGAAATCTCACTCTCTGCTCGCAATTGTCGCTCAATTACTCTCTCCCATACTTTCATACTATGAGGCATTAACTTTATTCCCCGATAATTGTTGCATTCTTGGACATCACCCTTATTTTTAAAAATGGGCACTAGGTAACTCCTGCACCATTCCTTGGGTACTGTCTCCTCATGCAACATCTTATTGAAGAATAAAGTCAGCCACGCCCATCCATCCTCCTCTAACACCTTCCATGCTTCTACTGGTATTCCATCTGGTCCTAATGCTTTCCCATTCTTCATTCCACTCACAGCCCGTCTTACCTCATCCTTACTTATTACTTTCACTAGTCCAATATTCTTCGCCTTGTTCTCAAGCATTTTGCACCAATCATTCTCTTCATTCATTAATTTTTCAAAATATGTTCTCCATCTTTCTTTAATCCTCCTCCTCCTCCATCATCATCCGTAAGAACCACTCCTGTTTCATCTTTCATACACTTGATATGGGATACATCCCTCGCCTTTCTCTCTCTAGCCTTAGCCAGTCGGTATAAATACTTTTGGCCCTCCGGCTTCTCAATTAATCCGTATATATTGTCAAGGGCTTTTGCTCTAGCTAAGGCAACGGCTTTTTTGGCTCTTTTCTTACATTCATCATACTTCTTTTTCTTACTCTCTTTCAACGAGTCATCACCTTCTTTCATCAGCTGCCATTCCTTAAACCTTGCTTTCTTTTCCTTGAGCACACTCTGTACTTCCTCTGTCCACCACCAGGTATCCTTATCTTTCATACGTTTTCCTTTCGATTCTCCTAAAACATCTTTTGCCACGCACTTCATACATTTACTCATCTCCTCCCAACTCTCATTCACGCTGCAATCCTTCATATCGCCCATCTCAATCATTTTATCTACCACTCTATTTCTGAATTCTACTGCACAATCATTCTTCTCTAACATATGCCATTTTACTTTTGGGGGTAGCTGCTCCTTGGTTCTTTTCGAGCTCAGCCGAATTTTTAATAATTAAACCAATATTGACATACGTAATAACTGGAATATAGATAGAACAGCAGCGTTAACTGCAATAAAAGTCATAAATAAATAACTATTATTATGCCATATACACAACAATTATGGTCTTATACCTGCATCTAAAAGGTGTATATAGGTACTAATTAGCTTCAAACCATTGTAAAATATTGAAGAGACACATCATTCAAAATAATTTAGCGGGTCTTAATCGCGTTAACTTATTTAAGGTATAAATACCTATTTGTTTCCGACGTTTCGCTCGTCTTGCACCAAGCGTGGTTGCGGAGAGACTCTGCGTGACCACGCTCGGTGCAAGGTTATTTTGTATGATGTATACAAATCGCGAAAGTTTAAAATCGATGAGGACACATCAAACAAGCAGACTTGGATTGCTTATACCAACTATAGTATCGACAGAAAACGATAAACATGTCGACGATTTTCACCTGTATTCGTCTTCTGTAGCAATTTGAAAAGAAAAAGTAAGATGAAAGACCGTCCAGATTAAGACAACTTCGGAAATTTGAAGAATAAATCAGTTTATTTTAGAAGAACTCGACGCATACTCTCAAATTTTTACTTTGTGCATAAAGTACTTGCAAGGAACACTAAATCTAATAACCTCTGGAGCTCCCGGCCACTGTTTTATGGTAGACACTTTTACCCCTGATAAGCGCCCGCCGACCGTAATACGGTGGTCTCGTACTTGTTCCGTTCAATGTTCAAATGAAACGCCAAAACAATGTTTCTCTTTTCAATGTATACCATTTTGAAGCGTATGAAACCATTGACATATCTATGCAATAAAAATACTTATCTCATCAGTAGTTGGAGTCATATCGCTCTCAACTTTTAGTACACTTTGAGGCATGCTTACATTATTTCGCTTCTAAATCATTTTTTTTCCATATATTTCTTATTTTAGGTATTTCAATAAATAGAATAACTAATAAATAATATTATTTGAATTTTCCTACGCTATGAATGCCTCTAATTGGTTTACATGTATTTTTCTACAATAACATGTATTTTACACTTTTGTTTGATAAAACCGTTTGAATTACTTACGCTTGTTCACAAAGTTAGTTAATTCTATATACACAATAAAGCAAATTTCATGTAGATTCTAAATATATATGTGTTGATTAGTGTTCTGAAGAAAATTAACGTCGAAATCGGCATTTCAACGCTGCCCGCCAACTTTCATCCATACGCTAAATTTGACGTGCGCGCTTATCGATTATATGACATTTGACGTTTGCGCGCTCGAGAGGGTAAGGATACTGGAACATGTATACTCATACGAAAGCATGTGGTTTTCTCACTTGGACAACTTGCAAACCTACCAAAATAATATGATCCGAGGCTGTCAAAACTCTTGTCATGGTTTCTGCTGCCATTAAAACCGCAGTTTCTTTTACTTTGTGCCATGCCAACGCATCGTTTGAGAGCATAAGGGAGGTATTTTTGAATAACGAAGGCACATTTTATTAGGCTCCAGGTAAAATAACACACATCGCTGTGTTTTTCCTGCAGCCTCCATTATTCAGTATCCAACGATGGGTATTTGTACCTATGCATATCTATAATGTTCATATTTTTGTATTATTGATTGCCTCCATGGTCCAGTGGATAGCGTATGCGACTGCTGATTGGAGGTACCGGGTTCGATTCCCGGGTCGGGCACAAGTGTTACTGGGTATTTCCGAATTCTCAGTAGCAGCACGAAGTCTGCTGAAGTACCCGGTAACGGCAATAGGCTCGCCCCCTATTACGTGGGACCTAACAATTCATGGTGAAATGTGGGTGTAATATTAAACCGCTGCCTACCCCTTTGGGGGTATAGGCGTGAGTCTATAAAAAAATATATTTTTATATGTATGAAGAGTCATACACCACCATGCCATACACTATTTAAAATATTATGCATATCTACTGGGATACAGCTCATATCTGATAGCAGTGATCGTAGCTAGTATCATTGTATCCATAACCATTACTACATAGTATAAAACAAAGTCTATCTTCTGTCTGTCTGTCCCTATGTATGCTGAAATCTTTAAAACTACGCAACGCATTTTGAAGATTGAGTGATTCAAGAGAAAGGTTTATATGTATAGCGGAATGATCAGTACGGAACGTCAATTGACTATGAAACGGAAGTGTGAAAGATGGCGCGCTTCGACAGAGTATAGTGACGTTCGCTACAGTTGAAGAGGGGGGATGACGGTTGACGTTCAACGGAGCAACGACAACCATCACTTCTCTTGGAGACTCCGGGCGGACAACAAGTACCTAGAAACTGTCACTCGTTTCGTATTCAGTAATAGTTATAGTCAGTCTTGTTAAATTTGATTTGGTGTGAACTTATAACAAACTGTGATGTGAAGTGTTGATACCGACCAAGAATCAAGCAACCCGCCAATATCAGAAGTGGAATAATGGACCAGCGCAACCACAAGGCGCGAACGAAGGCGACTGCTAACGCTGCCATGTTGGTGAATCGGCTTAGCTTGCAACTGCAACCGTGGTGAGCGTATTTTGTCTGATTTTTTTTATTGGTACTGCCAATTTTGTTTAGTGGCGGTAGTTGTAAAACATTACGCGTTTAACCTTGGAAATGTCATAATCGTTGTGGTGATATCGCCATCACATCGTTCCGAGTGTTGTAGGTTCGATTCCTACACGAGACTCTGAGTTGTGGAACCGTTTGACTTTTACGGTGTCGTGGTTCCCATGGCATGATCTCATGAATTATCTTCTTTTTAATAGCTTAAAGTAGAAAGACAAAAAAAAAGTGGGTAGTAACGGTTTAATTGCGAACTTTGTCGTATTTTAAGTTAGAGTATGATTGTCCGACTACCACAGTGAGCTAGCTATAGCGTAGATAGCGAACGGAGATTTTGATTTTGATACGCCAGTTAAAAAGAAAGCGATTATTTTTATTTCTTCATGCGAGGGTGGCTCGCACTCGCGAACCTTGTGATCATATTATGCTTGCTTGCAAATAGATTATCTTGTCTCGGTCTTACTTTGTGGACTGTAATTGTAACGAGAGTGAGCGTACAGGCCAACTTGCATTATTCCAAGCAAGTGCGTTTGAGTGAAACGTGCTAGTTATTGTTCTTGTGCAGTTGTAAAATTGATTTTAGAACCAATGCCCAGCTTTGGTTGGTTTTCTGCTAAATCTAGAACAATAACTCCGGTCCAGACTGTTCTTCGCAGGGCAGCGGCGCTAAAGTTGGTAAACTAATTGAATCGTACATACTAAGTTCATAGTGTAAGACTGTGCGGAGCTATTGCTTCTGATTATGCTGATTTTGCGTACAACAGCTTGTAGCTTTTATTTCTTAAATAGACGTGTGTACTGCAGTACTGTTTAGAAGAGTGCGGTTGGTTGGTTAGTGTAACCTGACCATAGTCAAAATATATTACTAGCGCCATTATTTTATCGACTCGTGGTGTTGATAATACGTAACGGTTTTCTTTTAAACGTGATCAGAGCCTAAGTAAAAAGTGACACTGTTACTCATTGTAATTCTGAGTTGTACAGACGATCTCGGTGTTGCAATTACACCTGCTTTTTTGTGTGCATAAATTTTTAACATGGTACATTAAAATGCTTCTTACTCATGATTATTAGATGGCACCACTAGAAAAAATACATTCAATTTTAAAATTTTCCGCGTGAAAATTACCTACTGTGTTTTTTAAATTTATGTGATATGCTGGGAATTTTTATCAAGTGCCCCGAGTTCTCTGGCCAATTCCAAGTTATGCTTAGGACGTTTAAGAGTGATAGAGTTTCTAGTAGAAGCTGTTAAACTCGATTATCAGACGTAGAAGAAAATGATTGAGTTATCATCGTAGTGCGTTACGATAATCAGTTTCAGTGATTTTAATTTTCATTGTAGGTAGAACTAGGTAAGTGGTCGTTAGAGATGATTGTATGCTTAACCTTATTCTCATTAAAGGGGTACTTTGTTAGTCGTTGTTGTGATAATTTTGTGGTACCCACGTTACTGTCAGTGTAGATCTTCATAAACTGGATAACATGGCTAAACATGCAGCCGTTTCTGCGGCTGCATGTTTAGCCATGCGTTTCCGTTGGTTGGACCGGTAAAGTGCCTTTCTGGTTAGCCTTGTTTACTCTTGAGCTTTTGTGTTAGTCATAGTCTCCGTTGGTGCGCAAACAAGATAGCTGTTAGTGCATTGTCATAGTATCACAAACGTTGTCTATCGTCTTGAACGCGAAAGGTCCCTAGCTGTATCGCTAATGATTAGGTTTGGATAAGCTTCGTATTTAGACTATCCATGACAAAATTATAACGCTATAAAGAATGGTTGGATACTTGGTAGTAAACTTAACATCTAGAGTATCAGCCTAGTAAGATTTCTTATAGTCTGCTATGTGATAAGGAAAACCAAAGCAACATGTTTAACAAATCTACTTTAAGATTACTTTGTTAAACGCTCGAAATGATTATCCGCGTGGTGTTGTGTAACCGGATGGTGGTTGCATTGCGTGATGTTGAAGACCCGATGGATGTGAGAGTATGAGCAATGCAATATTTTAATGAGTTTCCTATTATTTTAACGGATATGCGTGTTGTTCAACATGTCAGCTTCGAGAGAAAGAGTTAGTTGTGATTTTCATTAAAACCAGTAATGATTTTGATCAGAGTACCTTTTATTCCCCACCGACTTGTGCCAGGAATGGCCGAACGACTAGGATTGCTGTTCGAGAATTGTCTCTTAATCCTAGAGCGAAGAACATTAAAGTGTGGTTGTTGATCGCAGTCACGGATACCCTGCTACTCAAGTAGCTCTCATTTGATTTTTGATCGCTAAAATTATCTACCTCTGGTTTCTGTGTCGTATGACAAGAGCGTGTTGTGAGAATCGGGAAGTACTCATGGACTGTCGATTGGTTATCTCAGAACTGTAGTCGTTGCCTCTATGTAGCCAAAGGAAATCAGTTTGTCGACGACGACGAAAGTAGCTTATCAGTTCTCGCCATGTTTGCATTTGGTTTTAGTTTTTGTCAGTGGTCAAATCCAGTTTTGACATAGCTCATGGACAGTATGGACGGGAGTTATGTTCTGTGCAGTTGTGAAGTTGTAAATGAATTTGATAATCGCCCAAAATTGATGAAGTGCGGACGTTGAGTTGAGTCTGAAAGAACGGGTACTCTATTTAGTGGGTATACAATGGGACGAATCTTTGAAATAATAAAAGAAGATTTATTTCCTTTTTGGGTAATCCTGGTGACTAGCGCAGTCTGATGGCCGGCGCAGCCTGGTAGCTGGCGCGGTCTGGTGGCCGGCGTGACCTAGTGGCCGGCGCAGCCTGGAGGCCGGCGCGGCATGATGGCTGGCGCGGCAGGTAGCTGGCGCGGCCTGGAGGCCGGCGCGGCCTGGTGGCCGGCGCGGCCAGGTGACGTGTTTGGCGCGCGGCCCGTGTGTGGCGCGCGGCCCGTGTGTGGCGCGCGGCCCGTGTGTGGCGCGCGGCCCGTGTGTGACGCGTGGCCCGTGTGTGGAGCGCGGCCCGTGTGTGGCGCGGGGCCTGTGTGAGGCCTGTATGTGGCTTTGAGGAGCCTGGTAACTGGTATATCTAAAGCAAATCTGGCCGAAACTGGCAATGAAAGTGAAGGTAGTTTATTAAAGGAATTTGGTTAGAAGATGAAGAGTCCACAGACTTTGGCTTTAATGTTTCGGTTAACTTGGTTTGAAATATCTTAAAGTATAAAGGCCCACTTGAGGTCACAGAAGTTCTTTACGATGATCGTTATAATCGCAAAGCCCTTAATTCTAAGCATAACTGTAAGTACGCCACTCGACAGGTTGCGAAAAATGCCTGAAGGTCAAAGTACAACTGACGAAATTGAGGTAGAACAAATTAGTTCTGATATTGAAGAAAGTGTTAAAGTTTACATGATGATCGGATCGGACCGTACCAGAGGCTAACGTGTAGCCGTAGCTCGGTAGAAATCAGCGTCTACTAACTTAGTAGTCCGTGAGTAGGCGGTATTGCAGTCAGCTCTGGCGGAGGTCGGGTTTCAGTGGAAACCATAGAGTCCTGGAGAGACTCGGCGTTCCCATGTGGGGTTCGCAGAAAGTAGAGTAACTGGAGGTTACTGGGCTATGCATAGCCATGATCACATGTAGAGCTTAAATGTTATGGTTTACTTGGTTTGAAAAAAAATATCTTGAGAGATACCGCGATAGTGAAATGTCAGTTTTACTTTGAGTTTCCTTATTATTGATTTTAATACTGAAACTTTGTGCCAGAGGATCAGAGCATAACTGACGATCTTGAAGAGAGCAAAGTGTGAACCTTAATACTGACGAGACAAATAAATAAATAAATAAAATGTTTATTTCAGCCAATAATACAGATGTGTTTACAATATGTCTTATTTGGTCACAGCAGTTTTATGGCCATTAGTACAGACAGATTGAGTTAGCCTCTGATACTCAAACTAGGATAAGACCTGTATTTTGAGTTAACAGGGGTGGGTCAGTCTATCAACGTAGGTAAGTACATGAATCAGCTTTCGAGGTGGTTGGAGTTGGAGACATAAGGCAAAAGGTATGTAGTGAATAAAAATAGTAAATTTATTTTTAACTAATACAGCTTAGTCTAAGGTATTGAATGTGTTTATTGTGTTTCGTGTGGAGGTGTGTTAGTGGTTTGTTGTTGAAGGTGTGTTTGGTTGTTGAGGGCGTTTAGTGTTGTGTGTGGGATGTGTGCATGAGAAAGTTATTGTGGATGTGGTGGACATGGTGGTGGCGGTAGTGGTAGTAAAGGTGTGTTATTAAGTAATAAATGTTTCTGTTGATTCGTAGTCTTGGAGTTTCAGCCATTTCTGGAGCTTCTTCTTCGCGTGGCATTTGGTCATTGGGTATAGTTGTAGGATTCTGTTAGCTTTTGTACAGGTGGCTGCAGCGATAGTAGGAGTGTTGTTTGGCGAGAGTGGTTCTACAACGTATCATGGGGCAGATTCTATCGTGTCGTCGTTTCCGAGTACTTAAAGTTGGGTCATACTTAAATTTTGCATGGGTTTTTAGAATAGTCTGTAGGATATATAGTTGCGTTACTGTTAGTACTGGAACTTCCTTTTATAATTGTGTTGTGGGGTATCGAAAAGGTTTGTTAAACATGACTTTGAGTATTGCACGTTGGGACTTTTCTAGTTTTATGAGGTGAGATTCAGCTGCACCGCCCCAGGCTAAGATGCAGTAGTTAAGCAGTGACTCTGATAATGTATAGTACACCATTATATAGTTTTGAGGTCGGCGACTTGTCTTAGGTTCTTAAATACGTATATAAGTTTTCTTATTCTGAATGTTAGGCTGTTTATGTGCAAGTTCCAGCGAAAGTGTTGGTCTATTAGTATGCCTAGGTATTTGACGTGGTTGGTGTATTCTATTAGCGGGCAGTTATAGTTTGAGAGAGTCATCGTACATGTGTGAGCCTTGATGGTGAGAGTGTTGGTTGGGGGTAGGGATGTTGATCTCAGGGAGAAGGGGACTGAGACGGTTTTCGACAGGTTGATGGTGAGCAGGTTCTCCGAGAGCCCTCCCATGACCTGAGTGAGAGCGGTTTCAGCGTTAGCAGTTGCGTTTTCTCAGTTGCGTCTCTGTATGAGAAGTGCTGTGTCATCGGCATATGTAAATATTTTTCAGTTTTGTATTTTCATTTGGCATAAATCATTTACATACACGATAAAAAGTGTTGATGATAGAATTCCGCCCTGAGGGACACCTGCTATGAGCTCTTGATCGTCGCTTATAAGGTCACCAATTTTAACAGCTTGGGTGCGTTTGGAGAGATAGTCGGCTAGGATATTTAGGGCTGTGCCTCTTATGCCGAGGACTTTGAAAGGAGTACTGGAACAGAGACGGTATCAAAGGCCTTACAGATATCTAGGAAGATTCCAATACAAGGATCGCCTTTGTCCAGGTATTCTACAGTGTGCTCGACAAGGGAAGACACCGCGTCAGACAGTAGAAAACTAGGCTTACATGTTGATTGGTTGTGTGATTAAATGTCAGAGGTCGACTTGTAGCCGTAGATCAGTACAAATCGGATTCAATATAACTGTGAAGGCAGTTGTCCGTGAGTACACGGTAGGCAGACGACTCTGGTGTTTGATTGGTTGTGTGATTTGGATTATAAATTTGTAGCCGCAAATCAGTACAAATCAGATTCAATACATATATATAAATGGGTTTCGTAGGAAACCATAAAGTCCAGGAGGGACTTGGCGATCCTTGTGAGGATGCGCAGATAAATGGGTGGCAACCGAGTGACTGGTTTAAGTCCTGGTTTAGTAACTGGAGGTTACTGAATGGTGGCAACCGAGTGGCTGGTTGAGTGCCTGGCTTAGTAACTGGAGGTTACTGAATGGTTATGAATCACATGTAGAGCTTTAGTTATTTGATTTGATTATAACGTGAGTCTAAGGTAATTTACTGTATTGTCAGTGATGCTCTGAATCCAGCTCCTATAATAGTTAGAAATGTAATGTAGGAGGCAATTTTGTAAAAAAAATGATTGGCATCCTAACACTGGTTCAATTCAACCCTTACCTGGGTTAAGTCAGGAGTGACCGAGCAATGTGATACTGTGCGTGTAAAATGTTGTTACAGATTAACACACAGGGACGTGTGTCTTGTAGGATGGCCGTATCGGAATGATCAGTACGGAACGTCAATTGACTACGAAACGGAAGTGTGAAGATGGCGCGCTTCTACAGAGTCTAGTGACGTTCGCTACAGTTGAAGAGGGGGGATGACGGTTGACGTTCAACAGAGCAACGACAACCATCACTTCTCTTGGAGACTCCGGGCGGACAACAAGTACCTAGAAACTGTCACTCGTTTCGTGTTCAGTAATAGTTATAGTCAGTCTTGTTAAATTTGATTTGGTGTGAACTTATAACAAACTGTGATGTGAAGTGTTGATACTGGCCAAGAATCAAGCAACCCGCCGACATGTACATATAAGTTATGTCTAATAAGCATTGCACCCATGCGAAGCCGGGGCGGGTCGCAAGTTATGTATATTTTATACTTTGGTCTTAGGTTACTTCAAAACAAATAGGTACAATATAGTTGATCAGTTTTGTAACAAAAAATATATAGGTAGAATTTAAATGCGCGTAACATTTATGAAAATAAAATTAAATGTTGTACTCGTAAAGCTTTTGCAAAAGCTGTGTGGTATATTTTTATGTCGGTACTTGAATAGCTTTGGTACTAGTTATCGTAAATTTGACATGGATTATAAATTTTCTCTACAACAATATTTGGACGCTAATAAGCAAAAAGGGGTCACAAATTAAAAAAGTAATAATGCAAACGTGGTATAGGTCGGTTCATGAAAGATGACCACTGCGCAGAAATAATTTTTTAGGTCCCCGTGGAGGTGCGGGGTGAGGCGCGTGTGGAATGCCAATGGCGTGGCTCCGTTCTTGACGCATTCCCTAAATGCGTCAAGAATGGAGCCACGCCATTGGTGCACGAATGTACATATGCGCGACGGCCGCCATTTGTGGTCAACTTTCGTGAACCGATCTGTACTACTGTTGTTGCAATATTATTTGGTTTCATGTTACTGCCAAATTTAGTACGACTAATATTCTTGAAGAGACATGCGTAAAAAAAGAATGAAATTATTTCTTTAGAAAACCATTATGCATGACTTCATAAATTTCAATTTACGGGTGTGCGGAGCGAAATTTTGAAGAATATAAAACATTTATCACACTGTAAACTAAAAAAACTAGTCTAGATGAAAACACAATAGATTTTACCAAACATACAAGGACCATTTGTAAATGTCAACATAAAAAGTTTTAGTTGTAAAATTGAATATAACATTTTAAGTCTGTATAAAATATGATCATTGTACCAAAGGTCTTCAAATAATGTTTAGAACATAAATTTAAGAAATATTTAAGTAAAAATATTTAATGTTTTCTAAAGTAAGTGTTATACAGTCAATTCGATACTCGCGGTGGCAAGCGTTGCTGGCTGTTAACATTGATGTAACTTATATACTGGCAATTCACCAAACAGTGTGATTGATCATTGCCAGGACAAGAAGGCAAAGATCTCGTTGATGTTGATTACTACTATCACTAAAATAATAATATAAACTTATATTCCACATTTCGTGCTTTATGCGTGCGTATGCTTTTTTTATTGTGGTATTTTTCAGTATCAATCGAAAAACTTTACTATAATTACAGTCAAACACAGCGAATTAAACGTATGATGAAGTCTTGATCGATGCACTTCTGCTGTATGTTTCTTTGTAAATCCTTAAAAATGCGTCAAATGAAATTGTATAGCAACCGTGTCAAAAATTGAAACAAGCGAGTTATGTGAGCGTTTATGATTTTTTTATAAATATTTCATTGAATATTAGGTTTCAGGCGCTTCTCTACGCATTATACATTTGGCGCAGTCAATCTGGCACGATTATTGGAAACGGTGCTATACATTCTCATACTCTGATCATTGTTGCATCAACCGCGCGCGGTCACGAGTAACGCGTTTCTAAGAAATATTCTTTTAGTCTTCACTTAAAATCGCTACCGCTTCCATCGTAGGCCATCGGTAGAGCTGGTTGAGCGAGCTTGTTTCACAACAGCAATGAGTGTAGTATGTCAGCTGCCGATAAAATTTCATGTTTGGCTGACGTTTCTTTGTGAGGCCTAGGCCTAGGTATTGGTTTTCTTATTCCTCATTACGCCAGACACTTGGGAAACGGTTGAGTGTTTATTACGAACCTGTGATGAAAGCTTTGATGTTAGAATATTTTACTTCTGAATTGTTGAGGTGTTAATTGAAGAGTCAACTGTGTTGTTGTGTTGGTTAATAGTATTGATGTCTCGAGTGCTTGTTCATTGGATAGGTTTTATGTATCCTACATAGATAAGAAAGACAATGTTTTGCTTCATATAAACTAAAGTAGTAAGTAAACAGTAAAATAAAACACAATTTGAATACTTGTGTTTTATTTTACTGTGTTTACAAATAAATGGAGTTTTATCTTTATCTTGTTCGAGGACTACCCGTTTACTGACTTTTTTAATATAGCTTTATATCTGCTTAAGTTTCTAATCGCTTAAAACTGCATTAAGACTTGGTAACGCCTTTAGCGTGTCTTGACCTACAGGTGTAATAAGATCGGCAAAGTTAAGTAACTTTTGCAAAGGTCACTACTTAGATGTGTGACCGCTTGCTGCGGCATTTACATCAAAGCACTACCGTGCTTCACAGAACACGTAAAGCCGTAGGTCCTAATTCTTAGGCCATATCAGGGTGTTTGGTGTATAAAACTCAACATCAGAGTTGGCCACATACGAACAAATAAATACACAGGCTTGTATAGTTTCGTTTAATACAACATCTTCGCAAGTGTACAAGGTTCTTAGATGCTGAACCTAATTATTTAATGATAGAGAGTGATCACATATGTGTATAATAACCGCGGTTTATATGAATCGTGTCACTATGTCTAGAACATATAATAACGTGTTATCTCAAAGACTAGGTGGCACTTTGACTAATGGTAATCTAGGCCCCTGGTGTTAGGTTTATAATCTATTAATTAGAATACGTACGCTGTGTTTTACCCGTATAAATTTTAGCATACAACAAACTGTGCTATGGTATTAAACGAGATGTTACAAATCGTTACGTATAGTTATCGTTTCCTCCTGATCCCTTGGGAATTTTGGGAAATCCCTTCTTTTTCTGCTACGGTCCTGATGGAACATTTATGCCAAATTTCAGCTTCTTGTGCCTAATAGATTTGGCTGTAGCTTGTCAGTCAGTCAGCAACACAAAAAAATATATAATTACTAGAGGACGCCAGCAGCTACGCCTGCATTTTTTTTAATTTACCCGTTTTGGCCGATCCCGTGGGAATTTCGGGAAATCCCTTCTTAGTGCACCCCTACGGTTCCCAAGGAACATACGTGCCAAATTTCAGCTTCCTGCGCCCAATAGTTTCGGCTGTAGCGTGTCTGTCAGTCAGTCAGTAACGCAAGGATTTTATATATTAAGATATTAAATAAGTTATATGTCTAATTTACACAAGCGGTAGGCAGAGGTGTTAATATTAAACCCACATTTCGCCATGTATTTTTAGGTCCCACGTAATAGGGGGCGAGCCTATTGCCGACTGCTTCCGTGGTCCAGTGGATAGCGTATGCGGCTGCTGATCGGAAGTCCCGGGTTCGATTCCTGGGTCGGGCAAAAGTGTTACTGGGTTCTTCCGAATACTCAGTAGCAGCCCGGAGTCTGGTGATATGGCCGGTAACATATTATCTAAAAGTTCTAAAAGGTTATATAACCTTCCTTGATAAATAGGATAATCCAAGACGAAAAAAATTATACAAATTGAAGCAGCGGTTCCTGCTGCGACTAGCGCTTTCAACCAAACAAAACGAACTCTACGGCTTCATTATATTAGTATAAATGAAAGAATTCTC
This sequence comes from Euclidia mi, assembly GCA_944739405.2. Taxonomy (NCBI): domain Eukaryota; kingdom Metazoa; phylum Arthropoda; class Insecta; order Lepidoptera; family Erebidae; genus Euclidia; species Euclidia mi. The sequence continues at coordinate 25,171,636 of OX123182.2, forward strand.
CGTATGGTGATGGGTTCGAGAGTACAAAGTGGGTCTCTTAAGAGGCAACTAAAGAACACAAATCAAACAGTATCTTTGCCAAACTCGACATACAACCCAACTGGCCAGCGTTGTAAAGCAGGATAAATCCACTTATTGACGTACAATGCTGTTACGACGCAAATTTGGAGAGGCTTATGTCCAGCAGTGGACTTCGAAAAGCCAAATACGGCGGTAGACAATATTCTGATAGTTTTAATTAAAATCTAAATCTATTTTTTGAACAATTATTCATTATCATCGTCCTAGCCAGTTGAATCCAAGACTTCTCACATTGGAGCCCGGGGTCCGCTTACAAGTCTAATCAGATTTGACAGAATATCTCCGTACCTCAAAGGGATAGCGATATTATATGGTTCTTCTTGGCCAAAGGTCAAAAGGTCTATTGCGCATTCGTGGATTTGGAAAAGGCTTACAATAAAGTGGTGAGGAATGAAATGTGGTCGGTACTGTCGATGTATGGGGTGAACAGCAGCCTCATACGAGCTCTGAAATCCCTTTATGAAGATTCTAGAGCTTGTGTGAGGATAAATGGGTCGTACACGGATTGGTTTACAATCGAAACAGGTGTAAGACAGGGATGTGTAGCGTCGCCGTGGCTGTTCAACCTCTTCATGGACAGTTGTTTGCAAGATTTGAAAAATAGTGACTGTGGATTAAGGATGAATGAGTTACTTGTCAAATGCCTCCTTTATGCTGATGATCAGGTTATACTTGCGTCTTCAGCGGAGGAGTTGCAGGAGATGGTAACAATCATGCATGGTGCGTTAGAGAGGAAAGGAATGAAAGTAAATGTAAGTAAAACGAAAGTTATGGTTTTTGAAAAGGAGGAATGCGTTACGGCTTGTAATGTTATGATCGATGGACAGCGAGTGGAGCAAGTGAATGAGTTTGTATATTTAGGTACGCTGTTTACAAGAGATGGTAAGAATGTAGAAGATATTGAAAGAAGAGTTAATGCAGGTAATAGAGTGAATGGAGCTCTGAAGGCGTTTATGAATAGCCAAAACGTGTCCAAAAAGGCACGTTTGGCTGTCCATAGAGTGGTGTTAGTACCTACTCTTATGTATGGTAGTGATAGTTGGGTATGGCAGAAGAGTCATGAAAGTAGAATAAATGCTGTAGAAATGAGAGCACTGCGAAGTATGTGTGGTGTTTCTTTGACTGACAGAGTAAAGAATTGTGTGATAAGAGAGTGTTGTGGGGTAAAAGAAGATGTAGTGACAAGCATCGAGAAAGGTATGCTAATATGGTTTGGACACGTGGAGAGGATGGTTGACGAAAGACTGACCAAGCAGATATATAAGGCAAGTGTGGAAGGGACAGGACGAAGGGGAAGACCTAGGCGGACGTTCTCTGACCAGATTGGAGACATCCTAAAATCAGGACAGGTTAGAAGCACCCTGAACAGAAGAGCATGCATGAGGAATCTGATGGGAGTGAATGAAGCAAGAGAGATAATACGTTAAGATCGTTGCAAATGGCGCTCCGTAGTCTCTGCCTACCCCTCCGCGAAACAGGCGTGAGTCTATGTATGTATGTATGTATGTAGACCAGTGGGTATCAGTTTATTTTAGGGTACCTACTGACTTTTCGTAAAGACTGTCAAAGATCTTCATGACAGTCGGAACCGGCGGGTTAACGTGCTCTTCGAGTCACGGGGCAAGCGATAAGTTAGTGTGCGCGCCTTAGATTCGAATTCAACTGCACAGCAGCCTGTTGGTATCGCCACTCAGCTATCGCTGCCTACAAAACGAATAAATTTTGAACGTTTATTATTCAGCTGAAAATGAAACACTTAATTTGCAAATGAGTCGAAAAACTAATGTGAGAAGAATTAATGAGTGGGTGCCTATAACTTATATTATATGTGCTATAACGAAACTTTTCTATCCCTAGCAACATGACAATAAAAACGTTTAAAAGTGACAACTATTTATTAACCTAAAAGACTTAACCAATTTAATATTGATTATAAAATAATAAACAGAAAGGCGCCTTTTTGTCTAGACAAGCGCCTACTAATAACAAAACTTACGATTATTTTAGCTAATAAAATATGTTTACTGTAGCTGTCAACCTCCTTAATATTGTTTTAACGATTATCTGTAACAAAGAAAATAAATTCATTGTTTAAGGTTACAAGTTTGGTAAGCAGTAAACACATTTATACAATAAGTATAGCATGTATTGTTAGAAATATTGCTGGCTTCAAAGAAAGTCTCAAATATACTTATCTTTTTGCGTTATCCCAGTTGCATTCCAGAAGGCCAACTCTCGTAATTTATGACATTGAAACTATATTTTGAACGAAATGAGATTATATTTTGAATTGACTCAGAATCGGTATTCTACTAATTTAATGTCATTATCGGCTAATTTGACTTCTACAGTTCGACGTTAACACATAGTTCAATTTATGGTCTAGTCACGATAACATTCAAATATAAGTTAGTTTTGGAGAATACCATTTGTGACATGGGTATAACACTGACATTAGATCGAAAATGCATTTTGAACAAATATAATTAGGAGAATCGGGCCTCAGACCTTCACCCTCAGTCGGCTATTTAGTCTTATCAGATTTGAACGATAGTTAGAGCGACTGTCGTCTGACCTTCACAACATAAATTCGAAAATTCAGTCGTACGCGCTATATGAAACCCTCAGCATGGCAGTTCGTTAGTATCTCCATTAGGCTATTGCTGTTGTGCTATTCATATAGCATATATTATTATTTTTATTAATTCACCTACTTGTTGCGTTTATCTAAGTTCTCATAAACATCAGAAAGAAAAAGAGAAAATAAAGGAAGGTAAAAATGTCACGTGTTTCTTTTTCATAATAATTCAACCAATCTACCTGTCTTAAATCACGTCGCAAATTAGTTCGCAACTGGGATGCTCTTTACAAAATGTACAAAGTTGATCACGAGTTGTCGGGAACAAGAAAACATTAGTTGTACAATTTCATAACCGCCGGTCTCTGGGCACTTTGTGCTCCCATAAATTAACAATAGTTAAGCCACTCTTTACAGAACAAATTAGCCAGTCTCGATAGTTGCGAGACTTGCCTGATATTGGATAAAGTTGCAACTATGTTTGGAAGCGGAGCGAATTTTGCCAAGCATTTACTGATTATTTATATAATGTTTCTAGTTTGTCTAGTGTATAAAAGCGGCGATAGCCTAGTGGTGTACGTAACGGACTGCCAAGACGACGGTCTCGGGTTCGATCCCCAGGTACCCCGGGCACACACCTCTGACTTCTTGAAGTAATGTGTGTTTTAAAAATGTTAATTATCGCTCTTTTAATAAAGTGCCCGGTAAATGGCAATAGGTTCGCCACCATTAAATTGGGACCGAAAAATAACTGACGAAGTGTGTGTGTGAAATACACCTCTGCCTACCCCATCGGGGATAAAAGGCAAGAAGTTATGTTATGTTATGTTCTAGTTTGTTTTACATATAATCTTAGTTTATTTATACGACTTAAAAATTAATTTCAGTTCCCATTGCGTTAAAAAGGGCATTAAAGTATTTGGTAACAAGTGAATTTTCAGAATTCTTTTGTTTCTTGATTTAAATTGTTTTTCGGGATATATACCACATACCTTTGTTTGGAGTAACCGATATTTCGGCACTGTTGCAAGCGCCATGTTCACGGATGTACTGAGGGTATTGCGGGTAGATGAATGTTACGAGCAAGTATAACGGTCTATCCGCTTTCTTACTCGTTTTTTGCGTACAATACCACTGCCACTGTTTTCACTATCGCACTGTACCCGATCACGACATACTACACTCACTACGTCAGTTCGCGGTTTGAGTTTTTTCGTTTTACGGGTTTTACATAGATGCACCACTGGATGCCAGATACTCGACAGTTGAAACCCATCCTCTCTATTGAAATTATTGAACTTTTTAATTTCAATAGCCTCCCTAATCATTCGAGGTATTTAGTGGCGTTCTGTCGAAAGCACCTGAGGGTTGTGTAGCTCAATCCAGTGGTCGGTACCCGAGTCTAAGGTGACTTATGGCTGACTTATGTGGCTCGTTATTTTTGACTGCCCTGCTGTGTTCCTTTATCCGGCAAGAGATGGTGCGTTTCGGTTGTCCTATATAGGAACTCCCACAGCTGCAGTCAACTTTGTAAACACCTGGCTTTTCTAATGGCAGACTGTCTTTCGGCGTTCTTATATATTGCGAAAGTTTCTTAAAAGGAGTGAAAATTGTCTTAACTGAAACTTTGTTAAGAATATTGGCGGTCTTATCTGTCACTCCTTTGACGTACGGTAAGTACGCTGGGTGTCGTTCAACCTTGAAGTCCAGGTGTTTTTTAGTATGTCTGGGTTGTGTGAATCGCCCACTGTATCCGTTTTTGTGTAGAACGTCGCTTATATGCGAAAGTTCCTTGCCCAAATGTTCCTCGTCACACAAGCTATATGCCCGGTCGGTAAGCGACGTTATAACGGAATTCAGTTGATGTGGGTGATGATGTGAGTCGGCGTGTAGATAGCGATCTGTGTGTTTTGGCTTTCTGTATACAGAGTGGCTCAATGAACCGTCATCACGTACGCCAATCATAACATCGAGGAACGCCATTCTTCTGTCCCTTTCGATTTCATAGGTAAAACTCATTTTACTGTGGATGCTGTTTAAATGTGCCAAGTACTCTTGAACCATCTCTTCATCGCCTTCCATAATACAGAAAATGTCGTCCACGTACCGTTTCCTTTTTACACTTAATGGGGCAGTAGCAATGGCTTGGTTTTCAAAATGTTCCATCCATAGGTTGGCTATCACTGGAGCTACCGGGCTGCCCATTGCTACGCCATCAATTCGTAGGTAGTACTCACCTCTGTATAAGAAGTAATTCGTGGTCAGGCAATGATGTAGTAGGTTGGCATATACCACAGCAATATGGTCCTCACTGATCCTACGTCGAATTACCTCCATGCAGTCTGTTATCGGTACATTTGTGAAAAGCGATTCTACGTCGAAACTGACCATCACTTCTTTATCACTAACGTTACTCTGCCGTAGAATCTCACTGAAATGTCGGGAGTCTTTGACATACGATGTTGTTCTACCCACCAATGGCCGCAGGACCTTAGCTACGAGTTTAGCTAGTTCATAAGTAGGTGAATCCACTTGACTGACTATAGGCCGTAAGGGAACGTTGTTTTTCTGCACCTTTGGCAAACCATACAGTTTAGGGGGTAGAACATTACGTGGTCGCAATAAATGGGTCACCGTATCTTCACCGATCGCGTGCTGGCACTCCTTGATCAGCCTTTGGGTACTACGGTTCAATCTAGCGGTCAGGTTATAATTTACCTTTTTATACGTGTTGACGTCACTTAACAAATGACGCATTTTTTTCGTCATATTCACTCACGTTAATGACTACCGTCGCGTTCCCTTTCTTAGCTTTTAGGACAAGTATGCTCTCATCTTCACGGAGTTCACGTAATGCGACACGTTCAGCCACGGTCGTGTTAGCCTGAGAAAGCTTTGCTCGACGTTAACAGACAGCAACGTCTTATCGTAAAACTTTGGCCTCCTCGGACGGTATTTTATTCCGTCGGATAACCTCCTCAACTGTGCCGATTACTTTTTAGTAAGGAACATGACTAGGTGTTGGGGCGAAATTTAACCCTTTCTCTAATATCTTGAGTGCAGCTTCCGTCAACGTTTAAGGCGCTGTTATACCTCAGAAGCCGTGAAACACCTAATTTTTCGTCGCGCGTCTAGCCATAACGGTACATATTACAAACTAGCAAAAAATAGAGCTTAAAGTCAAAAGTCTGAACAAAAGACTTTTGAAAGAATTTTTCATGTATGTAAAATAGAATCACGGTAAAAAAATCAAAAAATCGAGGCAGAAAATAATCTTTCGTCTCACTGTTTGCAATATTTTGATCGTAAGCTGTCATATTTTATTTGATAATATTGTAGGAAATCTAATGAACTAAAGAATTACCCTATTTATTTTTATATTATACGTGTATATTTTGTAAAATTCAATAAAATCTGCCAAACGTCTATGATTTTGACGCTCGGTAGATCCCATCAATATCAAACGCTTCAGCAATTTAAACCTTATTAGCATAAGCGGTGTACTGAGTGTCAGTTGCTAGTTTACGCCCCGCCCAGACCTCATCATTCGGCTATGAGCCCTGTGAGAGATAGGTCATGTCGCTTGCGTCTCCGCTGCACGAAATTTTACGTAAACCTGTTTGTTATTATAATACGCCGATTTTAGTTCGTAATTTCATGTTTTATGTTATAGACTGAATACTTTGAATCAAATAGGCTTTTCATGCAACTATGGGCACATATAATTAGGACCTAAGTTTATACTCTTGTTGGGTTTAATTTGTAATGTGTTATTGTTTCTGTGCTTATAAATATATAATTAGAAGAATAAAATATGGACAATTAGAGAAATGAAGTTCTACGAAGGATTTGTACAAGAAAGCGTCGTAATAAATTAGATTATGAAATATGTAACATTTTTACACAAATTATTTTCATAAGAGTCTTTTATGACTAACTATGTTATAGATTATCGATTATGCATAATATAATTGTATAAATTATTCTCACAATACATAGCTGCCACAGTTTTCAATTTTTGAAAGAGTAATAACATAAAATCGAATCATTTTATGTACCTATATCCTATATTGCAAATTCATTAGCTTGTCAGAGCGCCTGGAGCGCTAAGATGCCGCCACGCTACGGCGAACAATAAACAGCGCTAATATGGCGCTCCGCAATCCGCACACAAGCGGTAACGAATGTTGTATTATTGTGTTGTGAACATAAACCTATTTAGGTACATCGGGTAAAACTGTGATTATTCATAAACTATTAGGTATGTCTCAGTACATCTAATATCTTTTTAATTTCTAAAATCAATCATTTATAAGTAAGAAGGTGACTTCTCTGTTTGCTATAACACAAGATATAGTATTTTTTTAATAATAAAGTACGTAACTAATTATCTTTATTGTAATTACAGTGAAGATAAAGATAACAGTTCTGCAACGTCTTACACACATTTGACTGCAGTCATTCCTAACACGATCTGTTCAAGAGCTAGCCAAGAAATGCCAAACAATTTTTTTAACAAATTTGACTCAAATTCCGTAGTGATAAGCAAAAATTACAAGAGGGATAGCAGTGACTGGTTTGAATTGCGTAAGAATATGTTGACAGATTGAAATTTTGGAATAGTGGTAAAAAGAAGAGATAACAGCAGTAAAGCTAACTTAGTAAAAAATATTTTGTACAAATAAAATATTTGCAATGTAAAATCAGTTGCGCATGGAATCTAAAATGAACAACTGGCTTTGCAACAATTGGCGAAGCAAGAAAATGTAACAATCGAGCCTTGTGGATTATCCGTTTATTGGTGCCACGCCAGATGGATTAATAGGTCCAAACACGATTGTGGAAATTTAATGTTCTAGAGTTGCCTATAAGAATGGCCTAGAAAATAGTATAAGAGCAAAAAAATACAAATATGGAAACAAGATAAAAAAGTGAACTGACTAGTCTAAACAAATATTGTAATCGTTATTACCAAATTCAGGGGCAACGTCAGGTTCCACACGCAAACAAAAGTGTTTATTTGCTGTGTGGAGTGGCGAAAGTATACCACTAAAAATAGAAATTATAGAAAGAGATGATGTTTTCTGGAAGAACAAAAACTTGTGGCGTTTTATATGAATTGGCAGTTGCCTGAAATTGTTGATTCTCGTCAAGCTCAAGGGATGGCATTGCGAGATCACGGAGAGGAAAATGTTTCATCAGTGCTTGAAATTTCTACAATACCAAGCCGAAAAAGGAAAGTAAATGAAACTGTGCCTCGTGAACAACAGCAAATAATAAGTATTGAAGCCTTATCACCTCACACACTGCCTTTAACATTCGATGAGAATAAAGAAAACCTGCCGGGTTGTAGCAGACAGCTAACTTTTGATGAGCTGTAAACTCTGTATTTCGTTAGTAAATGATAAATGAATATAAATTGGTGCATAGGGTTCCCACCAAGAGGGTGCATAGGGTTCCCACCAAGAACTTAGGGTCCCAAGCCAACCTCACCTGCAAGTGGTGCACCTGCCGATCAACGGACGAGGCTCTGGCAAACAAAATATCCCGATAAGGGGCAATAGGCTCGCCACCTATTACGTGGGATCAAAACTCTGGCGAAAAGTGGGCGTTTAATATGCCTCTGCCTACCCCTTCGGGGAAACAGGCGTGACTCTATGTATGTATGTATGAATATAAATAAATATCTTTTAATATTTATTTTCTTTGAAACAACACATATTTGAAGCGAAAGAATTTTTTTATATTTTTCCATACAAACATGTATGATGAGAGCTAATGAAAAAGCAGTAACTCAAATTCTAATTCTATAATTTTCTAAGCGACATAGCAGTATCTAATGAATAAGGTATATCCACATATATTTTTGATGTTTCATCTATTTTGAAAAATACTAATGGGTTGGGTTTCGAAACGAGTCGCCTGAATTTGAGGGTATTGGTAGTGTAGGGGGCTTAAGGGAGTTCGTTTTAATCCCCTAAAAGTAATTTTGGCTGCCGGAGTTGCGTCTAAATATTTTTAAACAATTTCCAAAATTTCATAAATACTTCGGCAATTATGCAAAACGGAACGTAGTTTTTATACTTTAGTACAGTTTTACAAATGTCATTTTTAGGTTTTATGTGAAAAACGTGAAATGAAACGCAAAACTGCCATCTTGGAATGATCATACTCGTATTGACAGCTAATGTCAAATTTGTGCGTCATTGCTTTCGAGTGCCTAGGGTTAGGTGCGACTGTAATAAGTAACTAAATAGGTTATGTTAGGTTCTCTTTTGACCCTTAATCCGAAAATAGGAGCCCTTCGCAGGGCTCCGTCTACCTTAGTTTATCTAACTAGTTTGATAAATGTGGAAGTTGGCAGTGTCATACACACCGATGTTTGGAGATTTTTTTTTTCAGAGGAAACCAAGTATTTGCGGCAAGTGAAAATGCTGAGGGGGGTTTCAAGACCTTCCCTCCTCCCTCTCCAATCACTCACAACCCCTAAAAACGGCGACGTATTTCGAAACCTTTACCGTAATAATTATACCTATAATAACAATAAACATCCATAAATAAATAAAAGAAATCAACTTTTACTAAACTTCAATTATCTCGTAACTCGCTTTAGTTGAGATACGGCTTTTGCGCTTAGTAGAGCAGTATTGTGTTTTTAGGGTACCGTAGCCAAAAATTGTAAAAACGGAACCCTTATAGATTCGCAATGTCTGTCTGTCTGTCCGCCCGTATGTCACAGCCAATTTATTGCAAAACAGATTTGAAAACTGGCCGGAATGGAATTAGATGTAGGTATTCTATAAACCGCTTCACTATTTTTATACAAAAACAAAACAAACATAATAATGGCCTCTCCATACATGGAACTGACTTAATTATTTTTATCATCTTACGGCACGTAGGTATTTACCTACTTTCGTCAACTATTAATACCTTTAACGTCTAATGTAAACCAGTTTTGCTCATGGCTGCACTGAGAACAAAAATTGCGCTATGCCTATATTGTACAAACAGATTGATGTATGTAAAATAAATTTTAATATCAGTATCTCAATTCAATATGCTAAAACGTTTTGCTTGCGATTTTGAAATATTGGAATACGGATGTCGCGAGAATACGGCTGCACGCGACGAAAATGAAGGGGGGCGCCTCGCAGTAGACGGAGCTAAGCTCCCTTCACCTCCCCTGCTTCACCCCCTCATTTACCAAAACAGTCGCTTAGGACAGCGCCTTAATCGGATAGATTTATCACTGTGCGTTCAATATTTGACTTTTCCTTGTGGGGGGTAGATGGATTTTGTTTCTTCATTAAGAATTCAAACTTACGGTCTTGTTTCAAGGCTCTAAGTTCTCGCGAACGCTGTGCCTGTAGATAGGTGATGCGATCACAGTTATCAAAATCATCTATTGTCAACACTTCACTGCACTTCAGATATTATTTTTTATATTTATTTATTTTATACGTTATATTTATTTTATACAATCCGTTTGTATTTTGTCAAGTTTGTAGTAAAACTCCAGTTATACTTCTTAGAATATAATTTATATATTTTTATTTCAGATATAACACTGTACAGATCGTATAATATTGCCGAAGAGCCACCGTCCGTTCGGTACCGTCGCCAGGAATAGAATGCCGGCTCTCGCCAACCGCCATTTTGAATTATTTCGATAGTGATGTGACTCGGACGAGTCAATCGACTACAAATTATTAAATTCCAGTCGATATTAATTTTAATAAAAATGGGGACCTTACACTCGTCCATTCTGATCTCGTGTATGTCCCCATACACGCAATCAAGCAAACTTAAGATAAACCTTACACTCGGCGAGAGGGGGCACTTACAATCACATTAAAGAATCCTGTAAACCCATCCAATTCTTACAGGCTTGGTTACACGTTATCATTGCCGCAAACCCATCCAATTCTTACGACAACGATAACATACACAAATTTAATTCTGCAAACCCACCAAATTAAATGCCATGCTTGCTAACCCATCCAGTTCTAGGAAGATTGACATTCACCGACGTGCAGTGCCTGCTAACCCATCCAATTCTAGCAGGAACTTCTACACCGCTTATAAAAGCTTACAATCCTGGTCAACCCATCCAATTCTGACCAATACATTTTATAAATCGCTTATAAAAGCTTACAATCCCGGTCAACCCATCCAATTCTGACCAATACATTTTATAAATAATGCAATGCTTGCTAACCCATCCAATTCTAGCAAGATTGACATTCACCGACATGCAGTTGCTGCTAACCCATCCAATTCTAGCAGCAACTGCTACACCGCTTATAATAGCTTATAATCCTGGTCAACCCATCCAATTCTGACCAATACATTTTATAAATCGCTTATAAAAGCTTACAATCCTGGTCAACCCATCAATTCTGACCAATACATTTTATAAATCGCTTATAAAAGCTTACAATCCTGGTCAACCCATCAATTCTGACCAATACATTTTATAAATCGCTTATAAAAGCTTACAAACCTGGTCAACCCATCAATTCTGACCAATACATTTTATAAATCGCTTATAAAAGCTAACAATCCTAGTCAACCCATCAATTCTGACCAATACATTTTATAAATCGCTTATAAAAGCATACAATCCTGGTCAACCCATCCAATTCTGACCAATACATTTTATAAATAATGCAATGCTTGCTAACCCATCCAATTCTAGTAAGATTGACATTCACCGACATGCAGTTGCTGCTAACCCATCCAATTCTATCAGCAACTGCTACACCGCTTATAATAGCTTATAATTCTGGACAACCCATCCAATTATGACCAGAATTTTCACATAGCAAAATAGACATGTTATAAATGCAATGCTTGCTAACCCATCCAATTCTAGCAAGATTGAGATTTACCAACATGCAGTTCCTGCTAACCCATCCAATTCTAGCAGCAACTGCTACATAGTAATACGCTTATAATATAGCTTACAATTCTGGTCAACCCATCCAATTCTGACCAGAATTTTCACATAACAAAATAGACATTTAATAAATAAAATCATGGCTACATTGATAATTGTATCGTAATTTAGTTAATATATACGGTTTTACAACCAACAGTGCAATATATCAGCTCATACAATAATTAGCACAATATGTGTAAAACACCACTATTACTAACCATTTAATTTTTAGCACAAGTTAACAACATATTATTATCATAGCGACATAATATACACAAGGAATTAATATAAATTAGAATGATAGGCTGTTTTATCACTGCTACAAAAATAAGCCTATAACAATACAGCTCTGGACTGTACCATTAATACCTAGGTACATTAATATTATTTTAAATTAATAATTGGGCGGGGGGGGGGAGGTGAAGTCACTCGCGTCAGCAGGAACTACCATCTTTTCCTAGACCCACCCTACACGTGCCCCCAAAAAAAAAACTGTTCGGTCAAATGGGCTATCGGCTATACATTCACCCCAAAGGACAACAAATAAAAGCTACCGCTTAGTCATTAAAAACCTCCACCATAGCCAACAACCACCAAAGATTGTGAGCTACAACAGAAATCCTATGCAAGTGTGGTAGCCGCCGAGACCGTAACGCAGTCAAAATCTACACTAGCTTCTGATAACTCCACTGATATTACTGGCAATCAACGAAATCTGACTCTTGAAAGCATACTCATAAAACAAAGTGAGACGATTGATCCCCTAATTCAACAATTCAAAATGTGCTCCATGTTGGACCTTATCACAACTCTCATTACAAAACAACAAATTACTTCTCTAAATCTTGCAACGTGGAACATTAATGGCCTTGCACCTAACTCTCATGAACTTGAAGCATTCCTCCACTCCAACAAACTTGATGCATGCCTTATATCCGAAGCACATACAACCAATCGAAGCCGAATCTGCATCACCGGATATAGCGTGTATTTTACCTGCCACCCGGATGGCGGAGCTCATGCTGGTTCTGCGATTGTTATTAAAAATAGCATAAAACACTGCCTACTGCAGCCGTACGCGACTAACCACCTACAAGCTACCACAGTGCGCCTAGAAGACGGCTATGGTCATATGAACCTCTCGGCCATATATTGCCCACCGCGACATTGCATAAAAGAAGTCACAGAATATTTCCAGTCTCTGGGGAATCGCTTCATAGCTGGTGGAGTCTGGAATGCTAAGCACACCTACTGGGGATCACGAGTAACCGTTACAAGAGGTCGAGAACTAAAAAAAGAGCGTCGATTCCAATCGACTTATACCATTATCTACTGGTGAACTGACATACTGGCCCACAGACAGCAACAAGATACCAGATTTGTTGGACTTTTATATCACCAAAAATATTCAACCTCTTTACGTTCACATAGTATCTAGCCTCGACGTCTCCTCGGACCATAGTCTAGTGATGCTGATGATAAGCACAACAATAATTTACTGTGTACCCTATAATGAGAACCTGTACAATGCAAAAACGGACTCGGGTAATTTTCGTGAATTTCTGGAATCCAATATAATTCTTAAACTTCCACTGAAAAATCCCGAAAACATTGACCACGCGTGCCCATACATCACCAACCTGATACAAGTAGCGGCTTGGAAAAACAATCCCACTCTAGAAACACCCAATCGTAGAAAACTAATTCCAGTTGATATCCGCAGCAAGATATCTGAAAAGCGCGGACTTCGCAGAGTGTGGCAACATTCACTCAACAGAGAAGACAAAACACAACTCAAACGGGTGATCACTGAACTAAAGGCTGCTCTCGCACAGGTTGCAAATGCATAGAGTCTACCAAAAGATAAGACAAAGTCTCGAAAATAAGGAGTACTGCTCAGCAGCATTTCTCGATGTCCAACAGGCTTTCGATCGGGTTTGGAACAAAGGCCTATTGTGCAAAATAAAGAGGACCCTGCCCCATACATTTTACCTTCTTTTGACATCATATTTAAAAGATGGAACCCTCCAAGTCAAGCAACGCGGCTCCAGATCCCCTCCGCACACTTGCGATGCAGGAGCGCCTCAAGGCTCGATCCTTGGCCCAGTGCTGTATAACATATTTGCTCACGACCTACCACAAGCCCCCAAACGTAATTATTGCGATGCCTGAGGATGTCGCTGCATTTCTGACATCTAGTAGTGAACCAGATGAAGCCAGGAGACCCTTACAAATCCAACCAGACCAAACCTATAGCTGGTTGCAAAAATGGCAAATTAGAGCGAGTGCCCCCAAATCGCACCACATCACTTTCACGCCGCGAAAGAAACTATGCCCAACAGCAAATCCCGGTCAAGTACCGCTACCTCAATCTACATGTGTGAAGCCCCCGGGCCTCCACTTGGATCAACGTATGACCTGGAAGGAGCATGTAAAACATAAACGGAACGAAGTCAACTTTCGTTTTAAAAACCTATTGTGGTTACTAGGTAAACAATCCGCTCCGTCCCTGAGTAACAAACCCAGAGTCTACAGCTCAGTTATAAAACCCATATGGACTTATGGATTCCAACTGTGGTCCTCAGCCTGCAAAATCAAACATCCAATGCCTTCAGAGCCCAAAATAACATCCTCAGGACTACAAGTGGCGCCGCCCGGCCCACTCGCAACTCTGAGATCCATGAGTACTTGGAGACGAAAACTTCTGGATGGGTCATGAGGCAGCTCTTTGTCGTCCCGTTCAAGACGGCATCGCTGCTCACCTCGGCCGTCCTTTCGAAAAGACCGCATGTCATCCTGTCTCAATGATGTCGGTCTATGCGACGATAACGGCATCGTCATCAAGTCAGAGAAAACCAAACTGCTAATAACACACTATACATATTTGCGACTATCAGTAGAACCAGTATTGTAAACACACAACCATTCAAGCTTTCATAATTTATCAAACCGTCAATGTAAACCTATTGAAAAAGTAAACTGTTTTAAATACTTAGGCACGAAAATAGATGAACATTTTTCATGGTCCCATCATTTAGATTACCTTTGTGATAAACAGAGTATTACTTGGAAAATTCTATCATTTAAGCTTTAAAGTACCTAAAGGAACATTGAAATCCTTATATAAGTCACTCTAGGAGTCTATTCTCGGTTATGCTTTAGATTGCCATGGTCTTACATTCAAAACATATATAAATAAATTAGAATCAATCCAAACAAAGTTTCTTAAACTTCTTGTCAATAATAAAACTATAAATCAGCATAAAAATGTCTACACAAAATTATTTAAAATTTCCCTAAAACATAAATACTTATTGGCTGTAAGCAACCATGGCAGTCTTGAGCATAACTTGGAACATGTTACAAATAATCATAACACCCGATCGATGGCCTCTGGCAAATATATTGTACCAAGAGTGTTTAATTATTACGGTGGTAGAACTTTAAAAACGTTTGCCATATCCGCCAAATAATGTCCCAGAGGACATAAGGAACGAAAATAATAAAACTATATTTAAAAGGAGACTTAAGCAATATTACTTAGATAAGTGCTAGAATTTAAGAGTGAAGTTAGCTATAAGTAGTTATTGTAATTTTATTTATGTAAACGTTCTAATTTACTGTACGGAGACTGGATCCCACAGTCAAACCGATGACACGGTTTTGTGGGACACTGCACTATTCCTGTATGAACGTGTGAATGACAAATAATTAAATAAATAACAAATATGCGACGTATTACGGTCGTTGCGACGAGAGTTATGCCGTCGGGAACTGTTGCAAGTTGATTTCCTCTTCCGAGCGCCCGACTCCGTCTCGTTCTCTCTCCGACTCAGGATCCCCGTCCCGGATGCTTCGATGAGCAGGGCCACAGCTCCGATAGCGAGTGCGACCTCCACAGTCCACCTCGCTGCGCAGTCGACTCCCGCCCAGCTCCTTTGCCATCGCATCCCGATCCACCGGGCTCTGGCGTCTCCAGGCGTCGGCTTGGTCCATTCCCACCTGGCTCCATTTTCTTTAACCCTTTATTAAACCTTTTCTGACCTTAACATGACCTTGACCAGCCCAGCTCCTTCGCCATCGCGTCCTGATCCACCGGGTTCTGGCGTCTCCAGGTGTCGGCTTGGTCCATTTCCTTTAACTCAGAGACGAAAAGATCGGTTTGAATTTGTATTTTTAAATAGACGGTAAATTTATTTAAAAAAAAATCGTCTATCTCGGAAACGGTGCGCGTTAGCGCAAAAATAATGAAAAATTCATACCCCTTTACAAAACCCCGGAGCATATTTCTTGGAACCCTTTTCTGACCTTAACATGACCTTGACCCTGGACCTCCGATCCACAACCAATAATCATACACTTTATTTAATAATAAAAATAGACGGTCTTGGAGCTTCCTCCTCAAGACCATGGTTGCACCTTAATGGGACCTTGACCCTACGTTCACGACACAAGCTAACCATAATCAAGTAGTATTCTTTTCGTAATTATCCGTTACATACATACACAGTCTCCCTTCTATATCCTCGAAGAGCTAGGCAGAGCTAGATATTGCTTTACTCACTTTTGACCAGACCAACGAAATCCCAACAATACATTGCCCGATCCGGGCATCGAACCCGGGATATGTCCCACGAGAAAATTTATGCCGCGAGACCAACGAGACAGTAATAATCCGTTAGACTATGAAGAGGGTAATTTTAAATTTGTTAGCGTTCAACCAATATTTAAAATATTAGGCTGCACGTACAACGTAAATTGTACGCTGGTAACTAGTTTTCTATTCCAATATATATTTAACTAAAGTTCAGAACTAGGGCGAATACAAAATACCCCGCACACGTAAAATCATAATTTGAACTAAAACGAATATAAATTAATGTGATCATGTACTTACCACTTCTGATTTGTAGTAAAACTCCAGTAATACTTCTTAGAATATAGTTTATATATTTATATTTCAGATATAACATTGTACAGATCTTATAATATTGCCGAAGAGCCACCGTCCGTTCGGTACCGTCGCCAGGAATAGAATGCCCGCTCTCGCCAACCGCCATTTTAAATTATTTCGATAGTGATGTGACTCGGACGAGTCAATCGACTACAAATTATTAAATTCCAATCGATATTAATTTTAATAAAAATGGGGACCTTACAAGTTTATGAAATCGAAAGGGACAGAAGAATGGCGTTCCTCGATGTTATGATTGGCGTACGTGATGACGGCTCATTGAGCCACTCTGTATACAGAAAGCCAACACACACAGATTGCTATCTACACGCCGACTCACATCATCACCCACATCAACTGAATTCCGTTTTAACGTCGCTTACCGACCGGGCATATAGCTTGTGTGACGAGGAACATTTTGGCAAGGAACTTTCGCATATAAGCGACGTTCTACACAAAAACGGATACAGTGGGCGAATCACACCACCCAGACATACTAAAAAACACCTGGACTTCAAGGTTGAACGACACCCAGCGTACTTACCGTACGTCCAAGGAGTGATAGATAAGATCGCCAATATTCTTAACAAAGTTTCAGTTAAGACAATTTTCACTCCTTTTAAGAAACTGTCGGAATATATAAGAACGCCGAAAGACAGTCTGCCATTAGAAAAGCCAGGTGTTTACAAAGTTGACTGCAGCTGTGGGAGTTCCTATATAGGACAAACGAAACGCACCATCTCTTGCCGGATAAAGGAACACATCAGGGCAGTCAAAAATAACGAGCCACATAAGTCAGCCATAGCTCAACACCTTTCAGACTCGGGTACCGACCACTGGATTGAGTTACACAACCCTCAGGTGCTTTCGACAGAACGCCACTACATACCTCGAATGGTTAGGGAGGCTATTGAAATTAAAAAGTTCAATAATTTCAATAGAGAGGATGGGTTTCAACTGTCGAGTATCTGGCATCCAGTGGTGCACGAAAAATCTCAAACCGCGAACTGACGTAGTGAGTGCAGTATGTCGTGATCGGGTACAGTGCGATAGTGAAAACAGTGGCAGTGGTGTTGTACGCAAAAAACGAGTAAGAAAGCGGATAGACCGGTATAATTGCTCGTAATATTCATCCACCCGCAATACCTCAGTAAATCCGTGAACATGGCGCTTGCAACAGTGCCGAAATATCCAAACAAAGATACGTGGTATATATCCCGAAAAACAGTTTAAATCAAGTATAAATGACCACGAAAGTTTAAATTCTTTTGTTTGGTAAAGGTATGTTTGTCACATTTGATTGTATTTTGAATAAATTGTCAGTATAATATTTGTTCTATTTACGTGCTACGTCATACATAATTTATTGCATATTATATTTTTTCTAATATAATAACTTTGCTTAGAGCTACAAAATTTTACAAGGTTTTGCAAACATTCGCAACTATCTTAAATTGTAGTTGAGACTGTATTTTTTTTAATATTATACTTTGATTTGCGTCATTCTGCGTCGACGGCTGCTATAAAGGGCCTACGCCTAAGACAATTGTAGCAAGGTCTACGAAATTTGCAACTACTTTCAAACTTTTCTTTCAGGTTCTTTGGTCAAGTGTTCCTTCTCAAGGATAATACCACCGTAATCTTTGAGATTTGGAATATTGTGAGTGGAAAAGCAACCAAAAAACACCAAGGTATATTAGAAGTTTTGCTGTCATCATTCAGTGATCTCGAAAATATAGACTTTATGGATTTAGATGATCGTATACTGTGTTTATGTAAAAGTCTTGATTATTATGGGAATCAAGTAGGTAAGAGTAAATCAAAGTTATTACTTAACCCCTCAACTGCAATATGCACCTAATAGGTGCATAACGGGACGGCTATAGATTAAGCATAATTTTTTTAAGCATAATTTCTCTAACCATAATAATGATTAAGCATAATATCCTAAAGCGTAAATTTATTAAGCATAAAGATCTAAAGAATAACTTTTTTAATCATAATATCCTGAAGCATAAATTGGAAATTAAATGTTTATACGCCCTAGCTTTTTTGCCCGAAGAGGATAAGTATACCAATTTATTTCGACGCTTGGAAAAAACCATATCTCCTGAATCAGGTAATATATAACATATTAATATAATAAAGCGTATTGAACAATTTTGTGGGTTTTTTTTTCGCTGTAGGAAGCATGAAGCAAGCAAGCATACAGCATGCAAGCAAGCATACAGCATGCAAGCAAGCTTACAGCAAACAAGCAAGCATGCAGCACGCAGCATTCAAGCGAGCATGCAACATGTACACAAACCCTGCCTGCGGGTTTCTGTCACGGCTCCGCCGCTGCGGCCCTCCGGCGGCCCCACGCGTGCTAATCGTCGCAGACGGCTTTCGCTCGCTCGCAGCCGCCTGCTCCTCAGCCCGCGGGCTGCCTCGCACCTACGCGCCTATGCAATTTTAAATTACACTCTAGGGGTAGGACAAACAAGACTACGTGGAGTCGGTTTTGCAGCAATTCGGTTCTGTCACTAACTTTTGTTGCACAGCATATAAATTTTTAACCAACGATATTATTTAATCGTTACAGAAACTATAGCAAATTGGTTTGATCAGAATTAGGCCTACTAACGTTATGCGAATCAAATTTATGCCAAAAGAAATTAGTCCTTAAGATGATTATGCCAACATAAAATGTATGCCTAAAAAAATTATGCCGAAGTATTATTATGCCAAAATAAATTGTGCCAAAATCGTTATGTCGAAGTATATTAGGACAAAGAACATTATGCGAAAAGAAGGGATCCCACCTCCAATTTCAAACCTCAAAAAAATTAAATGAGCTATTTTCTTGTTTCGTTCTTTTTAGACTCTCTTTTTACGTAGTCGGGTTATGGTTTTCTTACTTATTTTTATTGTAATCGCAATATTATACTTAGCCCTTTTTCAGATTTTTGTCATTTGCACAAACAGATATGATGGATAGAGTTAAGTTTTTGACCAATAAAATTTTGTGTAGAACTCATCAAACGAGTTAGATTTATGATATATTGAATGGTCTTTTTTTGCAATGTTAATTTTCCATAATTCTATTTCTTTTATAATCGCTCGCGCAATAATTGTCAAAAAAGTGTTTCATGTCCAAATCTCCTACAAAGGTAACGTATAAAAATAAAAAGTTAGTATAATGGCGGATGAGAGTGAAAAAAAAAGTTAATAAAATGGCTCTCACCACGAGACGATAATTGTTATGGCGTCTAATTTAATTATACCGAAATGGTTAGAGTGCATTTAATAGCCGCGGTGACAAAGTTTGTAGAAGGTTCTAGTCTTTTAATTAACATGAAAGTTAGTTGAACTCTAACACTTAGGAAAGTCAAGTAGACATCAGAAGTAATTTGAGAAGGGGATAAGATTGGCATTTAATATAAGTGGAAGTTAGAAAGGTATTTGCATAAGCGAAAATCGAAATAGATATATTCTTAGGTATTAGTGGTCTATTTTGGTATAAGGTTTAAATTTTGAAAGTATCTCAAAAAACCTTCTTTATTTATTTATTTATAGTCTCACGCCTGTATCCCCGAAGGGGTAGGCAGAGGTGTAAGTATTACACCACATTTCGCCATATTTTTTTAGGTCCCACGTAATACTGCCTGCACTTTACCAGACTACGTGCTGCTACTGAGAATTTCCTAACGGAAAAACCCAATAACACTTTGCCCGACCCGGGAATCGAACCCGAGATCTCCCAATCCCACGCGCACATTTATGCCGCGAGATTTTTAGTTTTTATTTATATATAGTTACGATAAGATACTGTAGATTAACTGCGGAATTCAATATTCGAATTATAGATAGATCTGTAGATTTTAGATTCGCTTTTGACAGTTTTTGACATAAGCTCCATACAAAATATGTCAAACACGTATCTAAAATCTACAGATCTATCTATGGTTCGAATATTGAAAATGGCCGTTAGTAATACTGTACTAAAATACTGTAGTAAGTGATTATTATATTTTATTTTATCTAGTTAGCTAATCGCCTGAAACACAGGTTAATCCTAGTTCAGGCATTTATGTTTTGTATCAGGTACCTAAACTAAGCTTTTGTTCTCTATATAATTTAATTGTACTTTTTATTATCAGAATAAATTGAATTTGAATAATATCATCATCAGCCCGCCGTAGTCATTTTCACATAGGTACTGCTAATTTCAAATAAGTATATTGGTTACATGCCAGCAATATTCCAAAGCCTGCTGCAATTGAAATTGCAACTATTTCACAGATTGTCATACAAAAAATATTTCGATATTACTAGTGCTTTAAAAACTAAGATAGATAGAAAATTTGTGAGAAAAAAGTAAACCGACAAAATCGAGAATTATAATAATCATAAACATTTAATTACAGACGGCTTAAGTCTTGATGACCCAGAAAAGGTCTTCACTTCAGGTGTTCCTCTACTGAATAATTAAGTAGCATAAGTCATTACAGTATTTTGTAGAGTCCCTTTAAAATAATTTCTGCTTGAAATTAATACGAATATCAGCTAACTCACCAACGTTAACAAAGATCATAAATCACTTAATTCGTGATTTCTTGTCGCCCAGCGCAAACCACTCTTGCCATGATATATGGCGGTTCGGATACCCTTTATTATCATTAATTATTCGCAATACATCTGTGACGTGATCAACACTGAATATGTGTGGCTGGAAGTGCTACTATTTTAAAAGGGATGCCCGAAGTAGACTTTTTAGCTTATATATATCCACTCTTGTACTGTTAAGTCCACTCTTCAACTTGAGTTGACTGGAAGACCAAAGATCAGTTGCCGTTTCAGCACCTGTGATGGCGGGTTTAGTCAGTTTATATACGGTGTCAAAAGACTAATCACCAAGCCGAAATTCGTTTTGCGCATCACCCCAAGTCATACTAAGCAAAAATATTTATGGTACATTCAATCTCTATGCTTGAGTCAGGTAATATACGGTTCCCTTTTGTAAAAAGAAATATTATAAAATATATTTTATGTCGGCAGTCAATCTTTCTAGTAATGTCGGAATACCTTTACTTCATATATCGACAGTAAAGAAATTATGCGCGCACGTTTGTTTTTGCAATGTGCACTTTATTACAGTTCGCGCAGATGATGAAGGGTAGGCGATTGTGATTCGGACTGGCCGCTATGATCTGAAAATTCAGTGCTTAATTTCGATGGCTCAGAAGCGTTGTTCCATTTTGACCTAATCACTGTCCACTGTCACTGGCACTGTCCACAACAGCAGGCTTACCAAATATGTGATCTAGGTTAAAGTGGACGTCTCAGCACATTTTCTGAGCCATTCCATATAATATATACGCTGTGCTTATCAGAGTAAGAAGGTTCACCCAGAGGGTCTGAGGTAAAAAAGGAAAATTGAAACCGTTGTACAAATTGCCCGTCAGAGGATTAATTTTCGTAAGGACTTATTTGGTTTAACGTCAGAATATGGACCAAGGTCATCGGTGGGTTCCTTTTCTTTTTTGTTCGCTACGGTGGGAAACTCTCCTTATGAGTCATCTCAACTCCGCCAACCCAGCCATTAGAACGGCTGGGCTTGGGACTGGCGGAGGAGGTATGTGGAGGCTCTCCCCTAAAGGCATTCGGGGCATACCCACCAAAACCCACCGCGGTGTCCCTACGGGTCCCGTATGTTGGCGGGGTCACACGATTAGCATACTTTCTCGCGACCCCGCCCGGGATTGGCCCGCCGTTTGTGTTGGCGGGCCCCGTCTCGTCATGATCTCGCAATCATCCATCAAACTTCTCTCATCCTTCACCTCACAAAGCTACTTGGGAGGCGGCGAGGACACGCGCCGCCTCCCGCCTTTTGGCGGACAGGGAGCAGCCCCAGCGCTCACCGTCCGCAGGCACTGAATTCAGGGTGGTCGGAGGTCGTCTCTTGTGCGACGTCCCCGACGCCCGGACCTACGGTTGGGGAGAGGGCGGTGTATTTCCCTCTCCCACTCCGCCGCCTCCTTGCTCAGCATGACTGCTTCGCAGAAGGAGGCGACAGCGTTCCAAGACCTCTCACTCCGGACCATAGACAGAACTACGGCCGGGAGCAAGAGGACAACCGTATTCAGAGCCGCGACCAGATCACGGCGCTGCGATGCCCAAGCTGGGCATTCCGCCAAAGTATGCAACGCCGTGTCTTCAACAGGGTCGCGGCTGCTGCCACACTGGTGGCATCCCGGCCTAGCCTCCACAAATACCGGCCAAAACAACCATGACCGGTAAGGATTTGAGTTAACCGGAAGGGGAGGACGCCGTGACGTCTCTCCGACCACTCTTCAACCACGGGACTTACCGCCACTATCGTGGCGTGCCCGATCGGTGGGTTCTGACAAATGTTCTTGTGACTTCAAATTCGCCTCCGTTATTTTACGTATTACTTGATGTCCTATTTCAAGACGTCCATATTTTAAGAATATTTTTACGAACATTATTCACAGGAAAGATTTGTTTTAATTGGATTTGTTGATAATATTATATTAATCAATGTATACCATAAATTTATCTAATGATGCAGATACACCTGAGGCCCAATTCTCCATATTATATTCATTTAAAATACAGATTCGATCTAATGTCAGTGTCATACTTATGACATAAATGGTCATCATCCTCATCCTCCTAGCATTATCCCAGTTTCAATCTAGGGTCCGCTGACTAGTCTAACCGGATTTGGCTGCATATTAGCTTTTCCACAGAGCGACTGCCTGTCTGACCTCCGCAACCCGAAGGGATACCGATATTCCATATTGGCATTATGTCACAAATGGTATTCTCCTGAATTAACTGTTATTGGAATGTTACCGTGGCTTGATTTTTAATTGAATAATATGACAATAAATTAGCAGAATACCGATTCCGAGTCAATTCAAAATATAACTTCATTTTATACAAAATATAGGTTTAATGACATATAAAATACGATAATTTTATATGTCATACAAGTAAATGACCTACCTTTAATCTCTGCACTACCCAAAGGTAGACTGGCGGAAAATGCCTAAGGCATTAAGTCCACCTTGTATACGCATTGTGTATATAAAGTTTTAAAATAAATAAATAAATAAAAAATAAATGACTTGTAACAGAACAGCAAGCAAACTTACTGTAAATTCGCTAGAATGCTCGTCAGAACTTACTGTAAATTTGCTAGAATGCTCAAATGTATCAGAACCATTAAACATGTTTATGTTATGTTTATTACCCGACTACGACGAAGCCAAAAGTAAGGGTAAAGGTTTTTACTAAAAGCTAACAAAACACAACATTTTAATCGATTTTAAACTTGCGCGATTTGTATACATCATACAATTTTATTTTGTCTTATTTATACAAACGTTTTGATAAAATTGTATTATGCACAATATTTTATTCAAGGTAAGTTTTAATGAAAGACTTTACGCAATTATTGCTAAAATTGCGTAACCGTCACTAATATATTTCAATGTAAAGTTCACTATTGAGTGACCTAAGCATTGTAACTGTCTTTGACCTTTGTTTGAAGTGACCTTACTACGTCAATACGACCAAGAGCATATAGATTTCAGAATTTCTATACATTTGATTTTAACTACCTATATTTGAATAAATTTGTTGTCTATACTCTTTCGGGATAGATATATGCCCCTAAAGACTATATACAACTAATTTTAAGGCCCACAGAAGTTTAAATTCATATTTTTGAATACTTTTGACCCCAAAGTGTTAATTATTATTAACACGACACAGCAGTGATAGCCTAAAGTGGTGACTTTCAGACTGCAACGTAAAGGTTCTTGTTTCCAAACCTACGGTGTTTTGCTGATTGGTATTAGTTATGTGTTTTATTAAATTGGCAATTATTGCTGGCAAATTGCAATGGGTGAACGATAACACCGGAGGAAATCATTATCTCTGAAAGTTTTTTATGTTTTCAAATAATGCACTTGGCTAAATGACCAGCGTGGTGGGCTAAGGTCTAAGCCTTCACATACTATTGTCAAGAAGCCCGTTCCTAGCAATGAAACAGTTTATATATTATAGAGGCTTTATTATTACATTATTAACAAAACTCGGCCGCCTATTAATAAGATTATTATAATTCCACTTCTAACAGACGTTTCTACTTAATAAAATGAAAATCTCTTCACAAACAACTTAAGTAATTTTATTGTAAACTCTCACTGCTTTAAATTTGAAGAGTTGATAATACCGCTATCAATGAAAGTTCCGACGTGGATCATAAAGATACGATTTGCGAAATAATATCTTAGCCTGCCTAGTTTATAACAGACAATGACTTAACTATATCTTAACAAGTTTGGCTATGGACGCGGTATGTGGAAAGGGATCAAGAAAACAACAAATACCTGCTTATTTACTGCTGATTATAATAATTATAATCGACTAGCAACGGCCCTATTCTAGTGTATTATTGCAAAATGTGGTAGTTATAGACTAGTTCTAAACACATAATGCAAGAAAAGGCAAGTCGAAATTTCAAAGATGTCATACTAAATTTTGATGTCATTGGACACCTCTTGAGGTTTAACTTAGAAGGTAAAGTAAGTATAAGAAAACTGATTTTATTTGTGCCAGTATCTTTCTACATTTATCAAAGGCAAGCGAAAATATTTGATACTTAATACCAAGTTTTGTCGTGCAAAATAGAATTCCAAGAATTATCTATGTTTGGATTGCAATGTGTGTAAAAGAAACTATTTATGAAATGTGTTCGTCTCGCGTGTTTTAATGAGGTAAGTAATAATAATAATTATTATAATTATAATCATCTTTATTGTACAAATGCCAAAGAAAGTACATAAATGAATCATAACAAAAAGATAAAATAACAGATTGTACAATAGGCGGCCTTATCACTATCAAGCAATCTCTTACAGGCAACCTTTGGATGGATAAGAACAGCACGGATTCAGAAAAGGGTAGTTTGGCGATCTTTACCGATTTAGATTTATAATACAAATACTTACATATACATAAATAAGTACATACATAGATAAATAACTATGTACACAAATACATAACTATATACATACACCATATATATACACAAATCGGTGTGGGGTGCAGGTGCACCCCACACCGATTTGTTTTATTAAATATCTCAATTAATCCACGAATTCGCGCGTCGGAGTATTTTAGTTTGGTGTCAACCGCTCGCGTTACGTCAATACCGTGACATGGGACCGCGTTGTGTGGTCGCCTGTATAAGTGCTGTGGGGTACGCCAGTACCCCAGTGTAGTAAAATCGTAAGATTATTTATTTATTACGATTGATGCATTTATATGTAATAAGTTATTAAATTTGATTATTTATTAAAACAATAGTCTTATATGAATTAAATACAGATATTTTTAGATATTATGAAGGTAAAATTCAATGAAGTTTATTTATTTTGTTTCGGATGGCTGTCAGAGGTTTGAATTACGAAGAAATAAGCTCTATTCTAGACCACAAATCTGGCGAAGAAGAAACAGAAGTTGGGACCAGTTGTAATTCCTGGGTTCTTTACAAGTGTTCAAGATCAAATAATAAGCCAAATATAAAGTTTCAGCAGACAGTTTTGAAATTAGGTTTGGAACTGATACATGAACATTTGGAGGACCGTTACCGGATGCCAACTTAGTACATTGCAGTGATTCTCAAAAAAGGATCAAATCCTACAAGCGCTGTTGCTCAAACTACATTTAACTTTGTGTAATAAGGCTGATTTGTGATCTCAAGTTACCGATTATGTTTAATAAAACGTATTTTCATAAATTGTTTTTTTTTATTTTAAGGATTACAGTCATTTTAGTATGGGGTGTTCCAGCACCCCAGTGTAGGAATAACATGTGCGCCAAATAGTGTAGGATTCTAGGGTTAACAATAACACAAGTAAATTGTTATCAGTTATATCATCATCATCATCATCATGTCAGCCTAGGAACGTCCACTGCTGGACATAGGCCTCCCCCTGCTGCGTCGTCCGGTCCAGTTATATAATTATAGATAATTTTCGTCGCTAATGACAAGATGCCAACATCAGTGTGACAGTTCTTAAATGAAATTAGCCACTAAACAGCCGATTTTCGGTAATTAATTTTGACAGTTCTTAAATCATATTAGTCGACAATTTTTTCGTTGTGCAAGGCGCTAGTGGTGTTTTATATTTTTTTCTCGTTAAATACATCTTAATTCAATTTAAGAATCGTTGTGCAAGTGGGCCTAATTGCACTGGTTGACGACGAAAAGAAAAGAAAACAATTATATAAGTTAAAAATCTCTATCGATACAAAAATCGATACTAACATCATAATTTTATTGTAACTTGCAACATCCGGGCTTTGTCTTCAGTAGGTAAAGAATAAAATATTCATAGATAAATATCGTATGTATTTTATAGCATCAGTAATTAAAGAACCAATAAAAAAAATATATATATATATATATATATATATATATATATATATATATATATATATATATATATATATATATATATATACCTACTTATAAAGAGAGTCATGCTCGTTGTGGACATCATGCCGAGTCATACTAACCAAAATTTATATGCATTATGAAAGAATATTTTAATAAGAGTAAAGAGTTTATAATTTCTAAACGTTTCCGATCACGAAAACGAAACGCAGTTTGACACTGACAGCCGTCAACTGTCAATAAACTTGTAAAGTTGAAAATAGTGAACATAATTATATTTAATACAGGAGGTGGAATAATATTTAAAAGAAAAGTTGATTAGTTAGGAAATCGGAAACAAAAGTAACAAAGCAGAAGATATTATTAAGAATTAGAGTTATTAAAAGATTGGGTAAAGGTGTAGTAAAGTAAAAAAAGTAAAGTAAAAAAGTATTTATTCACATTACAGTAAGACATTTTACAAAAATAAATTACTTCTGCCAAACTGCAAAGCAGTTTGTTGGCAGACGCATGTATTAGTTTACATATTAGGCACAATGTCATACAGTATCTTCTTGGGTTTACGCGAATGTTACACATTGAAATTAAACTACCTACAGTTTACGGATTTTATCGCGATGTATTGGTTGCCTGAGGTGGTGGCCCGAGGAATATGCAGAAATACTCAAACACTGCCTGACAACGGGCTATCTGTTATGGGACAAGAAATACTACATAGAAGTAGACGGTGTAGCAATGGGCTCTCCAGTATCGCCTGTTGTCGCTGACATCTTCATGGAGGACTTCGAGGCGCGAGCCCTGCAGACTGCCACCATCACACCGAGGTTCTACAAGCGGTATGTAGATGACACTTTCACAATTTTACCAACAGATAGTGTTAATGCTTTCCTAAACTATCTTAATTCTATTAATAACCAAATACAATTCACAATGGAATTAGAGGCAAACAATTCTTTAGCTTTCTTAGATGTACTTGTCATCAGGAATAAAAACAACTCCTTAAGCCATACTGTGTATAGGAAAAAGACCCATACAAATAGGTACTAAAACGGTGAATCTCACCACCATCCTAAACAGTTAGCTACTGTAGGAATGTCTCTGTTTCAGAGAGCCCGCGGGATCTGTGACAAGAAACACCTGAGCTTCAACATGTCAGGCAAGTTCTGCAAGACAACAAGCTCCGACCGCCGCGCCACTGTCACAGATCCCAGAAGAAGAAAAACCAGCCACAGTAGAAAGACAACCTGTTGTCCTCCCATACATCAAGGGCGTGACTGACAAAATTGGCTACATCTTGAAGCGAGCTTCTATCAAAACTTACTACAAGCCGCCAACGAAGACCAGTCAATTATTACCATCTGTCAAGTGTCAGTTACCCTTGCAAGAGGCCGGTGTCTACAAAATTGACTGTGAATGTGGGCTCTCATACATTGGACAAACCAAGAGAAGCATAGGCATTCGACTCAAAGAACATATAGCTGACATAAAACATAAACGCTCAACAAAGTCTGCTGTGTGTGAACATGTGGAACTAGGACCCAACCACTACCTGCGATTTGATGAACCACAGATACTCGCAAAAGAACACCGTTTTCTTCCAAGGATGATACGAGAGGCTATGAAATTAAAAAGCACCCTAATTTCAATAGGGAAGATGGTCGGAATGTTCCTCCAGCTTGGGACCCTGTCATAAGGCTAATGAAACTCAAGAAGGACAAAGTCACCAGAAGACCTAAGGACACTGTGAGCTCATTCTGCGTAAATAGTAACACCAGTAGATGAAAAATGTTCGGGTACTTTGAGATAACTTATACATTCAAGAAAAAGACAAATATCACCTCAGTCTGCCGTGAACATGAATTCTGTAAAGAATTCGAAACGTCGGCTAGTAATAAATTAAAAATATAGTTTCTAGATCATTTATTTCAAATGTAATAACTTAGTGAAACCAATACATCGCGATAAAATCCGTAAACTGTAGTTTAATTTCAACAATGTCATACACATAGCATATTAAAACATATAAAAATAGGTACAATTATTAGATAATCTACCTATTAACTAAGGCACAATTAATTTTGTCGCTGTACAAAATTAAAAAAGAAATAAAGTAGGTACACATGAGAGAGAAAAACAAATAGGTATTTACTCTAACAGTAAAATCAAAATTCAAGTAAGATATATGTACATATAAAGTAAACAAACCACGGATGCCACAACTACTGTGATGCATGTTACCTATTTTTTCGTAGCCGCAGCTCGTTTAGTCTTCCCAGGCACTGGTTTCTCAGCAGCTGGCGTCTTTTGAATGCCCGTCTTAATTCGGTTGAGATCACCAATTGGAGTAATACGGTGCTGTGACCCGTCGGCGTCTAACACAAAAATATTACCTTCTCGTGTACAACTTTTTATGACTCCGAATCGGTGCCTTGCTGTCATGAATACGTCGTGCCGTGTCTTAGTAAGGAATTCAGACATAGTTGTGCCGCTACCTTTCAGTTTGGTCTTGGAGAAACAAACCTTGTCCCGGATCGCTGTCTGCTGGAACTTAACTAAAATGGGTCTCGGCTTGTTTGACCCAGACGGACGGCCCATCCGGTGACTCGGCTTGATGTCATCCTTTATGATCTCAGGTAGATGAAGACTATGACCTATGACATCCATGACTGTCTGAACTGGATCTTCATTTTTATATTCAGTGACACCGTAAATTAACAGCATTTTACGGCGCCTGCGCATCTCCATTCTGTCCACTTCGCGTGCCAGCAGCTCCATCTGTCTTTGAAAAGCTCTAATTGTCTCCATCACGAATGTCCGGAAGGTTGAAAAATCAGCTGCCAGACTTGATAAGCAGGTGCACTGGTGTGTTTGGCAGTTTTTTGAAGTTCAGCCTCAAAGTTGGCCATGCGCTCCTCAATGCCAGCCATAGTGGTGGAAAATGAAGTTCTAATTGCCTCAATGCTGTCCATGACAAACTAAGACTAAGTGATAGTGCAAACTTGTAAACTAGATTACGAAGCAGGAATAAACACTAAACTGGTAGTTGTTTATGTTAACATAAAAGTAATATCATTTATTAAAAAAAACTTATAAAATTACTATTTTTAAATTATTAAAAATACAGAGTGAAAATTTTTTGTTGTTTGTGATCTGACTAAGTAATTCTTGGTATCGTTCCAAGATTTTGCAGAATTCTCGGAGCTATACCTTATTGTACTGCGCCTACTAGTAATTCAAATATCTGCAGTCTTCAACAATATCAGTTCCTATTTATGGAAAAAGTCTTGCAACTCATTATGCTTCACAATTATTGAAACAACACGTACACAGAACATCTAGGCTTGATCAAAAAACTGAATTCAGTATTTTAAGGAACTCGAACTTTTCTATGTACTTCTAGTCCTTAACCTGGAGTATAACCAGTTATACTCAAGTTTAAGGACATAAAGCATGTCATTGCTATAGTTATACCTGTATAGCTATAGCAATGACACTGATATATTCCACCTTGTTTTGCCTAAGTTTAAATACAGTACTAGCAATATTTTTAAGCCCTGTGTAGTCTATATTAGTACGTTATAACTGATTTTTTCGATGATGATGATTGATTCGTCCGTGTGGTGACGGATTAAGAATACGGATTGTCACCACCCCATATCATCCCATGGGTTTCGTAAGAGCCGACAGAGGGAGCATATTATGCAGAGAACAGCACTGTAAGAGAAGGAAAACTTGATACAAACCCTATACCAACCCGTTTGGCCAGCGTGGTATAGTAGGCCAATTCCTCCTTTCAAAAGAGAAGCCTAGTCCAGCAGTGGACTGTTAAAGGCTGATGATGATGAACTGATTTTTGCGTATTGTTTCCAAATATTTGCTTTGTTTACCAATCTGAGGTCGCTTTTAAGGATACTTTTTAAGACCTATGTTATACCTTCAAATTTGATTATGCCTGATTCTTTACCATATTAATTAATAAACAATTAATAAAATCACCATGATTCTTCTACAATAGGTGCAAAGTATATTTTGTGTTGCATAGTGAAGAAGAAGAAGCAGAACTGGAAATATCGTCGTAATGACAGACTCTCTCATTTGCATGAGTTCGACTCTGACTGGTGACCTTCCATCTAGCACCGTTCCTCGCGAACTCATTCAAGTTCATCACAAATGCAGCCGCGTTATCTTTCCGACTCGCTCCCCAACTTATAAATTTAATGTCTTAAAGGATTTACGACTGAATTATAACTTTTCAACTTTGACTCAGGAGCCCGTACTATGTTTGATTTTGAGTGCTCCTCCAAGTATTCTTGAAGAGATAATACTTGTTTTATGTCAGCTATTGAAATTCGAGTGTAATAAAATCTGCTAGTAGACAAACGTTTTGGGGAGTATTAAAATGATTTTATGAATTACAAATTCAGAAACAAAATCTCGTATTTAAATCAGCATTGTTTCAGAGTTATGAATGCTCAGTGATCGAGTAATAATAAATAATCGGCATATTCGAGTTCAAGATTAAGTAAACTACGACAGGAACTATTACAGATCTTACCATATTATCATACGTAGGGTAAGGACGTATCTTGACCAACGAAGGGTAGGACAATCTCCGGTATCGGTGGAGTGACCACGGATGCAAAGTTGCTGGCAGCGGCTGGACACATAGAGCTGAAAATCAGGCTTCTTGCCGTGCCATCGCTAAGACCTTTATCCGGGAGTGGTATCTGATGCAAAGAGTTTCAACAAAATCAGTTTCCTTAAACACAAATCTAGTAAGAGTACAATATCTCATGTTGACGCTTAGCAAAATGGTGTTGAGCCCATAGTTATCATTAACTGAGTAGTTTTAAACATACGTAATGCTTGCGGGGATAACAAGTGTCACGATCACGATACAAATTAAAAAATAAACAACATATAACTCACTCAAATTTACCCAAACATCTATTCTATATAAAACTTTACTGCATGTAATATAAGCAGACGACTCGAGCTGTTTTTGCAGTTCCAAACAGAGTAATAACTTCGCGAATATTCCCCCATATATTTCAAATTCGCGAACAATTAGTAGTTCCCGTATCCGACTCTGCTATGAAATATTGAGTTAGGCTTTCCACCAGTATTTTGCGGTCATCAGCGCTCTTATGAGTTACATAATAAAGTCAATTATCGTTTGATTCTTTGTTATGTAACGTTCTCCGTCCTGCTGACATTTTTTTTATCAGAGTAACTTCGAGTTTAGATGTTCAATTTGTTTGTTTTGATACATCATCATAATATCTCTTTATCACCATTGATTTAAGAAAATTTAGTTTTGAAAATAATGGACATGACTCCTTATAATCTTGAAATACCGCTGCACCCAGGTGAGAAGATAGTAGCTTATTCGAGAATATACGAACAGTATTAAAAACCATGCATGTTTCCAAACCCTCCTTAGAAGTTAATTTCAATTCAATCTCAATACCTAATTACTACGTGAATTGCTGCAAATGCATACTCCCGCCAATTTCAGTCTAAAATATCGTTTGACGAGACCACTCACAGATGTGAAAAGTATCAGATGTAACGCGCGGCACAGTTGCGTGCGGCCACTAAAGCAAATACAAAATTGAAAAGCGAATACAAACTCGTCTCAGTGCGCTACGAAGCATCGTACAGTTCACGCGTCACGATCACTTCAACTTTTAAATTCTCAAAATGCCGTCTTGTGTTCTTAAACACTGTAAAAGTTGTTCCTAAACACAAAAACAGGAAAATGGAATATCTTTTCACAGGTAACTATTGATAGTTTGACCGTTTCCTAATTTAATTTCGATAAAATTCGTATTTGTGCAAGAAATATGTAAGTGTTGCCAGTTTTTGTCGACGCCGTTCTGCCTGAATTAGGGAAAATGCACTTGTCAATTGATTATGTGATAATGATTGTCATGTTAATGAAAAATACATTTCCGTATTATAAAAGTATATTGTAGATATATCTTCTTTCTCATAAATATAGTAATAGAATTTCAATTTCCATTAGTATATACCTTACACAATATTGTTTTGAGTTCGATCCCCAAACGATCCAAATATTCGTGTACACCGTGCTACTCGTCAAGCTTATAAACTTTGACCTTTGCACCGTTCTTATGGCGTAATGAATAAGTATCAAAATCGTACAGCAAATGTTTAGCTTGACTTGGCGCCGTGTGTACATACATACTTATGGCGTAGGGAATAAGTATCAAAATCGTACAGCAACTGTTTAGCTTGACTTGGCGCCCTGTGTATATACATACTAATGGAGTAGGGAATAAGTATCAAAATTGTACAGCAGTCAGCAACTGT
This sequence comes from Euclidia mi, assembly GCA_944739405.2. NCBI lineage: Eukaryota > Metazoa > Arthropoda > Insecta > Lepidoptera > Erebidae > Euclidia > Euclidia mi. The sequence continues at coordinate 25,205,006 of OX123182.2, forward strand.
TTAGCTTGACTTGGTGCCGTGTGTACATACATACTTATGGCGTAGGGAATAAGTATCAAAATCGTACAGCAACTGTTTAGCTTGACTTGGCGCCGTGTGTACATACATACTTATGGCGTAGGGAATAAGTATCAAAATCGTACAGCAACTGTTTAGCTTGACTTGGCGCCGTGTGTACATACATACTTATGGCGTAGGGAATAAGTATCAAAATCGTATAGCAACTGTTTAGCTTGACTTGGTGCCGTGTGTACATACATACTATTTATTTCTCAACTAATCGACGCCAGCGGCTTCGCACGCACATATTTTCGTATTTCTCGTTTTGCCTGATCCCGTTGGAATTTCGAGAAATCCCGTCTTAGTGCACCCCAACGGTTCCCAAGAAACATACATGCTAAATTTCAGCTTCATGCACCGAATAGTTTCGGCTGTAGCTTGTCTGTCAGTCAGTCAGTAACGCAAGGATTTTATATATACAGATTTACGAAGTAGTTAAAACTTAACTCGGTACCTACATTTAAGAAATGTATTTATAAAAGCATTAATTAAATCCATGGTAAATTCTTCAAAACCGCAAATGAATATAAGAATATTACATAACTATATGCAAAATACTGGGAGATTATTCATAATCTGGCAACTTTACACACACATAGACGCGCGTGTCCGTACAGTGCCAGTCGCCAAAGGTCACGCACACATAGCTGTCAACGTGCCACACCTAGTTGGACGAATGCGCTCTATCTGATACTTGTCACATCTGTGAGACCACTATTAATCATGTGGCAATTGCCTGCATGCTGACAATTTTGGGTGTACGACATGTAAACATGGATATGAACTTTTATAAATTAATGTCAGTACAGATCTAATATAGTAATTATGATACATTCTAAATGCCCAAAAGTGAAAAAGCAATATATTGAAACCAGTATCATGTTTTCTCCAACATATCTGAACTGTAAAAATGATAGATGCGTCATCCTTTGAATACGTTTACAGTCGTCATGTTACTATATTTTGGACTGCGAGTGTTGACAGTTCAATTCTCATGGTGATCCACAAATGTTTGTTTCGAGTTCGGATGTGCTTTGTTTTCATAGAAGTCCACCAAGATACAAAATTTCCTCCAACCTTAGGAAGAAATCTTTGCCATGGTGGACTTGTCTAAAAAAAGTATAACAGTAAATTATTATTTTTTGCAGATAAAAAAGATTCACTTTCAGGCACCTGAATCTAACTACAGAATCCCCGTTCTTCTTCAAATATAAATACAAATCTACGCCAGACCGACCACGACGCAGTTTTTTTGAGAACTTTACGATATTACCATGATTTAGGACTGACAACTTAATGCCGTCTGGTTATGATGTCGAGGCATTTTTTCATATTAATTTGAGATTTTTGACCCAGTTGTTTTATGGTTTTGGAGCGCTCTGTGTTCAACTGACTGACAAAATTTCCAAATTCGACATTTTAAGATATACGCTGTTTGAAGTAGGAACTTGATTAATGGCATGGAATGTTCTCGAGCAGTGGCCTATGAGCTCATAGGCCACTGCTCGAGAACATTCATCACCACATAACACAGCTGTGTTGATGTGGTGATGAAAGCTAGATCAAAGCTGTGACAGAATGGCGGTCACAGATGGTTATAATAAATGCGTGCCGTCCAGAACTAAATTGGCTGAAAGATGTTATGGTAAGAACAATGACAAAGCATATGGCATAAAAAATCATACCCATAACTTTCAGTATTTTTTCACTAAAATCTGTTTTTAGGGTTCCGTAGCCAAATATGGCAAAAACGGGACCCCTATATAATTCGCCATGTCTGTCTGTCTGTCTACCCATGTGTCTCAGTCATTTTATTCCGAAACAATTGAGACTACATATTTCAAAATTCTTAGGTCAAAATAAAATCAGAGGGGGCTCTCCATACATGGAATAACGTGAAACAATTATTTTTCATCGTTCATATATTTGCGGGGTGTTTATAGATCTTTGAAAATTAAATAGAGGTTTCTAAAACCATCGTTTCTCAAAGTCAGTTGTTTGAAATATAGACGACTCCAAAGTGTGTGTAATGCCTCCTCTAACTTTTAAAGTGTTGTTTGTTTTTCGTGTGAGTGCGTGGCTAACTCTGGTATTGGAGTTTTCAGACCGGCCTAAGGCCGCCGACATGGCCTAACGATCCTTATCCTTAGACACCGGGACCGACAGCTTTACGTACCCTCCGAAGCACGGTAGCGCTCAGATGTAAATGCCACACGTGGTCACCCATCCAAGTGGCGACCTGTGCAAGCGTTGCTTAACTTTGCCGATCTGTTACTAATGGCAAGTCAAGTCTCGCTATAAGCGCTACTGCTTTTAAAGTACGAAACTGACAAACCTGGAGAAAATACCTATGTATACAAACACTATGGAAAACTAAGTTATTTTTGCTGGTGAAACAGTGGTAGTGGTATTTGATGTTCGATGCAAATAATGGCTATGTTGAGTGGATACCTCTACTATGGGACCCTTCATGGGCGAGTCAGACATAAACTAGATTTAATTATTTAATAGCCAGATTAGTAATTTTATCATGTCACTAAATCAGTTATCTGCCCATATCACTCATATACCACGTCCGCATCTTCTTACAACAAGTTAGTTTTTCTACCCTAGAAATAATTTGTACGGCAAAACAACTTTGCTTGGCAATTAAGAGATTAAACACTGATGTTCTTGGTAACTTTGTACTGAATTCTTCGGAAAAGAGTTAAAAAAAATTAAAAGGAAAAATACTTTAAAAAGGCGATACGGAGTTCACCGGGTCAGCTAGTCTATATAAATAAAAAAAATCGGGCAAGTGCGAGTCTGACCCGCGCACCGAGGTTTCCGTACGCATCTTACCTTATTTGAGGTTGGTGCTAATTACGCTAGTCCTCTAAATCTGTATGAGCGTCCATACAACTTAGAGGACTATCTTAAATGGAGTCTACTATGTATGAGGACACCCTTAAATTTTCCACTTTTTTACTTTTTGTAATGTTTCCTTTATTTGTGCTGTAAGACCCTGCTTTTGGCCCAATTTCGTGATTCTAGTTCAACGGGAACTACCATATAGGTTTTTGACCCAAAACCTATAGGGTACTTACGGTTGACCTAGAATTGTCAATTTTGGTTAAAACCAAGGTCTGTCAGTACAAGTAAAGGAAAAATTCCGAAAATTAAAAAAAAAGTTGAAAATTAAGGTTAATTTTGGTACTTACAAGTTTTCGCAAAAATCTAATTTTGATCATATCTTTTTATCGGGTTGACCCAGGACCCTGATTTTTATACACCTAATATAAACCATAGACCTCAGTATCTGGTATAAATAAATTTGCTAGGTCCACCCGTTCTTGAGAAAATCGGTGGTGACACACGGACAGACAGACGGACAAAAAAGTGATCTTATAAGGGTTCCTTTTTTTACCTTGTGAGGTACGGAACCCTAAAAATGAATCACCGAAATGTTTGTACGTGTATAACTTCCAAACGGCTGCACCAAATTGGATAAATCTTTCTTTTATGTGTACGTTATTGTCAGGAGAAGGATTGTATAAAAAATGCAAATAGATATTTAAAAAAAAATGGCGGTACAAAGTTCGCCGGGTCAGCTAGTACCTAATAAACCTAAAGAGTTTTAATGGTAGTAGCTTGCTGATTTCAGCATGAATGGCGTGACTGGGGAAGTACTACTACTACTACAGAATATCGACGTAAAGTAACTTAATTTAGGTACAATTAAACAAGTCAGCAGTGAAACAGTTTGAAAAAAAATCCCTCGACTCGCTCATAAAGTCGAGGCACACTAGAAACTGGTTTTGTATACGAGTGTCAATATTGGTTGCACTGGAAGCAACGATGTCTTGCTGAGCGATTCTTGCACTTATGGTGGTCTAGCGGGTAGTTGTTCGACTGTGCATATTGTTGCGTTTCTTTCGTGTGTGAGTGTGAGTGCTGGAGGAGCTACTCTTTTTCCTTCTCCCTCATTCACTCCTCCTCCTATTCCCATTCAGGTCGGCAATGGACATGTGTTTCCTCTAGGGTTGCGGGTGTCCATGGGCGGCGGTAATAGCTTACCATCAGGCGATCCACATGATAGTTTGCCTCCTATGCCATAAAATAATCTCACATCACATCATAGTATACATATATAAAGATGACCTACTGCATAGATGCAACTAAATCAAACAACTGCATTGCTTAGAAGCAGCGGAAATATTTTTTGCATAAATATGGTAATACCTCTACAAGAGATCCATTCGACTAGACTCTAATCAAATAGCCTACATTGGCCTTGGTGAGGGTCTAGTCATCAGGCCTTCATCAGAATAATATTGAGCCAGCATGGTAAAGTAGGTCGAATCTTTCTATTCACGCCGATGTGTTTGTGACTCATAAGACCTATGTCCAGCAGAGGACTTCTAAATATTGTATGATAATGATGATACTCAATCGACTTACCTTAGTTACCTACAATTCTTTCACATTTGCATGGACTAGATTGGGCCCCATTAATGCACTTATAGGGACTAGACTAGGTTCCATTAATGATCTTAATACCTAAAACTTAAAAGTTTAAACATGAAACAGCATTAAATAAACCATTTAAATAACTGCAAAGAGGTTGAAACTCAAAAGTGGCGTATATCGTCGCGGCGGCAGTAACATCGCAGCTCAGAACTGCGGGCTCCAGCTTAGTTTACAGCTTGTGTAAATCACTTGAATTGTTGAATGTGCGTGAAAAGCCGCGGACTTTGGCCGTTTGGTCTAAAGTTTAAGTCAAATATATTTTATAATATTTTTTATACCTGAAGATTATTGGGTTGAAGTTGATTCTACTGGCGTTAAAACACATTAGATCACCTCGTAGTACCATTATATCAAAGCAACACAAATTGATTTTGCGTATAGTACCAGCTGTACAAAGGGCCCATCTGCCTAGAACGCCACCAGGGTTAAGTTTCCCCTCTCTTAAAAAATAAACCGATCCTAAACCCGTGTGACGTCACTGGAGTGGTCTGTATATGTACACTTACTTCAGTAACCAAGTTTCTACCGCTCATAGCGTAATTTGACTCGTCGGTCGTAATAGGTGCCAAAGTTAAGCAACACATGCACATCGATCTAATAAAATCTATGGAGATAGCCTGACTGCTTTGTTATAAAACCTTGTGGTCTAACATTTTGAAATATCATAAACCAAAAAACATATCGTAAGAGAAGCAATAGTAGCGTTACGCGTGTAGCAAAGATTATTCTAAACAACTCATTTAACTTGGACCAAACGTCACATTGCGATGCAACCCGCGGCCAATCCCATTTGTTAAATTTGCGCTGAACTATTTGGACGGTGTTTCCGCGTTGCAACGTTTCTGTTACGTATATAGATCATGTGTCTTGTGTAATAACGCTAACAATAACCGTAATGGTCTGCAAATATTTATTGTTGGGCAATTCATTGAGATTCAAGTGGTGTTGGTTTATGGCAGTAAGAGGCTGCGAGGCTCGACGCCAACAAAAGCTATTAGACGATACATCGCGTAGTATAGTTATATGGTCATATTTGAGTGTCGTATAAATAAATTATTTATGTAGTTGACTTTAGAGATGGCGCAGTGATGTATAATTGTGTAAATATCTAGCTCTGAGTGTTGCGAGTAAGTGGACACAAATTATAAAACAATTTGCACAATTTTGTATTTAGGTAACATTTCTCGGGAATCACAATACTTTCGTAAACAATACGTTTTGTAGTTTTTGAGTTCATACAGACGCACAAAGGAGAGAAAGGTCTGTTTTACAACAGAATATGTTAAGTTACAATAAGAGCAAAAAGTTTGACAGTAACTGTAAAAATCCAACTAAAAATTATATGAATTCACTACACGTTTTAATGCAGCACATAATAAAATCGTACCTAATGGTTATGTTGAGCACAGTTCGGCGGTCGAACCGCCGATAAACGCGAACGGCGGCAGTGTATTGCGTACATGTTGCTTAATAGCTATGTGTACTGAAGATACTAAAACACTTCTACGTGTAGATAAAACAGACTTTGAGTACTGGAAAATACACTTCAAAAGAAAAATGATATTGTTACGCAATGCTTCCTTTGTGTAAAATCACTTTTCCTGACTCACGCAGCATCGTAGACACTAAACTACAAAAGCCACATCCACTGTTGTAAAGTGGGTGCTTTTTATAATGTAGGATACTTTTAATATTTAATTTCTCGGTGCGTAAAATTAGGTTGAGCACTTGGACGTGCCGTATCTACCTTCTTTGTACTTGATCTTTTTGGGTTTTAATTGACGTGGGTCATCCAGTTTATCACTCTTGTCGTTTAAAGGTGGGAACTGCCAAATATCCTCTCTTAGTATTTCTAACTATCTTACATGGCAAATGTCAGTTTCTTGCGCCCAATAGTTTCGCATAATTGCGTTTCGCATACTGTACGTAGTATGTCAGTCAGTCATTAACGCAAGAATATTATATACTAGCTGTTTCCCGCGGTTTCACCCGCGTCTTGAGGGAACTACTTTGCGTACCCGGTTAATTTATAGCCTAAGTTACTCATTTGGTACATCAGCTATCCGCCATTGAGAGTCCCGTCAAATCTAATAATCGGTCCAGCCGTTTCAGAGATTAGCGAGAAAAAACAGACAGACGTCTGTCTGTCTGCTTTTTAGATAGACAGACAAAACTTGAAAAAAATGTCATTTCGGTATATGTACCGAGTAAACATCCTGCAATAAGTAAAAGCGGTTATTTTAATGTAACAAACAGACACTCCAATTTTATTTATGTGAATAGATACAGATTCGGGTACTGTGAATGGTTCATTAACAATGAGACGGCTTACGCCAATTGCTGATTCTGCGTCAGCTGATACTAGTATAGAATGCGCATAATTACTGCGGCGTTTGTGTATCATGATAATACGTACTAGAGGTTTTTTTAATCATAATGAAGGAAAAGTTTGCAGTTTATTTGATTTGACTAGTCTGGAAGAAGTTAGCTGCATTTGAAGTAAGCGAAGCGTACTTACGACACGAGGATTTTGATTCTTTCATCATTATCAGTAGCCCGCTGTAGTCCACTGCTGGATATAGGCCGCACCAATGTCACTGCCACTGCCAGTTGTTTTGCGTGAATTGTCACTCCTCCTAGCTGGAAGAGTTCTTGATTTAATGCCTATAATATATTGGATATGAGTACCTGTGCATATTTTAGAGATATAATTTTTATTCGACGTTAATTGACAAGTCTTAATTGTGTAGTTTTACCCTAAATGTATTTATAAATACTTCTACTTGCCCGACTTTTTTATCAGATTATACATTATAAAAAAATAGTAATGGGATCCGAATTTAACATCTGCAAAACTGAAATTGCGTTCTGCGGTTCGTGAAGAGAACACTTTCTTTAATTTTCTCTTCCTCTCAAAATGAATCTTTAAAAATATAATAACCGTAAAATCTTGGCCTCTGCGACAAATAACAAATAAGACGGTATCTTGTGCTCCAAGCTTCGTAAAGTAAAATGTCCGGGTGTTTCCCCAGGGTGTCAGTTGTAAAGCCACGTTCCTGAGTTGTAAAACCCATGCCGTTTATAGCTATGCACTTTCAACTACGTATTCTGGGATTATTTGAGGACTTCGGGTGAATTGAAATGTTTTGAGGTGACCCTGTGTTAAGATTGTGATATGTTAATTAGGAAATACCGGACACTGGATGTGGATTTGTAATCGCTAGCGTAACATTTAGGAAAACTAATTATTTAGCGGATAATATTTTTTATAAGGGACGTGTATTGAATGGCGATACCTGAAGTGAGTCTTTGAAACCTCTTTCGCATGAAGACTGGCCAAGTGTTGGGAGCGCAAAGTCGGGCAGTCGCTGTGCAAGTACTCAATATTGGTTTTATCACACCCATAACGAAACTAAGTAATCAAAATAAATACATTCGCGTTTAGGTGATACCCATTTACCAAAAACTTTTCCAATTTATTTTTATACCATGGGGACTATTCTTCTCCCAGAAAATATATTTAGCGGCAGTCGAGTGCGGTTAATATATTTATAGTATTTTTTTTTTTATATTACTTATGTATTATACCGAGGACGGAGTAATGTAGGCAGCAAAATAGGCTAATGAAGTGAGTAACATTCAGAGTGTTTTGAGATCAAACCCACGGCACGCTCCACTGAATTTAAGAAGTTAAAGTTTAAAGTGCCTGTAAAACTGTAAACATTTTCGCTTGCCAAACGGTGAAGGAAAACATTGCGAGGAAACCAACATAATGAGAGTCTTCAAAATGTACCTTTCCTAAAATAAGAAGATAACTATGCCCAGCAATAAAACAAGGGAAAGACAGCAAAACAAAGCTGATAATGATGATAGAGTGATGTGTGTGCAATGATAAGTGAAGCAATGATAAGGTGCAGTGCACACCCAGCGCGCGAGATTAGCCGCCTAGTGCAAGACGCTCTTACTCTCCTGAATAAGCCTCTAAATGAAACGTTAAACGTGTATCGAAGCATTTACGACTTGACTGATACACAGCGTCGTGTAAAACGAGCGTTTTATGACGTCCACCGGTCACCGGGGCAGGAAGACATTACCACTTAAATTGAATTTTCAAATAGATGTAATTTCATACCTTAGAGCAGCTGCAAATAAAAATGCTACCTATTGGGTTGTATTTTATTATCTCTTACTATAAATTTACTAATAAAAATCTCCAGAAAAGCACACGCGGGTTATCCTAAGGAAGGGAATATAGTTATAACGATCTTTACAGGCATTGCAACTTGGGACATTGAAATAGAATCCCCATATTATATTTAGGTACGTGTGGAAACCAGTAAACCAACTTACTTTTACTTTTTGTAGAGTGATTAAACCGTTGAATTTCACCCATTAGTAACCAATGACGTTTTCGAAGATGTCAGACATCTTGTCTCAGAGAACACTCCGAACCAATAGGAACACTGTGCTGCTGTCTGCTGCTACCGTATGCGATTGGGTTCGAAATCATGACGACAGAGACACATCAATGTCACGTCACGGCGGTGTCCAGACCTGGTATTGATTCACAATACTATTGTGACGAAAATTAGGATGATGATGATGAGATGCTTACGTTTGGCAGAGGACTGTATGACTATCCAGTCACATAGTGGCAATGTTGCCACAAATATACCCTATTTATGAATTATGACACTTATGTCGATATTCTGATATGATAATGTGCTTATTCTGTTAGTTCATGTGCTGTTTATCGACACCATTACAGGTTAAGTACAAAACATTGAATGCCCTTTTTAATATAATTTATATTTTATGATGTAATAAACAGTTAACTCGTTTACCAATTTGTGTTAATGAATTACTTTGGTATCATGTAATTTTGGTTGCTTGTGGAGCCTGTACATTTGATTTCTATAGTTATTTTATGAGGCTTTCACTAAAGAACTAATTTCTCTAAGCAGACAAATTTAGCCTATACAACGTTATGGGGGATTTATAGTGTTATTTTCAAGTTTATAAGTACCTTACCAGAGGACGCCCGCAGCTGCGCCCGCACATTAACTGTTTCTGCCTGATCCCTTGGGAATTCCAGATAATCCCTTCTTACTGCACCTTTACGTTCCCCAAGGAACATACATGCCAAATTTCAGCTTCCGGCGCCTAATAACTTTGTCTGTAGCTTGTCTGTCAGTCAGTAGGTAACGCAAGGATTTTGTACAGAATCTATGCATTTTACGCGCACATTTATTCTATATAATATGTCCTATGCACCTTATCACAGACGGTGTATCTGTACTACAAGCTCTCGGCAGCAACTGCTTTAACAGCGGCCTCATCATGGAATGCCACCTAGAGCTGCAAAAGATTGCAGAGAAGATTCGGGTTACGCTGCAATGGATTAAAGGCCACAGCAATTCCGCAGGCAATGACGCCACAGACCAACTGGCACGGCAAGGATCGGACACAATGATAATGGGACCCGAGCCAATTGTACCAATACCGGCAAGCCAACTCAAAACGTGGCTACGCGAGAAAACCGCACATGAACACGAAAAACAGTGGGCAGACATAAAAGAATGCAGACAAACAAAAGATGCTATCCTCTGCTTGAACAAGCGACTCTCGCACAAGCTGCTGCATTATAATAGAAAAACACTTAAGCATCTGACAGGCGTAATAACCGGCCACTGTCCACTCAACAAGCACCTATTCAACATAGGCGTTACGGACAGCCCACTGGGCAGGGGCTGCATGGAAACTGAAGAAACACCCGCTCACGTCATTCTGCAATGCACAAGTGTGAGCGATCAACGGGCAAAGCTGCTGAACAACCCCAGAACTATGTGTGAGGCTTTGAACGACACCAGCCAACTAATGGCTTTCTGGAAAGAGCTAAGGTGGTATGAGTAGTTGGCGTCAAATGTCACAATGGCCCAAATAAGTGGCTAAGTGCGGCAAACCTACGACCAACTAACTAACTAACTATGTCCTATGCACCCTTGGATAGTTAAGTATCTCGAGAATTGTACGCGCGTACATAACTTTACACTAGATTTATTAGACAAAAATGATTTAAAGTGTTCACGCTGTCTGAAAGTCGTGAAGGGAACAAATAAATTTTCAGTTTCAAATTTATTATCAGAAAATATTAACGACATTGTCATCATTCAATTATTAATTATTGCTTGCCCCGTGCCTCGGCGAGCACGTTAAACCGTCGGTCCCGGCTGTCATGAAGATCTTTGACAGTCGTTACGGGGAGTCAGTACCCTCAAATAAACTGATACTGGTCTAAACCATGGAATATCGCTATCCCTTTGGGTTGCGGAGGTCAGACGGCAGTCGCTCTGTGGAAAAGTTGTTATTCTGTCAAATCTGGTTAGACCAGTAAGCGGACCTCAGGCTCCAAGGCGTGTAAGTCTTGGATGCAATCGGGATAGCGCTAAGACGATTATTAACGACATTGTCATCCCGCCATTGATCTGTCGGCATGTTTCAATAACATTGCTCGACTTAAATCGAAAAAAAGCCACTGGGCTTCACAAACTGTCGCAAACTTATGCCACGCGGCCAAGACGGTGGTTTAGCGTTAGACAGATATTACACGGTATGACAAAAACCAACCAATATCTCTGGCCGCAAATAAAGCGCAGCATTTTCTCAAACGTACGAACGTTTCTTAAAAACCTCATTTATTTTTCTCTTACTAAGTGCAAAAAGCTATGAATGAGAAATTAAGTGATTTATGGCCATAGAAAGAAAGCGAGTGGTAAGTTTTAAGAAGTGTTGGAACATCATTATGTTCCGACACTTCTTAAAACATGCCAATAACCCATTGGTTATTGGATGGTGTTAGTTTCTTACAGCTTGATACATGTAAAATGCATTTTACTGCAAATAGCAATACTGCATTGCTGTATATCGTATATCACAGTTTTACAATTTAAACAAAATATTCGTGGCATTTTCATATTCTTACCCATTCTAACACATGGCATGATACAAAACCCAAAACTTTCCCTCAAAACCTTTCAATCGAGATACAGCTTTGTTTGTCTAACCCCTTCAACTGAAAACGGTTTTAAAAGGACATACAATATTTCTTGTTTTAAATGCGCCTTCCACACTCGAAATAATTCTGAACCGCGGAGGACTTAACTGACTCAAAACAACATAGAGATCCGATCACACATAGTATTGACTCGTAAGCGGTTCAAACTCTCAACACCTAACGTACTTCTAAGGCGTACCGCAACGTACGGCAAGAGGATCACTTAAACCCTTACGCTATACGTGCAGTCAATATATGTAGGTATAATTTATAAAACATTAGCTGGCATAATAAACAACAACTACACATCGCTAAACAGAGTCATCAACCTGAATATAATTACACTGCGAGAGGGCCATAAGCAATGCGAATAGCACAAACAGTATACATAAATCATAGAATTCAATTAGTAATGGAACTAAGCGGGGTAACGATGTATTGAAGCATTTGTAATTGTAAACACGATGCTTGTTAGTGTGTGTATGTGTGTGTGGTATGTGGGTGTCGGTGTGTGCGTGTGTGCTTCTGTTTCATAGTAATTATTAGACAGTAATTGCTGTTTTCGTTTTGGAGTATAAAGATTGATGATAATTCTAGGGATACACAGTGACTTATAGTTGTGTTTTAGACTTTTGTGACAAAGCAAATATATGGCTTCGTTAACAGTTGTGCTGAATGTTAGTTAAATGTCGTTGTACGGTGCAACACTGCACATTTGTCAAATCAGCTTTTTAATTGTATCGCTATACCTAAATCATAATCGTCATATTTCAGTTCGCAACAAGCATTCATAGCGCGCGTTCTCTTTAGCATTCCTATTATTACTTTTATAATAATATTATAAAGAGGAAAAGTTTGTATTTTTGTTTGTAATGGATAAACTCACAAACTACTGGACAGATTTAAAAAATCTTTCAACATTTGATAGCTACATTATCTGCAAGTAACATAGGCTATATTTTATTTGAAAAAAGAAAGAAGTAGTTCCCTCAGGACGCGGGTGAAACCGCGGGAAACGGCTAGTTATCAATAAATCAGTTATTATCAAACAAAACATAAACTATAATTTCTTAGCATATTCTAAGGTGTATGAAAACCGCACAGAGTCGTCTCGTATCGGGATCGTATCCATATCTCAGCGTAGTGTAAGGTGAGACAGCCGCTTAAACCAGTACGGTAACTTAAATTGTACAGTAAATTGAATTTAGCGGAAAAATACTTTGTTCTAATTTTAAATCGATCAGACTTATCAGTATAGCAACTGCTAATTATATAAGATAATTCATTAATTAATTTATGAATGAATTATCTTTATATTTTCACAATACGTACTGAATCGCAGAATTGCAGGGTCTTGGGTTCGAACTCGAAGTTACGTGCTATTCTTAACTTAGGATTTATTTGAAAGCCTTCCTCGTATTATGTACTTTTGTTTCGAACTGGTGGAATTTTTACCCTTCATCCTGGAGGTAAAAATCTCTCTCCTTCATCTGATGGCAGGAGCCGCCAGGATAGGGAATCGCATTTGGAGACCACAACTGCCAGGAACTTGTTTAGGTACAATCAAACAAGTAGGCGCTGGACCAGTTTGAAAAAATTCCCTGGGCTCGCTCATAGAGTCGAGGCACACTAGAAACTGGTTTGTATAAGAGTGTCAATGTGCGTGTAAAGTAGCACTGGAAGCGACGATGCCATGCTGAGCGATTCTCGCCCTTATGGTGGTCTAGCGGGAAGTTGTTCGACTGTACTTAGTCACCATACAGCCTTTTGCAGTCTACTGCTGGACATGTCAATTGGAGGGTTTAGTCTACTATGCCACTCTGGTCAGACAAGTATGGGGTTTGATGTCCAACTTCCCCTGTCTCCAGATATATAGTAATTACGGCCACGTACGATTCAGAGCCTCTAGTTATGACTACATAATTGGATTATTAATCCTTAAATATCTCGTGCTCGTAGCTACTATGTACCTCATCATCAGCCTTTAATAGTCCACTGCTGGACTAGGCCTCTCCTTTGAAAGGAGGAATTGGCCTACTATACCACGCTGGCCAAGCGGGTTGGTATAGGGTTTGTTTCAAGTTTTCCTTCTCTTACAGTGCTGTTCTCTGCATAATATGCTTCCTCTGTCGGCTCTTACGACACCCATGGGATGATATGGGGTGGTGACAATTCGTATTCTTAATCCGTCACCACACGGACAATCAAACAACTATGTACCTACTGTTCTTTAAAACCTATTAAACAGCGATCACAAAGAACACCCAGACTCGAAAGATGAATTTGTGGATCAATACTCTGTGCAGTGCTAACAGAGGCCCAATTCTCCCAAATAAAATTGTTCAAAATGCAGTTTCGATCTAATATCAGTGTCATATTTATGTTACAAATGGTATTCTCCTAAATTAGCTGATATTGGAATGTTATCGTGACTAGATCGTAAATTGAACAATGTGTCAACGCCCAACTATTAGAAGTCAAATTAGATGAAAATGACATTATATTAGCAGAATACCGATTCTGAGTCAATTCCAAATCTAATCTCATTTCGTTCAAAATATGGTTTCAATCTATACATATAAATCTATACATTTTCTATTCATATACATATAAATCAAATTGTAGTGTCTGTTTGTAATATTAAATTAACCGCTTTTTACTAAATGCATACGGATGTATACACGGTACATATACCGAAATGACATTTTTTACATTTTTTTCTGTCTGTCTGTTTGTCAGTTTGTTTTCGCTAGGCTCTAGATCGGCTGGACTGATTTTGACGGGACGTTCACTGCAGCTGATGTACCAAGGAGTAACTTAGGCTATAAATTAACCGGGTACGCCAACAAGTTCCCTCAGGGCGCGGGTAAAACCGTGGAAAACAGCTAGTGTCATATAAAATACGAGACTGTTTATTACTTAGTCCACTATATAATCGGTGCAGTTCCACTGGTCCAGTACATGTAGCTGTATCTTTAAATACATACCTAAATACAAAATATATTTTAATCCAGCAATACGTTCAATAAACTGTGTTGTTTACAAAGCCTTAATCACTATTGATGCCCCTGATACCGGGGACGCTTAGATGTGTTGAATATTCAGCTTCATTTGTCACATAATTCACAAAGCCTTGTCTGTAACAGTTTGCTGAATGAAGCGTTTATCTTAGTAATACCACAATACGCAAGAAAGGCTAGCTAAATGCCTGAATAGGTTATTAATAAGGCTGTAGATGTATGATGATGCCATGTAGTTATTCTTGGTATTTTTCAACGTTTAGATTTTTGCCATTAGGCTGACTCAAATTGGGCGAGAATCTCTTCTCCACAGAAAAAAATTGAACAAAATATACTTGTAGTAAGCATAACATTTTCCAAGAAATATGTAAGTTGCTCATCGCTAAAAACAGAACACAACTTTGTTTCACAACTAGATTGGTCAAAGTGGATGTGAATTTCTAGTTTCCGATGTTTCTAGGCCTAAACAAATACTTGAATTTGAAAAAAAGAACCGAAGCATTAGGAAATTGAAAAGAATCGAATTGATCCCTAAAATGATGTTGAATCTCTTGATTATATCGTTTTTGTGTCTGTTAATTCACATTAAAAATCAGCGCACGACACGAAAACCAACTTAACAGGCATATTATTCTCGTATTTTTCCATAGCTGTCCGAAATCAAAAGCTGTACAGTTTATATTAAATTCAACAGCGGAGGATTACAATATTGAATAGCGAATGAGTATTTCGCCTGTAGCAGAAAAAAAGTATACCCTTGTGAATTATTCAGGGACAATCACTGGCCGTCTCATTTATTCATACAGTGGGTCCCGGTAGCCACGGCGTTGGCATTCATTTCTGGCGTGATGGAATTGTGTACTGAATCTGTCATGTAAACGGACGTTTCGATGTATACGAGTTTTATTGACGGCTTTTCATATCCCGTCACAGCTTTTGTGTGATCACGAGCAGTAGTGGATGACGTGTAACGTCAAATATTTGAGTCTACAGCCGGTTTGAATGGAACGTATTGTTTTGTAATCTGGATGTGCTGGTTCTACTGTTCAGAAATATATGCTGGGTTTTAAATGTGTAGTGAGTTCATATCTGTGTAGTTACGAGTATATTAGCATTCCTTCATTGTAAGTTGGATAATTGCAAGGCTGGTTGGTCATCAGATGTCAGCATTAGCCGCTTTAGGTGCTTAATGCGACATACTTTTGGTTATTGCTCAAACGACCAAGACATTTGAGATGTCGTCTTTAGCCATGGGTGCAAATGCCTAAAGAGAATGGATTTGTTCTGTAGTTTCTAAAATGCCAAAACGTCAAAAACTATTTCACGTGTGTGATGTAATAATTGGAAGTGTTATGCAACCTCCTATCGACCACACTACCAATCAAACTCAATACGCTTCAGCATTTCACGGAAACAGTCCACGTAAAAGCAAACGTCCGAGCAGTACCTTACAAGATCCGTCACCAAGCCAAAGTCTACTCGATTTCGACATCATGCTAAGTCATACTAAGCAAAAATAATACATAGGCAACGATTTATTTTTGAAGTAGATCCGTTTTTAAACCGCAATTAAAACTGCGCGCGTACAATGCTCGAAATACCTACTTATCCTTGGGTGCATAGGTCATCTATAGAACAAATTGGTGCCGTAAATGCATTGATTTTGTACCTAATTAGAAAAGTTGCCCGGTGACTTGGAGGCTGAATATCCGAACCCTGAACCACTAATGTCCTAGGTATGGTGCCGAAGTAAAAAATGTTTGTGGCTCTTTTTACACTCTGTGTAAGATATGCTACTATTTACCTACTAACTCCATGGTCAGCGGCCATCACTAACTAAACACCTCTCTACCTTTGGTAGTCCATCGCGGCTTTAAAACTCTCCTAATTTACTTCTCAGTAGACTGATAGTAGGATTTGGCCTGCTCTTCTACGCTGGTCAGTCGAGTTGGTTTAAGGTTTGATGTCGAATTTCATTGCCGTCTTTTCTCAAAGATAGATGTTTATTTGATTTGTGTATTTTACTTAATCGCATCTTACGATACACACGAAATGAAATGGGATAGTGAAATTTTGTACTCTTTTGTCGTTACTACACGGACCATATACCATATCTCTTCGCTATTAGGGTGCATAGGGTTCTTACCAAGAACTTAGGTTCCCAAGCCAACCTCACCGGCAAGTGGTGCACCTGCCGATCAACGGACGAGGCTCTGGCAAACAAAATGTCCCAATAAGCGGCAATAGGCTCGCCACCTATTACGTGGGATCAAAACACTGGCGAAAAGTGGGCGTTTAATATGCCTCTGCCTACCCCTTCGGGGAAACAGGCGTGAGTCTATGTATGTATGTATCTCTTCGCTATACAGAGCGAGACCAATCATTTGTCTATGGGTTATAATATCTATGTATTGCTATACATTAAGAATATATTTTTTGTTGCCAGTGGGCCTGGCAAGTGAAAAAAATGATCGTTCAATCGATTCGTCAAGTCGTTGGTTAACGTAGATAAGCAGTATGCGTACTGTCGTATTTTGTTTGGTGAAGGAGGGTGGGGGAGAGCCAAGGCCATTCCATAATTTTTGTTTTAGTAAAGAAAAAGTGGTTTTGGTTGAAGAATCATAGTTTTTTTTTAAACACCCACTTCCAAAGTCAAAGTCAAAATCCTTTATTCACAAAGTGACACTTATGAACGTCAAATTTTAAACATTATTACTGTATGCTTCTACATTTACATTTACTGCCACGTTCGCAAAGCAAGGGCGTAGAAACATGAGTACGGGCAATAAAACTCACGGTTACTCTTTTTCATCGCCAGGTTTTTAATAATACATAACAATTAAACTTTTGTAAGGTGCTGCAACTGTTACACTTTCTATGTTACTTGTATATATTTACTGTACATAATTCTCAAGCATAATCAAGTTAAATTATGATGTTCATTTAGTTAGCCTCCTGAACATAGACATGGTGAAACAGACTCCGCAGTAGGAATAAAGCCTCTATCGCGAGGAACTTTAGAAACAAATAAGTACACCCAGACTCGAAACAACAATTTATGGATGACATAATGTGTTGTATCAGGGTATCGAACCTAAAACACCGATGCAGTGTAAAGAAGCGAGGCAGCAGCTTAAACCATTACGCCATACTTGCAGTATTTTTTCTTTATTTCCCCAGGGTTGGCAATGTGATGTCCGGCTAGCGTCACAATCGTCTAAGCACAACGTAACCGTTTAGCATCAGAATCTTTGCCATCCTAGTTTTATAAAAATGTCTTGTCATTACCTATAGGTGATATAATTAGCACGATAATTAGATGACGATTTCAACTAATTATCCAATTAGCTAATTGACTAATTATTATTTGAACAACTATTTTGACAAATTATATATGTTATACAAATTATATATACATATAATAACTACAAAAAAACTTTCGATAGTATCTAAATTTAATCCTTTGGCACCAAACATCAAAATTATTGAAAAGAGTTCATTTCGCCTCCTAGGTTCGCCCGTATTTGAAGAAGCTTTTGATTCTTTCTTGGAAGAAAAAATACAAAATTTTTGTGAAATTTCAAATCGTCTATTCAAAATTAATATACATTCGGCTCATACTATTATTCGATATTGCCTTTTCGTCCCAAAATTTACTCATGCCTTAAGATCATCGCAACTTTGGAAAAAAATAACACTATTAGGACAAATCGACCAAATTATACAAGTTACTTTAAAAAAAATATTAAATGTGGACTTGGACGACCGAGCCTGGCTACAAGCATCTTTACCCATACGTTTGGGTGGGCTCGGCATTCGCAAAATTTCCAGTGTCAGTTTACCGGCGTTCCTGTCTTCGGTTCACAGCACGGAAGAGTTAACTAGAAAAATATTATCACCTACACTAGTTAACTCAGAAGTGCTGTGCAAAACCGAAGCTATAAACGCCTGGAAAATGGCTTGTCCAAACACTGATTTGCCCACCAACCTATTCTCTCAAAGACAGTGGGACGCGCCGCTTTGTAACATTGTGAGGAAAACTCTTTTGGATACATCTTTTAATGTTACAGAGCGTGCTCGTTTGCTGGCTGTGGGGGAATGGGAATCCGGTCTATGGCTTCAGGCACTACCATCGTCCAACACAGGAACCATGTTGGACGATGAGACGTTCCGTATCGCCACTTGTCTCCGTTTAGGTGCTCCGTGTATTTCTCCGCATCGATGTCATTGTGGAGAAGACGTCGATAGCCTCGGACACCATGGGCTATCCTGCAGCAGAAGCGCTGGTAGGATTTCTCGTCATGCTCACCTAAATGACATAATCCGTCGTGCTCTTGTCGCGTCTGGTGTACCAGCTGTACTTGAACTAAATGGTTTGGTACGCGACGACGGGAAGAGACCTGACGGTATGTCACTGTTGCCATGGAAAATGGGTAGGCCTTTGGTGTGGAACGCAACCTGCGTAGACACCCTCGCGCCATCACATGTTCCAAGCTCGGGAGGTCATGCTGGCGCTGCTGCTGCATCTGCGGAAACCCTCAAACGGCGCAAATACAGTAATCTATTAGCTAATTACGTATTTGAGCCGTTTGGGGTGGAAACGCTAGGCTCATGGGGTCCGAGCGCTCCTTCTCTATACCGAGAAATATCTAAACGGTTAGTCGACGTCTCACGTGACCAGAAGGCTGGTTTATTCTTTGCTCAGAGAATCAGCATTGCCATCCAGCGTGGCAATGCTGCCAGCCTTCTGGGCACGTTACCCGATGATATTGATGCGGAGGCATTCTATGACGCCTAAACACACCTGTACATATGTATCTATTTTTACTCTTTATTTTTAGTCTTATGTACATATATATTCTTAGACAGTATGATTATTTAAGATAGTCATGTATATAGTTATAATTAATCATCTGCAATGTACCTTATAAAGAAAATTAAACTACTTTTGACAAACATTCCTGATTGGCAGATACATTTTGGGTTTCATCATGAATCGAGATCATCAAATAGTACGTGAATGAAAACAAAGACAGGTGCTTTGTCTTCATTCACGTACAATTTATAAAAATAGAACGAACTCTCTAGTAAGTATTATTTTGATTGCCTACGTTGAGCCCTTATGTGAACAGTGCAGTCGCATCGCCTTTTTCTTCCTTTTCACAGGGTTAGCAATGAACGAGTTATAACTGTTTGGCATACTTGTACCTAAGCACAACCTAGTTTCATAAAAATGTCACATAATTAGCTATGCAAGGTGATATAATTAGGACGGTAATTAGTTTACGATGTCAACTAATTATCCAATTAGTTACATGACTAATTATTATTTGAACAACTACCTATTTAAACGAAAATTCCTGTTTGGTAGAGATATTCGGGTGTCATAATGAATCGGGACTTCGACCTGTCTCTGCATAGTTACGTAAAATATATAGCTGAAGGAATCATCAAACAAGTATTCTTTATTTTCATTGCTTGCTATTTGCTACGATTCATTTGTATAAGTATCGCTTAGTTTATTTCCCCGTGGTATGGTATAACTAAAGCGCAATTAACAAGGCATATTTTTAATCCAGATTTATACTGCTAACATAACTTCACGCCTTTTATCCCCGAAGGGGTAGGCAGTGGTGTATTACACACCCACTATCTCCTTCGGGATTCTGCCATGGGCAATATGGCATGGATAGCTTAATCATCGCACTGGTATTAACTCGGCCCATCATCATTATCATATAAACGAAGAGAAGTCTACTGCTGGGCATAGGCCTTTTCCTAGGCTATCCACATAGGTCGACCTTGCCTTGAAGCGCGGAGTCATTTTCTAATCCAACCATTTTGACGGAATAAAATTTGCCAGAGACCGACATAATGCACGATGAAAGCGATAATAACTTCGAAAAGTTCTTTGCACTTCAGTTTGTTGGTACATACAAGGGTGGCAAACGAACAACACCTACCTGATGAGAAGTGTCTAACTGTAGCCCTTAGATGTGATGTCTTTTCAAATCCTGAGAAGATAAAACTATTTTTGCCCTCTTTTCTCAAATCCTCTTCTTTTTTATTTTCTCCCATTCGCTTACAAACCCACGAGGAGCTTGGGTCTGTGAATTGTTCACCTAATGAACGAAACGAAACTTTAGAAATACAACATTTGTACGTCGATGTTTTGTTAGAGAGTGGTATTAGCCATATAAGTCTCAGATAAGTCAGACTAAGGTTGACTCTAACTTTATCAATTTAAAATTTAAAATTGACCTCTATCATCTCACTTTCCCTGTTTTTCCCTTCACCCAAAAAGAGACATGGTTTTTGACAATGAATTTGCTACTATTCCGTTATTCTTTTGGAATAGATTATAAAATACATTCTCAGTTCACCATAATTTAATACTTTTTTGGCTTTTTAATATTTCGCCAAATTTTTATTCAAACTCCAAAAAAGGGTCACGGTCAAAATGGGCGTAAAACCAACAGCTTTAAAATATATTTTATGTGAAAGCTAATGACCATTACTTCATTTTATACTATGACGGCAATCACCCAAACAACCGGTGAGCAGAGATAATCAGTGATGTTCAAACGTATTTTTTATAGAATCCAAAACAATCGCTAATACAACGGAGATAACACGACACGATGTTGTGCAGAGCTAGGCCAAAGAAACCAATCTATTGGTTGATAACCTAACAGAATTACTACATTCCATCCCTTTTTAACTTCTCTCTTATTCAGGCGCCGACCAAAAAACAAGCGTGCGGGCAGGCCGGGCAATGCACGTCAGTGGTTATTGATATTTTGTTATTTGCTCACGTTTTGCTATCATCGGTTTATATATACGACTTCTGACCCCTGCCATTGCTTTCTTAACCCTTTTTAGGGCATAGGGGATATTTTTCCCAGCATGATTTTAATTTTTTTTAGTAATGAAACCTCATCCTTGCGGTACTTATTTTTACTACTAAAACCTGCTACTTCGGACTAGCTTCGGATATAATAAACATTATTGATAAAAAAATAAACAACCCGAATCGTTTATTCGATTACGTCATACTTAAAAATCTGAATCGACAACGTCGAGTCTTTGTAAGAATGGAAACAAATCTACCATTCCTTAATGATTTTCCACGTTTAACAGAGGAATGTATAGTGCTTCACGGTTTGGGAACTAATCATATAAAACTAGCAAAATCATAATTATGTCGCAGAACATTTCCGCGATGGTGTTTATTTAATTGAATTATATAGAGAAGAGTCATTAGATGATTTAAACAGATGTAATATTCTGCAAACTAATGTGTGGTTGCTTCGAATTAAAATACAGTCACGGCATGTCAGATCGCGCACATATTATACTTACATTTTGATCGATAGCGTCCAAATCGGTAGAAATGCGATAGTTGAGCATTACTGTACTTGCTTAACAGGCAGAAGAACAGTAGGAAGTTGTGCCCACATAGTTTCAGTTTTGTTTTTAGGGTTAGCCTTTCATTGCACCCACAGAACATTTATTAGATGTTATAGTTGATGACAACCATTGATATTTAAATAAAAGGGATCAATATATAGTAGTTTTTAACAAATATGTGTGTTTTATTTAACCAATCTTTGGGATTTTTTTGCAGTGATACCCGGTCGATATTGGGGTTAACAAGTATTTAGGGGGTATTTAGAAGTACAATAAAGTAAATTACAACACATTTTATTTCTGTTGGTTTTACGCCCAGCTCTCATACAAAAATGCCCATGATCCTTTACAAGATAATTCAGTACGTGATACATTTAAGATGGCATCTCCCACTAAACAAAGACCTAGAGACGCGTCTAGAATGTTCTTAGCAGGGAATTAATATTGTTTGATATTACACAACGCATTAGTATGGCAAGACTTGTTTACATTAATTAGTTTAATGTAACTTAGAGCCTCCAGAGAACAGAGCGTGAGACCGTCTGTCAGACAGATTAGTATTTAAAATATTTTAATGTCTTTGATAAGACAAGTCTCGCTCTAAGAAAGATATTACACGCCGCAGAAGTACTTTTTCGTAGTAACAATTTTAATTTAGACATTTAAAACTCAGTTTTATAGTATTTTCATCAGATTTTCTTTACCAATATATAAGTTTCACTAACATTAGGTCATCAGTCTAAGGAAACCCAAGAATGGCAAGGACACCAGAAGATATCAGGACATTATGAGCTCATTCTGCGTAGATAGTAACAGAGTAGTTGAAAATTTTCGGGTACTTTGTAATCACTTGTACCTTCAAGACAAAGACAAATGCCATCTCAGTCTTTCGTGATCGCGGCTTCTGTAAAGTATCGGATTATAATAAATAATGTAGCTTCTACATCTTTTGGTTTAAATGTACCTAATGGCAGTTAAATGTAATTCATTTATTTTTGCAATTTCCAGTAGTGTGACATGCTGAATGGAAGTTGCGAAACTGCAATCCCGGATGCTTTAGATATCGAACAAACCTTGTCTACGGTTTTCCTTTAACTGTCAACGTAACAGTTGATATTATGCAATTCAAAGAGCATCCCTAGCACGTTAACAGTGCAGATATAAATTTGTAAAATAAACCCCTCACGTGCAAATATGTTTTGCGGAAATTTTATAAGATAGGCATAGGTAATGTACATATAACATACGAAATTCATCGTGTTTTTTTTTGTATTTTTCAGGTGGGCCACATGTGGTGCACTTACGTGCACGCTATAGATTTCGTGGCCCATATACGTGCCACGTGTAATTTGTTCTCATTAAAAACATAAAAATGTGGGTAGAATCTAGCATTTATGCCAACCCATTAGACGATAGGTAACGCGGGTATGAGTAAAAAGTTTTCAAAACTAAGTAAGTTTCTACGTATTCGTGACGCTCCGATCATAGCAAATGTTGTCGAAGAAGAGGAGTTATGGAGGATAGCGATGGTGAAGAGCATGTTGTAGAACAATTGAAGGAGTCAAATGTGTCTGGTGAGTTTAACGCTGTATTAATCTATACAGACATACATATTGCCCAAAAGTTGTCGGTGCAAAAAGGTAACGAAATTATTATTGAACACCTTCTGAACATCCAGGATCCGGTGGCTTCTCGTGGATTATCGATAGCACCATCTACATCCAGTTCTCGACATTCCCTAACAAAAATACCACGTCAATCGAATAAAATTATAAGGAAACGTTGCACTGGCTGTTATAAGACTTTGGTAGAAGCAGGACGTATAGCATCCGAAGCTCGTAATAAAGCAAAGAAAACGGATACTCAATGTCTCCAACGCAATAAAGCTTTTTGCCTTTTGTGTTATAATGCTTGTCATTAAAAATATAGCTGTTACAATAATTAGTTCATTCGTTATTTTATCTTTTAATTAAACTTTTTCTATAAAAATTGGTTTCATTTCCAACTTCGATTGCCTGGCTACACTGACGAAATTTTGGTCGGTTTTTTGGACATTTTATTATATGGTTCATTGTTCTCACGTGTATATGATAAAAACTGGCGCAGTTGGTACGTGCAAACTCAAAAAAAGCATTCCATTGATATAGACTCGTGGCCCTTTAGTGGTGCACGCACTTGTGGTTATGTCTTCATAGTGGCCCACATGCGGTACATGCACTGTGAACGTGCTAGGAGTCTCAACTATAGACTAACTCTCACCAGCCAGAGTGTCAGTTTCAAGGGCCTAATTATGAGAAAACGCATTCCGATTGCACACGGCTGTCCTATTTCTCTACACATTCTAAGCCGAATCGTAGGTGGACTAAACCCTCACAATGCTAAATTCTTTTAATAGTTGTTCTGGGTTTAATTTTACCTCACGTTTGGTTTTCAACCGTTGTAAAATAGCAAACTCCCACAGTCAGTTAAATCGTGCCACTAAGCTAAAAATATTCTTCATAATATTATTTCTGGAATTAAGGTTAGTGTAGGAGTAAAAAAATGCGTTTGTTTTGTTAGAATTTAAAGCTTTACTCTCTGTGACGTGAGAGTGAAAATGGCATTAGTGAAATGTCGATGTAATTCATCTCTGTCATGTACTTATTTGTGACTAGGATCCCGACTGTGTACATACAAACAAACAAGTCGGCGGAGGTCCAGTTTGAAAAACATTCCCTTGGCTCGCTTATAGAGTCGAGGCACACTAAAAACTGGTTTTGTATACGAGTGTCAAATGCGTGTAATGTAGCACTGGAAGCGACGATGTCTTGCTAAGTGATTCTCGCCCTTATGGTGGTCTAGTGGAAAGTTGTTCGACTGTACATAATTTTATTTAAAGTAACAATGAATAAGAACTAAGAGCACACAAAGTGATCATGTGAACAGTCTCTAGTGGGGATCGAACCCACAGCACTCTGTGCAGAGCTGAAGGGTAAGGCGACCGCTTAAACCACTACGCTATACGTGCAATCAAGTTTAATTTAGTACCAATATTAATTACTCCTTTCTAAAACATATTTTATTTGACCGCTTAAATAACTTTGCCATACTTGCAGTCAAGTAAAGTTTAAACAAATATTGTTTAAACAAAACAAATATTTACTCCTTTTTCAAACATCTTTCTACTAGTTTGCTATCAGTTCTTGATGGTTGTTCACAATAATTTGTTACAACGTGCATACATCATGTTAGATCTAAACGTTCGCGTCGTCGCGAACAATATAAGAAAGTTTGTTCGACAAACTTGTACGATCTAAATATAATGAAAAAGTAGACAGTAGAAGGTTGTGAGCCGTTTCCATCAGTTTAGCGCAAATATTTGTGCAAACATTCGTTATTTTGAGATCCATGTGATAAACGACAACGGTACTCTTGTAGAGACAACATCCAAAATTCTTTTAGACACTCCACAGAACTAGTGTAGGACTAAAGTGTCTATAGGTCCAGTTGAAAACCAGCGTCGCCCGTCGGTCCCTTGCCGCCAGGCAAATGCTGGAGGCACCTGATTGCTGCAACCGTGAGACACATTAAGTAACTTTCTTGCTTAACTATTTTTCTTTTGTATTGTCTTTCGTTTTAAGCCATTAAATCATTTATTGTCAGATATTTAAATAATAATTTAAAATGTCAAGGGAATTCCTTGCCATATTTTTTTCATGGAAGGCTATAACTTTTCGACACCAAGTCTATGATATTATGAAAAAGTATGTAAAATATATTTGTCTCGAGTAGAGAGTAGAGTCGTCGAAGCCTCACCACATGACCCACTGGCGGTAGCAAGGGAGCCAATTAAACCACTGCGTCAAACATATTGTTTATTGATGCCGTAGGCAGGTAGGAAATTGTTCAGAGTGCGCAGTGGAAGTTTGTATTACATCTACCTGACTATGACAAGGCAAAAGGTCTAAACTATGTACTGTGTTTTAACAGCGGTGAGATTAAAACTATTACATGTGCAATTACTTACCTGAATCTTCACTGATGTTAGGCTTGAGCTAATTAGACAAATCATACAAATATATTGGCCAAAATAAATGAATGAAGTATCTTATAGCTACCAGTCAAATGGTCAGGGTTTTCAGATCACGATGCACGTGGATGACGACACATAAATTTTACAAGGGTTTAATAGTTCACAATTTTATCACAATTCTTGCCGGTAATGTTCAAGGGGCGGCAGATACAAGAATTTACAAGACAAATTTACTTATATTTCAATACGATTCGCGAAGCACCCATGTGCTTTCAAAGGGCGATATTTCACGAGAGGACAAAACTGTGTTAATTTTACTTTTTATCAATCGCCCACAACCGTGTCGGCAAATCCAATAGCGACAGTTGCAAGTTGTTGTTGCAATATAATTCAATTCCAAAACCCGAAATTACAAGACGGTGTGGGGGACAAGAGAATTTTTCTAACGGAAGCGACAAATGAGAAAGAGTGAATGATTTGACAGTTCATAGTGTGACCAGAGTCAGAAATTTTCAATAGACAAAGTAACACGCTACTAAACTGATATAATCGATTCAATTTATCATAAACAATATTTCTATTTCAAACACATATTATCAATTATTATTGATATAAGTTATGATATTTTAGTATTTTTCCTTCATCCCGCTGTCATCTCATACCTTAATAAATCTTATGCACGAGGTCGCTTCGGATAAAAAGTTGGAAGGTTTTGTACGACACGCCTCGTGAAATGACAGAAGTTGTGGCCTGTTACTTGCGTTTCTCACGTTAATACCTCCTCCTACCTTTGTGTACGTAAATGTTTATGTGATCGGTAATATGTAGTAGCGATGTTAAGATTAAAAAAAGTTTACCTTTTTTGTTTACATACATGTTTTTGAGTCGTCGATTTGGGTTTAATGCTCGTGTAACGCCAAAAGATCACATAGCAACTAAAAAACAGTGCGGTAAAATCGAGTATTTTTTATGACAAAAAGCCAAAGTTGAGCTCACCATTCTCCCCTTGTGGCTGGGCAGGCCGAATGTGTTTGATTCTACCCTACAGGCGCTCGGAATGTATACACTTAAACCGGTGTCTGTCGACGTCCCATTCTAGCGAGTCGGCGCGATCGCGGCAAGCATACTTTGCTAAGATCGACGGTGGTACCAACAAGTGGCGGCGATGCACTGACCATAAGCGACTATATTGGCTCAAGTCGGTCATGATAAATGTTTAACCAATCAATTTGACTTCGCATATGATCACAGATTCGCCACTTAACAGTGAATAAGTGTATTAACATGATAACAACAGTGCCGAAATATCGGCATCTGGAAACTATGGTAATTAAGGTATGTCACCGGAAAATAACAAGAATTGCAAATTTATAAATTTCCTAGGAATTTTATAAACTTTCGTAGGATTCTAAACGAGAGATTAATTGTATTATTATACGCGAACATTTTCGCAAATTTATAAATTTGCGACGTCTCGTGGTAAATTTATAAATTAACGGATATCAATTCGTAAGATTATAAACGGTTCCAATCACAGAAGAGCTTTTAATTTTACGGTTATTTAAAATACGGCAAATAACAAATAAATTTATAAATTTGCGGTTCTTATTATTTTCCGGTGACATATACATTTATCAAGATTATACAAAAATTTCTAGTATTTAATTTAAGCGTTCATATTTAATTGAGCTGACCCATAGTCACCACGCTGACCAAATGCGTGGTGGCAGACTTCACATATCTTTCGAGATAATAATGGAGAACTCTCAGACATGCAGAATTTACCGTTTAGCAAGCGTTTAGCGCAATTCGATGTAATAACGATATTGTCCTTCAGATTCTATTCCACTCAGCAGAGCGCACATTCCACAATGATAAACAGATTAACGTGGTTAGAGCACAATCAAACGCATTGTACATGTAAGCAAATAATTAAGTATAGGTCGGTTCACGAAAGATGACCACTGCGCAGAAATCATTTTCTAGGTCCCCGTGGAGGTGCGGGGTGAGGCGCGGGTGGAATGCCAATGGCGTGGCTCCGTTCTTGACGCATTCCCTAAATGCGTCAAGAATGGAGCCACGCAATTGGTGCACGGATGTACATATGCGCGTCGGCTGCCATTTGTGGTCAACTTTCGTGAACCGACCTATACCTAATATTAATTCAACTGCTTATGCTTACTGGAATATTCTCGATGCAATAGAATAATGAGTCTTGAATAAATTTGGTTACGTGGCTGCCATTGCAATCTGTATCCATTTCTTCTTTTAGAGGTGTAAGCGGCCGCCTCGCCGCTTGACACTGCGCCGAGTGTTGTGGGTTCGATCCCCACACGAGACAACACTTTGTGTGATTCATAAATTGTTGTTTCGAGTCTGGGTGTTTATTGTATCCATTAGTTGTTTGTAAAGTCCCCCGCGACACAGGATTTGGTCCTAGTGCGGGAGTTGTCTGCGGTTTCCGGTGCGTTGTCGGGGTTATATACATATATATATATATATATATATATATATGCTCGTCGAATTATTTTCTTACCATTAATTCAGTCTGTGTGGGGAGCCATAGGGTAGGGACTATATACCTAGAGTCCTAATCGGTAGACGTTTTTAAGCTGATGTGATGATTTGGTCAGTTCCCTGTAAAATAGTACGTGAATTTTTAATTTCGCCAATGAATTCAAAATCTACAAGTTAGTAGTTCGTACCAGAATGTTGTTATCATCGAAACTTGTTCGAATACACACCTACAGCTACAACCTTAGGGTGCTTGTACACGGCGCATGTAGCTTGAGCATGTTGAGGCACTTGCGCGGGTTACATGCACCGTAAACATATCGTTTAAAACAATGTGCGGGTCCAGCGACTCGAGCATGTACCAAAGCGAGCCACCCGCGCAAGTAATTCGCGTGCTCCGCGACGCGCGCGGGTCTCTCGCGCATATTATCTGTTAAAATTACATTTTTAACATATGATTTTAAAATAATTTTCGTTCGTCGAGACATTTGATGCGATTCAAGTCATAAAGCTACCTCCGCGAATAGCATGCACATGTAGCTCTTGACCACGAACAAATAACTTTGTACATAGGTACAGCTTGCGCAAGTAGCCCGCGTCTTTACTTGCTCCAGTTATTTGCACCATGTACAAGTACAAGCGAGTAACTTGATCAAGTAGCTTGCGCATATTACCCACGCGTGTAACCCGCACTTTTACTTGCTCCAGCTACATGCACCGTGTAGAAGCACCCTTAGTACAACGCAATAGTTAAACTGAATTGGGCTTTCACGTTTGACCATCAGTCAAAGGGTCGCCTTGGAAACGAACTTTTGTCGTAGCCAATGACGCGTAGCATATAACAGTTAGATGTAGATACGCTACGCTTTTGAACTAGGTAAAGTTTTGGTCACACTGAGTAAGGGGCGAGAAGCGGGCGGGTGCATCGGTAATGGCATGTACTATCTTTTATAAGTATACCGGTACACTTCTAAAGCTGTTTTGATTTTGTTTTTATATACTCACGCCTGTATCCTCGAAGGGGTAGGCACAGGTATAATGTTACATCCACATTTCGCCATGAAGTTTTCGGTCCCACGTAATGGTGATGTTACCGGCACATCACCAGATTCCGGGCTGCTAGTGAGAGTTCGGTAAACCTCGGTAACACTCTTGCCCGACCCGGGAATCGAAGCCGGGACCTCCGATTAGCAAAATCATACACTATTCACTGGACCTCGGAGGCAGTCTGCAGCTGTGTTGAAATAGTTTATACATGAAATGATGAAATCACATGGCGCCATCGTTCCAATTTGCCTAATTAGTTGTTCATCGATAAAACTTGATCAAATGACCCAGTTAAACTCACCACACACTCTCACTAACTGCCCAGTGTACCAAAACGGTACAAGCTCAACCATGTCCGTGAACTGTATACTGTATGCTGTTAGTATACGGATCCTCTACATTTCAATGTGCTACCAGTATAACTTCGTGAACTTATGAATTTCAATATTTCATAGTATGTGACGAGTAGTGTAGCGATTCGCTACCATCTACAGTTAGAGCTACAATCGTAGATTATAGTAGCATACATACAGGGTGTAAAAGACCCT
Source organism: Euclidia mi (assembly GCA_944739405.2). NCBI lineage: Eukaryota > Metazoa > Arthropoda > Insecta > Lepidoptera > Erebidae > Euclidia > Euclidia mi. The sequence continues at coordinate 25,235,180 of OX123182.2, forward strand.
TGACGAAAACTAAAATCACATATTGTACCAATGGGAAATTACTGGTTGAGGAGATACTGAGGCTCAAAGTCACCATAGATTTTTTCAAATTAGGTATAAAATAGATGCATTTACCCCGCCCATTTATTCTTTAGCTGTTGCGATTGCGGTTTAAAAAAGTGTCTACTTAAAGAAAATGTAGTTGCCCAGGTATTATTTTTGCTTTGTATGACTTGGCATGATGTCCACAACGAGAAGACTTCGGTTTGGTGATAGGTCTTGTGGCACCCTGTATAGCTTGGCGTTCCTGTTGTATTCACAGCGAGCTCTGTGATGGCGTGTTGTTACTGTATGACATATTCTGAATAAACTTGACCATTTCAACAATCTCATCTTGTAACTATCCTGCCAGTATTCTATCTCCGTCCAGGGTTTGACCGACGCCGACGCCTACCTTAAAACATCGTAGCTAGGCGTAGATAGGCCACGTAGAGGCATGCTGCAATGTGCTACGGGCGTAGCATACTTCTTCGATATTGACTTAATATTGTTGATTGAATCAGGCGTTACTTGGCGGAACTCCATTGTAACCTAATGGAAGGAAAGAGGAACCCACCACGCACCCTCGGATTGACCACCCTAACTATTGCAATAGAAAAAGGTTGACAATACCGAACTCCTCTAAAAGGATAAGGGATATAGGAATGGTATGGGTTCCAGGAAGACTTGCAGTATCCCGCTGTATGCGCCGACTTTTCCTCGACACGTGTTTCGCCTCTGCACGAGGCATCCTCAGGAGCGATGGGCAACGACTGAGCCTCGTCGAGCCTAGTCGTGAGCCTGAGTCGTTGCCCATCGCTCCTGTATCCACAATATTATATTAATTAATCTTTCGCGTGAATATTCATTTAACACTTTTTTTCAAAGCACTTAAATTATTATAACTGAATATACAATTATTTTATGGAAAGAAACACAATAGAAACATTTTTCCTTTATCATAATAATATACATAGCATAAAAAGTGACAGACGAATATGGAAAGGCACAATTGATATTCACAAATAAAAACAAACAGAAAATTATCTCGGTACAGGAAAACAAATCGTTTTTCTGATACACATATTGTGTTCAAGTTAAAGGCGCGCAGAGAGGATGATCTATCATGGAGACTTTATAGCGTGACTTGGCTTGCCTGGAAAGGTCGATAAAGTAAAGCAACTCTAGAACAGGTCGCTACTTTGATGGGTGAAGGTGAAGTTTTAATGAAACACCTTTAAAATATCCAGTATTGTAGTATTGTGTTGAGGTTGCCTGGTAGAAATCGCTTTCGGCGATAAGGTGCCCTTTTGTACTATGCTTCGTTATAAGATTTTTAATAATATTTTTAATGTGTATAATTAAGTGTAAATAAATTAAAAAAACCGGCCAAGTGCGTGTCGGGCCACGCGCAATGTAGGGTTCCGTAGTTGCCCATAATGGCCACTATTGATAATAACTTCTGTTTCACATGGGACTAAAAACGGGCCCACATTGTACCCCGTAGTACTTTACATACCAACAAAGTACGTATATCTTTAAGATTAAGCCAGCGCTCCCAATGTAAACTCACAGAAATAGGTATTTATAAGTTAAACGACGATTACTCGTAAACTAGTGATATGTACTTAGCTGTGATAGTTTTTCTTTTAAATTCGTTATATGTACTACATTTGTGTTTTTTTCACCGCTTCCAAATTAATAGTTTAGCCGGCAGAGGGCGGGGGGAACCTTGAGTATAAAATTTTTTTTCACTTCAAAGCTTGATATTTGACAAACCAATCACTTGATCGAAAAATGATTTGAGCAAGCTGATAATATTTTTTTAAAACCTATCCAATGATACTCCACATAATGGGTTACTAAACCAAAAAAAAATTCAACCCCACTATATATGTAAGCTATAATACCATTAAAAAATATATTTTCCTAAATTTTAAACTACAGTTTTATTGCAATATCTTATGTCTATATTCTTGTCAAATATCAGCTTTCTAGCACCAAGCGTCTTTGAGCTAGGCTGCGGACGGACAGACGGACGGACATGACGAAACTGTAAGGGTTCCTTGTGGACTACGGAACCCTAAAAACTATGCTATATGGTGCATATTATATGTATAATTTCGTAAAAAATCATTACTACTAATTAACCTTTAGTAATCAGCGGTAAATAGTCGATAACTTTAAATATTTGTATGCATAGTAAAAATACAAATTCTTGAATCTTACTTTTAGAAAAAAGTAAAAAAAGAAAAAAGTAAAGTTTTGCAGTTAGTGGGCTACTAACTGCAAAGCTTTTCAACGATTTTCGATTATTTAGCGGGTGTTACGCGCGATAAATATTTTGCATCGGCCTTGGTTCTGCCGCGACCAAGGCAAGTTGCCGAAACGTTGACAAATACCGAGGTATTTATGCCCCAAAAATATTATTAATCGCGAGTAAGACCCGCTAAATAACCTTGTATAATGCAAAGCTCTTCATGATCCAAAATTTACAGAATTCGTTCACAAACTTCTCTGAATGATTGTAGCTATTTATTATAGCGATGTTAAGTTTGGCCCTTATTTTCCTAAATTTTGTGTTCACGTTTTTTACGCGCTTCTGCCCTACATTGCAACCGTACACATGGTCATTAAATTGAAGCATCCGCGTTCAGATGGGACTGTGATCGTTTATCATTTCATCCGTCAGTTACTGACAAAAAACGCAGCGCGAACAAATCATGGACTACGGAACATTATTGGATAACATTAGCGCAACAAAAACTGCCTTACACGATGTTCGGGTTTCTTCTTGGAACATTTTTTTGTAACAATAATATAATAATAATAATAAGCTTTATTTGCCAAAAAAACATATTATACAGATTTTCCTTAACGTTGGTTTAAGAGAGTGTATACATACAAAACAATTATTTATACATGTAGGAAATAATATGTGTGTGCGCGCGTGCGTGCGTGCGCGTGTGTGTGTGTGTGTGTATGTGTGTGTGCGCGCCTGTGTGTGTGTGTTTGTGTGTGTGTGTGTGTGTGTGTATGTGTGTGCGCGCGCCTGTGTGTGTGTGTTTGTGTGTGTGTGTGTGTGTGTGTGTGTGTGTGTGTGTGAGTATTGAGAGAGGCCTTTTATATGATTCTTCTACGGAAGCTTTCAGATTCTGAATATGTTAATGTTAGCAGCCATTTACGAATAATGCTCTTAACTTGATGCATTTTGCAGTGCTTAATATCACATACCTTTACCACTTCATTGTATATGAAACTCAGCATGAAATGTTGCATATGCTGGGCGAATTTAGTTTTTACGCGAATTCTTGGGCATCGAAAGACCCTTCGTGTCAATAGCTTGGGGTATTCTGGTGATCGTATTGTTCTCTTATGTTGCTTTAAAACCATTTTAAGGATATATAATTGTCGTACATTGAGTGTTGAGGTTTCTTGGTATAGACAGTTTGTGGAGAATCTGAAAGGCTTTCTGTACATGACCTTTAAAACGGATCTTTGAGCTCGTTCAATGTGTAACATAGCAGTAATTCCAACTCCGCCCCAGACTGTCATACAGTAACATATAATAGACTCGCACAATGCCACATATACGAGTCGCAGAACGTTTTTATTTGCTGAGTTACGTAAAAGTTTCATTATGTAAATCAAGCACGTTTTGCTAGCAACTCAATATGCGGCTTAAAAGAAAGTCTACTGTCAATTATAATGCCAAGATACTTGATACGATCTACCTGTTAAATACACTCGCAGGTGCATAGTAGCGGGTTGCAGGTTGTATGGTGAATTTTTATAGTATATTCACGTTTGGGTGCTGACGACTGCGTCTTGTAAAAGGGCACGAAGTTTGTTTTTGAGATATTTAAGGAAAGGAGATTCTGGTTGAGCCATTGTTTAATGTCGGATAAAACCTTTTGTGCGTTCTCATGCACCGACAACCACGATTTGCCATGACATATGACGACAGTATCATCAGCATAGCAAATTAAATCTGCATTTTGAGGTACGTAATCAAAAATATCGTTCATGTAGATAATAAACAGAGTCAGGCCAAGTACGCTTCCCTGTGGGACACCATAGGTATTATATTGTTTTGAGCTAACATAGTCCCCTAGTTTCACATACTGACATCTATTATTTAAGTAAGTCTTAAACCATTTCAGCGGTAATCCCCTTATGCCAATGAATTCCAGTTTTTTAAGGAGTATGGGGATAGCAACGGTGTCGAATGCTTTTGCTAAGTCTAAAAACACACCTAAGCAACACTCGTTGCTATCCAGATGCAGTGTCACCCGATTTACCACAAGACTTACCGCATCCTCAGTAGATTTTGATGATCTGAATCCAAATTGTTTGACAGAGATCAGCTTGTTTGTCTCAAGATAGGAGATTAGACGTTTATTAGCAATTTTTTCTAAAACCTTCGCAAATATTCCTATCAAAGATATAGGCCTATAATTTACCGGATTTTGTTTAAAACCATCCTTATGTACGGGTGTGACGCGGGCTTCTTTCCATATATCAGGAAAGGTACCAGAACTTAGGCTGAGATTTATAATGTGGGTAAGTGGGACCGTTATTTTGCGACGTATTTCTTTTATTATTCTCGGCGTAAAGTTGTCTGGGCCAGCTGCGGAGTGACTGTTTATGTTAGCCAATATTGTGTCTACTTCACAAGGATCTGTTGGTTGCATAAAGAATGATGTGCTAGCTGGTTCACCCAAATTTTGTTTAAGGAGTATCGATTCGTGTGTATCACCAATATCTGCGAGAATCTGTGTGGCAAGCCTCTCACCAACTGTACAGAAATATTCATTGCATTTATCGACTGATTCTTGTGGGGTTGGTTTGCATTTGAGCAAATCAATGTTATTGCAATCTTTTTTAGTTTGCTCGGTGATATCTTTTATAGCTTGCCATAAAAGCCTTGTGTAATTTTTATTCTCATTTAGTTTTTCACTAGTATACTCATTCTTTAATCTGTGATTTAAGTTGGTGAAGAAATTCCTGTATCTAGTATAAATAAGTTTTTTGGTTTCGTCATTAGGGTATTTTCAGGATTCTTTATGCAATTTATCTCTATGGTTCATACATTTTATCAAACCTGGTGTAATCCAAGGTTTCCATATTAGTTTGGAACGGCTAATTTTCTTATTGGTCGTATTGTTTTGCAGAGCATCATGTATAGTTTTATGGAACGTGTCCGTAGCAATATTAACATCAGTCTCTGACAACACATCTAACCAATTGACACTACTAAGATCTTTGATGACCGTTGGAATGTCGACTTTATGTATTACGCGCTCTTGAGTTTTACTAGTGCAGGGAGCGTCAGCGTTGAGACCTAACATTACTAGGCGGTGATCAGTTATGTCTACATCACAAACTACGCCTATTGCGTTTCCAGATTTCGATTTCAAAAAGAAATGATCTATACACGAGTCCAATCTAGTTGGCTTGGAGATTACTTGTGACAAACCATGTTCAGACATAAGGCATGAGTATTCTGAAGTTGAGCCATCCAGCGTTGATAAAAGGTTTATGTTAATATCGCCCGTCACCACTATTGTAGAACTACTGCTAACTGAGTTAATTATATGGTCTAGAGAGTAGATAAAGTTGTCAATTTGCCTATATTATGGAGAACGGTAGATGGCAATTAGGGATATATCACGTGATAATTCTAACATCAGACATTCAGCATATTTAATATTAGGCTCAGAGACTTTGGGGTTGCAAATTTCTCTGACGTATGCTACGACACCACCACATTGATTTAAATTATTAGTAGTTTGGAAAGCTGTGTGGAAAGCTGTGGAACCTAGTATCTGTTTTATTATTGGACAAGTTGTTAGCCAGCATTCGGTAAGAATAATTACGTCATAAATGATATCTAGACGTTTTAAAGCTACGCAAAAACTATCGAAGTTGCGCTGCAGACTACGTAAGTTAAATGTGAGTATTTTTAGGTTATAGTTTGAGTTTTAATATTTATGACAGTTCTCCAGCCTATCGAGTTCTTGACACTCCAAATTGGTACTACTAGCTATTTCTTGATTTAAGTAAACAGCCATAGTGGGTAAGTAATGTATCTAAGTTGTGTCGGATAGAGTAAATTAGTGTGTCAGGAACTCTGTACGTTGACCTATAGTTATTTGCGAGGATTTTAATTGTTAGCATTTTTATTTGGAATATTTTGTCCCATAATACTAAGGTGCTAATATGACTAAAATTAGTGGCAAAACTCGAATTTTTGATAGCTATAGAAACATGCAAAATGTACATATATTATGGTAAAAGATTTGACAAATCTTCATACTAAAATGCAAACAAGTTGTCCCATGGTGATGGTATGTGTTGAATGTTTGTGTATGTGTGGCTGAAGTGTAACTTGTAGCTGAAAGCATGTTAGTATTTGTGTGAAATAGGTTTTTATAGAGATGTGTGTAGTTGTATTGTGTGATTGTTGGTGTAAGTGGGTTGATGTAGGTGCGACTTTTATACACTTTATAATAGTTTAAGATACCTGATAAAATAATGGAAATTATAACATATACATGATATAGCAAAATTGGCGTACTGTTAACATGCTTGAACGACGTCAGTTGGGGAGACGTTATTTCGAGTGGCATCTGCGACTTGAGGTAAACCAATCTTCTCGTCAATGTCCATTTGTGACGGGATGGGGATGGCAGGGCACTTTTCAGCTTTGCGTATGTAAACTGCGCCGTTCCGGACCCAGCAAAACCTAAATCCATGCATTTCTGCACGCAGCCGGGCTTCACGAAATAACATTTTGTTGTTTTTCGATAACCGTTCATTGATATATATTTTAGACGTGGTCCCTTTGACTATATCCTCAGAAGTAAGCGGTCTTCGCTCTTTGGCAGCTTTCAAGATAGCAGTACGCGTTGCGCGCCGCGTCAGTCTAAGTACAATGGTCCTTGGTTTTCCTACTAAGGCAGTGCGTCGAGGGCCCGTACGGTAGACTTCATCTATATCGGCCTCAGACAGCTGCACTCCAATTTTCGTTGCAGTTAGCATCGTGATGTGGTAGAAACTTTCATTGTTTTCTTCGGGAATGCCGATGATTTCTAGCTCAGCCTTTAAATCGTTTTGTTCCGAGTTATTTAGCTTAGCGTGAAGGTCTTTAATTGAATCCTTAAGAAGAATTATCTCGTCATCTTTTGTGCTAATTTTCCTGTTCAATTCCACAAGCTTTTCGTCGAGCGCCTGCGAAACACACGCTAGTTTGGTGCTGATATCCATGTTTTATTGCTTCAAATCACGTATTTGCTGACTCAGTAGACGAATTTCGGACAGCAGGAATGATGACTCTGTGTCTGTATGTGGTTGATTATCTGAAGGACTATCAATTCGCGGACGCTTCGGACGTACAGATACATTTGAGGCCTCCGGTGTAATTGCAAGGGCTTTTTGAATGTCTGGTTCAGATTGTACCTGGACAATGTTTGCAACTTCAACAGGATTTGTTGGAGTACGACTGGTTTTCGGCATAATGCGATTTTTTTTCTTTTTTTGTAATCAAAATATTTGAGGAAAAATCACAAAAAATCCAAAACAACCACTAAAAGCCTAATTTGAAGCTCAAAAATAGTATGGCCTGCGTTGGGATCGAACTCGGTGTTTGTGGTGGGCCGTTATTAACAGCAGTACGCCAAAGACACTTGCAGTGATGTTGTCTAAATAGGTAAGTCTATCCTATGAGTAAGGAAACCGGCAGAAACTATTCCTTGAGACTTGGTCGGGCACTAATAAGTTCAAAGTCCAGTCTTTTGTTTACCGTTGTACACACGTTTGAAAGTTTTTAAATTTTAACTGTTGTTAAGCACACTTTTTTATTGTATAACACTTTAATTCGTAAGAAAGTACATCTGAATTTTATACCAGTCAATAGGGGGTTTTCCGGGCAGTGTTTTGGTATATAATGGTCACAAAAACAATCCCTTTTCACCACTTTATAGATATATTTTGACGGTGCTAATGAGTAATACGTATGACTTGCACTAGTGCTTAACATTCACTGAGTAGTAACAATAAGTAGGGGCTTTCGTAATTTAATATTAAGTACGAGCTGTTACCCGCGACTTTATTCGCTTGGTATTAGACTTTCACAAAAATAATTCTTTGACTACACAGTGGCGGAGTGTAACTGACTGTCATGCCGAAGGTGGCAGTTTCGATTCCTATAGTACAACTTTTGCTTAGTTTGGGACTAGATGGTGATGTGTGTATGTGGCAGTACATTATCATAGTTTTTATATCATCACACCTGTATCCCCGAAAGGGTTAGGCAGAGGTGGTTACACCCACCTTTCGCCTTATGAATTTTAGGTCCCACGTAATAGGGGGCAAGCCTATTGCCGTTATCTGGCACATTGCGAGATGCCGTAACACTTTTGCCCGACCCGGGAATCGAGGCCGAGACCTCCCGATTAGCAGACGCATACGCTATCCACGGAGACAGTCGGCATTAACATAATAATGTATTTATAGATGCCGGTGTCACCTTTTGTCTTCACTATCACTTATTCATATTATTGTATATCCGCTACCTCGATATTTTCACCATCTTAATCATCATCTGCTATGTACGTTCTACTTTTTATGTGCCTCTCATATAACCATATTTGACGCCGTCTTTTCAATTATCTTCAATCGCAAAGCGTAACAGACTAATATACTTCTTTATTTATAATCATACATAAATACGGCAAGTTTTGAAGAGTCCCTAATATAATAAAAAAAAAAAACAATGTTGTTTTGCTCTCGCAATCCTATTAAACATTATTATGCCTTCAAACAAAGCTAAATAAGATAAATGACTGTTTTAATTAACACCGTCTTCACACTACAGCAGAAAATTTAATTACTCAAATAAATAGCTTTATAATAACTCCTTTAACTCTATTTTCTGAATCCAAATCCATGAAAACGTAAACAATTTAATTAGACTTCCAAAATTAGTTTGTTAACGAAATCACAATTTGATGTTTTGAAACTGGTTCGCTGTTTGTTCATATTGTTATTGGGTACCTTTGAAAATAATAGCGCACTCTGAACGACGGTACGGCATTTGAATTAAGTTTAAGTTGGCTTATGCCTAAAACCCTTGGGTCTAGAATACGGAGTTAAGAAGGTCGGCGTAAATTCTCGACCTATTTGGACTGTTATCTTTGTCGCGGTTTTAAAATTGGAAATACTTTTATTCTAATTTACCAAAATGGAACAAAGTGGCTATGTAGTTTATAAAATAATATAATCCACTAAATTAAATTGAGAGCAATGTTAAGCACTGTATACAAATCATATCCCTTTTGTTTAGCCCGTATGGTATTTATTTTATCAGGCATATAACATACGTGACACATAACATTATTTCTCTATGCACAAAAGCGGTTAAAATTCTAAGCTTTGTCAATTTGACCTAATACTTCTGCTTGAAATTTGAGCGTTGCTTTTAACTTTGCTGATCTTTTATGACCGACAATCTAAGGCACGCCATGAGCGCTACTCGTATTACTCGTTCACTACGGAATGTCTTTATAATATTCCATCCCAAAGGAGGCAAAACCAGCATTGAAGTTTTTCTTGAAAATTCATTGATTTAAGTAAACTCTATGGAACGAGTTTACTTCAAAGTCAATGGATTTCAAACAGTTGATCAATATCACAATTCTGTAAGTATAGGACAACATCAATATAAGTGTTCAGACTTCAGGGTCAAGGAGCCTTACAAGGCAAGCATGAGTATGGTCTCAGACAAGTAGCTATCTAAATTCAAGGTTGTCCCAATATCAGAGGCCGCCTTAACAGCATTATTCTCTTAAGATCCCGTATGATAACGGAAAAGGGATACAGGAATATTGTCCTGGCACACATGTATTCAACCGTGTAGATTTCAATAAAGCCTGTGGTATTTATTCTAGTACTTTTAAACTATGTGAACATAAACTTATTTTTGTAACTGGTTACACAGATTATAAGAATTATACAGATGGAGTCATCCGTCATATTTCTTTGACGCCAAGTGAGCCCTGGCAATTAATACAGATTTTACATAGAAGCGCAGCTCTTAAGGATTTCGTGTGCCGATTCCAAGTGGAGACTGTCTCCAGTTTAGTTCGTAGTTGGCGCCGTTGGCGGCGCTGGCGTCGTTCTCCGTCTCTCTTGCTCTCGTAGTTAAGATACACTGGAATAACGTTCGTCTCCCTTGCTTTCGTAGAGACAGTTGTCACAGCGTGACTGCCACGCCGCCAAGCGGAAATTTGAGTCGCATAAAGTTTGTCTTCAAAGCGCCCATATGAAATGCGCCTCTATGTAAATATTTGAGCTCTTTGCTCCGGGTGAATGTCATCATTTTTATAGAATTGTAAAGAAATAATTATAAATCTGACGTTCCGAATGTCAGAAACTAAACTGGGCACGCCGATTTTTAAGTAGTCTTTGGTTTAAGTTTGTCAAGCGATCGCTCTTTCTGGTGTATTTTACTATACTGTGACTTTTTTTTTTTTTTTTTGTTTTACGAGGTGGAAAATCCCTTCGGATCTCCGACTCTTGGGGGAAATAAGAGCCGGAGTATGTGGTGTTTCCACTAAAAACCACCTCGACTTCCGCCATGTACCCGTATGTCGGAGGGTGGGGCATCACCAAAGCACTCGTCGCCACCCTCCAACGGATATTGGCCCGCCAGATGGTCAGGTGGGCCCCAACAAAACCCCCTTGGCGACGGATTAAGGTGTTGGACTCCGCCGCCAAAACGCCCAGCGGCCGCAGAGGATAGGGAGGACGGCAACGCAACACCGCATCTCCTCTTCCTCTGCGGCCCCACCGCGACGCATCAAATGGTGCGCCCCCATTTGGTCGCGGGAGATAGGGCGCGCGGCAACGCAACACCGACACGCCTCTCCTCCCGCGACCGCACCCGACTGCGAGAGACAGACAGAACTGTCCCCCGCACCCGCACCGTTGGACGCATCCTGCGCAGGCCCCTCCAAGCCCACGCGGAGCGTCCCCTCCTGGATCCCTCTTAGTTTCACCGCGGGTGAGCAATCCACGGTTACTGAGCCCCCCCACCACGACAAGGTGGAGATCCAACGGGGGGGTACTATACTGTGACTGGTTAGTATAATACAACTATGGTCATCCTCTAAATATGTATGAAGCCTATACCGAAACATCGGGAAAAATATAAGATATTTCACTTTTATTTCCAAGTAATTATACGATTGAGACCTGTAAGATAAATACATGTGTGTTCATTTTGTATGCCTATAAAATTACACATTCTTCAATATGTAAATAGTTTAACATTTGTAAATATTTGTAATCCACATATCAAACAAGTTGTGGTCATTAAAAATGTTGCACAACTTAGAAACTTTTAAACACTCGCGTTGCACGTTTAAGAATATATATAAACGCGAACATGCATTAGGTATTTACATAACTTATTTTGCTCGACGTTTCGAGACGGTTGCACGTCCCGTGGTCGCAAGCTGACTGGTGTAGCAATGTCACGTTTCCGAGTGCGAGGTAGAAGATTCTATTTCTACCCCCGGGTCGTTGATTTTCGAAGTACCGGCGCAAAACACACTAACCGTATCTGTATATTGAACATTCGCTGACTGCGCTTTAAAGTGGGGTGTTGTTAGCCGAATTACTGGATCCCACGCCGATGTCAATTTGAAGCCCTCTTTCCGAGTGAAATTCTTATGTCTTCTGATTTCGATCGCTTCACGCACAACTCTTGGGTAAAAGTGGCGTTCCGTGGAGAGGGCTTGGGGACGATGAAATTCAATCCAGTGATTGGTGCCCGATTGAAGTAAATGTTCCACAATCGCCGATTTGACGGTTCTTTACAGCTGCGATGTGCTCCTTTATACATTCAGTGTTGGTCCGCTTTGTTTGCCCTATGTAAGAGCTTCCGCAGCTGCAGTTGATTTTATAGACACCTGGGGTTTATAGCGGTAGAACATCCTTTGGTATGCCCACCATGTTGTATACTTTGGCCCCTGGTGTAAATACGGTCGGAATGGAGTAGTTTTTTAACTTGGCTCCTATTTTATCCGTAATACCTCTAATGTAGGGCATGTAGGTCGGTTGTCTATTTACCGCCGGATGTTTTTCTCGCTTGATAGGCCACGTCATTCGACGTTGTACTACGTTAGTACTATCTATTCTGTGGTTGTACCTGGTATCCGTTCTTCCTAAGTACCTCCTGAACATGGTCTAGCTCTAGCTTCAAAATGCTCAGGGTCACAGAGGTCATGTGCTCTGTTTTTAGTGACGTCACAACTGATTGCAGGTGTCGAGAGTGATGGTGTGACGTGGCGTGCAGGTATCTATCTGTGTGTGTAGGCTATACGCAGTGTGTTAAGGACCCATCTGGTCTCACAGTAACTTTGACATCCAAGAATGACAACGATCTGTCACTTTCCATTTCGTAGGTGAACTATATTTTCGGATGAATGGAGTTAAGGTATTGCACATATTGATCTACTTCCTGCTCTCATCCTTTTACAATACTAAAGATATCATCCACGTATCTTTGCCAAAGCCTGATGGTCTTAGATCTGATGCTAAGCGCCTTTTACTCAAAATGTTCCGTCCAGATATTATCCAGTACTGGTGCTACTGGACTCCCCATTGCGACACCATCGATCTGGAGGTAATATTGGCCTTGGAAGAGGAAGTAGTTGCCATCTAAGCAGTGTTTTAGTAGATCAATATAGTTGTGAGGCATATCATTGTCACTCAGTCTGTCCCTCACTACGTCCAGATATTCCCTTTTTGGAACATTGGTTAAGAGCGACTCAACGTCAAAGCTTACCATTACATCTTCCGGTTCCAATCGGATGCTTTGTACGATCTGGACGAAATGACGCTAGTTTTTCACGAAATACGGTGTCATACCGACTAATGGCTGCAATATGGATGCAACGTGCTTCGCAAGGTCATAAGTAGGCGAGGAAATCTGAGTTACGATAGGCCGAAGTGGCACGTTGGGCTTATGAACCTTGGCAGACCATGTGTAAGTGACGTGGGTATCTTGTGGGGATAAATTATGTTTTATAAATAGACGTGTCATCCACCATCATTGCACTAATAAACAGCAAAAAATAATTTGCTTAAATAAATAATACACCATTCTGTTAAGAAAACGTTAACAATGTTTTATATAATTATTTCGCTTCTATGATGGATTAAGATATGCAATGAATAAAATTTTATATATATATATCTGACTGTCTAAAGAAAAGGACCCAAAAATAAGTTGAAAATTTATACTTATTTGATAATAGTTTTTATTTGAAGTATTTTACTTTCGACTGAAGGCGAAAGTAAAATACTTCAAATGTAAACGCTTTAAAAGCACTTTTATACAATATGTAAGTTTTTCTGTAGCCTTATCATAATTTATTTAAGGTCTCTAAATTAACATGCAAAGCCCTACGTGTCCTTCCAAAGTTTACTTTTGTATGACGTTTTAAAGCGTCAGGTGTTTCAAACGGCCAGTACATTATTTATAGGGAGTCGGTCGGGCGGAGAGCTGGCATTAAGTGTTGGTAATAATAGATGAGTGTGTGCGCGCCCTTACTTGTACTATAGTTAGATGGTTGCATGAATAAATAGTATCGGTAAGGTCGGTGACAGACTTTTTATTTTTCGTTGTGGATGGAAGGATAATTGAATGTTATATTGAGTGTTCAGTAGTTCATGTTAGTGACAGGCTTCATGTATGAGTAATTACCTATTGATATTTTGTTTGTTTAAACTGTTTAAAATAATTCGTTTTTAAAAACACTATTCGAATAAAGATTGACTAAGTATTGGTGTATTTTTGCGACCTGTTTATTAATCATAATTATTGTTTGATGTTTACAGGAATAGGTGAAACATTATTAATTAAACTGGAAGCTTCAAAATTCACCATTTTGCGATATACTGTTAAAAACAGAAATAATTAAAATTACTTATTATTCAGTGACATCTAAATAAGAAACATTTATATCGCTACTTTGAACTGTAACTAGCTAGTCACCGTTTAGTAACATTATTAAAATAGTGTTTTACTATATAGAAGTACAATGTCGCATAAACAAAGAGATATACAGCCAATGAAGAAAGGAGGGTAATTTAATAAAGCCTAAACTTTAATAGAAAAATTCCTGACCGTCTCGAGACGTCCATTGCTGTAACAAATTTCAACGGGTACGATTCTTTTTTTAGATAGGAATTTGGTGAATTGAGCCTGTACTAAGCCGATTTGAAATTGGAAAAGAAATACTTGTTTTGTTTTTTAATCATGGCGCAGTGAAAATTGTATGATCCACATTTAATGCAAAAATAAAATAAATTTATATTGGCTTGAATACTCATATTTCTTTAGTCAGGAATTTGATGCATTGCGTTTATTCCGCCCGCTTCGTTTTTTTTAATCATGGCGCATATTTTTTAATCTTTATTTATTTAAAGAGGATTCACAATGATTATGTCACCCTTGAGGGAGAATTTGCATACACTTATCTTCTACGATTAATATGTAGGTATGTCATTATATTTGTCCGTCTTAAGCTTTATGTTAAACATTTGCATTACTTATATGTGGGTGGACCATGAAAGGCCACTGTAACGAAAAATCTGTCTTTCTTTACTGCATAAATGAAAGAAAAAAATAGTTAGGTATTAACACTCTATTTTATTGTGAAACATATCGTTTACTTTTTTTACTATAGATGCAATCACTATTTAATAAACTCAACTTTTATAAACCCCTTCCAAATGGCCTTGCAAGAAACAGGGCTCCATACAAGGCCAATATTATATTTCTGTCGTTCAACTTAAAACTAGAATTGTTGTTATCAAAATATCCACTTTTACTAAAACTACACAAACAACTGTTTCATAAAAACGAAATACTAAATGCTTAACATATTATGATTTTCTTTAAAAAACTCAACGAGCATTCCTGGAATACCATCGCATAACTAAGAATATCATAATATAAATTATATGAAATTATAGCACAATGAGTGTTATATTGATAACAAATAAGTTGCCAATGCATTTTATTTTGAAATCATCAAAAAATATTTAATGTTCTTCATAAAGATCCGTTCTTTGTAAAGCCAAAATGTTCCGAATCTGAGTAAAAAGTTGAATAACTGTAATAAAAATAATATTATAAACATCTAACATTGTTTCACCTTTTCCGGTAGGTATTTATAACTTAAATTAAGTGTTTCAAAGTCAAAGTCAAAATAATTTATTCATCTAGGTCACAAGGTGACGCTTATGAACGTCAAAATTTAAAGTACATTACTTAAGCTTCTACATTTACTGCCCATTCGCAAAGCAATACGTAGAACCACGAGAAAGAACGGGCAATAAAACTCGTGGCCACACTTCTTAATCGCCAGTGTTATGTTACATATTTTGTTTTTGTAAGGAGCTGCAACTGTTTCACATTGTAATTAATTACTTGTAAATAGTAATTAGGAAAATACATAATACTTAAATAATTATGATGATAATGCAGTTACCAATTTAAGTACTGTAGTAGCCTTCAGTGTGAATTTTGTGTAACAAGAGCATCCACTTACGTCTTATAATGTAGGCAACTCGCGATCATGTTCAGAACTATAATGGAAATGTACCTGTGCTACAGAAAGTGACGGTAGGTACATAAATACACAAAATTTACAAAAACGTTAGTGTACAGCCCATGATCACGAGTTACCTTCATCTAACACAGCAGCAATTTTTTTAAATAAAATTAATGGAACAACAATGCAAATGTAAATGTAGTAAGTTGAATGACCTAATAATACATGAATAGATATTTAAAAGAACTAGAGATATTATATAAAAAAAAGATCTGAAAAGCAAGGTATCTATATAAATTCTGATATAGCCTAAGCTTGTCCTCATGGTGACTTATCATTAAAAAATTCCTTGATAGTGTACATGACCCTTTTGTAAAAGAAAGTTCCTAATTGTCCGTTTGTATTTGCATGGGTAAATTCATTATATCAAGGGGCAATTTGTTGAAAAATCGTGTACCAATCCCCGCAAATGAGTTCTGAACTTTATGTAAACGGTAGTTAGTTCCCACTAGTTTATGCTTATTTCTTGTGTTCCCTTTGTGCAAATCACTATTTTTGCGGTATAGAATAAAGTTTTTCTTAATGTACATTAAGTTAGCATATATATATATTGTGATGTAACTGTCAATATATCTACTTCTTTAAATTTATCACGTAAAGAAACTCTTAGAACCTAACTTATAAATTGCACGTATGGCCCTCTTTTGAATAACAAAAATATAGTCGAATTTTTGAGGAACCACCGGCTTTCATAAGAAAGCTACCTATATTTGAATTAAAATCGAAAAATGTTACTATTTTGTTCGTTACTACCATCACAATTCTCTAAATTACAATTTACAGTAAAAAGAAATAATAAGCAATTTTCATAAAAAATACCTTTTGGTGTGTGTGCGAATTACTATTTTAACGTTGACGTCGGAAGTTTACAAAGCAAGCGGCCGTACTAAGAAAATAGCGATGAGAGCGACTCGCCGCCGCGTCTGTGTCCATAACTATGATAGAGCTTAGTGTGAGTAGAAGGAATTTGTAATCACATGTCAATAAAAATAACTTTTCTATAGTTGGCCTTCAAAGGAGCATGGCCTTTCATGGTTCACCCACCTTATTTACGTTTCGATCCGAACACGCTCATAACATGGCATCTTCAATCTGATTACATTTGATTTAATAATTATCAGAGTTGGTTTTACCCTAATCATGGCACATCGAAAATTAAATAATTTAAGAAAATGGTTCTATATCTAATGAAATGATAAGTAAAGCAACAACAAGCAAGTTTGAATTTAGCTAGTTATTTTTCATGATGTAACGGGCGTAGTACATATAGTTCGCGAATTTCTATTTTTGTAACACAAAACATGACATTACCAAGCCTATTACCGTTTATAATGATCAGATAATACTAAAAATAAACATTCTAATCTGATTATTATTTATAGAACCCGCGTATTATGAATAATGTCAAATTAGCCACTTGGTTTGTAACTTCAGCGTTATTTTCTTCACTTTCACGCGTAAATATGCGTACGGTAACTATTCAAAATGCTTCTAAAAAGCCTTAAAATAAAGAAGGATGCCCGCAACTAAGCCGCCTGAGTTTATTTCAATTTAACCGTTTGTGTCCGATTTAATGCGAATTTCGGGAAATCCCTTATTCCAGGCACATACATTCCAAAGTTCTGGTTCCTGTCGACAATAGTTTTGTCAGTCAGTTCATCATCACCCTAACGTTATCGCAGTTGCATCCAAGACTTATACGTCTTAGAGCCCGGCGTCCGCTTACTGGTCTAACCAGATATGACAGAATAATTATCTACTTTTCCACAGAGCGACAGCCATCTGCCCTCCGCAACCCAAAGGGATAGCGATATTGCATGGGTTAGGTCAGTATCAGGTTATTTGAGGGTATTGACTCCCCCTAACGACTGTCAAAGATCTTCATGACAGCCGGGACCAACCGCGACGGTTCAACGTGCTCTCCAAGGCACGAGGCAAGCGATAATTAACAATTTAATACGCACTTAACTTCGAAAAGTTATTGGTGCACGCCGTGGATTCGAACCCGATACCCTCTGCACGGCAGTCCGTTGTTATCTCCACTAGGCTATCACTGCCGTAGTTTTGTCAGTCAGTTATACAGATAGAAAAAGAGAAAACCAAACTTTGTTACTATATTACAATAATCATACAATCAGATTATTTCTAGCGGTCTCCATCGACGTCCGATTAGCGGTCAGAGGCAAGAGTAAAAATTTGTAAAACGTCTGGAACACAATTTTAATTAAGGCCAGCTAATTGATATCTAAACAAGTTAGTGTCTGCTGGCGGCTCAGACTAATTGTTTTAGTTTAACGTAAGTTAAGTATTGGCTGAAAACTACCGCACTAGGATGCAATCCGGTGTTACGAGAGATAGAAAAACATATTATTATATAGAACAGCGATGTATAATAGAAAGGCTAGGTTATTGATTTGAACAACATATAAAGGCTTGGCTGCGAAATATATATGATGAATATTACGTGTAATATGAACACGCTAAATCCTTTTATATACTAACAAATAAGACATAAAATATTGTTTTACAAACTGACAGTTCAAGTTCAGTTTAGTTGAAATTGTATTCACTTGAATATAATTTCAACTCGTATTACCGAATACAATATTAAGCGAAACAATATTCATTGAATTTATTTGACAAGTACATATTTTGTATATTTCACGCTATTGTAATCTGATCTCATACTAATATATAAGGCTGAAGAATTTTTTTGTTTGTTTGGTTGCACGCGCTAATCTCAGGAACTACTGGTCCGATTTGAAAAATTCTTTCAGTGTTAGATAGGCCATTTTTCGAGGAAGGCTGTAGGCTATATAACATCACGCTATGAACTACGGGAGTGGAGTAGTAACCTTAAATAACGCGGGTGTCACCGCGGGCTCATCTAGTCAATAATATGATCCAAAAATGTATAATTCGCAATTTCGTCTACGCCAAGGCGTATAACATTAACATTATATTATAAAATACAAGTATTATATAATAATATAATGTTATTTGTTTGATAGAAATTTGTTTACGAAATATGTGACAACATTATTTAATAGACGTAAATTGTTTTTGTCGGCGTTTTGGTATTCCGATGTTGGGGAATGAAGTCATGTTCAAATTTTCGCGACTAAATTAGATTTCCGATGTTTGGAATTTTGTTTATTGAATTTGAACGGATGACATTAATAATTTATAACTGTACCTGTAGGATTATACCTATTAAGGAGATATTAATTTTCCTTTGTTAAAATTGGTGGATAATATTTTATCAAAACTACACAAAAGTTTTACAGCCGTTTATATGGCGACCGACAGTGGCAAAAAAAGTTGTCTAATTATTACAACAATCATCATCCTCATCATCCTCTTAGCGTTATCCCAGTTTTAATCTGGGGTCCGCTTTCTAGTCTAACTGGATTTGACTGAATATTAGCTTTTCCACAGAGCGACTGCCTGTCTGACCTCTGCAACCCGAAGGGATAGCGATATCCCATGGTTTAGACTAGTGTCAGTTTATTTAGAAGGTACTGACGACCTGTTACGACTGTCAAAGATCTTCATGACAACCGGGACCGACGGCTTAACGTGCTCTCCGAGGCACGGGACAAGCGATAATTAACCATTAAATACGCACATAACTTCGAAAAGTCATTGGTGCGCGCCGTTGATTCGAACCCGATACCCTCTGCATGGCAGTCTGTTGGTATATCCACTCGGATATACCAACAGACTGCCATGGCTATTGGTATATCCGAGTGGATATACCAATATATATGCATTGGCTATCGCCGCCTGTCTAATTATTACAACCACTCACAGGATTTGATTATAAATTCTACACGTAAAAGTCCACTCGGCAGAATTAGTCAGTATCAGTTTACTCCTTTTGGAAGGTTTCAGTGACATACACATGCCTTTTGCCTTTTTATCTTTTGTACTGTTCAATTTTCTGGTGTTTGTGTCTAATTAGAGACGTTTAAAAAGTGAAGATCGTTAACAAAATATACATGTAGGTACAAGAAAATTAAGAACAGGATTTTTTTTTGTTTCTTTTTTTATTTGTATTGTACCTATTGTAATATTTTAATTTAATTTTAGTAGTAAGTAGTATTTTAGTAATTATAATTGTTTTATGTTAAAATTAATTTAATTTTGTTGTATATAATAAAACTTATAATTATTGAGTAAATGCAAAAAAAAATAGGAATATAAAAATCATTGTATATGTTATTTAAAACAAAAATATTTTGTCATCCTATTTCGGAAACTGTTTATTGACAAAATAATATTTTTATTCTTCGTGGGCATTAAACTTTTGGCATAACTCATTGCATTTTAATTATTGCTCAATATGAAATGTCAAAGTTTTAATAGGTATCTCTAAATTACATAATAATATACTTTTTGAGCTTTGTATTAGTCAATGCGTTTACAGTGAACCATTCACGATACATATTGTGTACGTCGGGATGTTGAAAAAGATTGTTTTACTTTTGGCTTTAACACAGAAACTACGCTCTGTCGTTTGCCAAATTTATTAAGTGCTAGACGTAATATGAAAAGTTAGAAGTATAAAAAGAGACAGTTATATGTCTATTGCATGATTTATTTATTAAATACGTGACCTCACAGCTTGCGACGCTGATGAACTTTGAATTTACATAAAATTAAGTAATTATCATACAATTCAATCTAGTGATACATGTGCAATATACAACTGAAGAATCGTATTATGGAACGAGCAAAATTCAAAATGTATCATCAAATTTAATTTTCGTTACACACATGTTTTATATTTTGTAATAAATAAAATCTCATATTACGTCATGTGTAAAAAGTGACTATAAATAAACAACTACCTTTGAATTCTGACGATCCGATGGCGTAGCGTTAGTGGAAACAAGTGCCAAGACAGAGGTCGCGGGAGCGATTCCCGCTCAAGTCAAACATTTATGCACGTGAACATGGATGTTTATCTTGGTCTTTCTTTACTAATAGAAAGTATAAATGTATGTTTATCCATTTGATTGTCTAGTAGCCATAGTACATTAGCAAATATATCTGACCCAAGAATGAGTTCAATAATATCTGTCTGCACGTACCCAGCAAAATATCTGATATCATCAGGCAGCATAATGCAGTGACATCAAAATTATGTGATGAAAATGTCGAAGCATAAATATGTGATGTGACAGGTGGCAAAATGTTATGATCCTTTGTGGAGAGCAAATAAATGTTACGTTTTCTATTTCTGTGATTTGCATTGATTCCGCCCTAAAAGCATAAATATGTGACATCAACTAGGTGCCAATAATATCTGACATCCCTACAATTTATAATTTTCTGCTCACATTTTTGCAAATGGCTAAACTAACGAATTCACGCGTAAAATAATAAGTAAGCAATAACCAATTGCCATGTTCACTCTGATTTGTTGAATAAGTCACGTGTATTTTTCCTTGTTCTTCACCACCATTGTTCGCCACTTTAACGAATAAACTTAAACTTTAGAGATGTTTATGAGCCTAAGTCTACGGAACCCTTCTTCGCAGGGCTCCTATTTTTGTGTTTAGTGTTACAAGAAAACCTAACATAGCTTATTAAGTTGAACTGATGCCGACCTTCATTATCACCGACCGACCAATCAGAGAGCAGTGTGTTATTTGCCGTGTTTTAAAAAAGCGTAAAATAATGCGATGCGAATTGGCCGAACCGTTTAGAATCTAACGAATGGATATCCATTAGCTTATAAATTTACCACGAGACGTCGCAAATTGATAAATTTGCGAAAAAGTGAAAACGTAGAAAATCATGGGTTCCAGCCCGAGTTGGATCCCATTGTTGAACCATTGAACTCCACAGATTCTCAATGGGATTCAAATCAAACTTTAAAGCCTCTCTTTGAATATTTAACTTTTAAACCACTCACGAGTTATTCGAGAACTATGAATGGAATATATGCATCGGATAGTATCCATGTGTCATACATGGCTGCTGTTCGATGTTGTAAATTATCAGTACTACGATAAGACATTATTTGTGATAATTATTTAAAGAGTAGCAATTAGCGGTATAAACTTTATTTACCATTAACGGATCAATCGTGTCAAACGTTGCTTACTTCAACCACAACAAATAGTCCAAGATCCCAGGGCCCTCAGACCTTACTCATTTTTGCAGAATCTAAATCTATACAATTATGTAGTGTCAGAATGTGCTATGAAATTACGCATACCTGCTAGCATGGATCGACGGCCAATTTTTAGCTATGAGGTGCTAAAGGTACGTAAAAATAGTACCTACTAACTTTTCTTAAATTCTCAGTCTTGATTTTTATATTCATAGGGAAGGGAATTAATTCAATCATTTTTGCAAGTAGCCAGACCAATCGGAGGCGTCTAATATTCTGCCAGACCCACTTAAAGACTCGCTATTTGTATAAGCGTGAGCGTAATTTTTAGATTGTTTTACAAAATTTGTTATATTTGTTAGAATATTTATCTAATGGGTCTTCGGAGAGCAGCGATAGCTGAGCGGAGAGACCGACAGACTGCTACGCAGAGGTTCTCGGGTTCGAATCCACGACACGCATCAATGACTTTTCGGAGTTAAGTGCGTATTAAATTGTTAACTATCGCTTGCTAATCGGCGAATAAAAACATCGTGAGGAAACCTGCATGTCTGAGAGTTCTCCATAATGTTTTCGAAAGACATGTGAAGTCTGCAAACCCGCACTTGGCCAGGTGGTGAACTTTGGCCTTACCCTTCTCATAGTGAGTACAGGCCCATGCCCAGCAGTGGGACAGTATAAAGGGCTGATGATGATGGGTCTTCAGTAATAATTAAGTAAAACGTTCGCGCATTATTAGTATTATTATACTAATAAATACCGAATAACTTAAAAATATATACCTATGAGGAATAACCTCATAAGGAAAATTATATTTTAACTCTTGTTCAGTTAGAAAAAGTATTTACATACATACATACATAGACTCACGCCTGTTTCCCGGAGGGGTAGGCAGAGACTACGGAACGCCATTTGCAACGATCCTGACATACCTCACTTGCTTCACTCACTCCCATCAAGTTTCTCATGCATGCTCTTCTGTTAAGGGTACTTCTGACTTGTCCTTTTTTCAGGATGTCTCCAATCTGGTCAGAGAACGTTCTCCTAGGTCTTCCCCTTTGTCCTGTCCCATTCACACTAGCCTGATATATCTTCTTTGTCAGTCTATCGTCATCCATCCTCTCCATGTGCCCAAACCATCTTAACATGCCTTTCTCAATGCTTGTCACTACATCTTCTTTTACCCCCCACCACTCTCGTATCACACAATTCTTTACTCTATCGGTCAAAGACACACCACACATACTTCTCAGTGCTCTCATTTCTACAGCATTTATTCTACTTTCAAATCTCTTCTGCCATACCCAACTTTCACTACCATACATAAGGGTAGGCACTAACACATCTTTATGTACAGCCAAACGTGCCTTTTTGGACACGTTTTGACTGTTCATAAACGCCTTCAGAGCTCCATTCACACTATTACCTGCATTAACTCTCCTTTCAATATCTGCTTCATTCTTACCATCTCTTGTAAACAACGTACCTAAGTAAACAAACTCATTCACTTGTTCCACTCGCTGTCCATCGATTAAAACATTACAAGCCGTAACGCATTCCTCCTTTTCAAAAACCATAACTTTCGTTTTACTTACATTAACTTTCATTCCTTTCCTTTCTAACGCACGATGCTTGATTGTTACCATCTCCTGCAACTCCTCCGTTGAAGAGGCAAGTATAACCTGATCATCAGCATAAAGGAGGCATTTGACGAGTAACCCATTCATCCTTAATCCGCAGTCACTATGTTTTAAATCTTGCAAACAACTGTCCATGAAGAGGTTAAACAGCCACGGCGACGCTACACATCCCTGTCTAACACCTTTATCGATGGTAAACCAGTCAGTGTATGCCCCGTTTATCCTCACACAAGCTCTAGAATCCTCATAAAGTAAAAGTATTTCTTTAGATATAATTGGAAAATTATGGCTTACACAGCAATCAATTTAGTAAAATATTATTTTATTTACGTTTTGTAAAAAAAAAAACAATTTATTTTTAATTCTCATATTCATCAACGTTGATGTTTGATAAATCATCGTCAATCCAATGAAATCCAAAAAAAAGCAAAATAATAAGTAAGGTCTGGGGGCCTGAGATGTAGACTATATAGGGGATCGGACTGTATTAAAAGTAAATTGCAAATTATCATTTATCAAAAAGACTGTCTCAAAACACATAAATAGCCTTAAATTTTTATTTTGCTCTTACAGCAAATTTTATATAAATTGATGGTTTATCAATTAATGAAAAACAAAAACCCGACTGCGTAAAAAATAACTTAAATAAAAACTATAAAGGAAGAAACAAGGCCAGCAGTTTAGAATTCTAATGCAGAACAGAACGATTCACAGTCGGGGCCCATTCAAATTTTACCAATCAAATGTTCTCAAGGGGCCCCGACTGTGAGTCGTTCTGTTCTGCATTAGAATTCTAAACTGCTGGCCTTGTTTCTTCCTTTTTAGTTTTTATTTAAGTTATTTTTTACGCAGTCGGGTTTTTGTTTTTCATTAAATATTTTTTTTATTTTATACTTTTTAGTTATTCACTGTTTTTTTTGTTTGTTTATCGTCTATACTTGAAGTAAAAACCTAAATCAATAAGTAACAACATTATCGAGAATGATTGTTTTGTTAAACAACTTTAAGTCGTTATATACCCTAAACTATTATTTAAAATGAAAAATGACAAAAGGAACCTAAAGATGATTTTAAAATACATATTCAACGACACCACACTTGACATAGTTCATCGACATTTTTTTTTTTCATTTTGACAATATGGCGACTGGTTGTCGCTGTGGTGAATATTGATTACTGTCATGTCTTTAGTGACACTCGCAAGGTCAAGACGAATCGATTGACGTAAGAATCATCAAAATCGGCCTATGCATTTGGTCTCTAGAACGCCACATAGAAACAAACATACATACATACATACAAAGACTGATAAACACATTACCCTCCTTTGCGTCGCGCAGTCGGGTAAAAAGTACAGCAGTTGAGTATGTAAAATGATTACAATACAAAACTAGCGTTTCGACAAATCAAAAAGTAACTGATTTGACAAGGCAGTTCGATACCCTATTCCTAAACTGTTACTGCCGGCCGCAGAGAGAAAAGATCTACCCACTAAAATGAATAGTTTAATTCGGTCCTGATATTGGATAACATGACATAAATATAGTATAAAACGATAGCCCTATTTGAACAATTTAAAATACAATTTATTTCTTTAATTATTTCGTATGAATTTTAAATTAAATTGAAGATAAAATAATGTCAGATATTATTGCCACTTAGTTGAATCAATGCAAATCACAGAAATAGAAAACGTAACATATATTTGCTCTCCACAAAGGATCATAACATTTTGCCACCTGTCACATCACATATTTATGCTTCGACATTTTCATTACATAATTTTGATGTCACTTCATTATGCTGCCTGATGATATCAGATATTTTTGCTGGGTACGTGCAGACAGATATTATTGAACTCATTCTTGGGTCAGATATTTTTGCTAATCTGCCCATAGTAATATATTTATGCTCGTGACTGTACAAGTTCTTCTTAGTTTAGGACTAGACGGTGTTATGTATGTGATAGAATAATACGAAATAGAATTCTTGTCTTGAAAAAAGGTCTTGCACACAAATTTGGACAATGTTGCATTATCTTCATCATTCAATAGAACCCCACATAAAACAGTCATAAAAGAGAGCATAAAACGTTTTAATTGAAAACCAGAACAAAGCACGAAGATAAACCAACATTTAAAAATAAAAATGAAAATTTAAAAAGACTCAATTTTGAAGTGAAATCCTTTTGCCGGTACGCGGCCACCAGTGGTTATAATCCCCGCAAAAAGCTCCATTTTAAAATCCAGTTTTAATACACTTATATAAAAGCTCGTCTATTATGGAACGGTTTCAGTCAAATAAGCGTATGGCATCGGGAAACCAGTCAAATGGTGAAAATACCGGCTAAATCCTGGCTGGTTATTGTTTGCAGCTGACCAGATCGTAAGCATTAAGTTCATACAAAAACCTTGTGTATGAAATCAAATCGTACGTTTATTTGATGCATACTTCCGTGGTCCGTGGTCAAATCTTGTAAAAAACAAAGATAAGTACTTTAACGAAAGAAATCTGCGTGTTGATTTTCTTCTAGAGTCTTTCAAAGCCTTCTCAGTAGAAACACCGTGGTGTCCTTGACGTTTAATAGCGGAGTGTCGAGTGAAGTACTTTTGGCTACAATCACAGGTATGTATATCTACCTATAATATAATTAGCTAACGCGTTTAAAACCTACTAGTCGCGAAAGATTAAAATCGTTTTCTTGTTTGAAGAATTATTTTCAAAGAACAATGATTACTCAGAAATACTTACTACATATTTCTGGCACACGTGTGTACCTACATGAATTATGTTTTGAATCTATCGCATGATTTGGGACAAATTTCAAACAAGTATCGTGTATTTCCAGAACCAAGAAATGAAAAATTGTATCTTATAATTTATGACGTCAACTATGAAAATGGTTGGTAAATTCTTTGAAGAAGTTTTCGTTGGGTCATCTGACATTTTTTAAAAGGGAACGGAATGGACACCAATATGAATTCATAATTAGTAATTGCATCATCATCATCACGATCTTTTATTGTCATAAAACCAGTCGAGTGCATGTCGAGCGACGCGCAATATATATGGTTCCGTTAACTTCCCTGGAAGCCCTTACCAGTGTCCTAAGGATAAAAGGACTCGATCACAATATTCATTTTACATACTCACGCTTTTTTCCCGTCGGGGTAGGCAGAGACAACAAAACGCCACTTGTTCCTATCCTTACAAACCTCACGCGCTCCCTCTACACTCATTACTCTTTTCATACATGCTCGCTGGTTTCGGGTATTTCGGAGCTTTCCGTTTCTTAGGATATCTCCAATTTGGTAATATTCATTTTATCGCTTGATAATTACTGAATCTCACGAGCCGTTAAACTTTCATTGATAGTTCATCATGAATGCAACTATTTGACATAGTTTCTATATACCTAATACTGATGTTTAGAAAATAAAGTTGGGCACACTTTAAAATTGGTGGGTGGAATCCCTGAATAAAAAAACGCTTAAAGTAAAGCCCACTAAGGTATTACGGATTGGCTAGGTGGAGTGACGGTATATGCAAAGTGGCTGGCAGCGGCTGGACACGAAGAGCCGAAAATCGGGCTTAGAGGCGTGCCATTGGAGAGGCCTATATCCAGCAGTGGACTACGTCAGGCTGAGGATGAATCAGTAATCTTTATTTGCATCACATAAAGACGATTTCTATATTGTGCGTGGGTCGACATGCAGTTGGCCAGATTTTAAGAATAATAAACTCTTGACGTATTAACTATTGTATACGCATTTACGCACAAGAAACAACGAAAATATACCTACACTTACCCGAAAACCCAACTTAAATCACACGGTCATTTAAATAATATCCCCAGTACGGTGCTTATAAATCGCTCGCACTGAACACCCAGTTTTAACCGGAGATTACCAGTACTTTGTGGCTTTCACCCAGTTTCCAACCGGACAATATTTCCTTGCTTTGGTAGGCCCGAACTTTGTTTACTTATGGCGTTTCTAACCGCTCCGATTAATATTTTCGACTCCTTATTGGTTCTAAAGGTTTATTAGAATTTCAAATTCTTTGAATGCGTTTTATTGAAAGGCTGTTTAATTTTGGTATTATTGGTTTGTTTACAATACGGGATAAAAGTGGCAGTATTAATAATGGTGCGTTTCGTTTTGAGTGGCGACTCAAGCTTGTTTTATTGTAAAGACAGAGAATGAGAATGGAAATAGTCTTATACCAGAAAAGCGTTGTCTTTTGCACCCGTGATACTTGGTTGCCATCTGAGGCGTATATGGGCACGGTGAGCCGCTGACAATTTCACTAAAAATGAAATTTTTGTACCGAACATTTTAGGATCGGACCATGCTTTCAATAAGTAATTCGAACTCACGACACGCGGCGCAGCTCAAGACAGCGAAGCGACCGCTTGAACCACTACACCATTCATATAGTCGATAAGAATTAGTGGTACCTATACCACAGTTATTAGACCGTACCTATACTTTGTCTAAACATACCCGGCACCACACCACTATATTTTACAATCCATTTAGTCCCTTTCAATATTTTATCACTATACAGTATTCCACCTAAATCTTTTCTTTTAACGAAACTCTACAGCAAAGTTTAAACTTATACAAGATCTAATTTCTACAAACTCATTTCATTACATCGCATTGTAAAAACAACATTTACAATATAAAACTAATTTCGTATGCAAAAGTCTTAAGCTGTATTTGCGAAAACGTTTTAAGTTTGCTATCAATTTACAATGTTCAATTTTACACTACATTTCCAATGTCTTTTATCTAGATGTTTTCTCTTACAGTGGGTGCTAACCAATTCAAAAGATAAAAGTGGATAAAACCAGATTAAGGCGCTTTTTGAGTTTCTTTTAAATGTAATAGCGTTACGTGTAAATGCAAATTTTAGTTAACTGTATTGTTTTTATTTTTGCTTTTATTCGCATTTTCTTAAATTGTTTGTTTAATTGTGTGAATAAGTGGTATTTTTGAACGTATGATTTTGTGTTTATACTAAAATCTATATTAAAATTCGTATTAGATTTCCTTGTCTTGCCGTGTGGTTGACGGCATAGAATACAAGTGTCACCACCCCCTATCTTCTCATGGGTGTCGTAAGAGGCGACTAAGGGATAACAAAATGCAAATACCATCTTTGCGTAGAGACGGAAAACTCGACATCAAACCCTATACGACTGCCTCGTTGGTCTCGCGGCATAAATGTGCGCGTGGGATCGGGAGGTCCCGGGTTCGATTCCTGGGTTGGGCAGTGTTATTGGGTTTTTCGGTCACGAAATTCTCAGTAGCAGCACGGAGCCTGAAAATGTGCCCGGTGCGGCAATAGGCTCGCCCCTTATTACGTGCGACTAAAGTATATCTGGCGAAAAATGGGTGTAGAAATACACCTCTGCCTACCCCTTCGGGGATAAAAGGCGTGACGTTATGTATGTATGTATGTATGTTAGATTTCTGTAAAAAACTCAAAAGAGAGGTAAAATTGTATCATTATTTCTAACTTTATCTATACACATAAATAAAATTGGAGTGTCTGTTTGTAATATTAAAATAACCGCGTTTTACTAAATGCATATGGATGTACCTATACACGGTACATATACCCAAATTAGATTTTTTTTTAATTTTTGTCGATCTGTCTGTCTGTTTGTTTTCGCTAACCTCTGGAACGGCTGGACCGATTTTGACGGGACTTTCACTGGCGGATAGCTGGTGTACCAAGGATGTAACTTAGGCTATAAATTAACCGGGTACGCAAAGTAGTTCCCTCAGGACGTGGGTGAAACCGGGGGAAACAGCTAGTAAACAATAAATACAAATAGTACCCTGATTCGGCACAAGTACAATAAAATTTGGGTGAGGAATTCAAAAAATAGTATCATAAAAAAGAAAATAAAATATTAGGCAACAATTCCAATAAAGACGTATGTATGTATTTGAATTAAAGTAAAGGGTTTCACACATATGAAGCTAAAAAATTTGCTTACTGACAATCGTCCTAGTTTTTGTCCAATCTGGGTTTAAAACAGCGCTGTAGAGCGAGTGGCGCCTAATAAAACTGCATACTCTATATTAGCAGATTTTAAATTAAGTCGACAGCCGCCACAATCAAACACAGCACCAGCAATATCTCCAGGAGAGTGGAATGAGAGTAAATCTTACGTAAGTGATACAGTCTCGGCTCTCGCCGCAAATGATTCGGGGGTTGGTGTTACGGCCTCTGCTGATGTTGCTTCGGCAGATGTGGAAGTCGGTAGAATGCTGATGTGTAATAGAAAGATTCAATCCAATGTTTCGTTTATTTTAGGTTAAACACAGCGCTGTAGAACAAGAGGCACCTTATGAAACTGCATGCTTTAAATTAGCAGATTGTTCATTAAGTCGACAGCCGCCACAATCAAACACAGCACTAGCAAAATCTCCAGGAGAGCGGAATGAGAGTAAATCTTACGTAAGTGATACAGTCTCTCTCGCTCCAAATAAATCGGCGGTCGGTCTGGCGGCCTCTGCTAATATTGCTTCAACAGATATGGAAGTAGGTAGAATACTGATTTACGGAAAATGCATTCGAAATGTGTATCTAATTCTGCTGTTAAAAAATATAAGCAGCGATAGCCGAGTGGAGAGACCGACAGACTGCTATGCAGAGGGTCTCGGTTTCGAATCCACGGCACGCACCAATGACTTTTCGGAGTTA
The DNA here is from genome assembly GCA_944739405.2 of Euclidia mi. Taxonomy (NCBI): domain Eukaryota; kingdom Metazoa; phylum Arthropoda; class Insecta; order Lepidoptera; family Erebidae; genus Euclidia; species Euclidia mi. The sequence goes on from OX123182.2 coordinate 25,265,374, forward strand.
AGTGCGTATTAAATTGTTAATTATCGCTTTCTAACCGGTGAAGAAAAACATCGTGAGGAAACCTGCATGTCTAAGATTTCTCCATGATGTTCTCGAAAGACATGTGAAGTCTGCCAACCCGTACTTGGCCAGCGTAGTGGGCTATGGCCTTACCCTTCTCATAAGTGAGAAGCGGCCCATGCCCAGCAGTGAGACAGTATAAAGGGCTGATGATGATGATGATGATAAAAAATAGGGGTGTTGGCTGGTACACAAATTATTATATCGCCACGGCAACAGATCGGCAACATTTAGTATTCGTTGTATCCATTTACAAGTCACTTTTATCATCGGTATACCATACCGTTGCTGATTTCTTGTTAATTTCAGAATTTTGCAGTAATTGTAATCTAACCTAGCTACAACTTAGTAAAAGACTAAACGTATACATTACCGCGGTCGGCTCAAATGGCGAAAAAAAATCTCTATCTGTGTGGTTCACTATTACATTCTATGGTTCTATGAAACATTTATTTTCAGGTACATTTATGGATCTTAGGCGCTTTAAATCATATGACAATCAAAACTCAACATACCACAGAAGTTTGTTCCTAATTTCGCTATTCTTCCCTATCTGCAAATAACCCATAACATTACTCTATGAAGGGGAAAGCTGTATTGATAAATTTAGCAATCCACTGGGACGAAGACGGGTGAGTAGGGGGCGCTGCAAGCGACATAATAATTTCCACGGTTCCCCCACAAGATAAGAAAGTTAGAAGAGAAGAGAGAGAGAAATTCAATCTCGGACTATTCAACTGTGCCTCGGTTTTTTTCGGTTCGAATACGATTCGATGTTTTAATTATCGAACGGAGTTTTTAATATCTGTTCGGGGCAGCTCGTGTATTCTTGGCGTTTCAATTAAACTGCCAATGTTTGTACAGGGACGGTTAGCTAAACTTATCATAATCAGTTGTATCCTTATGGCATACAGATAAAAAAGAGAACATAATTCTATAGAAAGTTTGAAATGAGTTTTATTTTTATTATATTCTTGTTAAGTTGTAAAACATTTTTAAAAAGGCAATGATAACATCAGTGGCCAAGAGCTGACTGCACGGTAGAGGATTTTGAGTTTGAACCCATGGTTTTAACCGTTTGAAGCCGTGGTTTCAAACGCGCCTTTTGCGCATTATAATTATGTGAAACACAAAACACAAAAAAGGTCATATTTACATTGCATATCGAATTTATTGCTTTGAGACCACACTTTTGGTGTATAAATACAAATGTTAAATTATATCAAAGTTTACTCATTTCAGTTTTAAGAATTTGTCGTACTTAAAATTAAGCAAAAATACTTAAAATGTCATACTTTACCATCCAGCGTATAAAACACCTCCAAACGAATATAAGCAACAGTGTTCTTTTTCTTCGCGACGAGAAAAAGTTGAACGTTAAATAAAGGTAGTAAATATTTTAAGCAGTATTTACTAATATAACTGACCGCCCTCCATCGGACCTTAGATAAGACTGAAAATTAACAAGCGGCCCTCCGATCCTGGTCACAAACAGAACGGCACTCGGAATACAAACTCCGTTATATGCCTAATTTACCTACATTTTAATATTACATCAGCGACAGAACCCTTTGGGAGAACCCAAAACGTTTTTGCGGTTTGATACGCAGTATAGAGAGGTATCGTGCCTATTTTAGGGGTAAATTAAATCTTCTCTGGTCGCGTTTGCAACGGTTCAATGTACTCTGCCTTTTTATTGTGGTGTAATTTGTGTTGGTTTTCCATTTACTTTATGTTTAAATAACTCATGCAATAGAGTAAATAGTTTAATGTTAGCTTTATAAAAAAATAACAAACAATTATCTCAAAAATAAGTTAGTGTGTCACTCAAAGTGACGTCCTGAGTGGAAATTGAACTCATAATACACGCTGCTTTCGCATCTTACTGAACTGATGTCAAAAATTTCACATGAATGTTGGATAGCCTATATATAAACTATAGCATATAATATCTATCATGCTATGAGCCGTAGTCTTAAATAAAGCGAATGTGTCTGCGGGTTCACCTAGATTAGGTATGTTAGTATCTTGTAATTACGAAACTACAAGACAATGGCAACATGAGAAGCAAGATGTAGAATAGCTTACTTATTATTTGGCAAAGTGACAGTACGGTTTGTTAACGTTAGAAGACTCGTATGTTCGTGTGTGCTTGGTAATTGGCTCTTGTAAATGTACAGTCAAACAACTTCCCGCTAGACCACCATAAGGTCGAGAATCGCTCAGCAAGATATCGTCGCTTCCAGTGCGACTTCACAGGCACACTGATACTCGTATACAAAACCAGTTTCTAGTGTGTCTCGACTATATGAGCGAGCCAAGGGATTTTTTTTCAAACTGGTCCAGCGCCGACTTGTTTGACTGTACATATGTGATATGCGATAGCTCATTGTCATCTCGACATTAGACTGCAACTCAAAAGGGTTACGGGAACCCACTGCGCATACTACTGCATTTTCAAAGTATGTGTGTGTGTAATTAATTGGCTCGATAACAATAATTTGACTGCAAATGTATCCAAAACGAATTTTATGCAATTTCTGTGTAAAGGGAACACTTCACAGTCCCTTGACATAAATAATAAAGGCAATAAAATAAAAGAAGTCAATAGTGTAAAATTTTTAGGTATAACAGTAGATCGATTCTGCGACTGGAAGTTTCATATCGAACAAGTATGCAATAGAATAAATAGTTTTGTATGTATACGTCCTGTCAAGGTTCCGAAAAACTACGTCACTACAAACCTTTTTAATGGCATATCACGGTTACGTCAGTTCTGTTCTGAGATATGGTATATTGCTATGAGGTAATTCTACAAATATTAACAGAGCTTTCTTGTTACAAAAGAGATGCGTGAGGGCAATTACGAGCACACCTCCATATATATCATGTTGACCGTTGTTTAAAAACTTAAAATAATGACTCTTACATTTCTGTACATTTTTGAGATTGGTATATTTGTGAAAACACAACCGCAGATCTTTACATGTGCTAAATATGCGTTTGCCCCGAAACACAAGGCATGGCGATAGACTTGTATTAAATCATATACCTAGAACCACGCTGTTTCAAAAAAGCGCATACGCAATGTGTGTCAAAGTGTATAATGCCCTGCCACCAAATATCAAAGAGCTGCCAGTAAGTAGGTACAAAAACAGATTAAGATTATTTATATATATATTGCTCTTAGAGAAATCTTTTTATTCACTTAATGACTTATTTCATCAATAAATTATTAAGTATGTAATTATTCTGTTGACATCAAATGTTTAATGTACATTTCTTATTGTTATTATTATCATATTGACATTTTATTTTGACGTTATTATTGTATCACAAATTTTCACGTGCTGTTCTAACAGTAAAATAGATGAAACTAACATAGAATAAGACCATTAATGTACTCTATTTAATGTGGAATAAATGAATCTTGAATCTTGTGCATGTTAAATTGAGTGATAATTATAATATAACATGTACATATCCTGGAGCCCGTGGTCCGCTTACTTGTCGAACCAGATTTGACAGACTATCAGCTTTTGTGCAGAGCGACTGCCTTCGAACCTTGCAAACCAAAGGGATAGATATATTCCATAGTTTTGATCATTATTCAAGGGGACTGACTTCCCGTAACGACTGTCAAAGATCTTCATGACAGCTGGGACCGACGGATTAACGTACTCTCTAAGGCACGGGGCAGGCGGTCATTAACAATTTAATACGCACTTAACTTTTAAAAGTCAGTGGTGCGCACCGTGGTTGCAAATTCGATACCCTCTGCATAGTAGTCCATTGGTATTTCGGCTATCACTGCTCGCAAAGTGCTACTTAAGAGTTACGTTAAAGAAGTCGAATGTTTCAATCTTCAAACAGCTACTCCATTAACATCGACACTTAAAACGCCACACGAGATAATTATATCACACACACATTCACACATTCAAATAAACGAAACACATAAATCTAAAGCGCGAGACGCCAACATTTGTCGTCGAAATTACGAAATTATCTCTTAGTAACAGTTTACAAATTATATCAAGATGTAGCTGAGTCTGGAGATAAACTACAGCTATATTTCAAAGAGAAGTCGCGGTTCTTGGGTTAAGTTTCAACCCTTACCCTTGGGAGATGTGGTGTAAGCCGTGTAAGTGACGAGCTTTAGTGCTATAATCTTTGTCGTATGACTTTGAGAAGGTTTTTTGATTTGTCTGATAGAAGAAGCTACAGTAGTGTAAAAATGGGGGACCTGGATCAAAAGATCCAGGATCCCCCATTTTTACAATTAATTTCATTCTTTACATTCACAGCAACATAATTTACTTATTTTACTACTCATATAATATATTCTTTAATACGTACTGAATGAATATCTTAATCATTTTTCTGTCCATGAAATTAAATGATTAATGTATCTAGTTCTGAGTATTTGATAACATGATAAACATCGAATGAACATTGATATCTGACCCGTACAATGCAATAATGATCTCATCACTGAGGGACGCAGATTGTTACACGTGCTATTTATAATTGTTTCTCTTAATACACTATTTAAAATATAGGTATCTATTTATGTTTCAAGTTTTCATTTTCTTAAATAAAACTACAATTCATTGGCAACATAACAAGTGTTTATTGACAATAATTTAATTTTACAAAGACTGATAAAACGTATTGTTCAAGTAATGTAACATATCTTTAACTCGCAAGTAGATGCTATCAGTGTAAATGTCTTTTACAATATGCTGAAAACATATCTCAGCACTGCACCGACAGGCGGATGATTCAATGCTTTCAAACTGGTTTGCATTATAAACCTCGACCCGAATTACTTTCGAGCCCTTTGAAACAGTTTTATAAAAATTCAACAACTGTCTGCTATCCGCATTGTTCGTCCGTTCTTCCTCATCCAAATAATTAACGACATTTTGCACCACATCAGGGTCTATCATCAGCGGAGGTGAAACCGGTGAGTAAGTCCAAGTGGGTAGCTGAAACATATTATTCGTTTATATTTAGTTTACAGACCACTATATTAATTAATCCTATGAAATTAATAAAAAAAACAAATAATATATAGTTAATATACTGACCGACATTATAGTATTTCACAGGTGCACGTCAAAGAAGTCAGAAAGTTAAATAATTTTATTTCATTTTTTTCTCTATCTTATATAACAATCATTTTATATTGTAAAATGAATATTCATATCTAATATAAGATCAGGTGTAACATAATATCATGAAATGTGAAGATATGTTTGTTCATTGTAAATTTGATTTTGAGGGGACCGTGGCAAAGTGGCAACCGCTCGAATCAAGTGATTCGCGAGGTTAAGCGCGTTCGTCACCGTCTGGTTTATATATGGGTGACCGGCCACAAAAAGTCACACCCCCCGTGCCTCGGGGAGCACGTTAAGCCGTCGGCCCCGGCTGTCATCAGAACATCTTTGACAGTCGTTAGAGGCATCAGTACCCTCATACATCTAGTCTAAACCACAGAATATGGCTGTCCCTTCGGGTTGCGGAGGTCAGACGGCAGTCGCTCTGTGGAAAAACGAATGTTCAGTCAAATCTGGTTAGACTAGAAAGCGGACCCCGGGCTCCAAGGCGTAAGTCCTGGATGCAATCGGGATAACGCTCGGAGGATGATGATGATGATTGTAAATTTGATTTTTTGCTAATGCCTTATACTAACATACCTATAATAAATACTTAACACGGGCAAATCCATAGAAATCAATTAGTATATATCTAAAATTAAAGGTTTAAACCTACTGTTCATAATGTAGCATACTACTCATATATTTTTATTATAAAATTATATTTATTTACTATCCAAGTAACAACAGTGTATCATATCCCCAATGAGACTCAGAGGTTTACAGATATTTGATTCCAAACGTATGTCATTGTATTGTAATACTATCATCATATTTTATGTCCGTTGCTGTTTTACCCGACTACGTATAAAGAGTTAATGGTTTTAACAAAAAAGTTATACTTTTTTATTAAAGATGTTCAATCATAGCAATGTCCTGTCTTTCAAGAACTAGATATCGTTGAATTCATTATTGCGTTGTTACATGTGCTATAAAAGATTTATGCAGACTATGCATATATTTAGTACGAGCAAACCCGTGTTATTTGTGTAGTCAGAATAGACGTCTCATTAGTGGAAATTAAGTGTTCTCTTGTTTATACATATAATTTACAAGTACATCCATGGTATTAAAAAAGTACGCTCCACATAAAGTTTAAAGGGAGTGTATACACCATTCAGAATACAACATGAGTAACAGTGTACCATCATCCTAATGATAGGTACTTATTTAGACAAAGTGCTGACTGAGCTCTACAACCATGTTTTTATATTTGTAAGTCACTATATTGTTTTAGTATCGGATTGTCTGTATGTTCGGAACAGATTTTATATGAACAAAAACATGTGTTCGGTAAGTATTTATCATAAGCGAAGACATAGTATTCGGGTTGTATGATTTTAAAACATTAAATAGGATAGATATCTTATTTTGCACTTTAAGCAAATTAAGGACATATTTGGAGGAATATCGTCTGGATTGGGTGTATATAAAGCGTATCGATGTTGCCTAATTCACAAACAGCTCTCCACGAGGGAAAGGATCTTCACCTAGATAGCAACGCTTCAACCAGAACTAAGATGTAAGTAAACCATTTTTTATATTATTCTCTCTCACCTTTTATTAATAATTTAATCTAGCAATCGTTTGAATGATTAGTCATTCAAATGATTTGATCGCTCGTTCATTCAAGCGATTGGAATAGTAAAAGAATGAGAACAACCTTTATATCAGTTAAATGATTAAGAATCATATGTGTCAGCCTCGATGATGTAATGTTCAGTGTAACCGACAGCCACGCATGTGGTCACGGGTTCGATTCCCGCACAAGTCAAATATTTGTGTGCATGCATATAACTATAATTCTCAATCATTATATTAGTTAAATGATTAAGAATCATAGGTATCGGCCTCGATGGCGTAGTGTAACCGACTGCCACGCCTGAAGTCGCGGGTTCGATTCCTACACAAGTCAAACATTTGTGTGCATGCACATGGATGTATGTATGTATTTATACATTTTGTATAATATGTATGTGTTTACAAAAAGTATATACATATGTATGTTTATGCATTGTTTAGTACAAGCTGTGCTTAGTTTAGGTTAGATGGTATTGTGTGTATGTGGTAGAATATTATTATTATAGGTCTCATTCATTCATCTCTCAGTATTCATACCATCATGTACGATGATTGAATTTCCAGATAAAGCAAGATACATAAGTAAATCTTTGATTGAATATTAATTCCAATTTAATTTATTATTCCAGGTCCGAGTCAATGCCTCAATTGTTCTCATCCGAAGAAGACTCGGATGTTGAAAAGCAGCCGAGGCAGCAGAAATCGCCCCCAAAGCCGGCTGCAAGCAAGCGGTCCAAACCAGCTGAGGGATCTAAAGCACATGTGACTAAGATGCCTCGAATAAAACCAGTTCCTTTAGCTGACAATAAGTTAACGGCAAAGGATCTCTTCGGTAGTGAAAGTGAGGCGGAAGATACATCTATGAAAGCATCTTCGTCGACGGGTAAAGAACCGGCTCCTCTTTATTCGTACTACACTAAACGGGTCGAAAAAGGTTATGCCTGGAAAATTTCCGAGACCAAAGAAGGACCCTATTATGCAGAAGTAAAGGTGTATAATTGTGATGAAATTAAAGCTATACCACCAGTAAATAGGTGGCGCCACTCTATCGCTACAATTAAAACTATACTAGGTACTAATACAGAAATGTGGCGTCATTTGAAATAGTTCATGTCATCAGTTGACAAAAATTTTAGTAACTGTCCAGTCACCCTTATAAATTCTTACTATAATTAAAATTATACGTATAACAATTATATTAATATTAAGATAATAAAAATAATATCTACTTGTAGTCTATCCATACTTATTATTACTTATTTTTCACTTCTTACTGAATATAAACATTGACTAAATAAAATATATAATAGTATACAAAACTAATGTTTTATTTCCAGTTCCACAGTCCAACGATCGTAGAACATCAATAACAAGACCATCTAATACAATGAAAACTTGTACCGAATGTAAAATTGAAATACCACAAAATCGATACGCATATCATAACAGAACTAATACGAGTATACATAAGACAAATAGCTTATTGAGTACCGAATTTAAAAATGTTTCTATTGTAGCAACAGCATTTAAAAATAGAATTGTAATTTTTCGTCTGAACTTAGCTCAGGCTGACGAGCACCTCATAAGTGAGGCGATCCTGAGTAATAGCCAGACGCGTACAGGTCAAGATGATGAGCCCCTTATCCGTAAGGCGATCTTGAATTCTGTGCGTTCTGATATTGAGAAATTAATAAATATGGTACTTAAAAAATATGACTGGATAAAAGTAAATTTTGAGCTGTTTGCTAAGTTTCTTCTCATTAAATCTTATCACGAAGAAATTGAAATGAAATCTTTTATCACCAAGTATGATATAATTTATAAAAATACTGATATATGTACATGAGTTTTTTTCGAATAAAATACATATCTTGATGCGAAAATTTTCAGAATTTGAGCATGTACAGTCAGGTTGGACATACCTTTCGCTAAGTCATATTGAGATAAATATATGTAAATACTGTCCCATGCGTGGTGGCACCTACATACAGTTACCTTCAATAATAAAAAATACTAAAATTTGTTTGAATTTACATAATAATGATGAGTCTTGTTTCTTATGGAGCATCGTAGCTGCACTATTTCCTTGTAAAAAGAATGTGTGCAGAACGACATCTTATCCTCATTACAGCAAAGTTCTAAATATTCAAGGAATATCATTACCTCCTTCATATAGTGACATAAAGATTTTTGAACAGATAAACCCTACAATAAGCATTACCGTATACGGTTTAGACAAGAAGAGTATTGTTACTGGACCGTTATACATGACAAATAAGAAAAAAGAAAATAATGTAAATTTATTATATTTAGAACGGAATGGTAAAGGACATTACTGTTTAATAAAAGATCTCATACGATTAGTGCGACGTCAGGGGCCCAATTCTGCTAATTATATTTGTTCAAAATGCAGTTTCGATATGATGTCAGTATCATATTTACGTCATAATGGTATTCTCCTAAATTAAGAGACATTGAAATGATATTGCGAATATATTGAGAGTTGAACAATACATAAACGGTATTCTGCTAAATATATTCTTGTACAAAGACAAACGTCAAACTGTAAATACACATATTCAAGACACCCATATTTTAAATGTTCGATTTCAAATCGTACGTAACATTATTGATTATGTATCAAAAAATCTCTCACAATCCAACGAATAAATTCATTTACTAAAATGGTACTGGTTAGTATTATAGACTGCCATATTGCACTGCTAGGTAGTATCATCTGTATATATAAAATTCATTCACAATTCCCTGACTAACAGCAATGCACAGCCGAATCTACTGGACACAAGATGCTAAAAATTGGCATGTACGTTCCTCGAGGACCGTATGCTGCACCCTTACGGTCCCTGACTAAGAAGAGATTTCCCGAAACATCTACCAGATCGTAAGGAACTGTTAAATTGAAATAAAATGTGAGAGCGTACTTGCTTAATATTACATAAAAAACAAAGCATAGGCAACGCTGTAACATCAAATTACCAGCAATAAAGTTAATTATTTCATTAATGGCAATACCTACTCATGTCAGGATATTTGACATTAAATTGAATATATCGAAATTAGAATAGAATGACATTGTGTAGCAGAATACCGATTTTGAGTCGATTCAAAATATAATCTCATTCCATTCAAAATATGATGTCGATGTCATCTAAAATAGTAGAATTGGGCCCCTGGTTACTCATCATCATGGTAAAATTTACTTATGTGATTTATGTTTACAATTTTTTACTAATGAAAATAAATGTCTCTCATGCATGTTCTAAAATTCTGACAATACTACCGGAAAAACATACTATACTGAAATTTAAACATTATGGAAGAAAACTTAAAATTAATTTTATTATTTATGCTGATTTCGAAAGTTTGTTAATCAATTGTAATGATAATAGTTCTAAAAATACCACAACACTAAAAGTACATCAGCCGTCAAGTTTTGCATATTATATATGCTGTTCTCATAACAGCAGACTCAATAAGTTTGTCACTTACAGAGGCATAGATTGCGTCGAAGTTTTTATTAAACGTTTAATAAAAGATGTCAAAAGAATAACCAAAGTTTTATGTACTAATTTACCAATGAAACCTTTAACTCACGATCAAGAAAGAGAATATCGAAATGCAACCGAGTGTCACATATGCAATCAGTTATTGTCTGGAGATAAAGTTCATGATCATGATCATATTACTAGCGAGTATAGAGGGGCGGCGTATTGTAATTTAATGTACAAAGTGTGTCCATTCATTCCAGTAGTATTTCATATTTTAAGTGGTTATGATTCACATATATTTATTAGAGAGTTGGCTAAATATGAAGGTTCAATCAAAATAATACCAAAAACAAAAGAAAAATATCTTTTGATTACTAAACAAATTAGAACAAACAAAGGCACTCGTTCAATACAAATAAAATTTATTGATTCCTTTCATTTTCTAAGCTCAAGCCTAGATTCTTTAAGTAAAAGTTTATCAGAAAGAGATTTTGTAAATTTGTCAAGAGAATCTATTGATGAAAGTAAACTTAATTTATTACGAAAGAAAGGCATTTACCCTTATGAGTACATGGACGATTGGTCAAAATTTAACGAAAAGCAACTACCGTCAAAAGCCAATTTTTATAATAGTTTAACAATGGAATCTATTACAGATGACGAGTATGCTCATGCTCAAAATATTTGGAAAACATTTAATATAAAATCACTAGGTGAATACAGTGATCTGTATTTAAAGTGTGATGTTTTATTATTAAGTGACATTTTAGAAAAAATTAGAGACACGAGTTTAAATTATTATAAACTGGATCCGGCTCATTATGTGACATCGCCTAGTTTGAGCTGGGATGCTATGCTTCTTTACACGAATGCTGAACTAGAGCTCATTAGCGACTTAGAAATTTATACATTTATTGAAAATGGTATACGTGGAGGCTTAGCACAGTGCTTTCTGCGTTATGCAAAAGCTAACAATAAATATTTACCTCATTATAATGACTTAAAACCCTCGAGTTATTTGATATATCTGGATTGCAACAACCTTTATGGTTATGCAATGACTAAAAAATTACCTGTATCAGATTTCAGATTTTTAAGTCAAGGTGAAATGGACAGTTTTAATGTTTTAAAAGTATCTGATGACAACTTGTACGGTTTTATTTTAGAAGTAGATTTGTCTTACCCAGATACTATTCATGATCAGCATAAGGATTTACCATTCGCTGCAGAGAAATTCGTACCCCGAGGTGGAAAATCTGCTAAGTTAATTGCTAACTTTCATGATAAATTAAATTATGTCATACATTACGTACATTTAAAACAATGTATAAAAAATGGTCTGGTTTTAAAAAGAATTCATCGCATTCTCACGTTCAAACAAGATGACTTTTAAAAAAAATATATAGTTCTTAATACCAATCTAAAAAATCTAAAGCATCTAAAACATCTTTTGAAAAAGATTTTTTTAAGCTTCTCAATAATGCAATTTTTGGTAAAACCATAGAAAATAGAAGAAAACAGGTAGACATAAAATTAGTTACTAAATGGGATGATAAAGAGAATGTCACCAATAAAAAACTGCGCACAAAAATTGATTTCAAAACCTAACTTTAAAAGTTTATCAATATTTTCTGAGGATTTTGTAGCTATACAGTTAAATCGCGATAAAATATTATTAGACCGACCAATTTATGTCGGATTTACAGTTTTAGAATATGCCAAGGAGCATCTGTATCAATTTCATTACGATTTTATGAAGAAAAAATATAGAGACAATGTTGAATTATGTTATACTGATACCGATAGTTTACTTTACTTAATTCATACAGAAGACTTTTATCACGACATGCATGATGATTTATCGTATTTTGATACTAGTAACTTTCCAATGGATAACAAATATAATTTACCTAGAGTAAACTCTAAAATCCCCGGTCTATTTAAATATGAAATGGGAGGTGATGTTATTACAGAATATACAGGTTTAAGGGCAAAACTGTATTGTATCAATAGTTTAAATACACGTATAACTAAAGCAAAAGGTATGTTTAAGTCTGTTACCAATAATTTACAATTAAGTGATTATAAAGGCTCTTTGTTATTAGATAAAAGTCAATCGTTTAAAATGAATATTATAAGATCTATCAAACATGTTTTGTACTCTCAAGAAGTGAGTAAGCAAACATTAAATAGAAACGATGACAAGGTTCAGATACTTCCAGATCAGATTCATACTTTGCCTTGGGGATATTTTGATGCAATGTTTTGAATCAGTATTTTACAATACTTGGTTGTTTCGACAATAATATTACTATTATTAATTACTGCAAGTGTAACTGTGGACTATTTAAATAAAACATTTTCATTTCAAAATGTATGTTTACTAAAGCAGCTATGTATACTTATTTGATATATGAATACAATACCTATAGTTAATAAGCATATAAGTGTATAACAAAATGTGTATTATGTTAAACAAGAATTAATAAATAAGAATTTACAAAATGAATGCTTTTATTTCAACAAACATAACTCGAGCGTTTACCTGGTATGCAAACCTGTAAGTTAGCTCTGTATATAATAAAAATATTTTGCATGTGTATATATGTTAATGTTAAATAGCATTTGAATTAATCGGCAAGATGAAGTTGATCAAACAACCCATATCCTTAAATGTTAATAATATAAGGTTAAGTGACTCGGCTCATCACATTAGACATAGCACTTTATTGCCGAATACCATTCGCTGTATAATATGTGGTCCTTCAAACTGTGGTAAAACGAACGTTATGATTAGTTTACTGCTGCATGAAAATGGCCTGAAATTTAGAAATCTATACCTTTACTCTAAAACTTCATTTCAACCTAAATACCGTTTCTTGACCGAAGTGTTAAAAAGAGTACCACAAGTTAATTTCTATGAATTTAATAATGACAATGATGTCATTTCTCCAAGTGAAGCTTTAACAAATTCGGTGTTTATATTTGATGATGTTGCGTATGAAAATCAAGTAAATATACGCAATTATTTCTGTATGGGTCGACATAAACAAACCGATTGTTTCTATTTATCTCAAACCTATTCTAAAATTCCGAAACAATTGATACGTGACAATGTTAATTTGATTATTGTATTTAAACAAGATGATGTGAATTTAAAACATAATTATGAAGAGCATGTTAGTACTGATCTACAATGGAAACAGTTCAGAAACATTTGTCAATCTGTTTGGAGGTAAACCTTACAATTTTTTACTTATTAACAAAGAATCATCATTGAATAATGGACGCTATAGACGGAATTTTGATGCATTTTTTAAATTCGATTGATGGTTTATAAATGTATACAATATAAATGATTTACATATGTAAACAACAATCAGTATTACTTTTTCTTTGGCTAAAAGCAGTTGTTCCAGTTGTTATATTATAACATGAAGAAAAACATTAAAATATAATTAATGAAGTCTGTAGACTCCATAAAGAATAAAATAAAACAAATGAAGACTCAGGAATATGCCATGAAATTGTCACTCGATAAAATGCTGAAACCTGTCGCTGATCCTCTTAAAACCTTAGTTGATTCGAATATTTCTATTATAAAAAATAGGAATGTGGAACATACATCTTTCAATTATACTGGCAGCATAGGATCCGACAGCAATAATACTGGCTTATTTGCAAAGTTTGAAGACTGTTACAATATTAAACAAGATTCTGAACAATTAGTTGAAAACTCACCTAAAATGGAATTACCTGATGACCTAGAAACATCATTAGAGAGCTATGATATCCATGATATTTATGATGGTGTAAATATACCGTTCGGGATAAGAAGTGAAAATAAAAAATTATGGATGGGCAATTCAGTAGTATCCTTTTCTAAGATAGAAAACTTGAATAATGATAATACAATTTTGGTTAAAATCGACGACAGAGACTATAATTTAACCCCTGGTCTTAAAGAACTTTTACTTCGAAGAAAACCTGATTTAAAATTAATATCTGGCAAAGATAAACTTGTATATAAGGATATGTTACATTTTACAAATGCGCATAAAAGAGATTTTAATCCTAATGGCCAAATTAGAGGCGATAAAGGAACAAAATACCGTGCAATCATCAGACCACTATTTTCCGAAATATTAAATGAAAAAGTCCCCACTTAATGTGGAGGAAACTTACCAAAGCTTAAGGAATAAAAAAAGAACACTGATCTAGTATATTGGGATGACCCAAATGAATTGGTTGAGAGATTGAAATTACTAGTTGCTTCAAGGGATGCTGGCAACACAAATCATGATAATGAAATTTGATCAATAATTGAAGAATTAAAAGAAGCTGAAATTATTAAGGAATAAATAGTGATAATAATGTGCCGTTTATTCAGTATCATATAGAACTTGACAAGAGACATAATTAAATTGACACATAAAAAGAGACATGAGCAAAGCAGGTGTGGTCAACGAAATTCATAAAAATGCAAGAGTGAACTTTTCACGGAGACATGTTATTATGAAAGATATAGATGATTTATGGCAAGCGGATTTAATTGACATGCAATCAATTTCCAAAGAAAACAAAAGCTTTCGTTATATTCTCGCTGTTATTGATACATTTTCGAAATACGCATGGGCTTTTCCGTTGAAATGTAAGACCAAAGATGTTTTAAGTCATACTTTCAAGATGTTGTTGAATAAAGGACGTGTGCCTAAAAATCTGCAAACGGATAATGGGACTGAATTTTATAACAATACATTTCAAAAACTTATGAAATCTTACAATATTAATCATTATTCAACATTTTCAACAAAAAAGGCTTCAATAGTTGAGAGATTTATCCGAACCCTGAAATCCAAATTGTATAAAGAATTTAGTTTAAAAGGAAACTATAAATGGATAGATAATACTCTTGATAATATTGTTTATAAATATAATCACACTCAACATCGAACAATTAATGAAATTCCTGCAAATGTAGATAATAAAAATAAAAAAACGTATAATGGAAAGATATGCAAGTTTAGTAAAACACGTTAATATAAAAAGTAAGTTTAAAGTAGATGATTATGTGCGTATTAGTAAGTATAAGGGCACTTTTGAAAAAGGATATACACCCAACTGGTCAACAGAAATATTTAAAATTAAAAAAGTACAAAATACAGCTCCTGTCACGTATTTAATTGAAGATACAACTAGAGGTAGACCTATCTTAGGTGCATTTTATGCACAAGAACTTCAAAAAACGAAACATCCCAATGTATATCTAGTGGAGAAAGTTCTAAGACGTAAAGGAAATAAAGTTTTAGTGAAATGGTTGGGTTTGTCTTCTTTTGTGAATAGCTGGATTGATAAATCGAATAAATTGTAACAAATGAATAAAAGGTACTTACTTAACTTTTACTATACTATTATGTGTTCAATCAATTATTCGTCAATCTTAGGATGTGTATTGGAGACAGCAGTCTTCTCAATTGGTTAATAAATAATTTACCATTTGAGTTACACTTACCAGGCTACAATTATTGTGGACCTGGCACCAAATTAATTAAACGGCTTAGACGTGGTGATAAAGGTATCAATAAATTAGACGAATATTATAAAGAGCACGACATCGCTTACCACAATTCTTCGATCTTAGAGGATCGTCATAAGGCAGATTTAGTTTTGTTAAACATGGCAAAAGAGCGAGTAGTAGCCCCGGATGCCAGTCCGGGTGAAAAACTTGCAGCACGTCTAGTACACAATGCTATGTCAACAAAAATTAAAACTGGTTCTGGCCTAAAGAAATGTAGCAACAAGCGTTCTCGAAAATATGCATCTGGAAAAGGATTAAAAAATAAATTAAAAAGTGTTATTACCAAAACGAAAAAACAAATTAAAAAATTAAAACCAAAATGCAAGAAAGTAGCTATAAAATTAGCTATGGCTGCTGCTAGAGAATTAGCCAATAATTCATCCATTCAACTTCCTCGTGTTATTCCTATACCGAGAACTGGTGGAGTGTTACCTTTGATTCCTATTTTTGCGGGATTATATGCAGCTGGAGCGCTAGCAGGTGGTGCAGCTGGTATTTCTAAAACCATAAATGAATTCAAGATGGCTAAAAAGCAGTTAGCTGAGTCGAAAAGACATAATGAAAAAATGGAAGCTCTTTGCATAGGAAAAGGACTACACCTTAAGCCACATAAAGATGGACTTGGAATTTTCATATCAAAAGAAAAAAACTAAGATATCGGCTACCCAATCGAGCTTTAACTTATTTAGACATTTTAAAGTATGGAAGTAGTATTCCATATTTTAGAGGTGTCTTTATGAGAGATGAGCTCCCTAAATACCCCTTCGAAAATGAATGTGGAGTTATTAATTTAGATAGTTCTAAAAACCCTGGATCTCATTGGGTAGCCTATGCAAAATTTAATAATTATATTGAGTATTTTGATAGTTATGGAAATCTTAAACCGC
Organism: Euclidia mi; assembly: GCA_944739405.2. Classification (NCBI taxonomy): domain Eukaryota; kingdom Metazoa; phylum Arthropoda; class Insecta; order Lepidoptera; family Erebidae; genus Euclidia; species Euclidia mi. The sequence goes on from OX123182.2 coordinate 25,282,151, forward strand.
CAAAAGAATTCATCAAATATATGGGTTCTAAAGTTAACTACAATTATAAAAATATACAACAAGACCATCCCTTTAATTGCGGGCATCTTTGTTTAAAATTCTTAAACAATTTTTGGTGTAGTAAAATAATAAAATAAACGTGATCTTTCATAACAGTCCAGTATATAAGCATGTCTACTACGGTTACCATCTCTGGAAATAAATCAGAATTAATTTCATACTTTCAACCACCACTTAATTTGTCTGGCCAATATGAATGCGGTTTACTACACGTTTCAGTATTGAATTCAAGACCAGATCTTCCTATTAAAACTGGCAATCTGTCTGTGATTAAAATCGAATGTGATCTTGTGTACGGTTCATACTGCAACGGATTACCAACACATTTTATTCATGAATTTGTATCTGATATTGCTTCACGTCATCGTTACATAGAAATACCACAAAACGTTACTTACTTTCCAGTGAACAAAAATATGATTTCATCCATATCTGTTAAGATTGTTGATCAATTTGGGCACTGTATTAACTTTGGAGAAAAACATATTGAACTACGTCTTCATTTAAGAAAAACAAAATGTTAGTATACTATAAAGATACCCCAGTGAAAACAAAACGTCTTAGTTCTTCTACGATTGTTAAGGTGCAAAGACGTAAGAAAAATATTAAGAAATTTACTAAGTTGAATAAAGATTTTCTTAAAGCCCTAGGGTTTAAAGTATGAGTATACTACAAATTACTGAATTGCCGCATTTCGACACTTCGATCGAAAGTTATGAAGTCCATTCATATAATCCATACAACAACAGCTTTAGAGAAAACGATGAAATCAGAATCCCTATACATCAGCAAGACATATACGTGCTACCATCAGCCAGTTCCATTTACGTCGAAGGTCAAGCAAAGCTCTTCGGCAAAGATGGGAATCCGATCAAGAAAAACGTTACGTTTACTAACAACCCTGTTATGTCTTTGTTTCAAGACATCAGATACGAAATAAATGGTATTGAAATAGACCGTATAAAACATTCTGGAATCACATCCACAATAAAATCATACATTTCATTAAATGAAGCAGAAAATAAAGTTGCTGCCTTATGGGGTTGGAACTTAGCAGGATTCCAAAGTGATGGACATTTTAGTGCTGTAATACCATTAAATAAGGTTTTAGGGTTTGCAGAAGATTACAATAAAATTGTGATAAATTGTAAACACGAACTTATTTTGAGCAGAAGTAACTCTAACTTAAACAGTGTTACTCTTACTGATGATGTTGTTCATTTTCAAATAGATATAGAAAGAGTTCAGTGGAGGGCGCCACACATAAAAGTGTCAGATGGAGAACGACTAACACTTTTAAAGCATTTAGAAAGAGATAAACCTATTCAGATGGCTTTTAGAAATTGGGATTTATATGAATATCCTTTACTCCCTAAAACCACAAAGCATTCTTGGTCAGTTAAGACTGCTTCACAATTGGAAAAGCCCAGATATGTTATTTTTTGCTTGCAAACTGATAGGAGAAATAATAAAACTAAGGACAGTTCACTATTTGATCATTGTGATGTGACCAACGTAACGCTCTTTTTGAATTCGCAATATTATCCCTATGAACCTTTGAGTTTAAAGTTTTCTGACAACAAGTACAGTATATTATATGAAATGTATGTGAAATGTCGTCAGTCGTATTACAACAGTCCTATAGACCCGTTGCTAGATATAAAAGATTTTAAAGAAAAGGCTCCCTTGTTTATCATTGATTGCTCAAGACAAAACGATAGTCTAAAAACAGGTCCAGTGGACGTACGGCTGGAAATTGAATGTTCCAAGCCAATACCAGATAAGACAACTGCGTATTGTTTGATTATAAACGACCGACTTGTGGAATACAAACCTCTCAGCAACATTGTGCGCAGGTTATCATGATTGCTGTTGTTGATATTCAAGGCTTTAAAACAGAAAGAAATGAATTTATATTAAAAGAAATAGCTGTATTGTATAACAAAAAAATAGAAGTGCTTTTGATTAAGCCACCATTTCCATTTAAAAATTTAACGGAACCAGAAAAGAAGCAAGTTAGTTGGATTGAACGTAACAGAAAGATATACTGGAATGAAGGATTTGTGCCCTATTCTAACTATCAGACTTTAGTTATAGATATTTTAAGAGATAAGTATGTCTACGTCAAAGGTTCAGAAAAAGTTTTATAGTTAAAGCATATTTTAGAAAATAGTAATAATAATAATATATTTAATTTAGAAGATAAAGGTTGTCCTAGTTTAATAAGTTTGTACAATCAATATAAATATTCTTGAGATTTGTATAACTGTATTTATCATGACTCTGTATGTGCTTTAAAGAATGTCTTGTGTTTAAATAAATGGTGCCTAGATAATAACATTTTAAAATGAGTATAATCTTGTTTAATTTCTATGATCTCTTTTTCTATCCCCTCCTAATTGTTATCCTGCTGTATAATTATATTAATCGTTGACAACAGATGGGCGATCTCATTATACGTTCATTAATGTCTGTATATAGAACTAGCAAGTGAATGAAATAGAAAGTGAATGAACTAGAAAGTGAGTATCAAACATATGCCCAATATGTTACAAAATGAATACAAACCTCGATATGACATGTATAACACGTATAAAATGCGTGAATTCTCATTTAATTATTACTGGGGGACGATTAATTCAAAGAAACGGTTAGTGATGGAAATGGCTGACGCAGGATTCTTTTATTATGGAAATAGGATAAATGATAAAGCGGCATGTTTCTCATGTGGGGGGGTTATAGAAGATTGGGAGATTTATGACGATCCTTGGATGCAACATGCTATACTATATCCTCAATGTTTTTATTTGAACGCCGTGAAAGGAAGAGATTTTGTAATGAATATGGGTTTACTTAATTAATATCTGTACATGTTATCAAATACTTAGAACCAGATACATTAATCATTTAATTTCATGGACAGAAAAATGATTAAGATGTTCATTCAGTACGTATTAAAGAATTTATTATATGAGTAGTAAAATAAGTAAATTATGTTGCTGTGAATGTAAAGAATGAAATTAATTGTAAAAATGGGGGATCCTGGATCTTTTGATCCAGGTCCCCCATTTTTACACTACTAGCTACATAGACATAGGTATACATTGCTTTTACTCATCTATCACTATCCTCATCAGCCTCGTTTACAATTCCTCATTATGAGAAGGGTGACATAGTCTACCACACTGGCCAATTGTGGGTATGTAGACTTCACATATTATTCGAAACCATTCTGGAGACTCTCAAACGTGTAGGTGGCCCACGATAATCATCGAGCATCGCTGCGCTCCGTGGGTTTGACCTCGTGCTCCTCTGCGCAGTAGTCAGTTTTTTCACTAGGCTATCGCTCTCATCAAGTATGCCAGTACAAGAATCAGACAGAGAAGTCCAAAGTTTGAAAAATCTGCCGTAAAAAAGAACTTACTTTACAGAAAATCGAAGAAATGCAGATGGGATTTTTTTATACTACGTTATCGATGGTTTAAAAACTAAATAAACAGCATAATGCTAACGCTTATGATTTGGGCCAATCTAAGCACCGCTTGCGAGTTTGAGGCCTATTTTCGCATTAAAACCGCAGTTTCTTTTACTTTGTGCCATGCCAACGCACCGTTTGAGAGCATTGGGGAGCTATTTTGGTATAACGAAGCACAGTTTATTAGGCTCCAGGTTAAATTACACACATCGCTGAGTTTTTCCTGCAGTATCAATTATTCAATACTCAGGCATGCGTATATTGTACATACATGTGTATACATATCTGTAAGGATATTGTTTTTGGATATATTAAGAGTCACAGCTTGTTAACACTTTTGGTGCGTAATGAATTTGTCAATATATACTTGCCTATGAAGTATTAAAGCAGATGATTTTATTGACTAAACTGTTACATTACCATACAATAACAATATGGGTAATCCATTTTGGCACAAAACGTGTATATGTATATAGATTTTTGATGACTGTGCTTTTTGTGTTACTTATCGTAAATGTCACATCTATCATAAATTTTCTTTCAAACGATATTTGGAAGCAAATACATATGAAGTGGTCAACAATAAAAAATACTTATGTATTTTTACAAGCCTGGCTCTATTAATGTAAGATTATTTTCCAGAGATGTTTTGATTTACATGTTACAAATTTTATACGAGTAATATTCTCGAAGAGACATGCGTAAAAAGAAGAATGAAATTATTTCTTTAGAAAACCATTATGCATGACTTCGTAAACATTTAAAATTTCAATTTACAGGTGTGCGGAGCGAAATTTCGAAGATTATAAACATTTATCACACTGATAACTAAAAAACTAGTCTAGATGAAAACACAATAGATTTTACCAAACATTCAAGAACCATTTGTAAATTTCAACATAAAAAAATTTTGTTGTTAAATTGAATATAACATTTTAAGTCTGTATGAAATATGATCATTGTACCTTTGGTACAATGATCATATTTCATACATACAATAATGTTTGGAACATAATTTTTAGAAAACATTACGTAAAATATTTAATGTTTTCTAAAGTAAGTGTAATACAATCAATTCGATAGTCGCGGCTGCAAGCGTTGCTGGCTGCTAACATTGATGTAACTTGTGTACTGGCAATTCTCCAAACAGTGTGATTGATTATTGCCAGGACAAGAAGGCAAAGGTCTCGTTGATATTGATTACTACTAACACTAAAATAATAATATAAACTTATATTCCACATTTCGTGAGCGTATGCTTTTTTACTGGGGTATTTTTTAGTATCAATCGAAAAACTTAACTATAATTATTACAGACTGTAATAATTATAGTTAAGTTTTTCCCTGCCTTTAATTCGCTGTGTTTACGGCGAATTAAAGGTATGATGAAATCTTGATCGATGCACTTCTACTGTATGTTTCTTTGTTAATCCTTAAAAATTCGTCAAATGAAATTGTATGGCAACCGTTTTAAAACTTGAAGCATAAGAAACACGTAAGCGAGTTTGGTGAGCGATTATGAATTTTTTATAAATATATATAATTAAATATTAGGTATAAGGTGCTTTTCTTTGTATTTAGTTGTACATCTGGCGCAGTCAATATGGCATGATTTTCCGGTAACGGCGCTATACATTTTCATACTCTGATCATTGTTGCATCAGCCACGCGCGGTGTAACGCGTTTCTAAGAAACGTACTTTTAGTCTTCACTTCAAATCGCTGCCGCTTTTATCTTAAGTCATCATTCGAGCTGTTTGAGCGAGCTTGTTTCCAACAGCAATGAGTGTAGTTTGTCAGCTGCCGATGAAATTTCACGTTTGGCTGACGTTTCTTTGTGAGGCCTCAAGTATTGGTTTTCTTGTTCCTCATTACGCCAGATACTTGGGAAACGGTTGAGTGTTTATTACGAACCTGATAGCTTTGATGTTAGAATATTTTGCTTCTGAATTGTTGAGGTGTTAATTGAAGAGTCAACTGTGTTGTTGTGTTGGTTAATAGTATTGATGTCTCGAGTGCTTGTTCATTGGATATGTTTTATATATCCTACATATATAGAAAAGAATATTTTGCTTCAGATAAACTAAAGTAGTAAGTAAACAGTAAAATAAAAAACAATTTTTATTTTCATTTGAGTTCTACCGTCGACTGATGTTTTTGATATTGCGTTATATCTGCTTAAACTTGTAATCGCTGAAAACTGTATTAAAACCGACTTGTTAGCGCCCGTAGCGTGTTGTTAGGCAAAGTTAGGCAACTTTTGCAAAGGTCACTAGTTAGATGGGTAACCGCTTGCTGCTGCATTTACATCAATCCCATGCTTCGCAGACCACGTAAAGTCGTAGGTCCTAATTCTTAGGCCATATCAGGGTGTTTGGTCTGTAACTCAACATCAGAGTTGGTCACACACAAGAACAAAGAAATACACAGGCTTGTATAGTTTCGTTTAATACAACATCTACGCAAGTGTACAAGGTTCTTAGATGCTGAACCTAATTATTTAATGATAGAGAGTGATCACATGTGTGTATAATTAACGTGTTATCTCAAAGACTAGGTGCCACTTTGACTTATGGTAATCTAGGCCGGTGATGTTAGGTTTATAATCTATTAATTAGTATACGTACTCTGTGATTTAACCGTATAAATTTTAGCATACAACAAACTGAGCTATGGAATTTAACGATATGTTCGTTATAGTTATCGTTTCCTTCTGATGCCTTGGAAATTTTGGGAAATGCCTTCTTTTTCTCCTACGACCCTAAAGGAACACTTATGCCAAATTTCAGCTTCTTGCGCCTAATAGTTTTGGCTGTAGCTTCTCAGTCAGTCAGTTAGCAACGCAAAAAATTGGCGATGCAAAGATTATCTGCGCGCCTCTAGTGGCGAACTTGGAAGTTGTCCGGGTACGACACTTTTGACAGTTTTCAATACAACTTTGGTTCGAGGTAATAGTGGTAATTGTATTGAGTTGTCAAAAGTGTCGTACCCGGACAACTGCCAAATTCGCCGCTGGAGTCGCTAGTTAGAATCTTAGCATCGCCAATATATTTAAATTAGACATCTGTCTAATTTAATATATTATCTACAAGGTTATATAACCTTCCTCGATAAATAGGATATCCAACACAAAAATAATTATACAAATTGAAGCAGCGGGTCCTGCGTCTAGCGCTTTCAACCAAACGAAACGAACTTTCAGCTTCATTATATTAGCATAACTGAAAGAATTATCTGTGTGTTGATGGATTAAAAATACAAAGTGGGTCTCTTAAGAGGCAACTACACAAACCAAACACTATCTTTGCCAAACTCGACATACAACCCATCTGGCCAGCGTTGTAAAGCAGAATAAATCGACTTATTGACGTACAATGCTGTTACGATGCAAATTTGGATAGGTTTATGTCCATGTCGTATTTGGTACATAATTTTGAATTGACTCACAATCGGTATTCTGCTAATTTAATGTCATTATATCTTATTTGACTTCTACAGTTTTACGTTGACACATAGTTCAATTTACTACATATATATCTAGTCACGATAACATTCAAATATAAGTTAATTTAGGAGAATACCATTTGTGACATGAGTATGACACTGACATTAGATCAAAACTGCATTTTGAACAAATATAATAAGGAGAATCGGGCCTCAGACCTTCACCCTCAGTCGGCTATTTAGCCTAATCAGATATGAACGATAGTTAAAGCGACTGCCGTCTGACCTCTACAACATAAATTCGAAAATTCAGTCGTGCGCGCTATGTGGAACCCTCAGCATGGCAGTTCATTGGTATCTCCACTAGGCTATTGTATTATTATTTATATTAATTTATCTACTTGTTGCGTTTATCTAAGTTCTTATAAACATCAGAAGGATAAGGGAAAATAAAGGAAGGTAAAAATGTCACAAGTGTCTTTTTCATAAAAATTCAACCGATCTACCTGTCTTAATCAGGTCGCAAACTAGTTCGCAACTGGGAAGCTCTTTGCAAAATGTACAAAGTTGATCAGAAGTTGTCGGGAACAAGAAAACATTAGCTGTATAATTTCATAACTGCCGGTCTCTGGGCACTTTGTGCTCCCATAAATTAACAATAGTTAAGCCACTCTTTACATAACAAATTAACCAGTCTCGATAGTTGCGAGACTTGCCTGATATTGGATAAAGTTGCGACTATGTTTAGGAGCGGCGCGAATTTTGCCAAGAATTTTCTGTTTACATATTCTGTCTATTTTTTTGCACATAAAATCTTTATTTAAGTAAAAGACTTAAAGATTGATTTCGGTTCCCATTACGTCGATTCCGCCAAAAGTCACATTCCATGTTCCTTCTCTCTTATATCACTGCACCTCCTTTTCTTCCTTCCCATCTTAAAAGACGGCAACACAGTTCTGACTCCTCTGGAGCGGCTTTTATTGGCGGCAGTAATCACCTACGGACGATACGTCTGCACGTTTGACTTTGAACAAATCTCGGCACCACTTTGCTTGACATGCATGATAAACCGGATAGTTAAAAGCTGGAAACACCATTTGTCGATGACGATGTTCACATTTTACCGGATTCGTCAAAAATCCGTGTTAGATTGGTTTAATGTCACGGCACAGCGCAGGCAGTTGGCAGAAACCGCCACAACCCTCGATTTAGCATTTTTAGAAATTGGTCAACCTTTAATTGAATTCTGACATATTTTTTACATACATACATACATACAAACATAGTCTCACGCCTATAACCCCGAAGAGGTAGGCAGAGGTGTATTTCTACACCCACTTTTCGCCAGATATACTTTAGTCCCACGTAATAAGGGGCGAGCCTATTGCCGTACCGGGCACATTTCCAGACTCCGTGCTGCTACTGAGAATTTCGTGAGAGAAGAACCCAATAACACTGCCCGACCCAGGAATCGAACCCAGGACCCCACGCGCACATTTATGCCGCGAAACCAACGATGCAGTCGTATAGGGTTTGATGTCGAGTTTTCCGTCTCTACGCAAAGATAGTATTTGCATCGTGTTATCCCTTAGTCGCCTCTTAAGACACCCACGGGAAGTTATTTTCCGCTAGCTGATAAAATGAGAGCATAGTTTTATTTTCCGGGGCAAATGCAAACTTTCCTAGAATTTCATGATTTATTCGTTTACCTTGTTCTTTTATTGAACAAGGACTTCTTTTCGAAGGTATTTTTAACGCAAGTTGGATAAAAATATAATTGTCCTTGATAAATAATTTAATAAAAAGTCTTATTAACTACTCTTAACTCTCTTAACTACTTAACGCTTTTCCATTAAGTAGTTAAGAGAGTTTAGGACATAAAGAAGGTGACACGATGAAGAAGATGAATTGAATGAAGATGAATATGAATAAATAAACATATAAAAACCTTCATTCATGTACATGAATAAAGGTTGTTATATGTTTATTTATTACTTTGGAAAACAGTTTGTCTGATAGTGGACCAAACTACTGTTTTCGCACTACTAGTTGATCAGAGAAGGGACGCCTGAGTCCAAAAACTCTAAGGAAAAGTTGCAACGCCTGTGCTTGGAAAAATGCTTTTGTAAGCGATAATTATACTTAGCCCTTTTTAAGATTTTTGTGATTTGCACACACAGTTATTAAGAACAGAGTTAAGGTTGTGACCAAGAAAATTTTGTGTAAAACTCATCAAACGAGTTACTACAATCATCTTAATATATAAAATCCTTGCGTTACTGACTGACTGACAGACACGCTACAGCCGAAACTATTGGAAGGAAGGAAGCTGAAATTTGGCATGTATGTTCCTTGGGGACCGTAGGGGTGCACTAAGAAGGGATTTCCCGTGATTCCCACGGGTAAAACGGGTAAATTAAAAAAAATTGCAGGCGTAGCTGCTGGCGTCCTCTAGTTTATAATATATTGAATGGATATTTTTTGCAATGTTCATTTTCCATAATTCCATTTCTTTTATAATTGCTTGCGCAATGATTGTTAAAAAAGTGTTTCATGTTACAAATGAAATGATCTTGACACAATACAAAGATAATCCTCTACAAAAGGAACAAAAATAAATGAAAAAGAAACGACGTAAAATGGGCCTTACCACGAGACAATTGTTATGACGTATAATTTAATTATACCGAAAAGGTTAGAGTGCATTTAATAGCCGCGGTGACAAAGCTGGCGAAGGTTCTGGTCTTTTAATTAACATGAAAGTTAGTTCAACTCTAACACTTAAGCAAGTCAAGTAGATATTAGAAGTAATTTGAGGCTGGGATAAGAGTGGCATTCAATTTTAGTGAAGTTAGGTATTTTCATAAGCAAAAATTGAAATATAATATGTAGGTATGTATTGGTGGTCCAGTTTGGTTCAAAGATGAAAATTTTGTTGAAACCTTTTTTGTAAAGTCATCATCAACTTTCCGTAGTGTTTTTCACATTATGCACTGCAAATTTCAAGGTGATTGGTTATAATGCCACCAGTCTTCTGGAGTCTGCAGCAATTGAAATTGCAACTTTTTCACGGCTTACCATATGACGTATTTCGATATCACTCGCGTATTAAAAAATAAGTAATATAGAAACATAGATCTAATATCTGTATAAGAAAAAGAAAAGAACATTAATGAGAAAAAGGAAAAACGAAAAAACCTATAAGTATCAACATAAGATCTTAAATCTTTTTTATCATATCCTTCGACTGTTATAGAAATAAACGCCTTTCTTTTTTTTTGTTTTTGTAAACAAAATTTTAGACAATTTTGACTGATCTTCAATGGCTTACAAACTTAAGTCTAAACCAGAAAATATCTTCGCTTCAGATGTGCCCACGCTATTTAATAATTAAGTAACACAAATTAAGTATTACAATCATTTGTCAAATTTAATTAAAATAATTTCTACTTAAAATTAATACGAATATCAGCTAACTCGCCATCGTTAACAAAGATCATAAATCCCTTAATTCGTGATTTATAAATAAATAAATAAAAATACGTTTATTTTTATAACAGACGATGGACATAATTATATAAACAATGAGGAAAATAACATACTAGGAACAAAAACTTGCACGCCCGTCGTCTGTACAAAAATAGGAGGCCAGTTCAGCATAATGCCGGACATTTGTATGTGCCCGGCGCTGGTTTTCAACTGGCTCCTTATTAGACGCGGACGTCAAAACCAGAGAGCAATACTTACTAACTATATATATTATAATTGGTTAGAATATAACATTTACACATGATAAAGAAACAAAAAAAAAAAAAAAACGAAAATCCAAAGACAATATTTTTTTTTATATCATAAGTACAATTAATAAATGCACTTTTGGGCTCATTTCTGACATTGACACAATTGACATTTATGAAATGACAGATGACAGATACACGATCACGTTACGTAATCGATATCAAAACAAACGACTAGGTTACATAATCATTGCATCCTGAACTGTGACAAACAATAACAATGTTGAAAAGAGACAATGCCTTAGAGAGCGAGATGTACATAGACGCCAACAGCGGTTCTAGTTCTATCTAAACTACCTTCCGCGCGTCAAACAAACAAAGGTTATGGTTATTTAATAATAAAATTGTAACATTTCAATTCGCACATTACTTATGTTATAATCATGACACAATATTATCATCACCAGTACCGGACAACATCGACTACATCTAAGTAAAAAAGTACACAAAATAAATAAAATCTAAAAGTGTGTATACATAGGCACAACAGAATGTTCAACCTGATATTAAGTTGGGTAAGTAGGTACTAAGGTACTTAATTCTTTATAACATTCTAGTATTGTTACTTTGATTTTGCTCAATTACGTGAAACACAATTAATATAATTACTGAGTGACTGCTAGACAGTGATTTAAAGTACCTATTTCATACCTTTTTTCAGATCTAAATACAAAGCTTATACGTCAATTGCCGTAGTAATTTGCAACATTACCAATAAGCAACAACATCCAACTGGAATGCTGCATGTGTGCTTCTGAATAATCATTAATGTATCTAGAGCACAGCTAATCACACATACATTAAGTACCTACAATGGAAAAATGACACAGGTTCAGTAAGTATGCTTATCAATGATTATACATCATATTACCACAAGCAGGTACATAAAACTTACACCATGTGGCACTTCAGTATAGGAAACAAAAATGAGTCAAAACTGAAAAGTGGCTAATGGCAGGTTTATAAAGCATGACTGTTAGAATTTCTAAAACAGCTCTGTAATACTGGTTTATACCTTGAACTGATTAATACATAATTTTATATTTGGGACATCTGCAAGTTCAATATACTTACACGGTTCACCAAACTATGCAACGCCTGAACCATGTCAGCCAAGCATGTGAGATACTACCTATTTAAATAAATATTTAGTAATGTAGGTAATACTTAACATCTATTTCAGATGAAGAAGAATTTCACTCAGGCTCAGATGGAATGAATGTGCTTATCTCACCAGGACCTCTGACTTAGTAGCCAATGTTGCAAACCACTAGAGTAGACCAACGGGCCTGGGAGTCTTTATAAGGTAAATACAAGTTAACTGACTTTTTGTTTATTTAGTAGGTATTTCCTGAAGTGATATTTAAAATTAAATATAGTTTTTAAGGATCTGAGTGGTGGCGGTATATTGTTCCAGCAGTGAGTAGCTGCATACTTGAAACATCCCCTGAAGGCTGAAGTTCTGTACCGTGGAATAGCTAATGGATTTGTAATGGGCCGTGTGGAGTAATGACTGTTTTCATGCCTCCATTGCAACTTCTTATAAAGATATGCAGGTTTGTTTGAATTAATGATACCAAACAATAAATTAGCCAGGTGTAACTCCCTTCTCGCTGTCATCTTCAGTAAATCATTTTCATTTATGTAGGAAGTTACATGCTTCCGCCAAGGTATATTAAAGCAAAAGCGAGCACATGCATTTTGTACTCGCTGTATCAATCGATCAGTCCGAGACAGTAAGCATGGACCATAAACAGTGTCAACATAATTTAAGCGCGATAAAACTAAACTATCCACCAATAGTTTTCTGGTACTGACATTGAGAAACTGTCGTATTCTATATAGTATTTTGAGTCTGTAAAAACAATTTTTTACAACACTAGTGATATAGTATTCAAACCTTAATTCTGGGTCAATGATAAGTCCTAGATTACGCGCAACCTCCACTCTTTCGATTATCTCGCCTCTTATTTTTACTATTGGGTTTGCACTTATAATATCCTTTGTCTGTCTTTTACTACCCATCACTATGAACTGAGATTTATTTGAGTTTAACACCAAGCAGTTCTTTTCTGCCCATGATGCAACTGCTGAAAGATCAGCATTGATTTTTTCAACTCCTAATCGAGTATCTTTGGCTGGGAAGGACAAATAGACTTGTGTATCATCTGCATACATGTGGTAATTGCAGTGTTCAAAGCATCTTGTAATATCAGCACTATAGAGTATAAAGAGAAGTGGGCCGATTAATGATCCTTGGGGAACTCCTCTGAGGACAGGTCGTGGAGGTGAAGTGGATTTTGATCCGGAATTATTGCTAATTTCCACCTGCTGAAAACGGCCTGTCAAATAGCTTTCGAACCACTTCACTGTGTCATGTTCAAAGCCATAATAGTGCAACTTGGCAAGCAGCAGGCTGGTACTGATGGCATCAAACGCCCTGGAAAAGTCCAGGAGAGCCAAAATCGATCCTTCCCCACGGTCCCTTCCCTCGATGATGTTACCCACAACATCTGCCAATGCCGTAGCTGTACTTCTACCCCGCCTAAATCCTGATTGTAAGTCCGGAAGTATGGTATGTTTCTCCAGAAATTCTGAAACTTGCTGTTGTACCACCCTTTCCAGTGTCTTTGACAAGCAAGGCAAGATGCTTATGGGTCTGAGATCTTTATATGTTTGGGGATCATTTTTCTTCGGTATAGGTCGCACAATGGCCCACTTCCACAGGTCTGGAAAGCAATTTGTTATTATTGACTGATTAACAATTGATGTAATGGCCCCCAGAGACTGCGGAAGTGTCAGACGTATCATGTGAATTGATATACCATCTACCCCCTGCGCACTTGTCTTGATGGACTGCAGAACATTAGCTACAGTTTCTTGGCTTACAGTCTTAAGGGTGAATCTAGCCGTACCATAGCGATTTTCTGCAAAATTCTTGAGTTCCGACGCACAGACCTTAGAATTTCCAGGCACATCCAAAAATGCCAAATTAATAGCGTCAGGGTCGTCAAATTGCTCTGGAAGCTCACTATTTTTGTGGGTTGGGAGAGCATGCCTTTTCAGGTTTTTCCAAAGGACCTTTGAGTTTTTAATATGATTGTTAATGTGTTTGGCATAAAATGCACTTTTTTCACTGGCAAGGGCGATAGTAGCTTGCTGTTTTAAACTTTTATAGTATTCTCTATGAGCTTCCAGTCCAGTCCGACGAAACCGTTCACGAGCTGTATCCCTTAGTCTAAACATGGTTTTGATTGTATCTGTTATCCAAGGCGTCGGGGCATCTTTTACAACTTTTGTTTTTACTGGGGCATGGGCATCAAAAATCTGTGTCACAAAAGTGTTAAACAGACAGACCATGTCATTAACATTTTGCATATTGCATATTGTATGCCATGGAATCAGCTCAAGGTCACGCTCAAAAAGATCTAAAACAATATCTGTAAACGGACGATAGGTCATTATATTACACCTTGGTTTCTCCTTTTTAAATAAAAGTTCGCAGGTAATGAAAGAGTGGTGGCTAAGTTCGCCTATACAATCTACAAGGACAGATCGATACCGCGCGTCAGTACAGATGACATCGATAAGCGAGGCACTATTACCAACAAAATGCGTAGCAGCCGGCACTATTTGGGTCAAGTTGCTACAGATAAGGAATTGATTAAGTTTATTTCTATTGCTGCTAGACTCGTCCAGCATGTTTACATTAAAGTCTCCTAACAGGATGATATTGTCATAAGGCGCTAGTGCACAGAAACTTTCAGTGATTGCATCTAAGAAAGTATCTAACTCAAGCCAGGGTGGTTTGTAAGCAGTTCCTATTAATATTTTTTTTGTTTTAATATTAGTACTAATCCACATTTGCTCCACATTAGGATGATGAGGATGAAGCTGTGTATGTGCACTTATGCCAGTTTTGATATAAAATGCCACACCCCCGCCACGTCCACCACGAATTGTCAGGGGGCGTGGTATATGTCGTAATCTATATCCTGGCACCACTGGGGCACGACCTTCTTCTCCCTCTCTTAACCATGTTTCGTTAACGGCCATTATATCTACTGAATGGCGGCTCATAGCTAAAAGAAATTCATCATGCTTTGTTGAAAGAGACCCGGCATTCAAAAAACCAAACTTCAATTGTTTGCTATTGTTCATTTATGGTATAGTTAGATAAATAGAAGTTGCAGTGGATACAATACACAATCATTAATATTAAACCAAAACCAACTAACATACAACTGTGATTCATAAGTAGTACCAGACTTAAAGGGTCTGTTATTTGAATATAATATGTGTATTTTTCTTCATGTTTATAAAAGTATAAGTATATTAATGCAAATTTCACAATAATTTTACAATGACAGTTGTTTGTTTCTTTATATGCATACAAATAATTTGTTCCTAACCTATGTACATATAACCAAATATGAATAAGTACCTGTTTTAACCTTAAAAGTAAAAATAAAAATGAATTTAAAAAGAAAGGACCCAACGTAACCATCAAGTAGTCAGAATTTGATGGCAGTATTACTTTACAGAGATAGGCATCAAATCTATTTCTCGCTTTGAGTTTCAGGTCCAAATACTCGCAAAATGTCTTGCTCTGTACGGATGACACTGGCTGAGCCACCTTCCTTCTGCCTGACAAGAATGCGACCTCGCCTCGTCCAGATGTATTGCCAACCGCGGCGCTGTCCGGTCTCCCGCGCCAGTCGAAACAACAGCTGATTTTGTTTCGTAAGACATTCATTTATGTAGAAGCGCTGAGGCGTGCCGGGCAAGTCCAAATCAGCAGTAGTGGCGCCTCTACGCACTCGCGCACTACGCAACAGTTCGTCACGCACATCTCGCCGCGCTAGCCGTACAACTATACGGCGCGGACGTATCACTTCGGCCCCAGTCGAGCTGACAGCTTTGACATGCTTTCTGCCGACGCGTTCGGTGCTCACGATGTCCTGATCCTCAAGCTTCATACCGAGTTTAGAAGCTATCACTTTCACTGTGTGAGACACATTCTCAGAGACAGGTTCAGGTATGTTAGAGATTTCGACTACATTACTTAGTAGCTCCTGGTTGCGATCGTTGAGCTCCTGACGCAACTGGGCCACCATCTCGTCCACTTCCACACTTGTATTACCTCTCTGCTCGGGACAGCTTTCGAGGACGTGCAGTCGTCCTTCAAGACTGTCTATGCGGGTATTACAAGCGTTCACTGAGTCCTTCAACTGCATAATATCTGTACGTAACAGTTGGAACTCCCTGCGCAATGATCCAAACTCAGCCCGCAGCTCCTCCCTGAACATCCGCAGCTCCATGTTGATATCTGTCACTGTAGATGGCGTACCGACAACCGCAGCTGCTCCCAATGGACTGGAATCTACAAACTCATCAGAGCCACCATCATCGTCTGGCCTTGATCTTTCTCCCGAAGTGTCTTTGTGCATAATCTTGCTACAATCTGGGCATTGCCAGGCAGGTGTCTTTTGACATTTAGGCGGAGCGGATACACAAGTGCGGTGAAACAGGGCATTACACTTAGAGCATTTTATAGCTTCCAAGGATGACAAGAATTTAGCGCATGCACCACACTTAGCTGGAGGCATTTCAACTAAATTAAGATTTTCCGGGCTTTTCAACAAGTAAACAATCGATCAGGTGGTTTGATACAGTTGCGATAGATGGCGTTGTACTAAGTTTGCTGAATTATGCCCTTTTGTGATGAAAATAATATTGTAATGTCTTCGCAAAACTGAATATTAATTTAAAGAGTAATACGCGCACACGATTACGGCACTATAGATTTAATTAATTGAGTGTTTTAGCAATTAAGCCAATCTTACTCCACTTGTAGGGTAGCTTTTTTTAAAGTTTTGCACACTGTTAGAAGTTAGTTTTTTTTTATTGTAATTTTAACACTTGAAAATGCACTTTTAATATAGGATAACGATATATGTTAATTATGCCACTGTTATTAAACTGTAGATAATAAAGTTTATTCACATAACAAGAAGTTTTATTTTTTTGAAACAATATAAACACAAACAGCTGTTCAAGTTTTGACATCCGCTGTCATATCTAGATTTCTTGTCGCCCAGCGCAAACCGCTCTTGCCATGATATATGGCGGTTCGAATACCCTTTATTATCATTAATTATTCGCAATACATCTGTGACATGATCAACACTGAATATGTGTGGCTGGAAGTGTTACTATTTTAATAGGATTGCCCGAAGTAGACTTTTTAGCTTGTATATATCCACTCTTGTACTATTAAGTCCACTCTTCAACACAAGTTGACTGGACGACCAAAGATCAGTTGCCATTTCAGCACCTGTGATGGCGAGTTTAGTCAGTTTATATACGGTTTCAAAAGACTAATCACCAAGCCGAAATCTACTAGTTTTGCGCATCACCCCAAGTCATACTAAGCAAAAATATTTATGCTACATTAAATCTCTATGCTTAAGTCAGTGAGTAATATACGGAACTCTTTTGTTAAAAGAAATATTATAAAATATTTTTTTGTCAGCAGTCAATCTCTCTAGTAATGTCGGAATACCTTTACATCATATATCGACAGTAAAGAAATAATGTATGCATTTTTGTTTTTGCAATGTGCACTTTATCACAGTTCGGCAGATGATGATGCATGTGCATTCGGATCTGAAAATTCGGTGCTTAATTTCGATGGCTCAGAAAGCGTTGTTCCATTTTGACCGAATTAATTTCTTTGAAAGGAACTTAGAGCACTGTCCACAATAGCAGGCTTACCAAATATGTGATCAAGGTTAAAGTGGACGTCTCAGCACATTTTCTGGACCCTTCCATATAATATATACTCTGTGCATATCAGAGTAAGAAGGTTCACCCAGAGGGTCTCAGCTAAAAAAGGGAAATTGATACCGTTGTACAAATTGCCCGTCAGAGGATTAATTTTCGTAAGGGCTTATTTGGTGTAACGTCAGAATATGGACCAAGGTCATCGGTGGGTTCTGACAAAGGTTCTTGTGACTTCAAAGCCTCCGTTATTTTACGTTTTACTTGATGCCCTATTTCAAGACGTCCTTCATTTAAGAATATTTTTGTAGGACCTTTATTCACTTAAAGATTTGTTTTAATTGGATTTGTTGATCATATTATATTAATCAATTTATACCATACTCCTTATAATTTATCTAATGGTGCAGATACACTTGAGGCCTAATTCTCCATATTATATTCGCTCAAAATACAGATTCGATCTAATGTCAGTGTCAAACTTATGTCTTAAATGGTCAGCATCCTCATCCTCCTAGCGCTATCCCAGTTTCAATCTGGGATCCGCTTACTAGTCTAACCGGATTTGGCTGAATATAAGCTTTTCCACACAGCGACTGCCTGTCTGACCTCCGCAACCCGAAGAGATACCGATATTCCATATTGGCATTATGTCACAAATGGTATTCGCCTAAATATACTTGAATGTTATTGGAATGTTATTGTGACTTGATTTTAAATTGAACAATGTGTAAAGTCGAACTATATAAGTCAAATTAGTCAATAATGACATAAAATTTGCAGAATACCGATTCCGAGTCAATTCAAAATATAATCTCATTTCGTTCAAAATATAGGTTTAATGTCATATAAAATACGATACTTGGCCTTCTTAGCATTCACTTGTAACTTTGCTTGTAACAGAACAGCAAGCAAACTTACTGTCAATTTACTAGAATGCTCGTCAGAACGTTCGTAAGAATGCTCGATGAAACACACTTGTTTGTTTTTTTTTGTTTTGTAACATTCACAAAAATGCTCAAATATATCAGCACCATTAAACATGTTTATGTTATGCTTATTTTAATAAAAGCTAACAAAACAACATATTTTAATCGATTTTAAACTTGCGCGATTTGTATACATCATACGATGTTATTTTGTTTTATTTATATAAATCGTTTTGATAAAATTGTAATAAGGACAATATTTTATTCAAGGTAAGTTTAGATTAAATATTTTACGTTATTATTGCTAAAATTGCGTAACCGTCACTAATATATTTCAATGTAAAGTTCACTATTCAGTGACTTAAGCATTGTTACTGTCTTTGACCTTTGTTTGAAGTGACCTTACTATGTCAATACGACCAAGAGCACATAGATTTCAGAATCTCTAGACTCTATACATTTGATTTTAACGATCTATATTTGAATGTTTGAATACATTCGTTGTCTATAGTCTTTCGGGATAGATATTTGTCCCGAAAGACTATATCGTATTTTTGAATACTTTTGACCCCAAAGTGTTATATTATTGACACGACACAGCAGTGATAGCCTAAGGGGGTGAATTTCAGACTGCAACGTAAAGGTTCTTGGTTCCAAACCTACGGTTGCTTTGTTGATAGGTATAAGTTATGTGTTTTGTTAATTTCGAAATTATTGCTGGCATATTGCAATGGGTGAAAGATAACATCGAAGGAAATCTTTATGTCTGAAACTTTTTTATGTTTTCGAATAATGCACTTGGCTAAATGACCAGCGTGGTGGGCTATGGTCTAACCCTTCACATACTATTGTTAAGAAGCCCGTTCCTAGCAATGGAACAGTTTATATATATAGAGTCTATATTATTACATTATTAACAAAACTCGGCAGCCAATTAATAAGATTATTATAATTCCACTTCTAACAGACGGTTCTACTTAATAAAATTAAAATCTCTTCACAAAAAACTTAAGTAATTTTAGTGTAAACTCTCACTGCTTTAAATTTGAATAGTTGATAATACCGCTGTGGCGTATGACCGGTACCTACCGAGTGTACGTCATAATACCGTCCATACGCTCGGCCAATCAGAGAAGGCCATCGTCCGCGCTGGTAAGTTTTGCCTATATTTGGTAATGCGCCGACACGAACTGATGCAGGGCCCGGTATATAAAGGGGCCGACAGAGAGGCCGGCACCGCTACTCTACAATAACCTACTACCGCTACTAAATTCTATACCGCTATATCTTTATACATTCTACGTGTATCCTGATCCCAGCTATGGGTAAGTTACTACATTTACTGCGTTAGCGTACTGCCCATCTCTCTACCTGCTAGCGGAGGCCGGCTGACGCCGCCTGCCTGACTCTATTGGTTGTGGCTCTCCTAATGCTGCTTTCCTTCAGGTTCCAGGTTTACCTTAAGACTTCGGCTACGCTCCTAGACCGCTACACTTCCTGCATCGCCTTCGGCGTCACTTCTGCCGAAGAATCTGGCCTACCTTGCCCGCTGAACCAACGGACTGCGAGGATCTGCCGCTACGCGCAGCCCTTCGAGCAACCTGCCCTGCACACTACCGGAGGGAACAGCGTGGGAGACTGCAGCCCTTAGTGTTCAGGCCAGTGTCGTGTTGTTGGTCGGTCATACTCGTGCAAGGGAAGTGAGACAATACTCGGCAAATAAACGCATAGAACCTTTTCTGCGTTTTTACTACCAGAACCCGTTACACCACTATCAATGAAAGTTCCGACGAGGATCATAAAGATACGATTTGAGAAATAATATCTAAGCCTGCCGAGTTTTTAAGAGACAATGACTTAACTATATCTTAACAAGTTTGGCAATGGACAGCGGTATGTGAAAAGGGATCAAGAAAACAACAAATGAAATAAATACCTGCTTATTTACTGCTGATTATAATACAATCGACTCGCAACGGCCTTATTCTAGTGTATTCTTGCATAATGTGGTAGTTATAGACTAACACATAATGCACGAAAAACAAGGCGAAATTTCAAAGATGTCATACTAAATTTTGATGTCATTCGACGACACCTCTTGAGGTTTAACTTAGAAGGAAAATAGTAAAATAAATATAAGAAAACTGATTTTATTTGTGCCCGTATCTTTCTAAATTTATCAAAGGCAAGCGAAAATATTTGATACTTAATACCAAGTTTGTCGTGCGAAACAGAATTAGAAGAATTAACTATATTTGGATTGCAACGTGTGTAAAAGAAAATATTTATGAAATTTGTTCGTCTCGCGTGTTTTATGATGTAAGTAATTCTGAGTATCATTTCAAGATTTAGTAGAATTTACGGAGTTATACCTTATTGTGTGGCGCTGACTCGTAATTCAAATATCTTACTACAGTCTTCAACAATATCAGTTCCTATTTACGGGAAAAGTCTTTCAACACATTTCAAACTGCAGTATAACTGGTATAACTATAGCAATGACACTGATATATTCCACCTTATTTTGCCCAAGTTTAAATACACTACTAGCAATATTTTTAAGCCCTGTGTAGTCTTTGTTAGAACGTTATAGCTGATTTTTGCGTATTGTTACCAAATATTTTCTTTGTTTACCAATCTGAGGTCGCTTTTAAGGATAATTTTTAAGACCTATGTTATACCTCCAAATGTAATTATGACTTTTTCTTCAGCAAATTAATTAATAAACAATTAATAAAGTAACGGTGATTCTTCTACAATAGGTGCAAAGTATATTTTGTGTTGCATAGTGTAAATGAAGAAGACGCAGAACTGGAAATATCCTCCTAATGGCAGACCCTCTCATCTCCATGAGTTTGACTCTGACTGGTGACCTTCCATCTACCACCGTCCCTCGCGAACTCATTCAAGTTCATCACAAATGCAGCCGCGTTATCATTCCAACTCGCTCAAATGACAGACTCTCTCATTTCTATGAGTTTGGCTGTGACTGGTGATTTTCTATCTACCACCACCCCTCGCGTGCTCATTCGTACATCACAAATGCAGCCGCGTTATCTTTCCGACTCGCTCCCCAACTTATAAATTTAATGTCCTAAAGGATTTACGACTGAATTATAACTTTTCAACTTTGACTCAGGAGCCCATACTATGTTTGATTTTGAGTGCTCCTCCAAGTATCCTTGAAGAGATAATACTAAACTTGTTTTATGTCAGTTGTGATATTGAAATTCGAGTGAAATAAAATCTGTTAGTAGACAAACGCTTTGGGAAGTATTCAAATGATTTTATGAATTAAAAATTCAGAAACAAAATCTCGTATTTATCTTAATCAGCCTTGTTTCAGCGTTTTGAATGCTCAGTGTTCGAGTAATAACCGGAATATTTGAGTTCAAGATTAAGTAAACAACCACAGAAACTATTTCTGATCTTACCATATTATCATAACGTAGGGTAGGACAACCTCCGGTTTCGGTGGAGTGACCACGGACGCAAAGTTGCTGGCAGCGGCTGGACACATAGAGCTGCAAATCAGGCTTAGTGCCGTGCCATCGCTGAGACCTATATCCGGGAGTGGTATCTGATGCAAACGGTTTTAAAAAAAATATGTTTCTTTAAACACAAATCTAGTAAGAATACGATATCTCATATTGACGATTAGCAAAATGGTGTTAAGCCCATAGTTATCATTAACTGAGTCATTTTAAACATACGTAATGCTTGAGGGGATAACACGTCTCACGATACCAAATAAAAAAAATAAACAACATATAACTGAGAGAACGATTTTATTTTATTATTATTATAACTCACTCAAATTTACCCAAACATCTATTCCATATGAAACTTTTACTGCATGTTATATAAGCAGACGACTCAAGCTGTTTTTGCAGTTTGCAAACAAGTTAATAACTTCCCGAATATTCCCCCATATATTTCAAATTCGCAAACAATTAGTAGTTCCCGTATCCGACTCTGCTATGAAATATTGAGTTAGGCTTTTCACCAGTATTTTGCGGTCATCAGCGCCCTTATGAGTTACATAATAAAGTCAATTATCGTTTGATTCTTTGTTATGTAACGTTGTCCGTCTAGCCTGCTGACAGTTGTTTTGTCAGAATAACTTCGAGTTTAGATGTTCAGTTGGTTTGTTTTGATACATCATCATATCTCTTTATCACCATCGGTTTAAGAAAATGTTGTTTTGAAAATAATGGACAAGATTCCCTACAATCTTAAAATACCGCTGCACCCAGGTGAGAAGATTCGAGAATATACGAACAGTATTAAAAATCATGCAATAAGCAATGTTTCCAAACCCTGCTAAGAAGTTAATTTCAAATCAATCTCTGTAATGGGTTGATTACTCCTAACGAGTACAATGGCGAGTCAGTAAATGCGCTCTCGGCCGAGGGAGTCGCCGAACCGAGTGGGTGGTCACACGTATTTACTATAGTGGCGAGACAGTTTAGTTTTGATCACGCATACGTCTGCAATGGATCGCAAAAAAAAAGAATTTAAAAAAGTTTTTAACCAGCTGTTACCAGACATTATAATAAACGAATTCGGGGATTTATTAGATGATGAAGACTGAAGAATTTGTACTAGACATGGATGTTAAGCTGAAATGCCCTTGGAGCAACAAATTGCCTTTTTAATAAATTGCAGTCAGAAGATCCCAAAGAATCCAAGGCACTTTTGAGAATGACTGTAGAAAAATTCCACAAACATTCTTGTATTTTGTAACACTGAATGAATTTTATTGTTGTATCCATGCTCCATTTGTTATTAACGGACATTTTAATTGAGATTAGGATAATTTGAAAACAAAAACATAAACAAACATAACGAACGAACGAGTGGCGAGTGGCCGAGTGACAATCAAGAGCGTGTTCATACGTGCCGAGCGGTATACCGAGTCGCTGCGGGGGTAGAAAAATGATGCGGGAGGTGGGTGGGCACTCGGCCTAGTAAACAGATTGGGATTCTAGTGACTCTCTCGCCTCTTTGCTCGGCCGAGCACTCGGCCGAGCACTCGTTAAAGTGTTTATACCAACCGAGTACTCGGCCGAGGACACTGACTCGCCACTGTACTCGTTAAGTGTAATCAATCCATTACTAATTACTACCTGAAATGCGACACACTGCAAATGCGTCCTCCCGCTAATTTCAGCCTAAAATTTCGTTTAACGAGAATCATGTGGCAATTGCCTACATGCTGACAATTTGGGTGTACGTCATATAAATATGACTATGAAGTTGACCTTAGTTAAATGTGTTATAAATAATTGTCAGATCAGACGTTCTAATATTATAGTAATTATGATACATGCTAATTCTCAAAAGTGAGAAAGCAATATATTAATAGGTGTATACCATATTTTCTTCAATATTATAATCTGAAGTGTATTAATAAACTATAGCTGTGTCATCTTTAGAATACCTTTACAGTCGTCGTGTAACTAATTTCAATTGTCATGGTGATCCACAAATTTTTGTTTCGAGTTCGGGTTTGCTTTGTTTCTGTAGAAGTCCACTGAGATACAAAATTTCTTCCAACCCTAGGAAGAAATCCAGTGCCATGGCTAACTCGTCTAAGAAAAGTATAACAATAAATTCTTATATTTTACAGATGAAAAAGATTTACTTTCAGGCACCTGAATCTAAGTACAGAATCCACGTTCTTCTTCAAATATAAATACAAATTTACGCCAGACCGACCACGACGCAGTTTTTTGAGAACTTTACGATATTACCATGATTTAGGACTGACAACTTTATGGCGTCTGGTTATGATGTCGAGGCATTTTTTATATTAATTTGAGGTTTTTGACCCAGTTATTTTATGGTTTTGGAGTGCTCTGTGTTGAACTGACTGACTAAATAACCAGAGTCGACATTTTAAGATATACGCTGTTTGAAGTGGGAACTTGATTAATAGCATGGAATGTTCTCAAGCAGTCGCATATGAGCTGGCTTGGTGTGGTGATGAAAGCTAGAACAAAGCCGTGACAGAATGGCGGCCACAGATGGTTAAAATAAATGCGTGCCGTCCAGAAGCAAATTGGCTGAAAGATGTTATGATAAGAAAAATGACAAAGCATATTCTAATCAGTAATTTGCATAATAAGGTTGCAGTTGATGACAATGATTTTCTGTTCTTTTAAATGCAGGTAATGTATGTAACGCCTGAAGTGGCCATAGTTATCGTAATCGACGAAGTCCAAAGCATGACGTCATCTTGTCTTTTATGAAGAGGCCAGACTTTCGCTGTGATCGTCCTCATAGAATAAGTTTAGTTTGTCTTATGTGTCCTCAAATATGTAGAGTTATCTTATTACTATAAAGTATTGTAGGTTTGCATGTGTGCAGGGATAAGTGAATCCCTATGGAATAAAGCAAGTTAGATAACCAACAAGAATTGGCCTGCTGCACCTCTTAAATAAACTACAACAACTTCAATAAAAACAATATTCTAGATGTAAGTTGAAAATATTTCAACTTAGACCTTATGAAATAATAGATAGAAAGAAATACCAAATCGAGTACTGACCGTACTGCTGCTGAAAATTTTAAAATCGATTTTAATCACACAATAAACTTAGTGTTATGAGCTAGGGACAAGATTTTTAACGTTATTAACTTAAAATAATTTGCAAATACTTCACAATTATTTCCTAGTACTACGACTTCTATTATTGATTTCGTTGTTTTCTGATCGCTTTAGGACCGTTTCCGTCGAGGATCTCTCTTGCCAGCATCTCTACTGCGAAAACATAGGCTTTCAACTGTTAAGCACGAACGTAGAAGAGCATTGTAGAATGTTCTACATTACGAAGAGTTATGTAGAATGTTCGTTCTACAATACTCTCGCTTCTAAACGCGTATCATCTTTAATTCAGTAAATGCTTTCCTTTTTATAATAGATGTCACTGCAAATCGCATGTTAAAACATATTCAGCAAATTTAATTAAAATAGTTTAAATTGTAGGTCAGAGCCATCTCGATCACGTCAGCTTTCAAACCAAATAATATCGTATAATCGGTCCATTCGTTTAGGAGCTATGCTCCTAAACGAATGGACCGATAACCGCTATGCTATGCCACAGACAAACATATAGATCCACAGGCAGGTCAAAGTTATAACACATTTTATTTAGTCGGCGCGGCGTCTAAAACAGACAATAACAAATCAATCCAATCATGTGTGTTCAATGTTGCATGCACTATCAATTTTAGAACTACCTCAGCTCCTACATAGCAAATACTAAGAATAGTTATTCAACGGAGCTAGACAGAATTTGAAGGTAAGTTTGTTGAATGCTTCACAAATTTGACGTGCTCAAATAGACTTAAGCAGCTTAACAAATGTATCGATCGATCGGCTAAGGAGCTCTAGCTCATTCAAACAATAACATGGTGAAGGAAGGCTATGTGTACTTATGTAGCCAATGCTGCTGTAACAATGTATTATGCGAATCTTTTATAGTTTCCGTACAGCTGTTGATGAAATAAAGTCGAATATTGCGCCGAATGGGAGCGTTAGTTTGACGTATTGACCCGTTACTGCTTCATGGATGCTTTTGGATATATTTCGCTATACTCAATCAAACTAATGTAGGTAAACGTGATCAGACTTGTTCAGATATTTTCATACACAGTGTTGACAAAGACTTCAGTGATTTGTAGAAAAGTAAATTGATAACAGTTGGGCTGAAAATTGTCACCTTCTCGATAAATAAACTATTTAATAACAATTCGAAAAAATCAGTGACTAGAAATAGACCGATTGAGTTGAATAAATTCGAAAGTATTTTTTGTGGGTGTAGCAATATACCTCTGCCTACCTCTTCGGGGATATAGGCGTGACACTGTGTATGTATGTGTATGTTTTTTACCCGACTACGGTGAAGCCAAAAGGAAGGGTAATGTTTTATTGTAACTAAATTCCGAGCAAATGTTACAAACTTTTTAAAGTAGTCAGATATTAAGGGTCCAGACTTCCAGCGAAGAAAGATACCGCTATTATGCAAACAATAAAATATTTTTACACGTTTCACATATCTTTTATATCACATTTATGACCAATTACGTACATTATTCGTGTCTACAACAATGTTCCTCCCTAAATCCATGAAAACAGCTACAACATTAAAACAATCGTAAAACAATCGCGACAGTAAGTATAATTATATGCAAAAGCGACACTTCAACAGGTCTCACGGAGACTTTATGTACTATCAACGTACGTAAAACACGACATGATGGGTAAAGCCCGCTGTTCACCGCGAGACTTTTCGTCGCAAGTTTTAATATGTCGTCGTAAATAACAATGTAAGGATTTACTGCAATGCTTTCAATCTGTTTCAGTTTTTAACGAATTGTGTCCGTTAAATGAGGATTGCGATGAGTAATTAAAACACTAGTTGAATTTGAAGTAAGGAATTATAAACAAACAGTATAGTTACCCAATGAATCAATAAGCTTGCACTATATAAAAAACATCGTCCTGACAATCAAGGCTAACTTAAAGATAATAGTTTCATTGCTTGATTTACCATATTGTCAGCGAGTCCACAAAAAAGAACAAGAATTTTCAAAATAGAATGGTTTATGTTAGGTCCTTTGATGCTTAGGTAAGATTTACCTAATTAGATGGCAGTAGTAAAAATTAGGCGGGCAACAGCATGGTTGCCTGTTTTTCTATTTTTGCTTCATGTGCTTAGGTGTCAAAAAGATAAAGTCGTGATAATGGTGTAGAAATAGTAACAAAGAAAATGCTTACTGCAAACACTACAACAATGTTTATGTCTCTCGATGACCAAACCTCAGACAGTCTCTGCACAGATAATACATACATAATAATATGTCGCACATTCATGTCTGTCATTGTGCACTAAAACTCGGCGACAATTTAAAGCCTGTTCGAATACTTTATTAGCTGCCGTCAACGCCCATAAAAAATTTACTGTTCCTTACATTTTGTTTTATTTTCACGCATGTTATAACAACACGGGATTACTCTTGAGTTTGTGGAGGTTTTATGTATGCCTACATTAAAGAAAATATGATACTGTTTTCAAAGACAAGGATTATAAATTTTCGCGTGGAACAAACATGGAACTAACGGACACAAACAACATACAGATTGGAAATAGCAATTTGTAGATTACACAAGTGTTGTTACATATTGGGCATTGTTAGGATCGAACCCACAATACTCGGCATAGTCTTCTCATACTACATTGCGGTCGCTTAAACCACTACGCCATACTTGCAGTCAAAAAAAAACAGGAGCGTTGAGTTTTGTTTAGGTACGCTAAGATAACTCGTCACAATTAAATTGGTACTTCAACTAGTAAAATTATGCTTCGATTCGTCTGAGTTAAAGTTTAGAAGTATTTAAGTAATTATAAAACAAATTTTGGGAAGAGAGTAGCCACCTGCTCGACAAATCAGGGAATATATATTATTATTCCTCTGTTGTGTAGTGGACACGAAATAGGACAGAATAAATCAAAATTTCTGCCTGAAACAAGAACCCCTTTTATCCCAAATATTTCAATACTGCCGGCAATTTGGTTTAGATTCCCCAATTTACTAGTATCCTTGCTTACAATGAATTAATAATTGTATTTATAGATTTCTCAGAATGGAAGGTTGTGAATCGTAATTCGTAGAACTATGCTAGAGAGGTAAGGACAATGAACTGAAGTGTTGTTGTTTAGAATTTACCTATACCTAATATGTGGCCTATGTTAATACTTATTTGTGTGCCTGATTTCTGAATGAGCAAAAACATAAGAGGTAAATATTAAGTAGAATCATGGCTGATTAATACGGAATTCTTTTTTCTAAACTTTTTAGTATTAGTTTGAAATAATTTTGTGTCGATAGAAGTGCTATGATGAAATAATACCATAAATAAGTAGACCCGCAATAGGTCGGACATTTATAATACACGGAGGATTTTACAAACATTCAACTAACGGGTACAAAGAGTACTCAGACTCAACACAACAATTACTGTACTGCTTTAACTCCGTATGGGTATCACATCCAGAACTATAAATTAAAACACGCAGCTGCTTAAAACATAAGTTACTGTGAGATGAAAATTTCTATATAAAACAATGCATTGCAGTTTGTTGCTATATCTTCATGGTACCAATTATGTGCAGATCATTCACTCAGCACTTTGGCATTCTCACTTTAGATGAAGAAACAACACTGTATTCCTCCATGGAACCCTTAAATATTATAATCGGATAATCTGTAACAAGGAAAATAAATTCATTGTTTATGGTTGAGTTTGGTAAGCAATAAACTAAAATCTATTGATATAATTATTATTGCTGTCTTAAAAGAAGTCTCAATTCTTTAGCTATGTTGTTTTGTATTGTCTTTTTGCAAATTATATAAATAATTCGTTATGATATATTCA
Source organism: Euclidia mi (assembly GCA_944739405.2). Lineage (NCBI taxonomy): Eukaryota > Metazoa > Arthropoda > Insecta > Lepidoptera > Erebidae > Euclidia > Euclidia mi. The sequence continues at coordinate 25,311,082 of OX123182.2, forward strand.
TATGTGCCGTGTGGTGTCCGGCGGAGTAGAATAGCCCTCCCTCTCTCCTACCGAGGTGTCGTAAAAGGCGACTAAGGTATTTCGACGGACGCATTGTCATCAAAATAAAATAAATATTGACGTCTTTAACCATAGAGAAGGAAAACTTGAAACAAACCCGGCAGTCTGCCCCGCCGTTAGGGACTGACTGTTAAACTCCAAACAAAATATACAGTCAAATTATAACCGACGTGATCATGGCTGTGGGTAATATTACTGTAAGTGTACCCCAGGGGGGTACCGGCGGAGCCGGAGAATCCCCTCCTCGTCCTGTATTTGCACGACGAGGCTGCTCCTCGTATTCTGGGGGAGCAACCTTACAGCTGTAGGCGGCGACGATATTCGCCATACGTCACGCCAAAACCATCCTAATCCTATGCGAAATTGTTCTCGTCGGGGCGGAAAGTGGGCAACGGAATGCCGATTTGCGACTTTAAATGTTAGAGGAGGAATGAATGAGAAGATGGATGATGTTTATGAAGTAATGAATGAAAGAAAACTAGATGTTTATTGTGTGAATGAGACAAAGCGTAAGGGGAATGATATGCTGACGCGCGGCCCGTTCACAGAGATATGGTCGGGGGTTACCGATGAAGAACATGGCAGTAAAGGCGTCGGTTTAATTCTTTCAGAGCGAATGGCAGAATGTATGAGTGAGTATGAGTGCGTAAGTCCGCGTCTTATCTGGGTCCGGATGAAAGTAGGCCTGACACCTCTTTTTTTGGTAGGTGTATACGCTCCGGACTCTTCCTATAGTAAGGCAGTAAGAGAGGAATTTTGGGCACAAATGAGAGAAGTCGTGTTATTGCGTAAGTGGAATGAACGTATTGTCATGCTTGGAGATTTTAATGCAAGGGTGGGAGTGAAACGTGATGGGTATGAAAGTGTACTAGGGACGTTTGGAGATAAGAGTGTCAATGACAACGGCGTGTACTTGTTAGATGTATGTGTGGAGATGGATCTGTCTGTGATGAATACATAGTTACAGCATAAAATGGTACATATGTACACGTGGCAAAAGAAGGAAGGAAATGTTGTGTTAAGAAGCATGATAGACTTTGTGATAGTAGATGAAAGAATGAGAAGGAAAGTAGTGGATACCAGAGCTAATCGCGGACCTGATGTTGGCACAGACCACTATTTGATTATCAGTAAAATAAGTGGTCTTTTAAAACGCTGGCGGCACCGAGATAAAGGTTCCACTACAGAATTAGAACGTATAAAAGTGGAAAGATTGAAAGATAAGGGTATGAAAGATATGTACAAAAAGCAATTGAGCGAACGGATGGACAAAAGTTGGAATCTTGTAAATAAGGAAAGTGTGAGTGAGGTATGGTCGGTATTTAAAACCAACATTGTGAAATGTGCTGAAGAAGTATGCGGTTTGAGTAAAAGAAGAAGTAAGAAATGCGAGAAAGCTGACTGGTGGGATGATGAAACTAGAAGAATGGTTGAGGAAAAGAAAAAAGCATGGCTGGATATCTTAGCAATAGAGGCGACGAATAGAGCTAGTGGTGGTATGAATGAAGATAGTGTTAAAGAAATGAAGGACAAGTATAGATGTGTGAAAACTAGAGTCAAAGAATGTATAGAGAGGAAGAAGAATGAGAAAAAGGAGAAGTATGAGGAACAATTCGGCGCAAGTTTCCGAGAGAATATAAAACTCTTTTGGAAACTCGTGAAAGAAGCGCGAGGTAAAAATATGAGTACATCAATGAAAGTGATTAGGAATGAAAGAGGTGAAGCCATGAATGAAGAAAGAAAGATACTTGAGCGCTGGAAGAATTATTTTGAGAGTTTATTTGAGAAAGATATGTGTGAAATAGAGAAAGAAGGAACTATAGATATGTTTGTGAGCCCGACTGATGAAATTGGCATGCATGAAGTTATGAAAGCGTTAAAAGGTATGAGGTCAGGAAAGTCTGCTGGATGTGATAGAGTGACGACTGAGATGTTGAAGGCTGGCGACGGACTCATAATTAACCTGCTGCATCGCCTTTTTAATCTATGCTGGAAACAGGGCCAAGTTCCAGATGACTGGACGAAGGCAGTGCTTGTTCCAATTTATAAAGGCAAAGGTTCGCAGCAGGAATGTCAAAATTATCGCGGGATCAGCCTTCTTAGTGTTGTTGGAAAAATGTATGCCAGAATTTTGATTGACAGAGTAGTAAATGTGACTAATGACAAGATATAGGATGTGCAAGCGGGATTTCGGAAGGGAATGGGATGTACGGATCAAGTCTTTTCCTTGCGCTGCGTCACCGAAAAATGTCTGGCAAAAAACCAGAAGGTATATTGCGCGTTCATAGACTTGGAAAAGGCTTATGATAGGGTGAATAGAAAGGAATTATGGAAGGTGTTATCCATGTATGGGGTAGACAACTTTATAATAAGGGCTCTGAAATCCCTGTATAGGGGTTCTAGAGCCTGTGTCCGAATCAATGGTGCCTATTCGGACTGGTTTGACATCTCCCAAGGTGTCAGACAAGGGTGTGCAGCCTCGCCCTGGTTGTTCAACGTATTCATGGATAGCTGCATGAATGATATGAGAGAAACTGAATGCGGGATCGATATGGTGGAGTGCGTGTTAAGTGCCTCTTATATGCCGATGATCAAGTCATTCTTGCATCATCGGCGAATGAGTTGCAAGACATGATGGACTGCATGAACAAGAGCTTTAAAGCGAAAGGTATGAAAGTTAATGCACGAAAGACGAAAGTGATGGTGTTTGAAAAAGATGAAAGTGTGACTGAATGTAATATTACGATTGGAGGTAAAATTGTAGAGCAAGTAAAGGAATTTGTATATTTGGGTAGCGTATTTACAAGGGTCGGAAGATGTGAGGGAGACATTGAAAGGAGAGTGACTGCGAGGAATCGTGTAAATGGAGCACTGTGGGCGTTTATGAACGGTCAGACGGTGCCAAAAGAGGCACGATTGGCGGTTCACAATGGAGTGCTTGTCCCCACGTTGATGTTTGGAAGTGAGAGCTGGGTTTGGCAGAAAACGCATGAAAGTAGAATTAACGCAGTTGAGATGCGGTCACTGCGTAGTATGTGTGGGATAAGACTGATTGATAGAATTCCGAATGCAACTATACGAAAGAGCAGTGGACTGAAAGAAGATGTGGTGACAAGGATTGAGAAAGGAATGCTTAGGTGGTTTGGACACGTGGAGCGAATGAGTGAAGAAAGAATGACGAATCAGATATATAAGGCAAATGTGTGTGGGCAAGTCGGTCGCGGCAGAACTCGGCGGACATTCTTCGACCAAATTGGAGACATCCTAAGAAACGGAAAGGTCCGAAGTACCCGCAACCGGCGAGCATGTATGAAAAGAGTAATGAGTGTAGAGGACGCGCGTGAGGTTTGTAAGGATAGGAGCAAGTGGCGTTCTGTTGTCTCTGCCTACCCCGACGGGAAAAAGGCGTGAGTATATGTATGTATGTATGTTCATTATGATAGTTCTAGCGTTATCCCAGAGTTTCACCTTCGGTCTGCAATCTAGTCTAATCAGATTTTAACGATAGTTAGACCGACTGCCGTCTGACCTCCAAAACATAACTTTGAAAAGTCAGTCGTGCGCGATGTGTTGGCAACCGATATCCTCAGCTTGACCGATTATTAGTATCTCCACTAGGCTACCGCTGTCGCGCAAATCATGTAATATACCTACCTTTTATATTTATTTATATTCACCTTTAATTTTCGCATTAATTTAAGTTCTTATAAATATCTCAAAATGTATTTTGGTCTGCCATGTTTCAGGAAATACAATAATATCCATCTTTATCTTTGTTCTCTACGAAAGAACGAAAAAGGAAAATAAAGTAAATAAAAATGCCACGTGTTTCTTTTTCATAATAATTCAACCAATCTACCTGCCTGGCTTACTAATGTTTGCCATAATTTAAAATGCCATTATTTCATATGCCATACTTGTATTTGCCATAATTTCATTAGAAATAACGCTTCAGTTGCCATAATCGTGAAATGACATAAAATTACTTTCACTAATTCCATTGGTCATAATCGATCAAGTGTCATAATAATTTAAATCCATAAATGTATTTGCTATAATTTTCGTTTTCAATAATTCCATTTTCCATAACTTGTTATTGATTCCTCTAGTTTAATAAACTGCTTCGCAGGGCTCCTATTTTCGAGTTAAGGGTCAAAAGATAACCTAACACAACCTATTTAGTTACTTTCACATAAAACCTAAAATTACGTTCCGTTTTACATATATTATTATTGGAATGAAGAAATTTTGGAAATTGTTTAAAAATATTTAGACGCAACTCCGGCAGCCAAAATTACTTTTAGGAGATTAAAATTGGCTCCCTTAAGCCCCCTATATCACCAATACCATCAAATTTGGGCGACTAAATCAAAACCCAACCCCAGATTTTTTATTCACAATTAAACCTAAAACTAAACCTCATATGGCGTCTACTAAGTAAGCTCGACGGAGCCCCGCGAAGCGGGGCTCCTACTTCTGGGTGGTTTAAAAAAAAACCACTAAGACTAAGGCGGAAGCTCCGCTTCGCTTCGCTACCGCCTTAGTCTTAGTCTTCTAACCTAACCGGGTCGGATTGCACTGAGTCGGGGTGTTAACGATAACTAATTTGGACCTAACAATATTATGTATTATCTTCATAATTATATCAAATTTTGATTATGTCAAGAGTCGATTATGAGATGTGTTACTTATGGAAACTAATTATTTTGATTTATGTTGTTATAGAAGGTCATTTTATGGCAAATAAAAGTTATCACTGTTGAGTTGTTATGGCAAACGTTATTAGTATAAATGATAATAGTGCAAGTAAATATTATGATCGGGGATGATTATGGCAAACAATATTAGTGCAAATTAATTTATGAAAAACGAGAGAATACCACCTGTCTTAAATCAGGTTGCAAACTAGTTTGCAACTTGGATGCTCTTTACAAAATGTACAAACTTGATCACAAGTTGTCGGGAACCAGAAAACATTAGCTGTACAATTTCATAACTGCCGGTCTCGGGGCACTTTGTGCTCCCATAAATTAACAATAGTTAAGCCACTCTTTACAGAACAAATTAGCCAGTCTCGATAGTTGCGAGACTTGCCTGATATTGGATAAAGTTGCGACTATGTCCGGGAGCGGAGCGAACTTTGCCAAGAATTTACTGATTATTTATATAATGTTTCTAGTTTGTTTAGTGTATAAAAGCGGCGATAGCCTAGTGCTGTACGTAACGGATTGCCAAAACGATGGTCTCGGGTCCGATTCCCAGGTACCCCGGGCACACAACACACCTCTGATTTGTTGAAGTTATGTGTGTTTTAAAATTGTTAATTATCGCTCGCTTAATAATGTGCCCAGTAAATGGCAATAGGTTCGCCCCCATTACATTGGGACCGAAACATAGCTGACGAAGTGTGGGTGTGTAATAAACCTCTGCCTACCCCTTCGGGGATAAAAGGCGAGAAGTTATGTAATGTAATGTTCTAGTTTGTTTTACATATAATCTATATTTATACGACTTAAATATTACTTTTCGTTCCCATTGCGTCGATAAGGGTTTAACGGATTCTGTCAGAAGCCCCATAGTCATTCCATTTTCCTTCTTCCACATCCCGCTCATCCTCCTATTCCTTTTCCCATCCTAAAAGACAGGAGCTCTGTTCTGACTGCTTTGTTGGTGCGAGTTTCCAAATGTGGCGGTAATTGCTTACCATCGGGCGATATGTCTGTTTGTTTGCCTCCTATCACATAACAAAACTCTGCACCACTTTGCGTGACATTAATGACAAACTGGACAGTTAAAATGATGGAAACTCCGTTTGCCCATGACGATGTCCACATTTTACCCGATTCGTTTAAAATCCGTGACCAGATTGGTTTGATGTCACGGCGCAGCGCTGGCAAACCAGAGACGGGCCAGCAGATCTCATTGTTTACCATTCTTCTCATCAGAATTCGGCCTTTGGAAAAATGCCCGTCAAATTGGGAATTTTAATAAAATTGTAACACCTATTGTAACGCCTGGTTTACGGCAACCGCCACAACCACCTATTTAGCATTTTGGGAACTTGGTCAACCTTTTGTTGAATTATAATAGCTTTTTTAATTGTACATTGAACATCATGATAAACATATATTTATTGTGATGCTAGGTAGAAGTTATTTTCCGCTAGCTCATAAAATGTGAGCATAGTTTTATTTTCCGGGACCAATGCAAACTTTCCTAGAATTTCATGATTTATTAGTTTGACTTGTTCTTTTATTGAAAAAGAACTTCGTTTCGAAGGCCTTCTTAACCTAAGTTGGATCTTAATGCCTGAGGCATTCTCTGCCAGTCTACCTTGGGGTGATGCAGAGATAGAACAAGGTAGGTGCAAATTGAAGTGATAAGAATCCTTAAGTATTATAATAAATACTTAAAAATAAAAAACATAAATGTCCATACATAAATACTATTTAATATAAACACAAATAGTGTAATAAACACAAATACTAAATACATAGAATATACATATTATAAGTACATAAATATATAATATCATAAATACGTATACATAATATATATAAATACATATATTATATATTAAACATATTTAAATAAATTACCTCTGAGATGATTCTGCCAGTTGGTTCAGTAAGAACTGCCGTACTTTTATTTTAAAAGTGAAGCGACTGGTGACCATCCTGATTTCCAGAGGAAGAGCATTCCACAGAAGGATAGATTGAATAGGAAAAGAGGCATGAAGGAAATCGAAGCTGTGTGAAGGGTAGAGAAGAAGTCGATTATTAGAGGAGCGTAAGGTTTTATCATGAATAGAATATAGGTATTGGAAGTAAGGAGTTAGATAGGTTGGCGAGTTGGGAGACATGAGGATGGAATAAAGGGTAGTGAGAGCACGCAAACTTCGGCGTTGACGAATAGGTAACCAGTTCAAACGTGAGCGATAAGTAGATACGTGATCATTCTTACGAAGATTAAAAATAAATCGAATGCAGTTATTGAGAAGACGGTTAAGTTTGTTGAGGAGGTCTGCATTCAGGTCGAAATAACACACATCACCATAGTCGATAACAGGGAAAATTTAAGTATGCACCAGCATTGTCTTGGTCTTGGAAGGTAGAAAGTTTTTTAGGCGATAGAGAGCACGTAGGGTACCGGTGACTTTTTGGCTAATGTTCGACACCTGTGCACGCCAGTTGAAAGTGGAGTCGATATGTAAGCCTAGGTTTTTGACAGTCACAGAGTATTCAATAATCGAACCATTATACATTACTGGCGGCAGAATAGTTGTTTCAATTTTATTTAGGATTCTTTGACTGCCTACAATAGTTGCCTGACATTTAGATGGATTAACCGTAAGACCAAAAGAATTAGACCAGTTATATAAATAATCTAAGTCTCTGTTAATGCTGTCAATAGCAGAAGGTAAATTTTCTGCACTGGCTTGAGCATAAAGCTGCAAGTCATACAAATGATAATCGCATTGAAGATTCTGGGTTAGGAGATTAATAAATATTGAAAATAACAAAGAAGAGAGAATACCGCCTTGTGCCACGCCAGAATCGATTTGACACCAAAGTGATCCATGTCCAAATCCCCTAAAATTAACGTATAAAAATAAAACGTTAGTATATTGGCGGAGGGGACTGTAAAAATAAAGTTAATAAAATGGCTCTCACCACGAGACAATTGTTATGACGTCTAATTTGATTATACCAAAATGGTAAAAGTGCATTTAATAGCCGCGGTGACAAAGTTTGTAGAAGGTTCTGGTCTTTTAATTACCATGAAAGTTAGTTGAACACTAACACTTAGGAAAGTCAAGTAGACATCAGATGTAATTTGCAGGCGTGGATAAGAGTGGCATTCTGTATAAGTGGAGTTAGGTATTTTCATAAGCGAAAAGCGAAATAGATATATTCATATATATTAGTCGTCTATTTTGGTAAACTTAAGATTTATATTTTGATAGAATTTCAAAAAAACTTCTATATTTTTATTTATTAGTTATAATTAACGATAAGATATTGTAGACCTAGTAATACTGTACTAAAATACTGTAGTAAGTAAGTGATTATTATATTTTATTTTATCTAGTTAGCTAAACGCCTGAAACGAAGGTTAATCCTAGTTCAGGCATATATGTAAATTTGTATCAGGTACCTAAACTAAGCTTTTGTACTCTATATAATTTAATTGTAAGTAAACGTTTATTTATATAATGTACAAACAATCATTGTGGAATCTTAGTGAGACAAAATTGTACACTTTTATTATCAGAATAAATTGAACTTGAATTATATCATCATCAGCCTGCCATAGTGATTTTCATATAGGTACCTGCTAATTTTTAGGTTATTGGTTACATGCCGCCAATCTTCTGAAGCCTGCTGAAATTGTCACTATTTCACGGCTTCCAAAAAAATATTCCGATTTTACTAGTATTTTCTTGGATTAACGGGAATGTTACACATTGAAATTAAACTACTGTTTAGAGTTTGGCTAGAAAGCTGGGAAGTTTGTTTGCAGAAGGCAGTGGAAGCGATTAATTCATCCAGTCTGGTCTAGCCAAGGCAAAGGTCTAACATATATACTGTGTTGCACAGTGAATTACAATTACATGCAAATTTACTTTCCAAATCTTCACAGATGTTCCGGAGTAGACCTATAAGATTACACTCATAATTTTGGCCAAAATAACATGCAAATCGTTATAGCTATCAGTCCAAATGTCAGGGTTTTCTTCAACGAAGTCCTCCGGCACCAAACACGTGGACGGATTTGCACAACTTTACAAATGTTCAATAGTTCACAACTTTATCTTTTATCACAAATAAGCCGATGCCGGCTGATCAAATAGCGGCAATTCACAAGGGTTTTAAATTTACTTTAACAATCACAAAGGCACGCGAGAAAGCAAAACGCGTGGAGAGCCAAAATTCAACGTGTCGTCCAAGGGAATTCTCGAGAACAAGCTTAACTTTGTCAATCGCTCACAACCTCGTCGGACAATTTCATATAGCGACGGTTGCGAGGTTGTTAATTAATATAATTTAATTCCAAAACGCGAAATTATAAGACACGGCGTGGGACCAGACAATTTTTCTACCGGACACGACACTGAATGAATGATTTTACAGTTCATAGTGTGATCATAGTCAAAATTTACAATGGACAAAGTAACACGCTACTAAACTGATATAATCGATTTGACTTATCATAAATAATATTTCTATTTCAAACATCCGCCCGCCCCGGACCGGCCTACCGGTCCGCTAATCACTTTGTAGACTTGACAACGTTGCAACCGCTCTCCTCAGAATCGAACCGTCCACCAAGACCTCAGCAAATCGGGGAACTCCATCAGCCCCAGTTACCAAACGATGAATGCGCCCCCTGCGCCATCTGAGTGGCGGAAGGTTAGCCTCCTTGATCAAAACGAGGTCTCCAATTTTGGGTGGATCGGTCTTGTCGGTCCACTTAACGCGTTGCTGGAGTATGTGCAAATATTCCAAATTCCAGCGTTTCCAAAAGCTCTGAGTAATCTGGCGTACCAATTCAAAACGCGAGAGACGATTAGGTTTCGTATCAATATAGGGGTACTCAGGCAAGGTGACAAGTGGGCGACCAATCAAAAAATGGCCCGGCGTAAGGGTCTTCAAATCATTCGGATCTGAGGAGATCGGGCACAATGGCCTAGAGTTCAAAACGGCCTCAATCTTACAAAGCACAGTTGCGAGTTCCTCAAATGTTAGGACAGACTCACCGATTGTCATGCGCAAGTGTGTTTTGGCCGATTTTACAGCGGCCTCAAAAATACCACCCCAGTGTGGACAATTTGGTGGGGAAAACAACCAATTTATCCCACGTCGGGCAAGCCTATTGCCTATATCAGCCTTGTTGGTTTCAAGGAAATTAACAACGTCATTCAAATAATTATAAGTGCCCTTGAAGTTAGCGCAATCAGAACGGATCAAGGAAGGCAGCCCTCTGCGTGATACAAGTCTGTCAAATGAGGCTACAAACACCTCGGTCGTAAGCGACGAGACCAGTTCTAAGTGTACGGCCTTTGTGGAGAGACAAACAAAAACGCACAAGTAGGCCTTAACAGTCTTGCTGTTTCTAAGTGTCGACGTTTTCACCAAAAAGGGACCAGCGAAGTCCGTGCCAACACCGTCAAAAGTCCTGCTCTCAGTTACGCGATCTGCCGGTAAGTCTCCCATCAAGGGCTGCATGGTAGAGGCCTTGAGCTTATAGCAAGGGATGCAGCGAAAGACTACACTCCGAATAATTCTTCGGGCAGACAAAATCCAAAACTCGCGTTGCAGAATGGCCAACAGAGCATTGCAACCAGCATGCGCATTCTTAACCCCACAAGGCACCCGGTGCCATATGTGGAACAACGACTTTAATCGTTCTTATAAAATATAAAACTACGAATAGGGACATCTCTAGACATTTTGATAGAAGCTGCTACCATTTAGGAATTTAGTAATATGACTTTTTACCTAAAGATGTCGTTCGTGTTATTTTTATAACGCAATCAGTGTGAAATTTTAATGAAAGTGTTAAGTTAGTCGTCTGTCTCAAACACAAATAAAATAAAAAATAGTAAATGAACTGTTTTGACTGGAAGAAAAATACTGTGTGTTATAACATAGTGTATATTTTGCAGAGGTAAGGTGTTTTTTATATTATAATAGAAAACTTATTAGTAAATCATATTTTTATGGATGTGCCACATACGGTACGTCGAGCTTTAGTGTCCGTTTTACTCATACGTACTTACGGTAACTTTCCTCATGCATAATTCGATTTTATTTCAGACTAGAGGACGCCAGCAGCTACGTCTGCATTTCTTTTAAATTTACCCATTTTAGCCGATCCCGTGGGAATTTCGGAAAATCCGTTCTTAGTGCACCCCTACGGTCCCCAAGGAAAATACATGCCAAATTTCAGCTTCCTGCGCCCAATAGTTTCGGCTATAGCGTGTCTGTCAGTCAGTCAGTAACGCAAGGATTTTATATATTAAGATAATGTCGCAAAGAGAATTGTATCATGTAGATATGATAGTTTCTCGAATATTGCTTCTGGAAGTGAAGACAAACCAATTTTTTCTGACGCTGAAAGTGATGATGGCATCGGGAAAATTCAGTTCATCCAAAACCTTTTATCAGAGCCATTTAGCGAAGTGAAAACTTCCTTTCCTCTGCAGAGTCATTAGGGCTTGCCTCCCGTCAACGAACTTGTTACGAATATTGAAAATCGTCTACCAAAATTATCAGACCCTCAGCCTAGTGCCTTCATCAGGAATGCCTTCAGGTACAACTACAGGTACCGTTACACAATCTCGGGCACGTAAACGATCATTGACTATGAGTAATACAATGGGTTATAGATTTATAATCCTTGGTTCTTAGACTGTCACCCAAAAAAGAAACAAAGGTCTCTCATGAAAAGACTTCAAAATATTCGTCATAAAGGAACTAAAAAAATGAAAAGTTTAGAGAGGTTCTTCAGAGCAAATTGTGATAATACAGATATTGTCACCGTTATCGTCCCACGATAACTAACTAGTTCTTTTATCATCGTCTTTTGTGGGTCAAGTCAATAAAAAAGAAAATGTTCTTGAGGCTATTTTATCATATACTCGACGATACTCTTCTAAATTGCTGGTTCTTGTACAAAAGAGTCAGGGAGCAGTAGTATACGCTAACTCCAATGAAACAGAAGGTACAGAAGGATTTCAAATTTGAAGTGGGAAAAGTTTATGCTTGTTTGGGCTATAAATAAAGAAACAGAGAGGTAACATAGGTTTATCTGATAAAATTGAAACTAAAAGACAGAAGCCAAGTACATCAATCCTACCTCCTCATGATGTCAGACGTGATGGGTTTGAGGAGTTTCTAGTTTGGGGCACAAAAAGACAACGATTCAAATATCCTGCTTGGAAAAGAAAACATTCTTAACTTGCAATAAATGTCACATACAACTCCCTAAATAAATATAATAACCATTTTAGATCTTATCATCAATAAAAAATAAATGCAATTTATTATAATACTTAGTTATATGATTTTTTTTCTTATAAACAGCAATATATAAAAAAGTTAAAAAAATTATAAGTACCTAGTTATTTGATTTTATTCAAAATAATAAGTCACCAATTGAAAAAAAATTTAATAGTAAACTATTTCCAAAACATTTCAATTGTACTAATTTATTACCAAAAAGCATAAGTTAAGGCTCAGTGCACCGTATATGGAACAGAAATAAAAAGTTGTATTTTTCGTAAAATATGGATTTATTTCTATTTTTATAAGTGTATCCTAGCTTCTGATCACTAATTACAACTTATATATTATTATCGCGCACTTACAAAAAATTGAGACTTGTAGGCTTTTAAGGTGACGGTTAGTTACTAACAAACGTACCAAATGACCGTCCTTGGGTAACAAAAGGGGGTGACGTGCCCCGTAAGGGAGGTTGGCGTTTTTGAGACGCCCTCCAACGCGCAAGAGACCCGTATCGTCCAGAAAGGTGTTCAATTTAGATACAGCGCCGGATAATTTCAATTTCCCTGACTTAAGGATAGCAATCTCCTTCTCAAAGTGCGCCAATTGCACAGAACGAATCCAAAAGGTGAGGGACTCCAGTCATTCCTGTGGTGAGAGAAACGGTGTCAGACGTTTTTGTTGTGGGTGCCTAAAATTAAAAACAAAACACTTTACAGTAACACCTGACAACTTGTCAAGGGAGCTGTAGCGATTCAACAAGAAATCTGGGTCGAAGGCGCATTCCACCTTCTCAAGAGCGAGCGTTCGTAGACCAGGCAAATTAGAAGTATTCAAAACTGGTGTTCGAGGCCAATCAATTTCTGGTCGACTTAACCATTCCGGACCCCACCACAGCGAATGGCCTATCAAGCTAGGCGTCAAGCATTGGCGCGAGGCACAATCAGCGGGGTTGAGCTCACCTGGCACGTGTCTCCAAACAAGCGTGACTTCGGATTTTTGACAAATACTTCCAAAGTGTGGACAGACGCCTTCAACCAACAAAGAACAATTTGGCTGTCTGTCCAGTAGCGTAGGTCCCATTAATACAAATTGTTTTACCCAAAGTGTTAGACATGTGATTCAACAATCGCACAAGTAGTGCTGCTCCCGAGAGCTCCGATTTTGGGATGGAACGATGTACGAAGGGGTGCAACCTTGCTCTTCGCCATGATCAGGGAAACCCTCACCTGACCTGAGGCACTGACTGTGCGCAAGTACACCACAGCCGCGTGACCACGTTCCGAAGCATCACAAAACCCGTGAAGGGTTGCCTTGTACTTCCCGGGAGGAAGGATGGGACGAGGCAAGGAGATTTCATTGACGGCAGGAAGTGAGGATACAAAAGAGGTCCATTCCTCAACAAGAGTACCGTGTAGAGGTTCGTCCCAGGTCAATCCTGCTGTCTCAAGCTTCTGCAAGAAGCATTTTGCCTAAAATATAACTGGACAAATCCAACCGTTTGGATCAAAGGTTCTGGCGACAGTCGACAATGCGAGACGTTTAGTCCAAGAACAAGGCAATTTCAAGTCTATCTTATACGTAAAGATGTCTTGGACTGGTTTGTACTGAACGCCGAGAACAGCCATCATGGCAGGGTTGTCAACAATCTCAAACAAATGTGGATCCTGCTGATGATCCTCTGGCAAGCCTTCCAAAAGCGCTGGTGAGTTGGAAATCCCTTTGCGCAACTCATAACCAGCGGAGGCCAAAATACCTATCAATTCGTCCCGGAGGAGGATCGCCTCGTCCGCTGTGGAGGCGCCAGAACAAATGTCATCCAAGTAAATATCGTCCTTCAAGATGGCGGAAGCTCGTGGGAAACGTAAGCCTTCGCGGTCTGCGAGCTCCCAAAGAGAACGTATTGCCGAGTAGGGGCTCGACCTTAACCCGTACGTATTAGTATTGGGCTCGTAGACGACCATGGGATCGCGAGGATTCTCTCTCCAAAGGATCAGCTGGAAACAACGGTCATCAGGGTGGATAATAGTCTGCCTGAACATCATTTTTATGTCGGCCACAAAGACAACCTGATGTCGTCGGAAGCTGGTGATGACGTCACAAAGATCCTTGACCAACTTGGGACCAGAATGCAAGCACTGGTTCAAGGATACGCCCGTAGAAGTCTGCGCAGAACCATCAAACACTGTGCGCAGCTTGCCAGTCGATGGCTTCAATACCGCATGATGCGGGAAAAAGTAATGCTCCACCGAACGCCAATCCAAATTTGACACAGTCATGTGTCCCAATTGTTCATATTCTCTCATGAACTCAATATACTTCTGTCTGAGCTCCGGATCACGACCCATGCGACACTCCATAGCCAACAATCTCTTTTCGGCTAAAGGTCGTGACTCACCAAGTGGAGGCCGATCAGGCAGAAAAGGTAGCTTCGTAATAAGCCGACCAGAACGGAGTCGACCAGTGTTGTTCTGGAAGAACAGCTCGCATTTCTCATGTTCTGGATTCAAACGAGCAGCTTGAGGGGGCTCCTATACCTCCCAAAACCTTTGAACTGCATGAGAGAGAGCGGAGCCTACAGCCAACAAATTATCAAGTTCAGGTGGAGGGGGGTCCCTAGGTACCGGTCCCATCAAAGCAAATCCAAATATGTCCGGGATGGCAGTCAAACCATTTGGCACCAAGACCCGTTTCCCACCAATCAAAATTCCACCGAGGACATCAGAGCCAATCAACAAGTCGATTTGATTGCCTCTGATTGATTTAGGCGTGACACCACCGGAGTTATCCAAGACCCGGCACTCATCCTCGAGAAACTTCTCCAAGTCTGCAAAGGGGGCCAGATGGGTCGCGCTATCCCCACCAAAGCGCTGTTCAAAACGCGATCTCAGGTCGGCAGGCAGCTTTTTGAGCACAATGTGCACCAATAGGTAGGACCATTTGTCCACGGGCAGGTCCTAGCACTTAAGTGCGTTTATTGCCACCAAGAGCGGGTTCAAAAGTTGGGTGCGCAACCCAAAGACCCGGGTGAGGGTGGGCAAACCCAAAATCTACTCGATGTGGGTGTCTGCGAGGCCACGCTTGTTGTGGTACCTACGGGTAATTAAGTCCCGAGCCGTCTGGTACGCCTCGTCAGACACGGGCAGATGCTGGATGAGGCCTTTCGGCTGTCCCAAATCAAAACACAGTAAGGGACTTCGAACAAATTTTACAGGAGGGCAAAAAAACCTGATTTTATTATGCTTTACCAAACTATGAATCTACAGCTGAATATGATTCTTGGAGATGGTAGATAAGATTACTGTCTACATTTTTGCACACTAAAACTTTAAAAATATCATTCGATGCACGTTGTATAACACTTAATAAGTTATTGGAATGGGATCCAACACTAACTTACTGTGTTTTGGTTTGGTTTCCATGGGCAATGGGCCCATGGAAACCAAACCACTGATAAACACTGATAACCAGTTGAAAACACAGCAAGGCACACGTACTTACTGTGTTTTCAACTGGTTATCAGTTGTTACTTGGTTTTTGATTTGGGGTTTGCGGTTTAGTCTGTGTACTTACTAGGTTTTATGGTATCGCTATATTGGGAATGGAGGCCTTTATTGAAAAAAGGGTTTTTGCATATTGTGCGCATTTACTGTGTTAAAAGCATGGTGTAAAAATCTTTATTTCGACAAAAATGTCCCTTATTGTGTTTTGATTTGGGACAGCCGCTTTTGCCTCCCCATCCAGAACCAATATCAAATGGGCCAATTTTTGTGCCAGCCGAAGGTCAGCCCTGTAATCAACCAGGCTGTCAAATAAATTAACGAAGCCCAGGTAGCTTCTTACGCAGCCATCAAAATGCGGGAGGTCTAAAGTGGGAAGCCTACTCACCAGTCCCGGTGCTGTCCTAGGAAGCTCCTGCTTCAGGGCGGGTTGCCCGTCCCTCTCGGTAATTAACTGTCTTGCACAGTTGAAGACAGCATCATACAGATCTAAAATCTGAGCATAATCCTCGCTGACTCTATTTCGCTGGTCAGCGGTGAAGTCATTAACTGACACTTCGAGACAGCAAGCGCTGAAAGTACGAAATTGCTGTTTCACACTTGCCAGCCGATCATCGATCCGCTCATATCTTTGTAGTAAGACCTGCTGGCGATCAGGCCGGTTCACCAAAGCACTGGCTGAGGCAAACCAGCGCAAATCTGATGCAATGGCACCAGCAGCCGCACGCAAGTCCTTGATAGCTGACATAATTAAGTTTCAAAAGAGCTCAGACAAGCGCTAAATAATACTATCAATTAAAACTTAATATTTGTTAATTCTTTGAAACTAACAAAGTATTAGCCTGTTTACTGCTGGTGCAAGTAAGTGACAGGTATTTACTGCCCAACAAAATTATATTGACAGAAAAACAAAGGTTACAACTTACAGCAAATTAAAGGTTGAACTTTAAATTTATTAATTAATTATTTGCAACCGACAGACTGGCTGTGTTATTTGAGATATACAATAGTAGTAGTATGTGTTACCTAACAATATTATCATTATATTACAACAAACAAAGGTTTATCTATGCAAGGTCAAGTTTGGTTGTTATAATGTTTCAAACTCAATATATGCAATTAACTAAATCTATCTATCTATCTATCGACACGACTGTCTCCCATTGGGGTAGGCAGAGACTATGGAACGCCAAATGCTCCGGTTCAAGCACACCTCTTTCGCTTCCTGGACATTTATTAACCTCATCATACATGCTCGCCGGTTATGGGTACTTTTAATTTGGCCCTTTTTTAGTACGTCACCTATTTGGTCGGCGTACGTATTAACTAAATTAACTAAATTAATTGATACATATAACTGTTATGTATCCAATCAAAGATGACTTATCAATACTACAACAATTGATTCAAGTTACATTTCAACAATACAAGTCAAACAATTACTGACTTGAGGTTATGTATGACAATGTGTTTCAAATTAAGTAGGTTAAAGAATACAAGTAAATATTATGTATTTTACGCAAAACTGACCTGAGAACACCACAACACTGTTAACAAATGAGATATATAGATTATACAATACTAATCTGAGGTTAGCACTCTCAAAAGCGGCTAAGTATAATCAACCGAGCTCTGCTTCCAAAATTTATGTTTAGAGTTTGGCTAGAAAGCTGGGAAGGTTGTTTGCAGAAGGCAGTGGAAGCGATTAATTCATCCAGTCTGGTCTAGCCAAGGCAAAAGTCTAATATATATCAGTATAGTAACAACACAGTGTTGCACAGTGAATGACAATTACATGCAAATTTACTTTCCAAATCTTCACAGATGTTCCGGAGTAGACCTATAAGATTACACTCATAATTTTGGCCAAAATAACAAGCAAATCGTTATAGCTACTAGTCCAATGGTCAGGGTTTTCTTCAACAAAGTCCTTCGGCACCAAACACGTGGACGGATTTGCACAACTTTACAAATGTTCAATAGTTCACAACTTTATCTTTTATCACAAATAAACCGATGCCGGCTGATCAATTAGCGGCAATTCACAAGGGATTTAAATTTACTTTAACAATCACAAAGGCACGCGAGAAAGCAAAACGCGTGGAGAGCCAAAATTCAACGTGTCGTCCAAGGGAATTCTCGAGAACAAGCTTAACTTTGTCAATCGCTCACAACCTGGTCGGACAATTTCATATAGCGGCGGTTGCGAGGTTGTTAATTAATATAATTTAATTCCAAAACGCGAAATTATAAGACACGGCGTGGGACCAGACAATTTTTCTACCGGACACGACACTGAATGAATGATTTTACAGTTCATAGTGTGATCATAGTCAAAATTTACAATGGACAAAGTAACACGCTACTAAACTGATATAATCGATTTGACTTATCATAAATAATATTTCTATTTCAAACAACTACAGTTTACAACAACATTGGGTCCTTGTTCCACATGTTCCACATGTTCTCGAGTCTGCTGTGTGTGTACATGTGGAACACGGACCCAAACACTACCTGCGATTTGATGCACCACAGATATTCGCAAAAGAACCCCGTTTTCTTCCAAGGATGATACGTGAGGCTATTGAAATTAAAAAACACCAAAATTTCAATAGAGAAGACGGTTGGAATGTTCCTCCAGCTTGGGACCCTGTCATAAGACTAATGAAACCCAAAAAGGACAAAGTCACCAGAAGACCTAAGGACACTGTGAGCTCATTCTGCGTAAATAGTAACACCAATAGTTGAAAAATGTTTTATTCCGAAACTATTGAGACTACATATTTCAAAATTCTTAAGTTAAAAAAAATCAGAGGGGGCTCTCCATACATGGAATAACGTGAAACAATTATTTATCATCGTTCATACACGCTGATTTTTAATTGGTTTTGGAGCTAAAGCCATCTTATTACTTATCGTTAATAGAACCTAACCAGCTAATAATATTTGAAATATAAGCTAAAAAAATCTTGAGAAATTCATTAATTTAATAGTACGAGAACGCAAAGTATCAGTTTGCCGCACACTGGCGAAGTACGTGCGATCGTGTCACACACACACTGGCATTAGTCATTGAACGCGCTCCACCCTCCGCAGGGCGCCAGCAGGGGGCGGCGGGGGCGCGGCGGGGTACGGCCGTGCGGCGCGGGCGCAAGTTGACCTTCAGTCTTAAGAAATTAGGTCAACGGGACAGTCGTATATCACGCTCCCGTCACTCTGTGTCCGTGTTACGTAATAAAACTACAATTGTGGATCCTTACTGATGTGTTCGCTAGTGGATTGATAGGCCGCAACCTGACCTGACTCCATAGTGTTTTATTAGTGGATCGAGGTTATAAGATTTGTGTACAAAGAAGAAACGGAGTTGCGAGAACGCGAGAAACATGTGCTGTAGGTATTCCGAGTGCGGAATGTGTAAATTGATTGTGATGTAAGCAGAAGACTGTAAATGATTTTATTTACTAATTATTATGATAACATGTTTAAAACACGCCAGAAATAAGTAAATAAGTACCTAAATTCGGCTTTTACTAGTTATTGAAAATGATTATGTACCTACGACTAATACGTAACTAATAACAAGTTCATCGTTCTTTCTCCTACTAGTTTATTAAGATTGCGTGATCCCACAGCTTATTTCTGTTGACTTACGAAGGAATAGGTAGGTACAGCTATTTAGTTACATGTGTTTATTACTTTAATCGTTATTATGTGCTTAAAATTGTAGTTGTCATCGTAATTAATTTGTGTTTTGTAAGTACGTAAATTAGATATCTCTAGCCATCCGTACTTCTGAGTGCTGTGCTGACTGATACGTGTTTTATGTGTAGGAAGTTGCCTACTGTACTGTACTTACACGCACTAGCGCGCTGTATAAAACAGCTGTTGACCTCGCCGCGTGAGTTCAACAGCTGTTTTAGGTACAGTGCGCCGACGCGCTCGATCGAGTCGTGTGTTACTTTGTAGTTCCTAGAGTTATAGACTTTTATAACTTTTTTATTTTACGTGGTAGGTAAATTTTGATTTTGAATATGAATAGCAGATATTTTTACCAACGTGAGGTCTTTTTTTCCTAAACCAATAAAAAATCAGCGTGTATATTTGCGGGGTGTTTAAAGATCTTTGAAAATTAAATAGAGGTTTCTAAAACCATCGTTTCTCAAAGTCAGTTGTTTGAAATATAGACACCTCCAAAGTGTGTGCCGCCTCCTCTAACTTTTAAAGTGTTGTTTGTTTTTCGTGTGAGTGTGTGGCTAACTCTGGTGTCGGAGTTTTCAGACCGCCCTAAGGATCCTTATCCTTACACAGCGGGACCGACAGCTTTATGTACCCTCCGAAGCACGGTAGCGTCACACATACAATGCCACACGTGGTCACCCATCCAAGTGGCGATCTGTGCAAACGTTGCTTAACTTTGCCGATCTGTTACTAATGGCAAGTCAAGTCTCGCTATGAGCGCTACTGCTTTTAAAGTACGAAACTGACAAACCTGAATAAAATTCCTTTGTATACAAACACTATGGAAAACAAAGTTATTTTTTCTGGTGAAAAAGTGGTAGTGGTATTTGATGTTCGATGCAGATAATGGCTATGTTGAGTGGATACCTCTACTACGGAACCCTTCATGGGCGAGTCAGACTTGCACTTGATTTAATTATTAAATAGCCAAATAAGTAATTTTATCATATCACTAGGTCAGTTATCTGCCCATATCACTCATATACCACGTCCGCATCTTCTTAAAACAAGTTAGTTTTTCTACCCTAGAAATAATTTATACGGCAAAACAACTTTGCCTGCCAATTAAGAGATTAAACACTGATGTTCTTGGTAACTTTGTACTGACTTCTTCGGAAAAGAGTTAAAAAAAAGTGAAAAAGAAAAATACTTTAAAAAGGCGACACGGAGTTCGCCGGGTCAGCTAGTCTCTAAAAATAAAAAAATCGGGCAAGTGCGAGTCTGACCCGCGCACCGAGGGTTCCGTACGCATTTAACCTTATTTGAGGTTGGTGCTAATTACGCTAGTCCTCTAAATCTGTATGAGCGCCCATACAACTTAGAGGTCTATCTTAAATGGAGTCTACTATGTATGTATGGGGACACCCTTAAATTTTCCACTTTTTTATTTTTCCTTTATGTGTGTTGTAAGACCCTGCTTTTGGCCAAATTTCGTGATTCTAGTTCAACAGGAACTACCATATAGGGTTTCGACCCAAAACCTATAGGGTACTTACGGTTGACCTAGAATTGTCAATTTTGGTTAAAACCAAGGTCTTACAGCCCAAGTAAAGGAAAAATTCCGAAAATTAAAAAAAGTTGAAAATTAAGGTTAATTTTGGTACTTACAAGTTTTCGCAAAAATATAATTTTGACCTTGGCTGCATAGGGTTCCCACCAAGAACTTAGGGTCCCAAGCCAACCTCACCTGCAAGTGGTGCACCTGCCGATCAACGGACGAGGCTCTGGCAAACAAAATGTCCCAATAAGCGGCAATAGGCTCGCCACCTATTACGTGGGATCAGAACACTGGCAAAAAGTGGGCATTTAATACGCCTCTGCCTACCCCTTCGGGGAAACAGGCGTGAGTCTATGTATGTATGTGTATAATTTTGACCATATCTTTTTATGGGGTTGACCCAGGACCCTGATTTTTATACACCTAATAGGACAGACAGACAGAAAGACGGACAAGAAAGTGATCTTATAAGGGTTCCTTTTTTTACCTTGTGAGGTACGAAACCCTAAAAATGTTTGTACGTGTATAACTTCCAAACGACAGCACCAAATTGGATAAATGTTTCTTTTATGTGTTCGTTATTGACGCAAAACTGGGCAAACGCGACGGTGATGAGCTGAGAGTGGGGCAATTTGGTTATGGGCATCGGAATTCCCGGGGTCACTTGCTGACTAGCTTTATGGAGAAGGAAGGACTCTATATGATGAATTCCTTCTTCAAGAAGCGAGAATGCCGCAAGTGTACCTGGGTAAGTCCAGACGGTGCAACCAAAAATGAGATCGACTTTATCATGTCGACGAAGAGGCAGATATTCAATGATGTCTCCTTGATCAATTCACTTAAAGTGGGGAGCGATCACCGAATGGTAAAAGGCACACTGAATATCTGTACAAGCCTCGAACGGTCGAGGTTGATAAAGTCCACGCTCCGACCGGCACCGGTTCATATCCAAAACCCCGAGAGCTTTCAGCTCGAACTCAAGAACCGTTTCGAATGTCTGGGTGAATGCGTAGGAGTGGACGTGTACAGTAACGGCTTCGTGGATGCTGTCCATACAACAGGGGCTAAATTCTTTCAGCCCCAGAAAAGCCAGAGGAAAGGCGCAAGATGGTTCTGCTATCCTCCGACGACATGCCGAAATATCGGCACCTCAACAGACAGATCTCTAACTACGGAATTCAATATTCGAAATATAGATAGATCTGTAGATTTTAGATTCATTTTTGACAGTTTTTGACATAAGCTCCATACAAAATATGTCAAACACGTGTCTAAAATCTACAGATCTATCTATAGTTCGAATATTGAAAATGGCCGTAAGTCTCTGACTCGCGATCTCCGCCAATACTACACAAAATGTGTTCGTGAGGCAATCGAGCAGAATAAGGGATCCAAAGTGTTCCAGAGGAATCTGTCTGTTGGGCAGAGTCAGCTAACAAAGCTGAAGACGGAAGATGGCAGAATCGTATCGTCCAAGCCTGAGCTCTTGGAGGAGATCGAAAGATTCTATGGACAGCTATACACGACAACGCAACAACCCGCAAGCACTGCAGCGTCAGACCCTAGAGCTGGATTGACCCGACACTATACCGAAGATATCCCGGACGTCAGCATGCACGAGATTAGTGTGGCTCTCAAACAGCTCAAAAACAACAAGGCGCCGGGTGATGACGGAATTACGAGCGAGCTTCTGAAGGCTGGCAGTGCACCCGCTAGAGAAGCCCTCCGGAAGCTATTTAATTCCGTCATTCTCGAGGGTAAAACGCCACAGGCGTGGCACAGAGGTGTGGTGGTGCTTTTCTTTAAGAAAGGGGATAAAACCCTCTTGAAGAACTACAGACCCATCACACTTCTGAGCTACGTCTACAAGCTGTTTTCGAGGGTCATCACGAATCGTCTTGAGAGCAAGCTAGACGACTTCCAGCCTCCCGAACAAGCCGGTTTCCGTAAAGGCTATAAGTACTATAGACCACATACATACGCTGCGGCAGGTTATACAGAAGTCCGACGAGTATAACCAGCCCCTATGCTTAGCGTTTGTGGACTATGAGAAAGCCTTCGATTCGATCGAAACCTGGGCGGTGCTACAGTCTCTCCAACGGTGCCGGATTGACTACCGATATATCGAAGTGCTGAAGTGTTTGTATGAAAACGCCACTATGTCAGTCCGCTTCCAGGACCAGAGTTCGAAACCTCTTCAACTCCAGCGAGAGGTGAGACAGGAGGATGTCATATCCCCGAAACTGTTTACCACTGCGCTGGAGGATGTTTTCAAGCTTCTGGACTGGAATTGACTCGGCATCAACATCAACGGCGAGTACATCACTCACCTTCGATTCGCAGACGATATCGTAGTCATGGCTGAGACCATGGAAGACCTAGGCCCAATGCTTGATGACCTCTGTAGAGTCTCCCAACAAGTAGGTCTTAAGATGAATATGGACAAGACGAAAATCATGTCGAACGTCCATGTTGTACCTGCTCCTATTCAGGTTGGGAACTCTACGCTCGAAGTTGTCGACAAGTATATCTACCTGGGACAAGTAGTCCAATTAGGTAGGTCCAACTTCGAGAAGGAGGTCAATCGTCGAATCCAACTCGGTTGGACAGCGGGAAGCTACGACATATCTTGTCGTCCGATATCCCGCAGTGTCTCAAG
The DNA here is from genome assembly GCA_944739405.2 of Euclidia mi. Classification (NCBI taxonomy): domain Eukaryota; kingdom Metazoa; phylum Arthropoda; class Insecta; order Lepidoptera; family Erebidae; genus Euclidia; species Euclidia mi. The sequence continues at coordinate 25,334,548 of OX123182.2, forward strand.
ACGGAAGTCTTTGACCAGTGTGTGTTGCCAGTGATGACTTACGGATCAGAGACGTGGTCGCTCACTATGGGCCTTATCAGAAGGCTCAATGTCACTCAGAGGGCGATGGAAAGAGCTATGCTTGGAGTTTCCCTGCGAGATCGAATCAGAAATGAGGAGATCCGCAGTAGAACCAAAGTCGCCGACATAGCTCTCCGGATAGCCAAGCTGAAAAACCGATGGCCGTTGGGGCAGAAAGGTTCTGGAGTGGCGGCCACGTACCGGACGACGCAGCAGAGGTAGGCCCCCCGCAAGGTGGACCGACGATCTTGTCAATATCGCGGGAGGAGGTTGGATGCGGGCGGCTCAAGACCGGTCTGTGTGGAGAACCTTGGAGGAGGCCTATGTCCAGCAGTGGACGTCGTTTGGCTGATATGATGATTGTCAGGTGAAGGTTTGTATTAAAAATGCAAATAGATATTAAAAAAAAAAATACGGTACGAAGTTCGCCGGGTCAGGTAGTACCTAAAAAACCTAAAGAGTTTTAATGGTAGTAGCTTGCCGATTTCAGCATGAATGGCATGACTGAGAAAGTACTACTACTACTCTTACAGAATATTGACGTAAAGTAACTTAATATAGGTACAACTAAACAAGTCGGCGCTGGAACAGTTTGAAAAAAAAAATCCTTGACTCGCTGATAGAGTCGAGGCACACTAGAAACTGGTTTTATATACGAGTGTTAATGTGCGTGTAAAGTAGCACTTGAAGCAATGAGGTCTTGCTGAGCGATTCTGGCCCTTATGGTGGTCTAGCGGAAAGTTGTTCGACTGTACATACTGTTGCGTTTCTTTTGTTGAGTGTGAGTGCTGGAGGAGCTACTCCTTTTCTTCTCCCTCATCCACTTTTTCTCCTATTTCTTTTCCTATTCAGATCAGCAATGCAGTTGAGGCTCTTTTAGAGTTGCGGGTACATGATAGTTTGCCTCCTAAGCAATAGAATAATCTCACATTACAGTATACTATGATGTCCTACTGCACAGATGCAACTAAATCAAACAAGTGCATTGCTTAGAAGCAGCGGAAATAAATTTTCACAAATATGGTAGCAGTTCTACAAGAGGTCCATTCGACTAGACTCTCATTATTTTCTTTTTTTTTAAGACAAATCCCGCACTAAGACTAAATCCTGTGTCGCGGGGGACTTTACAAACATACAACCAACGCACACAATGAACACCCAGACTCGAAACAACAATTTATGGATCACACAAAGTGTTGTCTCGTGTGGGGATCGAACCCACAACACTCGGCGCAGTGTCAAGTGGCGAGGCGACCGCTTAAACCACTACGCCAACCGTGCAGTCAAAATCAAATGGTCTATATTGGCCTTGGTGAGGGTCTAGTCATCAGGGACCTCATCAGAATAACATTAAGCTAGCATGGTAAAGTAGGTCAAATCCTTCTTTGACGACCGGTTAACGTAGCGGGAGTGTAAGCGACTGCCACGCCGAAGGTCGCGGGTTCGATTCCCGCTCAAGTCAAACATTTGAGTGCGTGAACATGGATGTTTGTCTTGGTCTGGGTGTTTCTATGTATAATATGTATGTATTTACAAAAAAAAAAGTATATATGTATGTTTATCCATTATCTAGTACCCATAGTACAAGCTCTGCTTAGTTTGGGACTAGATGGTGTTGTGTGAATGTGGTAGAATATTATTATTATATTATTATTTATTGCCGATGTCTTTGTGACTCATAAGACTTATGACCAGCAGAGGACTTCTAAATATTGTATGATAATGATGATACTCAAGCGACTTAAATTAGTTACCTACACTTCTTACACATTTGCTTCGACTAGACTGGGCCCCATTAATGTGTATGTACTAGACTTGGCTCCATCATCCCTATACTTTAAACTTAAACCTAAAACAGCATTAAATAAACCATATAAATAACTGCAAAGGGGTTGAAACTCAAAAGTGGCGTGTAATATCGTCGCGGCGGCAGTAACATCGCAGCTCAGAACTGCGGGCTCCAGCTTAGTTTACAGCTTGTGTAAGTCACTTGAATTTTTGAATGTGCGTGAAAAGCCGCGGACTTTGGACGTTTGGTCTAAAGTTTAAGTCAAATATATTTTTTAATATTTTTGTATAGCTAAAAATTATTGGTTTGAAGTTGATCCTACTGGCGCTAAAACACATTAGATCACCTCGGAGTACCATTATATCAAAGCAACACAAATTCATTTTGCGTATAGTAGCAGCTGTACAAAGGGCCCATCTGACTAGAACGCCAGGGTTAAGTTTCCCCTCTGATACTAAATAAACCAATTCTAAACCCATGTTACGTCACTGGAGTGGTCTGTATATCTACACTTACTCCAGTAACCAAGTTTCTAGCGCTCATAGCGTAATTTGACTCGCCGCCGGTCGTAATAGGTGCCAAAGTTTAGCAACGCATGCACATGATCTAATAAAATCTATGGAGATAGCCTGACTGCTTTGTTATAAAACGTTGTGGTTTTGAAACACCGTAAACCAAAAAACACATCGTAAGAGAAGTAACGCGTGTTGCAAAGATTCTAAACAACTCATTTAACTTGGACCAAACCTCACATTGCAATGCAACCTGCGGCCAATCCCATTTGTTAAATTTGCGCTGAACTATTTGGACGGTGTTTCCGCGTTGCAACGTTTCTGTTACGTATATAGATCATGTGTCTTGTGTAATAACGCTAACAATAACCGTAATGGTCTGCAAATATTTATTGTTGGGCAATTCATTGAGATTCAAGTGGTGTTGGTTTATGGCAGTAAGAGGCTGCGAGGCTCGACGCCAACAAAAACTATTAGACGATACATCGCGTAGTACAGTTACATGGTCATATTTGAGTGTCGTATAAATATATTATTTGTGTAGTTGACTTTAGAGATGGCTCAGTGACGTATGATGGTGTACATATCTAGCTCTGAGTGTTGCGAGTAGTGGACACAATTTATGAAATAATTTGAGTTCATACAGACGCACAAAGGAGAGATAATATGTTAAGGGTCAGCACATATCTGATGGAAGATGCGTCGAACATATCTTCGGTCGCGTCTATTCCGTCAAATGAGTCGGTACACATCTGACGGAAAATGCGTCGAGCGTATCTACATCGGTCGCGTCTATTCCGTCAAATAAGACCTGCTACATTACGCGTCTAGTCAGTTTCTTCGTTCAGCAACTACAATGCGGTTGCTTTGTATGACATTTAATTTTAAAACGTCGCCCAACGCGTCAGTCAAAATTCACGTGGTGCGTGGTTGCGCGCGACGTCGACCGATAATGCGTTGACGGAAACGGAACAGACGCTGTAAGCTTGACGTACTAAAGGATCATCGGTCAGGTGTGAAAGCTTGAATGTTTTTCTATAAATTTGTATGTTTTGGCGTTACGCTACCGATAATACGCAACGCAGCTTCCGTCAGATATGTTCCGACCCTATGTTACAATAAGAGCAAAAAGTTTGAAAGTAACTGTAATAATCCAACTAAAAATTATATGAATTCGCTACACGTTTTAATGCAGCACATAATAAAATCGTACCTAATGGTTATGTTGTGCACAGCTCGGAGGTCGAACCGGTGATAAACGCGAACAGCGACAGTGTATTGCGTACATGTTGCTTAATAGCTATGTGTACTGAAGATACTGGAAAACTCTACGTGTAGATAAAACAGACTTCGAATACTGGAAAATACACTGCAAAAGAAAAATTATACTGTTGCGCAAAGCTTCCTTGTGTAAAATCGCTTTTCCTGACTGACGTATCTATATATAGAGCCTAAGCCACTAAAGTCACATCCACTGTTGTAAAGTGGGTGCTTTTTGTAATGTAGGATACTTTTAATATTTAATTTCTCGGTGCGTAAAATTAGGTTGAACGCGTTTTGGGTTTTAATTGACCTGGGGCATCCAGTTTATCACTCTTGCCGTTTAAAGGTGGGAGCTTCCAAAAGTCCTCTTTTAGTATTTCCAATTATAATAATTATCTTACATGCCAATTTTTTTTTGCGCTGAATAGTTTCGCATTGTTGCGTTTCGTATTCTGTGTGTTGTATGTCAGTCAGCCAGTAACTCTAGAATTTCATATATACAGATACGAGTACTGTCAATGGTTCATTAACAATGCGACGGCTTACGCCATTTGCTGATTCTGCGTCGGCTGATACTCGTATAGAGTGCGCATAATTACTGCGGCGTTTGTGTATCATGATAAAACGTACTAGAGGATTTTTAATCATAATGAAGGAAAAGTTTGCATTTTATTTGATTTGACTAGTCTGGAAGAAGTAGGCTGCATTTGAAGTAAGCGAAGCGTACTTACGACACGAGGACTTAGATTCTATTATCATTATTATTAGCCCGCTGTAGTCCACTGCTGGATACAGACCGCCGCACCAATGGCACGCCACGATGATCGATTGCCGGCTCTTTGAATCCAGCTATTGCCAGTTATTTTGCCTGAATTGGCATTAAATCAAGCCCCTTTCCAGCTAGGAGGAGTTACTCCTAGCTGGAAAGGGGCTTGATTTAATGCCTATAAACTGTTGAAAAAATTGTTCATATTTCAGAGATATAATTTTTATTCGACGTTAATTGACAAGTCTTAATTGTGTAGTTTTATATTAAATGTATTTATAAATACTTCTACTTGCCCGACTTTTCAATCAGATTATACCTTGGAAAAATAAAGTAAAAGGATCCGAATTTAAGATCGGCAAAACTGAAATTGCGTTCTGCGGTTCGTGAAGAGAACACTTTCTTTAATTATCTCTTCCCTTCGAAATGAATCTTTAAAACTATAATAACCGTAAAATCTTGGCCTCTGCGACAAATAACAAATAAGACGGTATCTTGTGCTCCAAGCTTCGTAAAGTAAAATGTCCGGGTGTTTCCCCAGGGTGTCAGTTGTAAAGCCACGTTCCTGAGTTGTAAAACCCATGCCGTTTATAGCTATACACTTTCAACTACGTATTCTGGGATTATTTGAGGACTTCGGGTGAATTGAAATGTTTTGAGGTGACCCTGTGTTAAGATTGTGATATGTTAATTAGGAAATACCGGACACTGGATGTGGATTTGTAATCGCTAGCGTAAAATTTAGGAAAACTAATTATTTAGCGGATAATAATTTATATAAGGGGCGTGTATTAAAAGGTTATACCTGGTGAGTCTTTGAAACCTCTTATGCATGAAGACTGGCCAAGTGTTGGGAGCGCAAAGTCGGGCAGTTGCTGTGCATGTATTCAATATTGATTTTATCACACCCATAACGAAATTAACTAATCAAAATAAATACATTCGCTTTTAGGTGATACCCATTTACCAAAAGCTTTCCAATTTATTTTTATACCATAGGGACTACTCTTCTCCCAGAAAATATATTTAGCGGTAGGCGAGTGTGGTTAATCTATTAATATAATATATTTTTTAAATTACTTATGTATTATACCGAGAATAGAGTAATGTAGGCAGCAAAATAGGCTATGAAGATACTAACATTCGGAGTGTCTCGAGTTCAATTCCACGGCACGCTCCACTGATTTTTAAAGTGCCTGTTAAACTGTACATTTTTGCTTGCCAAACGGTGAAGAAAAACTTTGCGAGGAAACCAACATATTAGAGAGTCTTCAGAATATACGGCAAACCCGCACTTACCTTTACCTTTCCTAAAATAAGAAGATAACTGCGCCCAGCAATAAAACAAGGGAAAGACAGCAAAACAAATCTGGTAATGATGATAGAGTGATGTGTGTGCAATTATAAGTGAAGCAATGATAAGGTGTAGTGCACGCCCAGCGCGCGAGATTAGCCTAGTGCAAGACGCTCTTACTCTCCTGAATAAGCCTGCTAATGAAACGTTAAACGTGTATCGAAGCATTTACGATTTGACTGATACACAGCGGCGACTGTAAAACGTCCGTTTTATGACGTCCACCGGTCACCGGGGCAGAAAGACATTACCACTTAAATTGAATTTTCAAATAGATCTAATTTCATGCTGTGGAGTAGCTGCAAATAAAAATGTCATTAACTCCCTATTGGCTTGTATTTTATTATCTCTTACTACAAAAGGATCATGGGCATTTTTGTATGAGAGCTGGGCGTAAAACCAACAGAAATAAAATGTGTTGTAATTTACTTTGTTGTACTTCTATATGGCCCCTAAATACTTGTTAACCCCAATATCGACCGGGTATCACTGCAAAAAATCCCAAAGATTGGTTAAATAAAACACACATATTTGTTAAAAACTATTATATATTGATACCTTTTATTTAAATATAAATGGTTATCATCAACTATAACATCTAATAAATGTTCTGTGGGTGCAATGAAAGGCTCGTGCCCTCCTAACCCTAAAAACCACAAAACTGAAACTATGTGGGCACAACTTCTTACTGTTCTTCTGCCTGTTAAGCAAGTGCAGTAATGCTCAACTATCGCATTTCTACCGATTTGGTCTCTATCGATCAAAATGTAAGTACTTCATGTGCACATGCGCAATCTGACATGCCGCGACTGTATTTTAATTCGAAGCAACCACACATTAGTTTGCAGGATATTACATCTGTTTTTAATCATCTATTGACTCCTCTCTATATAATTCAAAAATAAACACCATCGCGGACTATTGCACTTAACAAAAACAGCAGAACACAAGTTGCGAAAAGTTCAGTTATATAACAACAGTCCAATCAGAAAGCAATAATAGGTCAAAAAGCGATGACAGTGGTCAGAAGTCGTGAAGAAACATAAACCAATGATACCAAAACGTGAGCAAATAACAAAATATGAATATATGAGTCTTTATTCATATTTTGTCTGCTATTCATATTTCGCCTGTCCGCACGCTTTTTTGATCGGCGCCTGAGTAAGGGAGAAGTTAGAAAGGGATGGAATGTAGTAATTCCTTTAGGTTACCAACCAATAGATTGGTTTCTTTGGCCTAGCTCTGCACAACACCGTGTCGTGTTACCTCCGTTGTATTAGCGATTGTTTTGGATTCTATAAAAAATACGTTTGAATATCACTGAATATCTCTGCTCTCCGGTTGTTTGGGTGATTGCCGTCATAGTATAAAATTAAGTAATGGTCATTAGCTTTCACAAGAAATATATTTTAAAGCTGTTGATTTTACGCCCATTTTGACCGTGACCCTTTAATAGGTAATAAAAATCTCTAGAAAAGTACACGCAAGGTACCTTAAGGAAGGGAATAAAATTATGACGAGATTCACAGGCATTGTAACCTGGGACATTGAATTTTTTTTTCCCTTATTATAATTAGGTACGTGGGGAAACCAGTAAACCAACCTATTTACTTATTTCAGTGTGATTAAACCCTTGAATTTCATCCATTAGTATTACCAATGACGTTTTCAAAGATGTCAGACATCTTGTCTCAGAGAACAATCCAAACCAATAGGAACACTGTGCTGCTGTCTGCTGCTGCCGTCTGCGACTGGGTTCGAAATCGTGACAACAGAGACACATCAATGTCACGTCACGGCGGTGTCCAAACCTGGTATTGATTTACAATACTATTGTGACGAAAATTAGGATGATGATGATGATGAGATGCTTACGTTTGGCAGAGGACTGTATGACTATTCAGTTACATATGTACTTAGTCGTAATGTTGCCACAAATCTTAATATATATATATATATATATATATATATATATATATATATATATATATATATCTCTTGTGTGCGTGTGTATGTCACTGAACTCCTAAATGACTGGACCGATCTTCATGAAATTTTTTGTGTGTGTTCAAGGGGACTTGAGAATGGTTTAGATTCACAATTTAGTCTACTGGAAAATGATTTTTTACTAAATTTTTAATTTGTAAGTAGTTGTGAATTTTGGAATGTTTCACATTGGAACCGACGGACTGCGCTGCTATCGCAGTGTCAAATCTTATATTAACAATTTCGTCAAGGAGTACATCGAAACCTTACCTGAATAATAAAACATAAAAAATAAAGATATCGAGTCGACAACATAATAATATAGCCGCAAAATTCGGATTGTTGAGTATTTTGTTAAATTCTAATGGTTCTGATAGACAAAATATCACACTCGCCATATTGGCCACTCTAGCGAAACGTCACAGAAACCGGATAACATTTTTAGTACTAATTGCTAAGTAGTTTGTATGTGTAAATATCGATGGTGTAAATAGTTTTTGCAGTTATATTTCTTAAACAGTTAAAACGACGATTATGGAAGTATCCGCCCAATAAAGGAGATCTGTATCAAATATAAAAAGAAATATTAAAATAATATAATATTATATCTATCTATACTAATATAATAAAGCGGAAGAGTTTGTTTGTTTGTTTGTTTGTTTGTTTGTTTGTTTGTTTGAACGCGCTAATCTCAGGAACTACCGGTCGGATCTGAAAAATTATTTTTGTATACGATAGCCCAGTTATTCCGGAAGGCTATAGGCTATATAACATAGCGCTTCGACCCTTTGGGGCCGGGCAAAAGGCTAAAAAGGCTAAAACATAATGTCGGCTAATCTCAGGAACTAGCAGTCGGATTTTAAAAATTGTTATTTCCTATGATAGCCCAATTATTCCGAAAGGCTATAGGCTATATAAAATTACGCCACAACTTTAAGGGGCCACACAAAAATAATAAAATGGTCCAACGAGAAGGGGGAGGGTTGGGTCAAAGGCAAAAAAAGGCTAAACGAATAGGATACAATCTATATGGGTATCGTTTTCGAGATTTTCGGGACGCTGATTAATAATATGAAATTTATTTAGTGATCCAAGATGGCGGACGGGAAATCAAAGATGGCGGATGAGAAAATTTTAAATATCAATATGGGTATCGCCTTCGATATTTTAAGGGGTGGAGAATCGAAATACAACATCTATTTCGTGATCAAAGATGGCGGATGGGCAATCAAAGATGGCGGATGGGAAAATTTAAAAAAATCAATATTGGTATCGTCTCCGATGTTTAAAGGGATGGGGAATCCAAATACAATATCTATTTCGTGATTCAAGATGGCGGATGGGAAATCAAAAATGGCGGATGGGAAAAATGTTAAAAATCAATATTGGTATCGTCTCTGATGACTTAAGGGATGGTGAATCCAAATACAACATCTATTTCGTGATCAAAGATGGCGGATAGGAAATCAAAGATGGCGGACGGGATTTTTTTTTAAAGTCGATATGGGTATCGTCGCCCATATTTAAAGGGATGGGGAATCCAAATCCGACATGTATTTCGTGATCAAAGATGGTGGATGAGAAATCAAAGATGGCGGATGAGAAAGTTTTAAAAAATCAATATGGTTATCGTCTCCGATGTTTTATGGGATGGCGAATCTGAATACAACATATATTTCGTGATCAAAGATGGCGGATAAGAAATCAAAGATGGCGGATGGGATTTTTTTTTAAATCAGTATGGGTATCGTCTCCGATGTTTGAAGGGATGGAGAATCCAAATACAACATCTATTTCGTGATCAAAGATGGCGGATAGAAAATCAAAGATGGCGGACGGGAATTTTTTTTAAAGTCGATATGGGTATCGTCTCCTATATTTTAAGGAATGGAGAATTCAAAACCACCATCTATTTCGTGATCAAAGATGGCGGATGGGCAATCAAAGATGGCGGATGGGAAAATTTTAAAAAATCAGTCTTCGTATCGTCTCCGATGTTTAAAGGGATGGGGAATCCAAATACAACATCTATTTCGTGATTCAAGATGGCGGATGGGCAATCAAAAATGGCGGATGGGAAAAATTTAAAAAATCAATATGGGTATCGTCTCTGATGATTTAAGGGATGGTGAATCCAAATACAACATCTATTTCGTGATCAAAGATGGCGGATAGGAAATCAAAGATGGCGGATGGGATTTTTTTTTAAAGTCGATATGGGTATCGTCGCCGATATTTAATGGGATGGGGAATCCAAATCCGACATCTATTTCGTGATCAAAGATGGCGGATGAGAAATCAAAGATGGCGGATGAGAAAGTTGTAAAAACTCAATATGGTTATCGTCTCCGATGTTTTAAGGGATGGCGAATCTAAATACATCATCTATTTCGTGATCAAAGATGGCGGATATGAAATCAAAGATGGCGGACGGGATTTTTTTAAAGTCGATATGGGTATCGTCTCCGATATTTTAAGGAATGGGAAATTCAAAAACACCATCTATTTCGTGATCAAAGATGGCGGATGCGATATTTTTTTAAAAATCAATATGGGTATCGTCTCCGATGTTTGAAGGGATGGGGAATTCAAATACAACATCTACTTCGTGATTCAAGATGGCGGATGGGAAATCAAAGATGGCGGATGGGATAAATTTTAAAAATCAATATGGGTATCGTCTCTGATGATTTAAGGGATGGTGAATCCAAATACAACATCTATTTCGTGATCAAAGATGGCGGATAGGAAATCAAAAATAGTGGACGGGATTTTTTTTAAGTCGATATGGGTATCGTCTCCGATATTTTAAGGAATGGGGAATTCAATATTAAATAAAAATCTATGTTTGTTTTTGCATCATTTATAGACCCTGGAATGATAAGAGATTAAGCGCTAAGTCAATGGTTACTTTGGAAAAGGGACTTGGAAAAAGGGAATTAAATAAAAACTCTTAAAAAGGCGATACGGAGTTCGCTGGGTCAGCTAGTACTAATATAATCCGTGTGGTGACGGATTAAAAATACGGAATGTCACCACCCCATATCATCCCGCGGGTGTCGTAAGAGCCGACACAGAGAACAGCACTGTAAGAGAAGGAAAACTTGAAACAAACCCTATACCAACCCGTTTGGCCAGCGTGGTATAGTAGGCCAATTCCTCCTTTCAAAGGAGAGGCCTAGTCCAGCAGTGGACTGTAAGGGGCTGAAGATGATGAATATAATAAAGCGGAAGAGTTTGTTTGTTTGTTTGTTTGTTTGTTGGAACGCGCTAATCTCAGGAACTACCGGTCGGATCTGAAACATTCTTTTTGTATACGATAGCCCAGTTATTCCGGAAGGCTATAGGCTATATAACATAACGCTTCGACCCCTTGGAGCCGGGCAAGAGGCTAAAAAGGCTAAAAGATAATGTCGGCTAATCTCAGGAACTAGCAGTCAGATTTTAAAAATTGTTATTGCCTATGATAGCCCAAATATGCCGAAAAGCTATAGGCTATATAAAATTACGCCACAACTTTAAGGGGCCAGACAAAAATAATAAAATGGTCAAACGAGAAGGGGGAGGGTTGGGTTAAAGGCAAAAAAAGGCTAAACGAATAGGATACAATCTATATGGGTATCGTTTTCGACATTTTCGGGACGCTGATTAATAATATGTAATTTATTTAGTGATCCAAGATGGCAGACGGGAAATCAAAGATGGCGGATGAGAAAATTTTAAAAATCAATATGGGTATCGTCTTCGATATTTTAAGGGGTGGGGAATCGAAATACAACATCTATTTCGTGATTAAAGATGGCGGATGGGAAATCAAAGATGCCGCATGGGAAAATTTAAAAGAATCAATTTTGGCATCGTCTGTGATGTTAAAAGGGATGGGGAATCCAAATACAACATCCGTTTCTGATTCAAGATAGTGGATGGGAAATCAAAGATGACGGATGGGAAGATTTAAAAAATGAATATGGGTATCGTCTCTGATGATTTAAGGTATGGAGAATCCAAATACAGCATCTATTTCGTGATTCAAGATGGCGGATGGGAAATCAAAGATATGGGAAAATTTAAAAGAATCAATTTTGGCATCGTCTGCGATGTTAAAGATAGTGGATGGGAAATCAAAGATGACGGATGGGAAGATTTAAAAAATGAATATGGGTATCGTCTCTGATGATTTAAGGGATGGTGAATCCAAATACAACATCTATTTCGTGATCAAAGATGGCGGATAGGAAATCAAAGATGGCGGACGGGATTTTTTTTAAAGTCGATATGGGTATCGTCTCCGATATTTTAAGGAATGGGGAATTCAATATTATATAAAAATATATGTTTGTTTGTTCATCATTTATAGACTTTGAAATGATAAGAGATTAAGCGCTAAGCTCAATGGTTACTTTGGAAAAGGGGCTTGGAAAAAAGGGAATTAAATAAAAACTCTTAAAAAGGCGATACGGAGTTCGCTGGGTCAGCTAGTATACCCTATAAATTAATTACGACACTTATGTCGATATTCTGATCTCATAATGTGCTTATTCTGTTAGTTCATGTGCTGTTTATCGACACCATTACAGGTTAATTAAAAAGCATTGAATGCCCTTTTTAATATAATTTATATTTTATGATGTAATAAACAGTTAACTCGTTTACCAATTTGTGTTAATGAATTACTTTGGTGTCATGTAATTTTAGTTGTTTGTGAAGCCTGTACATTTGAATTTCAGGGTTATTTTATGAGGCTTTCACTTAAAAACTAATTTAGCATAGGCAGACAAATTTGGTTATTTTGCACATACTTAAACATGGCGACGCAAAGAAAATTATAGTGTTATTTTACAGGTTCATACCTTATAATACATATATAGCTTTACAGTAGATTTATTAGACATAAATGATTTAAAGTGTTCACGCTGTCTGAAAGTCGTGATGGGAACAAATATATATTCAGTTTCAAATTTACTATCGGAAAATATTAACGACATTGTCATCTCGCCATGTATTAATAACATTGCTCGACTTAAATCGAAAAAAAGCCTGGCTTCACAAACTTTCGCAAACTTATGCCACGAGGCCAAGACGGTAGCTTAGCGTCAGACAGATATTACAAGCTATGACAAAAACCAACCCATAACTCTGGCCGCAAATAAAAAACTCATCAGTTTCTTAAAAAACTCATTTATTTTTCTCTTACTTAATCATCGCACTAGCATTAACTCGGCTCGTCATCATTATCATTTAAACGAATAGAAGTGTACTGCTGCGCATAGGCCTTTTCCAAGGCTATCCACATAGGTGGTCGATCTTGCCTTGAAGCGCAGAGTCATTTTCGAATCCAACCATTTTGACAGAATAAAATTTGCCACAGACCGACACAATGCACGGGGCAAGCGATAATAACTTCGAAAAGATCTTTGCACGGCAGTTTATTGGTACATTCAAGGGCGGCAAGCGAGCTAGACCTACCTGATGAGAAGTGTCTAACCGTAGCCCTTAGATGAAAGACTTTTCAAATCCTGAGAAGATAAAACTATCTTTGCCCTCTTTTCTCAAATCCTCTTCTTTTTTATTTTCTCCCATTCGCTTACAAACCCACGAGGAGCTTGGGTGTACGACTTGTTCACCTAGTGAACGAATCGAAACTTTATAAATAGGTACTACATTTGTACGTCGGTGTTTTGTTAGAGAGTGGTATTAACCATATAAGTCTCAGATAAGTCAGTCTTAGGTTGACACTATCTTTATCAATTTATAATTTACAAATTAACCTCCATCATCTCACTTTCCCTGTTTTTCCCTTCACCCAAATAGAGACATAGTTTTTGAAAATGAATTTGCTACCATTCCGTTATTCTTTTGGAATAGATTATAAAAATACACTCTCAGTACACCATAATCCTTACTTTAATACTTTTTTGGCTTTTTGATATTTCGCCAAATTCTTATTCAAACTCTTAACAATTTACAAGATAATTCAGTACGTGATACATTTAAGATGGCATCTCCCACTAAACAAAGACCTAGAGACGCGTCTAGAGTGTTCTTAGCTGGAAATTAATATTGTTTGATATTCCTAAGTTGTCCGTGTGGTGACGGATTAAGAATACGGATTGTCACCACCCCATATCATCCCATGGGTGTTATAAGAGCCGACAGAGGGAGCATATTATGCAGAGAACAGAAATGTAAGAGAAGGAAAACTTGATGCAAACCCTATACCAACCCGTTTGGCCAGCGTGGTCAATTCCTCCTTTCAAAGGAGAGGCCTAGTCCAGCTGTGGACTGTTAAAGGCTGATGATGATGATGATGATGATTCCTAAGTGCTTCAATACAAATGTTGATATTACACAACGCATTAGTATGGCAAGACTTGTTTACATTAATTAGTTTAATGTAACTTAGAGCCTCCAGAGAACAGAGCGTGAGACCGTCTGTCAGACAGATTAGTATTTAAAATAATTTAATGTCTTTGAAAAGACAAGTCTCGCTCTAAGAAAGATATTACACGCCGCAGAAGTACTTTTTCAAAGTAACAATTTTAATTTAGACATTTAAAACTCAGTTTTTTTGTTTTTTCTTAGCTTCATTTACACATTGAAATCAAAGTACGGTTTTCAGATTTTATTTCCCAATATGTTATTTTCACTGACATAATAAGGTCATCGGTCTAATGAAACTCAAGAATGGCAAGGACACAAGAAGAGATCAGGACATTATGAGCTCATTCTGCGTAGATAGTAAAAGAGTTAAAAATGTTCGGGTACTTTGTAATCACTTGTACCTTCAAGACAAAGACAAATGCTATCTCAGTCTTTCGTGATCGCGGCTCCTGTAAAGTATCGGATTATAATAAATAATGTAGCTTCTAGATCGTTCGGTTTAAATGTACCTAATGGCAGCAAAATATAACATATAATTAATTTATTTTAGCAATTTCCAGTAGTGTGACATGCTGAATGGAAGTTGCGAAACTGCAATCCCGGATGCTTTAGATATCGAACAAATCTTGTCTACGGTTTTCCAAAACCGTCCACGTAATAGTTGATATTATGCTATTCAAAGCACTTAATTTAATCTAACTAAAGCACTTAATTTAGTAACTGCATTAATTGCTTTTATGTATTATGTGTGGCTGACGGCATAGAATACAAGTGTAACCACCCCCTATCTTCCCGTGGGTGTCGTAAGAGGCGACTAAGGGATAACACGATGCAAATACCATCTTTGCGTAGAGACGGAAAACTCGACATCAAACCCTATACGACTGCCTCGTTGGTCTCGCGGCATAAATGTGCGCGTGGGATCGGGAGGTCCCGGGTTCGATTCCTGGGTCGGGCAGTGTTATTGGGTTTTTCTGTCACGAAATTCTCAGTAGCAGCACGGAGTCTGGAAATGTGCCCGGTACGGCAATAGGCTCGCCCCTTATTACGTGGGACTAAAGTATATAGCCCTATGTTTAAGAACTTGTAATGTACCTTTTTGAGAGTAATAAATAAATATATTATTATTATTCCTATTTATTAAATCTTTTCTCATGGTAGAATTTTATACACTTAAATAAATAAAAAGATTTAACCATATAAAATAGGACCACGGAGACCCACCGGTATCGGGTACAGGGACCAAGCTACCGGTGGTTAGGGCTCCAGAGAGAGGAACCTCCGAACTATGTGCGTCGTGTCCAACAATACTGCCTTCTGTATAGAGGACTTGATCCAGCCGTCTAATGAGAGCCTCTTGAGATGGTGGTCGAGGCTCTTGGCAATGAGACCATTAACTGACACGACTATCGGTACAATGATCGCCGAGTCCACATCCCACATGTCGACCAACTCGTGAGCTAGGTCCAAATACTTGATTTCCTTATCTTTTTCGGCTTTCACGAGATTCTCGTCATGGGGGATAGTAACATCAACGATCATTGCAAGGCGTTCTGATCGATCTATCACCACAATATCGGGCTTGTTAGCCACGATAGTCCTATCGGTGATGATAGATCGATCCCAGTACATAGTGGCACGACCATTTTCGAGAACTGGATCGGGCACATACCTGTAGTACGGTACTTCAAAGGGTACAAGGTCATATTTTAAGGCAAGCTGCTGATGGACGATCCTGGCTACTTGATTGTGCCTGTGCAAGTATTCGCCGTTGGCAAGACGAGAACAACCGGAAACTATATGTCTGAGGGATTCGCCGGGCTGGTGACACGCCCGACATATGTCAACAGTCCCATCCTTCAGAATATACCTACGGTAGTTGTTCGTCATGATAACTTCGTCCATAATTGCACAAACAAAACCTTCGGTCTCTGCAAATAAATCACCAAACCGTAGCCAGGCTACTGATGACATGAGGTCTACATCGGGCCCATGCAAGGCCCGATAGAAACGTCCATGCAACTGTTTGCCTTTCCATACTTCCCTGCACTCTTCAGTACTAAGTACAACAAGTTTGCGCCAGCTCTCTTTTGCCAGACCCAACGGGGTAAGTCCGTTGTCTACAGCAACAATATCACGATGCACACCCGTATCAGCCTTAAGAAAATATTCTCTTAGATTGTACACCTCGCGGTTGTGGAGGTCCTTAGCACTTAAGAAACCACGACCACCACATTTCCGCGGGATGTACAACCTCATTACTGATGACCGCGGGTCATCATCCGATTTATTATTATTATTATTATATCTGGCGAAAAGTGGGTGTAGAAATGCACCTCTGCCTACCCCTTCGGGGATAAAAGGCGTGACGATATGTATGTATGTATTATGTCTGTAACTAATTACTATTTACAAGTAATTTAGTACAATGTGTAACGGTTGCAGCTCCTTACAAAAATAAAAATATGTACCATAATATTGGCGATTTAAAAGAGTGGCCACGAGTTTTATTGCCCGTTCTTTCTCGTGGTTCTACCTATTGCTTTGCGAACGAAGCAGTAAATGTAAATGTAGAAGCATTAAGTAATTTAATATTAAAATTGACGTTCATAAGCGTCACCTTGTGACCTAGATGAATAAATGATTTTGACTTTGACTTTGAAAGAGCATCCCTAGGAGTCTCAACTATAGACTGACTCTCACCAGCCAGAGTGTCAGTTTCAAGGGCCTTATTATGAGAAAACGCGTTCCGATTTCACACTGCTGCCCTATTTTTCTACACATTCTAAGTCGAATCGTAGGTGGACTAAACCCGCACAATGCTAAATTCTATTCATAGCTGTTCTGGGTTTGTGTTACCT
Source organism: Euclidia mi (assembly GCA_944739405.2). NCBI lineage: Eukaryota > Metazoa > Arthropoda > Insecta > Lepidoptera > Erebidae > Euclidia > Euclidia mi. Next base: position 25,351,520 of record OX123182.2, read on the forward strand.
CACGTTTGGTTTTCAAACGTTGTAAAATAGCAAACGCCCACAGTCAGTTAAATCGTGCCACTAAGCTAAAAATATCTTTCATAGTATTATTTCTAGAATTAAGGTTAGCGTAGGAGTAAAAAAATGCGTTTGTTTTGTTAGAATTTAATGCTTTACTCTCTCTGACTTGAGGGCGAAAATGTCATTTGTGAAATGTCGACATAATTCATCTCTAATGTACTTATTTGTGACTTGTAGTCGGACTGTGTACGTACAATCAAACAAGTCGGCGGTGGACCAGTTTGAAAAAAAAACCTTGGCTCGTTCATAGAGTCGAGACACACTACAAACAGGTTTTGTATACGAGTGTCAATGTGCGTGTAAAGTAGCACTGGAAAGGACGATGTCTTGCTGAGCGATTCTCACCCTTATGGTGTTCTAGCGGGAAGTTGTTCGACTGTACATGATTTTATTTAAAGTAACAATGAATAAGAAGTAGGATCACACAAAGTGATCATGTGAACAGTGATGTCTCTAGTGGATCGAACCCACAGCACCCGGCGCATAGCTGAAGGGTAAGGCGACCGCTTAAACCACTACACTATGCGTGCAATCAAGTTAGTACTAATATTTACTTCTTTCTAAAACATATGTTATTCGACCGCTTAAATAACTTTGCCATCTTGCAGTCAAGTAAAGTTTAAACAAAACAAATATTTACTCCTTTTTCAAACATCTTTCTACTAGTTTGGCATCAGTTCTTGATGGTTGTTCACAATAATTTGTTACAACGTACATACATCATGTTAGATCTAAGCGTTTGTGTCGTCGCGAATAATATAAGAAAGTTTGTTCGACAAACTTGTACGATCTAAATATAATGGAAAAGTAGACAGTAGAAAGTTGTGAGCCGCTTCCATCAGTTTAGCGCAAATATTTGTGCAAACATTCGTTATTTTGAGATCCATGTGATAGACGACAACTTTGCTCTTGTAGAGACAACATCCAATACTTTCAGACACTCCACAGAACTAGTGTAGGACTATAGTGTATATAGGTCCAGTTGAAAACCAGCGTCGCGCGATGGCAAATGCTGGCACGAACGCACCTGATTGCTGCAACCGTGAGACACATTAAGTAACTTTCTTGCTTAACTATTTTTCTTTGTATTGTCTTTCGGTTTAAGCTATTATAATTTATTTTCAAATATTTAAATTATTATTTAAAATGTCAAGGGAATTTCGTATTTTTTCATGAAAAAAATACGGCAAGAAATTTCCTAGTCTACGATATTAGAAAAAGTATTTAAAATCTATTTGTCTCGAGTAGAGAGTAGAGTCGTCGAAGCCTCACCACATGACCCACTGGCGGTAGCAAGGAAGTCAATAAAACCACTGCGTCAAACATATTATCAATTATTATTGATATTAGTTATGATATTTTAGTATTGTTCCTTCATCCCGCTGTCATCTCATACCTTAATAAATCTTACGCACGAGCTCGCTTCGGATAAAAAGTTGGAAGGTTTTGTACGACACGCCTCGCGAAATGAGAGAAGTTGTGGCCTGTTACTTGCGTTTCTCACGTTTATACCTCCTCCTACCTTTGTGTACGCAAATGTTTATGTGATCGGTTATTACGAGCGAGAGATAAAGTGTATTATATACGCGAACATTGCCGCAAATTTATAAATTTGCGACGTCTCGTGGTAACTTTATAAACTAACGGATATCCATTCGTAAGATTTTAAACGGTTCGAGCAATCACACAAGAGCTTTTAATTTTACGCTTTTTTATAATACGGCAAATGACAAATAAATTTATAAAGGGAAATGCCCACTTCCCATAGTGACTTTGGCCATAAGTTGCCCATGTTTAAAAACATATTTAAAAGATAGTATGTGATGTCAGTAAATGATCAATCAAGGAAGTTATTAAATAAAAGATGGCATAATTGATATAAAATACTTTTTATTTTTTCTTCATTTTACTAATACTTTCTACACAGATGACGTTACACGTAATATTTCATAAATTACGATAAAAAATACTTGTATTTAGGTACCTCTTGTTGTCGAAGCCATCGTTGTTCAATATGTCGCACTTCTGCAATTTCCAAAATGTGTCGTCGAATTCTTGTAACATTTAAACCGCAATTTACGCAGCGTAAATATCCTCTTGAGACAGCAGATGAATCTTGAGAAGAACTTGGTCCAGAGTAAATGTCGGGGTCATCAGAAATTGCAGATATCGAGTCCAAGTTCGCGCTGGGGTTGAATGCGTGAATAGCGGGTTCGGAATCCATGTTCAGGCGGTGGTCGTAAAGGTTAGAAGAATCTTCGGAGTTCATTATCAAACTTGTTTGTAAATAAAATAGCAAAGTCGCAAAAGAAACGATCACGCAATCCGAGTTTATAAACAAGATAGGTAGGTAGTCGACTTGTGTCATGAGTCATGACAGTCAAATATGGGGTTGCAAATAAAAAAAGCATAGACCTTTATCGAATCGTTATGATTATTTTACTTATTATGGGCTTAACTATATAAAATAATACGTTTTCTTTATAACTGTTCACTTAATTAACATTTAAAACACCACTTTCTTATTTATTTTTCACTTCTTATATTTTTATTTATTTTAAAATCTCTTGTTCCGTTGAAGTTATAACGTGGCAACATTGGAATTACAACATGACGATTATCTCCGTTAAGATTCTTTTTTTATTAAAAAGATTTTACTATCTTCTTTCGTTAAATGAATAACATGAAGAATTATTAAAAATTACTATATATTTTTTCGTCATACGCACAATCTTGGGCGGCTGATAGCCAATTATAAACATTTGCCTTTGCGGGTCTTTTTATTTTCCGGTGACATATAAATTTATCAAGATTATACAGAAATTTCTAGTATTTACTGCCTGCAGGGATACAGGTGAGAGTCTATAAATAAAAAAAAAATATAGTATTTAATTCAAGTGTTCAAACTCAATTGAGCTGTCCTACTCCTGGACACAGACATCTTCACATTTTCAGAAGGGTTAAGCCATAGTCCACCACGCTGACCAAATGCGGGGTGGCAAACTTCACATATCTTTCAAGATAATAATGGAGAACTCTCAGACATGCAGAATTAACCGTTTAGCAAGCGTTTTGCGCAATTCGATGTAATAACGATATTGTCCTTCAGATTCCATTCCACTCAGCAGAGCGCACATTCCACAATGATAAACAGATTAACGTGGTTAGAGCACAATGAAACGCATTGTACATGTAAGCAAATAATTAAGTAATATTAATTCAACGATGATTGCTTACTGGAATATTATTAAGGCAATAGAATAAAGACACTTGAATTTTGGTTACGTGGTTGACAATGCAATCTGTATGTATTTCTTCTTTTAGTGGTGTAAGCGGCCGCATTGCCGCTTGACATTGCGCCGAGTGGTGTGTGTTCGATCCCCACACAAGACAACACTTTGTGTGATTCATAAATTGTTGTTTCGAGTCTAGGTGTTCATTGTGTCCGTTAGTTGTATGTTTGTAAAGTCTCCCGCGACACAGGATTTGATCCTAGTGCCTATTCTATTTGTCTGTGGTTAAAAAAAAGACATTATTTTCTTATCATTAATTCAGTCTGTATGGTGAGCCGTGGGGTAGGGGCTATAGACCTAGAGGCCTAATCAGTAGACGTTTAAGGCTGATGTGATGATTTAGTCAGTTTCCTGTAAAATAGTATGTGAATTTTAAATTTCTCCATTGAATTAAAATCTACAAGTTAGCACATTTAGCTTTGAATTCGTACCAAAATGTTATTATCATCGAAACTTGTTCGAATACACACCTACAGCTACAACCTTAGTTCAACGCAATAGTTAAACTGAATTGGACTTTCACGTTTGACCATCAGTCAAAGGGTCGCCTTGGAAAAGAAGTATTGTCGTAGCCGATGTCGCGTAGCATATAACGGTTAGATGTAGATACGCTACGCTTTTGAACTAGGTAAAGTTTTGGTCACACTGAGTAATGGGTGAGAAGCGGGCGCATCAGTAATAGCGTGTTACTATCTTTTGTAGGTATATCGGTGCACTTCTAAAGTTGTTTTGATTTTTTTATATACTCACGCCTGTATCACCGAAGGGGTAGGCACAGGTATAATGTAACACGCACATTTCGCCATGATTTTTTCGGTCCCACGTAATGATGATGTTACCGGCACATCACCAGACTCCGGGCTGCTACTGAGAGTTCAGAAAACCACGGTAACGCTCTTGCCCGACCCGGGAATCGAAGCTGGGACCTCCGATCAGCAGAAACATACACTATCCACTGAACCACGGAGGCAGTCTACAGCTGTGTTGAAATAGTTTATACATGAAATGATGAAGTCACATAGCACCATCGTTCCAATTTGCCTAATTAGTTGGTCATCGATAAAACTTGATCAAATGACCCAGTAGTACTAATCATAGACAAAAATGAATTACTTAATACATTGTCCTTAACGCAGATAAAAGTGTCCTGTCTAGTATACTAGTATAGTATATATTTTTTGGTACTTATAATTGCCCATGTAAACATCGCTTCTATGTTGTAAATTTAAATAATTAAGTAAAACCAAGCAAATATCGTTGACAGTAGTATCAGTGTTATTCAAAAGTGACATTTAGGACGTGAAAGTGTTTTCTGCCCATATAATAAACTGGAAACAGTAAATTGTGTAAAACGTTCAACTCCGTTTGTGTGCTCTTAAAGTGATTTTTTTAACAGTAAACAATCACCATTTTGTGAATCTACGTAAGAAGCCAATAATAACCATAAACAGTGCACATAAAATATAACAATTCCCACTAATAAAATAATTTGTGTTCAAAAATCGTTATAAACAATTTGAAAACAATAACATTGCGTGATAAACAGTGCTACCAATCTAATCGCGCTTAACAAAGTCGCGTTCCGTTTTACGTCGACAACATTTCGTCGAGTTTAAGCTGGGCCAAAGTAACCAGATCAAGTAGTATAACAATGGCACATAACGAGATTAATAATATTACTTTGAGAAATCGTCGTATACTACGATCGCATTCCAGTTCATCCATTGAATCTTTGAACAGATCAACATCGAGCTCCAGTATTAAAAGCATGATTGATCTGTCTACTCACATGAAAACCGATGAATTGCTAGAACTACAAAATTTGGTTGACAAGTTGGAAGGTCAATTACAAAGCGCCCACGCAGAAATTGAAATATTAAACCTGAACAATGTGTCATTACAACAGGAATTACAAGAGCAAATACGCAAAAATAATCAGCTCAAAAAATATGCACTAGCCTCAGCACCAGTAAATGCCGCACTGAATCGAAGAGTTGTAAAAGAAATAGAAAGGGACTGAGACATACCAGTGAAATTGGGATAACTCCGATACCAAACCCATCTGCTAGAAAATTAGAGTTCCACACTCCGGATAATTCTCCCGTGGTGCGCTCTCCGATTAACGCCACAGACACCGGTAATCGAAACAGTCCGAAAACAGAAGAGACAAAACCAGTGACAACCAATGTGTCTCTACCACATACAGATAATATTGGAAGCAGCTGCATTACCAAGGATATGCCTAAACCACCACAAAGTACACAGGATTGCTACCAGAGCTGTAACAAAATAATAATACTTACGGACAATCAAGGAAAAGGCCTCGTTCAGCAAGTTTTACGCCATAGAAGTAAAACCATACCTGAAGACACTATAATTCAGTCCATAAGAAAACCAAATGCTAAAACTAGAGATGTTTTGAAAGACTGTTGTAATTTGGGTAAAACGTTAACAAAGAATGATCACGTAATAATTTTTACGGGTAGTAGCGATACAAACCCCATCGAATTCATGTCTGAGATATCTATAGCATTGCATTGTCTTAGAAATACTAATGTGATTATTGTAAATGTACATTATAATCGATACCTCAATGAACAAAAACTAAACCATGAATTGAAAGTTTTAACGAATAATTTCAAACACTGCAGATTTTTAAGTACTTATGGAACACATAACATATCAAAGCAAATAATACATGAGCTTATGGTAACCCAATACACTAATACATTTCTGAGTTTTAACAACAGTAAGTTGAGTAAGGTCATGAGAACACAAGAAGTAAAATCTCCGAAATTGAACAATCATAGCAGCACACTGGAACCGAGAAAAGGTACCATGCCTTACTATTTTCCAACTTTGAAAAAAGTACGTAGAGATGACGATTTTTTTTTTCGTAGCTCCAAATAGTTACTATTCCATCCTGCACCAAAACATAGCTGGCGCTTTAAATAAAATGCATGATTTAGATATAGCATTATTAGATTTGCATGATTCCAAAAAAAATGTAGCTATCGTGTGTTTAAGTGAACATTTTATTAAGAGTAAAGAGGAACAATATTTAAACATTCATGGTTTCTACCTTGCTGCCATTTACGCTCGGCAATCGCAACGGCGGGGTGGCACTTGCATATTGTGTAAAAAAGGCTATGAAAGTAATGAATTAGAAATAACAAAACAGTTTGCTACAGATAAACATTTTGAAATATGTGGTGTCGAAATCAAAAAATTAAAAATAATAGTACTCTGCATTTATAGAACGCCAAATTCAGACACAAATATATTCTTTGATTGTTTGGCCAAAATTTTAATAAAGCTTCAATATAATAAATACAATATCATAATTTGCGGTGATTTTAATATTGATTTACAGAATCATGATAAGCATAGTGTGCAATTTAAAGAACTTCTTTTAAACTATGGCATGCAGTACCATATACATGAACCCACCAGACTTAACAAATGCATAGACAATATAATTAGTAATATTAGTAATGTGAAAAAAACTACGCATAATTTCTATCTCTCTGATCATAATACAGCCCAATTAGTCACAATTGAGAAACATGGTGGAAATACTGATAATCGACACTATTTTATGATTATAGATGACTTAAGCAGAGAAAATGTCAACAAATTTGTTAAGTATATCAGCTGTCTAAGCTTCAGTAGTGTAATTGAAATTTCATCTACCAATAAAGCTTTTGATGAGTTTCATGACATCTTGAAATTATTTTACGGACTATGTTTTCCTTCTATCAAAGTAAAGAATACAATACATGATACTAAAAAACCAAAGTGGATTAGTAAAGGCATAAAAATTAGCAGTAAGACTAAAAGACAACTTAGATATAAATATTACTCAAACAAAAATAGCGAGAATAAAGATAAATATATCGCTTACTCTAAACTGTTAAGAAAGTGTATCAATAGTATGCAATTGTGTTGTAACCAAAAGCTCATAACTTCTGCCAATAATAAAGCAAAGGCTACATGGGATGTTATACGGCGTCATATGGGAAGTGATCGATGTCGTGAGCATATATGTAGTTTAATTGACAAAACTTTTACTTTGACATCCGGATCTGACATATCTAATAAATTTAATAATTATTTTATTGACATTACAAATACTGATATGCCATCTAACGAACATAATAATTTCTTTGACATGCATAATATTAAATTAAATGATAATAGTATTTTCTTAGAACCCACAAGTGCTTGTGAAGTTTACCAAACAATAAAATCATTGAAAAATACAAAAGCCGCAGGATACGATAACATCACTACTAGTCTTCTTAAGGCCATATCCCAGTACATCTGTTACCCATTAGCTCATATTATCAATCTTTCTTTGGAACAAGGTTGCTTTCCTAATGGGTTGAAATTTTCATTGATAAAACCGTTACATAAGAAAGGCGTAAAAACAGATGTTAACAATTACAGACCAATATCATTGACCCCAACATTATCAAAAGTGTTCGAGAAAATTATGTATAAGCGGGTACTTAATTTTTTTGATAAATACAATATTTTAGTTAATCAACAATTTGGTTTTCGGCAAAATAGGTCTACTATATTAGCAATATTTACATTAGTGAAAGCTATTATAAACAGTTTAAATAATAATAGATCTCCGTGTGCCCTTTTTCTAGATTTAAGCAAAGCTTTTGACCTTGATCATTTTAGACTAGTAAATAAATTGGAAAAATATGGTATTCGCGGCCCTGCTAAGAAGTGGTTTGAATCATATTTAAGTGATAGAAAACAAATTACCAGGGTAACAAAGTTAAATATGATATCACACACACTTGATAATTTTGATTCAGAACCTAGAGTAAACCCCCGTGGTGTACCCCAAGGTAGCATCTTGGGTCCGTTATTATTTCTCGTCTACATAAACGATCTACCTCAATCAGTTAAACACCAAAGTGTTCTATTTGCTGATGACACCACTATTATAATTGAGCAAGAAAAACAGAACTTTGATTTAGTTATAGGCGATACTCTTAGTGATTTGGTTAAATGGTTAGATATCAATAAGTTAAAGATCAATATTTCTAAAACAAATATTATCAACTTTAAAACATATAAAAGGAAAAATATACAGATTAAAGTAGTTCTAAATAATAAAAATATAGTGCAACTACATAGTACAAAGTTCTTAGGTGTCATTTTAGGCGAACACTTAACATGGAAGTGTCATATTGAAGAACTTAGCACTAAAATTAATAGATTTGTATTTGCCTTAAGAAAAGTCAAAGATATCGCATCTAGACAAACTGCGTTTATGGTGTATCACGCTCATGTATGTTCTTTAATCCGTTATGGTATAGTTGTTTGGGGAAACTCTACTGACATATCGCGAATATTTATTGCTCAAAAAAAGTGTATCCGTACAATGTTTAATATGAATTGGAGCGATTCGTGTAGGCCTATATTTACATCACATAAACTTTTAACCGTTCCTAGTATCTATATATATGAAATCGCAAAATTTTTGAGATGCAATTCTTCGTTATTTGAAGGTAGGAATAATGTGAATAAACGGAAAATTAACCAATTTCAATATGAAATCCCGGTTCCTAAGTTGGAACTTTTCAGGAAAAGCTGTGTTTACATGGCTCCATTAATTTACAACTGTTTACCATGTGCTATAACATCACTTCCATACAACGAATTTTGCACGGCATTGCGTAATTGGTTGATTGAGGAGTGTTATTACTCTGTTGAAGAGTTTCTAGAAGAAAACAGATGCAAATTTTATAACTTGGAGCGTTCAGTGAGGTATAGATTTTAATAATTACTACCTGTTGGAATAATGTATGTCTAGTGATAAATGTGTATTTTTTTAAATTTATAATGTGTCTTTTAAACGATTGTTGCATGCTGTGTAGCGGCCAAGTATGTGGAACTATATAATTTTGTAACACCTATGTGCTATACCATATTTGATGCAATAAATGATTTTTATTATTATTATATTATTAAATTCACCACGTTAACTGCCCAGTGTACCATAACGGTACCAGCTCAACCATGTCCGTGTACTGTATACTGTATACTGTTAGTATACGGATCCTGTACATTTCAATGTGCTACCAGTATAACTTCGTGAACTTATGAAGTTCAATATATCGTAGTATGTGACGAGTAGTGTAGCGATTGGCTACGATTAGCTACAATCGTAGCTTATAGTAGCATACATACAGGGTGTAAAAAGACCCTTGACGAAAACTGAAATCTCATATTGTACCAATCATGGGAAATTACTGGTTGAGGACATACTGAGGCTCAAAGTCACCATAGATATTTTCTAATTAGGTACAAAATTGATGCATTTACCCCGCCCATTTATTTTATAGCTGTTGCGGTTTAAAAATGTGTCTACTTAAAGAAAATTGTAGTTGCCCAGGTATTAAAATAGTTTTACTGTTACTTTTCTAATTAATTATAGTAAATCAAGTGTTTTACATACGGTTTGATCTGGTCCTGTGTTAGTAGCACTTTATGTGACACACTGACTAAGATATTAAACACCACCGGCCAACTGACACTATCAACTTTCTTGAAGACACTTTTTCTTATAAAGTACAATGGCACAAATTTCGGAGATCCATTTGGCACAAAAGAGTTTGGAGGAGTGTGTCAATAGAAATATGGATGAACTTCAGGCACAACTGCAGTTAGGAGGTTCAGCGAAGGACACAGTGTCCTTTGCTGAACCGGCTAAAGTCGCTGAGGAGTTCCGGACGTTCAGAGAGCCGACCTTCAGCATGCTTCGTTTGCTTCGGAACCAAATTGCCGAATGCACCAGGGCAGTGGATGACATAGAAACCAGGCAGCGAAAAAAGCACTTATATTCCCGGGATTCCTGAGCAAGACAAGGAAAACTGCACTTCGGTGATACTGGATGTCATACACAGTAAATTGGGTATAATAGGCCTCAAGGAAAACTCCATTAAGGTTTGCCACCGTATAGGTAGTTCCAGCAAGGATCATCACCGTCCCATTTAAGTGAAATTTTCTTGTTCGGATTACAAGGCTGCAGTCTGGAGATCTAAGACGAAACTCAAGGGGTCTCCGGCATCTGTTAAAGAGTTTCTGACTAGGACCCGTCAGTCAGTATTCACAAAGGCGCGGCTTCACTTTGGTATGAAGAACTGCTGGACGCAGGATGGCATCATCAATATCAAGACCTCGGATGGCATTCGACACAAAGTCATTTCTATGGAGGAGCTCAACCCAATTCTCGAGAAGTATCCCAAGGTCTCGTCTGCAGGGCCGGTCAAAACCACCTCGCGTTAGAGGTACTCATACTGTTATTTCTAGCACACGTTTATGAAATTATCGATGTTTTTAAAAGTATTTATTGTGTTTAAGCAACGTTCTAGATATTTATTGTTCGTATTAGCATTTCTACAATTAATATTACTATCTTTTGATTTGTTTTCAAGTTTGTAGTTGCTTCACAAAATTGTTTCGACTTTGTTTTTGGTTTTTGTTTAAATTGACATTTCAGAGCTGTCATATTGACAGATAACGCTGCTCCGAGTTGCGTTCGGAAACGTGTTACTTAAATTTTAATGATAAGGTACTTTGTTTCGGCTTAGTTCTCGTTGTTGTTTTTATTTTTGTGTCTTTTATATTAATATGGTATATTTTCTTTTCTTTTTTACTGTGTGTAACAGTTGGCGGGTGGTGCAGAGTGCTTTCTAAAGGAACCACCGTGCAACGTAAATAAATTTTAACTTATATACACACATTAGAATAGTATATATTATTTATATATAATTTATTATTGTATATTATTATGTCTTTACGTGATGATTCTTCTTTTTATTCTGCCAATAACAGCTTTTGCTCTCTAGACGACTTAACACTTGGTGACATTTTACGATAAAATTTCAATCAAAATACAAGTCGGTTATTTAAAGTGTGTCACCTAAATGCACAAAGTGTTCCCAGCCACTTTAGTGACCTCTTGGAGGTATTTACCGATACCGATGTTCAAGGCGTCCTGATTTCTGAGAGCTGGCTCAAACCTCATCTTCTTTCTACTACCTACCCTCTCCCAGGTTTTATTCTCGTCAGGAATGATCGAATTGATAGGAGAGGGGGTGGAGTAGCTATATATCTGCGTAGTAACCTTCCTTACAAAATCATTGCTTCTTCTCCTTCACAGTATTCTGGTTCTGCAGAATTTCTCTTTCTAGAGGTTTGGGTCAGGGGAACTAAATTGGTTCTTGGAGTAGTTTACTGTCCACCTTCTATCGATTACTTCACCGACTTCGGATTGGTACTAGAATCCTTGGGGTCTGAGTATACACATTACATCATCATGGGAGATTTCAATACCGACCTTCTATCCTATTGGTCTACCCATTCACTTCGTCTTCTCCGCATCCTCGAATCTGCCAGCCTTCATGTCTTACCCCTTCAAGCTACGCACCACAATCCCAATGGAGATAGTACCTGGCTAGATTTAATCCTTACCTCTGATCCCTCCCTTGTTTCGTCCCACGGTCAATATCCTGCTCCAGGCTTCTCTCACCATGAGCTCATTTTCCTTTCTTATATCCTTAAACCTCCTAAACCCGTACCCAAAGTCTTGCACAAGCGTTGTTTTTCTCGGATGGATGTGGATAAATTGCGTCTAGATGCTTCGGAAATAGATTGGAATAACCTGGTTGCGGCGACCTCAGTTGATGACAAGGTCCAAATTTTTAACGAGACTGTAATCAGGTTGTACGACGCCCACGTTCCTGTTAAGAAGATCAAACTGAAGCGTCCTCCGGCGCCTTGGATGACGGAGGGCATTCGGATGGCGATAAGGCGCAGAGACCGAGCTTTTCGGAAATACTGAAGAGATCGGTGTGACGACAACTGGAGCTCCTATAAGACTGCTAGGAATCGGTGTAACCAGATGATACGTAACGCTAAACGCCGACATATTCTTGCCAACATAGAGTCTTCTTCACCTGCCAGTATTTGGAAATTTTTGGGCTCTCTCGGTATTGGGAAGCACCGGAATATAGACTTTACCAAGACTATTGGATTAGACGACATTAATCGTCATTTTACTGCTGCCAACAATCTGGATGCCAGTATAAAGTGTCAAACTTTACACTATGTGTCCGGATTATTGCGTCAAAATATCAGTTCTTTTAATTTTTCTCCAATCGCGTCGGAAGAGATCAAAAAGGTTATCCTGTCTATTAAGTGCAAAGCGGTGGGCTGTGACGACGTGAGTCGTTATATGGTCACCGCCATCCTGGATTCTCTACTTTCCCCACTTACCCATATCCTAAACTTTTCCCTTGAATCCGGTCAATTTCCTTCCTTATGGGGTAAAGCCTTAGTTCGCCCATTACCAAAAATATCCAATCCTTCCCTCCCTTCACATTTTCGGCCTATTTCCATTCTCCCATTCCTGTCGAAATTGCTGGAGGCATGCGTCCATAAGCAGTTGTCCGGGTTTGTCTCCAAAAATAACATACTTTCCCCACTACAATCGGGATTCAGACCCGGAAATAGCACTGTCTCAGCACTACTGAAAGTGACTGGCGGCGTCAGGACACCAGGATCAATGTTATGGTCTTGGTCGACTTTTCAAACGCTTTCGGCGCCGTCAATCACGATATCCCCTTGTCCGTCCTCTCCAACTTTATGATCTCTTCCGACGCTTTGGAATGGTTCTCTTCTTATCTTCGAGGACGTCAGCAGTCTGTACGCGTAGATGAGACCTCATCATCGTGGCGAGATCTTGACTCTGGCGTTCCTCAAGACTTGAGTTGACTTGATTGTTTATAAATCTTTTAACCTATGAACTTCGCTGTGCGTATCATCTGTACGCCGATGACCTACAGATCTACACTCAGGAAAGGGTTGAAAGCCTTAACATAGCTATCGATGGGATTAACCGGGACTTAGATATGATTAGAGCCTGGTCGAACAGATTCAGCCTACCTGTAAATCCCACTAAGTGTCAAGCAATTCTGATAGGTAGCCCACGTATCATGTGCAAGGTTGATTTAAATTCTCTCCCTCCTATAATTTCCAATGGCTCAGTTATACCCTTGAGTCCGAGTGTAAAAAATCTCGGCCTACACCTTGACACTACCCTTGACTGGCGTACTCAGGTAGCGAGTGTTAGTCAGAAAGTCACGAGTTCACTGCGATCTCTCTATCACCTAAAGAACTTCCTCCCAACTAAGACGAAAACAATGCTTGTGCAAACCCTTATTTTCCCAGTTATCGACTATGGTGATGTATGTTATCTCGACTTGAATGTAGATCTGCTCAATAAACTCGACAGACTTCTCAACAATTGCATTCGATTCATTTTCAATCTCCGTAAATATGACCACATATCCGCTTACCGTTCAAAATTGCGATGGTTGCCTATCCGTCAACGACGTAATCTGCGGACGCTGACTACTCTCTATTCTTTTAAATTCTTCAAACGCTCCCTCTTATCTTACACCTCAATTTCAATATCTATGCAGCAGTCATGATAGGGACCTTCGCTCTACCTATAATCTTTTCTTCTTTGTCCGTCCCATAGCTCTACTCTTGTTCATTCCTCCTTCAATATACAGTCAATCCTTCTCTGGAATGCATTCCCTCTTGAAATCAGGATGTCTTCTTCTCGTGTACTTTTCAAGGCCAGAGTCCGTCGGCAGTATAGTGAACAGTTGGCAGAATCTTCATAGTGTATTTGTATAATCGTAATTACTATATATATATATTTTTGTTTATCTATATGTACATACACTTTTATATATTTTATTGTCATTATTAGTATATATACACATATTTATGTTTTTTTATATATATTAATATGTATTATATTATGTAGGTATTAGGTAATATATATTGCGATATTCAGGTATATATTATATTTTCAGTTGCTTTCACATTAACGCTTACGCACCTACCTTGAATTGTCTCTGCACCACCCAAAGGTTGACTGGCAGAGAATGCCACAGGCATTAAATCCGCCTTTGTACATCGTTTTATTATATTGTGCAAGAAGTTTTAAAATAAAATAAAATAAAATATTATTTTTGCTTAGTATGACTTGGCATGATGTCTTCGGCTATGACTAGAGCAATACAACGCATAAATGTAACCTTATATACATACATATGTATTTAAACTTTTTTACATAAAATGACGTTTTTACGATAATTTTTTGTCTATAATTAAAGTAATACACATTATTTATTTATTTTTTTGCTGTAACTTCATAATTAATCAGTTAATTTATAATAAAAACATAAAATTATGATATATAATTACATAATTTGTTTATAATGATGTTTTTAATCCATAATTACGCCCCGCGCGCGGAATGCAAAGTCAGCGAAATATATATTTTTTTCAAATGCCTACATCTAAATAATTTTCTGCAAGTATTGCTATAACTTTATTGTATTACATAGATAATATCATCAGGTACATGAAAATACAACAGCATACCAGATTCAGCTTATAATTTTATTATGATAAACAAAAGTGTCGATTAAGTCGTTAAAGACGACTTTGTTTACGTTACGGCCGCTTGCCTGAAGTAAACATTTCATTCAAACGTAATTTGGTTTGTATCATTAGAGTGAGTCATTCATTAGGTTGCAGAAAAATAAACACCACTCCTCTCAAGTTATTAACAATGGCACAAAAACTAATTAATTGAGCGTCAGAGCGAGAGTCTTTCTTTAAGTGGCGGCGCGCACTTGAAATATTTCGATGCTGAGTAAGCACTTAAAAATGGTGAGCGGTCAAGCGGTTATCATAATGGGTGACTTTAATACCTGTCTCCTTTAAAATGATTCCCGCTCTTCTTCTCTTCTTTCAACATCTTTAAGCTGTAACTTGTCAATTCTCCCTTTAAATGCAACTCATCATTTTCCAAATTCTTCACCTTCTCTTCTGGATCTTATCTTAGTTTCCTCAAGAGAACATGTCACCACGCACAGGCAATACCCGGCAGACATGTTCTCTTATCATGACTTACTTTTTTATCTTACCAAATCCACCCCCCAAAGGCTAAGCCTAAAATATTAATGCAGCGCAATTTCCGTAACATCAACATAAATAATCTCTGTAAAGATGCTAGTGATATTGACTGGAATCAACTTATTAATTCGAACTCTGTTGATGAAAAAGTTGCCATATTTACACGTCAAATCACAAAATTGTACGACAAACATGCACCTATTCGACACGTTAAAATAAAACATCCTCCATCGCCGTGGTTCACAGAAAACATCAAGCAGCTGATACGTAAGAAAGCTGCAGCTAAATTCAAGTATAAAATTAGACCTGATGCCTTAAATCTCCAAAAGTATATCGCAATTAGAAATCACTGCAATATGGTGTGTAGGGACGCACAACGCCAACATATCCATAGCTCTGTACAAAACGGAGATCCAGCAAAGGTCTGGAAATTTCTTAAAACCCTGGGGGTCGGCAAAGCACGTCAACACATTAATCCTACTGACTTCAATATTGACTCGCTCAATCAACATTTCTCTGCTTCGTCCTTCATCGATAGGACTACTAAGACAAGCACTATTAATTATCTTTTTTTATTGCCTACCCCTAGTTATTCACCATTTGTCTTTTATCAGTTCACTGATAGTGATGTTAAGAAGAGCATAGTATCAATCACGTCCAACGCAGTTGGTAGTGACTGTGTCAGCCGTAACATGATCATTCCTGTCCTTGACGCAATCCTACCCATAATCCCACATCTTCAATTTTTCCTTGTCCAGTGGTTTATTTCCATCGATATGGAAGGACGCCCAAATTACTCCTATACCAAAAATTTCTCATCCTTCATCCTATTTCGATTATCGGCCCATTTCTATCCTGCCATTCCTATCTAAAGTCCTCGAACGTCTCATGTACCACCAAATTAACTCCTTCCTCTGTAAGAACAATCTTCTAAATCCCTTTCAATCCGGTTTCCGTTCGGGACATAGCACAGTCACATCCTTAGTTAATGTTACGGATGACATCAGGGCTGGTATGGAAGGCGGACAGTTCACAATTTTATGTCTACTTGATTTTAGTAACGCCTTTAATACGGTAGATTTTGATATTCTTCTTGGACGCCTTTGTTCTCTTAACATATCTCCTACGGTGATTGATTGGTTTCGTAGTTACCTGTGTGGCCGCCGACAACGTATACATATCGAGAACTCACTTTCTTCTTGATGTAATACAAATGCCGGTGTGCCCCAGGGCGGCGTATTGTCTCCTTTACTCTTCTCAATATTCATAAATTTTATCTGTAATAACCTCCACTGTTCCTATCACCTTTATGCAGATGATCTCCAGATATACACGCAGTCAACACTGTCACAGATGTCACATTCTTTAGATATCCTTAACAGTGATTTGGCACTAATCAGCAAGTGAAGCAAGTCTTTTGGGCTTAAACTTAATCCCACCAAAACTCAAGTCATTGTTATTGGTAGCTCTAGAATGAAAAGTGAAATTGACTGGCCACTACTCCCTCATATAATCTTTGATGGCACGATTATTCCTATACAAGACAAAGTAAAAAATGTGGGTCTCACTATCGACTCTACTCTTATTTGGGGACCGCAGATACAAGAAGTGAGTCGTAAGGTGTTTGCTTCAGTTGGTTCACTGAGGCGATTAAGAAACTTCTGCCCACTGCTACTAAAATTGCGCTCGCTTAGTCTCTTCTGTTAACCATTATTGATTATGCAGATGTCAGCTATCTAGACTTCGCCGAAAACCAGCTAGATAAACTTGAGCGAATTCAAAATGTCTGTATACGATTCGTATTTGGATTGCGCAAATACGACCATGTTTCACAGTTTCGAACACAGCTCAAGTGGTTTCCAATTCGACATCGCCGGAATGCTCACATTCTCACTTTACTATACAATATATTGTTTAACCCTTCAACTCCCTCCTATCTTAAAGGAAGATTTGAGTTCCTTCATGATACACATAATAGATATTTAAGGTCATCAGAAAATTTGAGGCTTAAAATGCCGGTAAATTCCGTTGGCGAGTCTCATATATAGACAAGCCGCTGCGGCCGGAATCGGTCGGGAGGACATTATTATTACTATAATATTATAGAAACCTATGTTCTAGAGTAAGTTAGTATTAAAGGCTTATTAAGGGGGTGTTGTCCTGCATACGAATCAATTTTTGCCCCTTGTACTGACAGCACTAAGTTGACTGCGCTATGATCCACAGTGTCAAGACGTGTTGTTATGAAATCCCCTCTCACGTTGAGGTCTATCACAGAACTTATTATTCTTCTAAATAAAGAAAAGGTCATAAAACGTTATACCTTACAGCCTTAGCATCTCAATTCAAACCAAAATCAATAATAGTGTTACATATTCAACGAACTTACTCCTACAAAGGGGAGAGCGGGGAATAATAGGCATCAAACATTAATGACATCATTTGGAGTCCCGCAAAGTTGCTGAGCAATGGCTGGTAGTCGATAGAAACGCCAGTAAAGTGGGGTATAATGGTAATATTATACAGCTTTCACTCTCCCCTACTCTGAAGATGACCATTAAAGTGCTAAAACAGAAATTTAAGCTTGATTGATTTGGCTTTTGAAGTAAGGATAACCCAATAGCCAAGACGCTGCATTGAGAATTAGAAAGTTACTCAGATTTAATTGGGTGACTGCTTAAGTAACGGGAACTGATTCCCTGTTAAAAGCTTAGTTAAAAAAGTTATCAAAAATGTTCGTTACATAAATTCAATTTTTCATTAAAGTTAATTGGATTTTCTTTTTTGTTTTATGTGAAGGGCGTCATGTTGTAAATGGGGTATGGATTTATACCCGACTAATAACGGAGAGTAATGATTTTAGTCACTATGTTTGTATCAATTACTTTCTACCAAGTTGAAGTAGGAGGTAGGTACAATAAGGTACACTGTATTTGAAACAGTATATTTATATAAACAAAATGTATATAAAGAATAAGAGAATATTATTCCCATCAATTAATAGCAAATATTTTTCTCAGACATCTACAAGATGTCAAAATTACAAAATTTAAATGTCAACGAAATTATGATGATGATGATCCCAAAAGACGCGTCGTAATTTCCAATTTGTCTAATTCAAAAAGAATCAAACGTCAAATCAACTCAAATTCGCCTAAGGATCCAACATGCAGTAAAATTTAGCCCAATTTATTTCCCTCGGTAAAATGATGTGGATTTTTATTATGAAATATTTGAGGAAACGACCTTAACCTTTTATAACTAGCATAAGACGACGCGAAAAAGCGGAAGATCTGTTCAGTCGTGAAGCTACTAAGGGTATTGTTTTCATTTGAGATAAAATTTCGGACTCAGTGATAAATTACTGCGTAACTATAAAAACGTCAAGATTTAGATTAATGACATGTTTTGACGACAATTAATAATAAAGTATTATCAAGGAGTTGCAAAGCAAAAAGAAATAGCTTCAGATCACTATAATTTAACGCTAAATTAATATAGAAACAATTTAAGACTCATATTTATTGTGAGAGTTTACTTAAAAGATTTTGCCTTATGATTTCTTCCCACGTTAACACATTCGTTAATTTCTGCAGAATCCAGTCCCTGCACTATTACTTATGAAAATATTTCTGTTTTAAAAGACAACTCCCACACTAGGAATTATTCCTGTGTCGCGGGGGACTTCACAAACATACAACAAACGGACACAATCAACACCCAGATACAACCATTCATGGATCATTCAATATGTTTTCTCGTGAGGGAAACGAACCCACAGCACTCGGCGCAGTGTCAAGCGGTGAGGCGGCCGCTAAAAACCACTACGCCAACCGAATAGGAAAATATTATAATTACGTTGCAACCAATTTAAACTACAAAGAAAAGCAACAGTTATAAGCAAAATCACAAACACAAAGAGGAAAAAACAAGAAAATCAACGGAATAATTCGAAAATTGATAACACAAGCTTCAAGCGCCTTAGCGGAAAGTAAATAAAGACCACTAAGATTTATCCCACTTCTGCAAAGATACCATCTAGTTAAGTCAGTCTTTGCATTTTAATGTCTTGCTGTCCCGAGCACTGATATACTGTAATGTAATGCGATCTTTTTAGGCTTACGAAGCCCTTATACTTTTAAGAGCTTATTTTCTTAAGAGTTTTTAATTTTTTAGTGGGACCAACGTGAGATATGCAAATTCTCTAATGGATCGGCGCCAGTAATGTGTTTCATTTTGCCAAATTTGTATTTGTTTTTGCAAAGTTTTATCTACCACGATAACTGCTGTACTTAGAATTTGATGTCTTTAGTTCTGAAGTCGTTTTGGATTGTTGAGAACTCGATTCGGGATTAACATGTCTTGCGTGTAATTCGAGACACCTGTACCGAGTTGTAAAGAAAAAGATATGAGGCACTTTCTCATATCGTTAATCATTCCACATTGTGGCGGCACCAGTATTTTTTTATATTTACCTGCCTACTATGCTTTAACCCATTAACGCCCAAAATAAAACTGCTGGTAAAAAATATTTGATTATGTTATTTATTGCTTTATTATAAACTTATCAAAAGGAAAATGAACAAAAAAGTGAAAAAATATTTCGGACTTAAAAAATATCAGGGCGTACTTGTCCGAGTACAACGGGCGGATTAGGTATGAAATTGTCCAAAGCAAGGTCTCTCGACACACAAGGTTTTCATGCAAACCATACAACGCTATCAAACGCGGTTGTGGCAAATAAAACACCGCAACTGATTTTCAATGCGCTCCGGATTGTGACCATTATTATTTCGTTCAATATCAATTATTGAAGATGATGTAGATCGATTCTTAGATTTTTTTGGGCGTAGGTATGCGCGTGCTAAAGTTCTTCTGAACGATAAATAATCCATATGGGTCGTTATCCCATCCTGCTTGCTCAGTAAGACATGCAGACGCCAGGCATTGGAGACAGCCATATCTAACAAGTAAGTGAAGATAACCCACCACCATTTTTTTCCTTTTATGGCTACTCGATATAGGCTTATTGACTGATCCATTTGGTCAACTCCGCCCATACCCTTATTATATTTATAAATAGTCTGAGAATATTGAAATCAATATTTGCTTCCGAACATTACACCATCTCTTCACCTTCCCCAAAGGATCAATGACATCATAGTTTGATCCCATTGTGACAATATAATTGTCCTTCCAGCGCATGATAGTAATTTCGTTCTTTATATCAAAACGATAGTTGAATTCTGCTCTTGGATTCTTTTTCATATCCTTTACAGAGGTAACTGGACATTTCTTTGTTCGGTTATCGCGTATGGTACCCGTTGCCCTGTACCCTTAGAGTCGTAGATCATGTAAAAGTTAATAATTCGTAAAGAAATTGTCAAAGTATATTATGTGTTCATTGGGAACAATTGGCATTTTTGCTAGTAAGCTTTTCACAACTCCTGCTCCTAGAGGATCAGCAGATACTGCGTTTGACTTTCCACAATATACGCAAAAGCGTAGCAATATCCGTTTGAACTTGTCGCTGCCCGATAGCCGAAACGCACAGGTTTACCCATAATATATTGTTTCGCGGGATGGCGGCCAAAGTACTTTAACATGGATTCATCCACAGATAAACTGTCATGGAAAACCTCCCATTGACAAGAATTCTTCTGTATAAGCACAATGATCTCACTTTGAACAGTTTATCGTTCGAATTGCTAGCTAACAAGTTGTCTGCGAAGTGTAAATTTCTTTTTATGTCCAATAATCTATTTCGTGACATACAGTTTGCAATCAATGGAATACCAAGATCTTCATCCAAACTCCAGTATGCACGCTCAGTAGGCAGCTCATGGTAACCAGTAAGCAGCAATATCCCTAAAAAGCTTTTAAAATCGGCACAGCAAAGTTCAAAATTGTGTCTATTGCTTTGACCTGCGTACAATGTACTATTTTCAACTATCAAATTTACAACCGCTTCATCAAAAAATTTTCGAACAGCATCACTGGACCATGAGCCTTCAATAATTCTACGACAGTCCTCTGTCTGTTTGGAATAGCATCGGTCACTTTATGAGTTGTACTATATGTAGGTTTAGTTTTTCTCCATGTAGGTTCATTGGAATCCTGAATTCTGGTTCTTTTTGCAGGTCTAGCACGATTTGAAAGCGGCTCATCATCACTATCGTTCCAATCTGAATCATTATCACCAACTAGATGGCGAGGAACAACCTCGACAGTCCCAGGCACCTCTCTTGGAAGAGTTGAACATGTAAGGTCATCGTCATTCCCTTCTTCTTCATCACTTACAACTGCAGGTTCCGGTGGTAACAATGATACATTGTCATTGTGATCAGCCATTATCGATTCGAAGGCTTCTTCCAGCCTTGAATAATCATTTTGGCTCGTAAAAACGGAACGGTTCGCCATTGCAAAACATATGAAAACACCTGTAAAAAATAGAACATAAGTGCCCATTGTACTCGCCCGAGTACAGTTAACTAAAATGAATCTTCTTACGTGTTTATCATAAGAAATTATTACTAAAAGAGTATTATATGATGGAATACAAAACAACAATCACTTATCATCAATAACAAATGAAAATACTTTGGGATTTATAATAAATCCTTATTATTGTATCTTACCTTGCCACGTTAGTTCACAATCCGTACATGTCACTAACAAATTTGATTAAAAAAAACAAACTACCCCCACAATTATGTTGTCATTCACATCTATGTTATCTGGCCATAATATAATTCTTGAGATCGAGTAAAACCACAGAATGATAATATTGAAATATGCATAATTGTAGCAGTACTCGCGCGAGTACGGCGGGCGTTTATGGATTAAATAAATAAATATCAAGGTGGCGTAGAAACTACTGAGTTAGCAATTAAGATATCAAATCAAGGACAAGTCGCAAGCTTGATTTTTCTAAGTAGTGTTCATGATAATAGTGGTAGTAGAAAATATCTGTATGTACCGAACTACTTACTGAAAGCGTAATTTGCTTGAAATAATACCATAAGAATATGGTTGTCTATGAAGTCCAATTAAATAGAACTGCGAATATTAAAAAATGGAAAACTGATCAAAGTTTCAACGTAGCGCATAAACTGCAGTAAGGTCCATGCCATGCAGCTCATGTTAAAAGAGATCTTTTCTTAGTTCATCATCATCATACGAGAGCACACGATTTTGAATATCCATGTGGATACGATTTCAGATAGGTGGGAATTTGAACATCTATTACGTACCGTACAGTCTCGTGGGGCAACCATCGACTCTCTACATTGGAAGTTAGACGACGAGATAGGACAACGGAACCCAGTAGAGTATCAGTCAAAAGACGTCCACTGCTGGGTATAGGCCTTAGTTACTTACTCTTAAATATCTAAGTAATTGAAATAAGTTAATGTATAGTAGACCTTTACAAAAAGCCCGAAATACTAGTCTACGTATCCAAATTTTACCTCGATACAACGTCTCAATACAATATTTTGAAGAACTGAAAATGTTATTAGGTATTTCAAAAAGATCTAAAAGAGATTGACACAAATTGAATATTACGTAAAAATGCAGCATAAAACCGAAAAGGCAGCTAAAGTATTTATAATAACTCTGCAGTTGGACTGCAGGCTTTTGGTATTGTGCAATTTTGAATAGCGACTTCGTCCATCCAGTAAATTAAACAAATTGCGAAAAGCCAACATATTTCTAAGTAGCGGTCCAAAGATCAGAATGTACACGGCAACGACAGCATTTCCAAGATCATTTCTCCAATAGTGGCCTCCGAAATGAAATAAGGAATTGCAACATCAGAATTCAAATTCCCGAAGTCGGTGTTCAAGTAACATTTTTATTAAAATATGCTCAGAATTATTTCTCGAAATGAATAAATTTTCTTCACCCCTCTTGTCTTTACGGCACGCTCGGGGTTTTAATAAAAAAAGTCTCCGTTGAGTGTAAATTGTATTTGGGAAATGATTTTCCGTTGTTTTCCCTTCTTAGCATATATTGTTCACCTGATTTTATGAAGTAGACCGTGGTTCTTTGGACTTGGAAAGGATTTTGAATAAAAACTAGGAAAGGATTGGGATGTTGACTGCTGCGGCTGCACGTATAGCGTAGTGGTTAAAGCGGCCCCCTCGCCGCTAGGAACTGCACCGTGTGTCGTGGATTTGATTTCCACACGAGACAGACTTTGTGTCATCTACAAATTGTTGTTTCTAGTCTAGGTGTTTCGTGCCGATTGATTGAATGCCTGTCGCGATACAAAATTTGATTAAGTGCTTTAAAAAAACAAAAATGTATAGTATTCGAATTTAGAAGAGACTTATTTAGTAGACGCAAACCATGTGGTTTTTAATGAAGTCATTATACAGCTTTATTTAGCGAGTCTTGCGATAACTAAGATATTTAAGGCATACGTACCTCGTCGTCAGTAAATAACATCATCATCTCAGTGCTTTTCCGGTTGCGATTCAATACCTTTCAGCCTAGGGTTCGCTTTATAAACCTTACGAGCAAGTAAATCGTTCTTCTCATTTTCACATTTGTTTATTGGGAACGACACCACTATTTTCATTGTCCCTTGGAATTCGGTAACGCCACATTATACTCACTAAATCATTGCTTATTGGTTTTGTTATTGTAAGGTTTTTACAGAAAGAATAGTGGATGATGACGATAATGTGATTGAATTTTTATACTTTATAATTTTACACGCTACTTAAATTAATCATTTTTGTTCAGTTCAAGTATCTGAAAGTTGTCTTACTGAATCAGGTTTAAAGCGATTGCAAGTTTTTACTTATATGTTGTTTGAAATAGATATATTTCAATGATTAGAACGAGATTATCAGTTTGTAACATTTGTTATCTTTGGTAATTATTTTTTGATACTGGTAACATTGTAAGATTGATCAGTCTATGGTTTCCGGAAAAAAGTTGATTGACCACGGGTGGTGTGTACATTGAAGTAAATTTTATAAAATCCTTGTAAATTGTCGCTATTTGATTTGTCCGGCACGGTTTAGTGAGCCCTTGATGAACTTTGTGATATTATTTTGAACATTGACATTTTGTAAAACTGAAAATTGAATCCTCTCCTCGTGTTGAAGACGTCGGGTTTGGAGTCTGGTACCTAGGTAGATGTATCACTCTCTATTCTGGCCAATTTAGTTGTGTGTTTATCTAGCTTGGTCACAGGACCGACACCAGTGAAGATCCAGGTAACTGCATATTGTATTTCGATTCTTAGCACTGAGTAACTCAGCCTCATATATGTAAGACTCCTTGCTTGCTCCAGTCAGTTGGATGGCCGTGAATACAACGGGAACGCCAAGCTATACAGGGGGTATAGCTTGGCGTTCCCGTTGTATTCACGGCGAGCTCTGTGATGACGTGCCGTTACCGAGTGACATATTTTGAATAAACATTAGTACATTTCAACAATCTCGTCTCGTAACTATCCTGCCAGTATTCTATCTCCGTCCGACGTTTGACTGACGCCGACCTTAAAACGTCGTAGCTGGCGATCGGCTGCGTAGAAGCATGCTACAATGTGCTACGGGCGTAGCATACTTCATCACAATTGACTTATTAGTGACGTGAATTCATGCTTAGGAATACTATGGTGAGGCTGATGAATGCAGATAATATAGTAAGCCTATAAACAATAAAAAAGAGAGAGTTACCCACACCTCTTCTCTAGATTGCAGTCTTTTATCGAGTCGTGGAATTGGCAAGCAAAGAGTTTCCATCGCGTCAACAAAAAAACACAATATTATATTTAATCTATCACTTTTTACATTTTTTTCAAAGCATTTCAATTATTATAACTGAAGATACAGTTATATTATCGCAAAAAAAACATAAAAGAAACATTATTCCTTTTATCATCATAATATACAATTATACATAGCATAAAAACTGACAGACGAATATGGAGGCAAGATTGATATTCACAAATAAAAACAAACAGAAAATTATCTTGGTACAGGAAAACAAATCATTTTTCTGTTACACATATTGTGTACAAGTTATAGGCGCGCAGAGGGAATGATCTGTAATAAAATTGTCAATTATGGCTTGTCCCGTGCCTCGAAGAGCACGTTAAGCCCAGGTCCCAGCTGTCATGAAGATCTTTGACATTCGTGATATGGCGTCAGTACCTCTAAATAAACTGACACTAGTGTAAACCATGGACTATCGCTATCCCTTTGGGTTGCGGAGGTCAGACAGGCAGTCGCTCTGTGGAAAAGCTAATATTCAGCCTAATCCGGTTAGACTAGTAAGTTGACTCCAGGTCCAAAACTGGAATAACGCTAGAAGGATGATGAGAGAGAATGATCAATCATGGTAGATCAGACTTTATAGCGTGGCTTGGCTTGCCCGGATAGGTCCGCAAAGTAAAATCGTTTATAAGACATGCACACGGTAGGAAAGCGCTCAATCGTTGCCCATCGCTGCTGAGGATGCTTCGTACAGAGGCGAAACACGTGACGAAGAATAGTCCGCATACAGCAGGATACTGCAAGTCATATATCTTCTTAGAGCCCATACCATTCCTATAATCCCTTATCCTTTTAGAGGAATTCAGTACTGTCAATCTTTTTTCTATTGCAATAGTTGGGGTGGTCAATGCGAGGGTGCATGGTGGGTTCCTCTTTCTTTCCTTTAGGTTATAAAGCGAAACTATGCTATACTATTTATATTATATATAAATAGTATAGTAAAGTAAAAATACATAATTATGGTGTTCTTGAATCTTACTTTTAGAAAAAAAGTAAGGGCTATTATACTAACTGCAAAGCTGTTCATTATCCAAAATATAGGTACTTGATTCCCAAACTTCTCTGAAAGATTGTAGATGCTTAGCGATGTTAAGTTTGGCCCTAACATTACATAACTTCACGCCGTCTATACCCGAAGGGGTAGGCAGAGGTGTATTACACACCTACACTTCGCCAGTTTGGCCCCTATTTTCCTAAATTTGGTATCCACGCACTTTTCGCGCTTCTGCCATTAATTGCAACCGTACACATGGTCATTAAATTTGAAGCATCCCCGTTCAGATGGGACTGTGATCGTTTATCATTTCATCCGTCAGTTACTGACAAAAAACGCTGTGCGAACAAATCACGGAGTACAGAACATTATTGGATAACATTAGCGAAACAAAAACTGGCTTACACGATGTTTGGGTTTCTTCTTGGAACATTTTTGGTAACAATATGGGCTTATGTAATATTGTATTAAAAAGAAGACCTTTATCGGCTTAGTATTAGACTTTCACAAAAATAATTCTTTGACTACCCAGTGGCGGAGTGTAACCGACTGCCACGCCGACGGTCACAGGTTCGATTCCTATAGTACAATTTTTGCTTAGTCTGGGACTAGATGGAAATGTGTGTATGTGGCAGTACATTATCATATTTTTTATATCATCACACCTGTATCCCCTAAAGGGGTAGGCAGAGGTGGTTGCACCCACATTTCGCCTTATGAATTTTAGGTCCCACGTTGTAGGGGGCAAGCCT
Source organism: Euclidia mi (assembly GCA_944739405.2). Classification (NCBI taxonomy): domain Eukaryota; kingdom Metazoa; phylum Arthropoda; class Insecta; order Lepidoptera; family Erebidae; genus Euclidia; species Euclidia mi. The sequence continues at coordinate 25,378,437 of OX123182.2, forward strand.
ATTGCCCTTACCTGGAACATTGCGAGATGCCGTAACACGTTTGCCCAACCCGGGAATCGAGGCTGAGACCTCCCGATTAGCAGACGCATACGCTTAATTTTTTGTCTTCATTGTCACTTTTTTTTTTATAGACTCACGCCTGTATCCCCGAAGGGTTAGGCAGAGGTGTTATATTACACTTATTCATATTATTGTATATCCGCTACCTCGATGGCGACATTTTTACCATCTTCATCATCATCTTCTATGTACTTTCTACTTTTTGTGCACGTCTCATATAACCATATTTGACGCCGTCTTTTCCATTATCTTCAATCGCAAAGCGTAACAGACTGATATAATTGTTTATTTATAATCTTAATATATAAAGTCAAGGTCTCGGCTGGAGCTCTGGATTGGTTCTCAAATTATCTTCGAGGTCGCCAGCAGTCCGTCCGCGTCGACGAGTCCTCGTCAAGATGGCTTGACATTACTTCTGGCGTTCCTCAAGGCGGCATTCTTTCACCTCTTTTATTTTCTATATTTATAAACCTCTTAACTCAAAATCTTCAGTGCGCCTACCATCTGTACGCAGATGACTTGCAGATTTACTCACAAGTAAATGTGGATTGCATTTCCGAGGCCATCAGTAAGATCAATGATGATTTGGCAGATATATTGACCTGGTCGAATAACTTTGGTCTAACTGTCAATCCTAGAAAGACTCAGGCAATCATTTTGGGTAGTCAGTGGATTTTAAATAGACTTGACTTCTCGTCTCTGCCAGATATAACATTTAATGGGACCACCATTAGTCTGTATCCTACAGTAAAAAACCTCGGGCTACACTTAGATAACGCGCTGAATTGGCAAGCTCAGTTAACTCAGGTGAGTCAGAAGGTCACCGGTTCTCTTCGCGCCCTCTACCGCCTAAGGAATTTTTTACCGTCTGAGACCAAGACCATGCTTGTGCAAACTTTAATTTTCCCACTGATCGACTATGGCGATGTATGTTACTTTGACCTGAATGCAGATCTCCTTAATAAACTTGACCGTCTTCTAAACAACTGAATTCGATTCATTTTCAATCTTCGCAAGTATGACCATGTGTCTACTTATCACTCCCAACTAAAGTGGCTTCCTATACGTCACCGCCGTAGATTACGTGCTTTCTCTACCGTTTATACTATTCTTACGTCCCCCACCTCTCCGCAGTATTTAATTCCCTACTTTCAACTTTTGTGCACTAAACATGAACGAGACCTCCGTTCTGCTAGCAACCTTCTTCTTACAGTCCCTTCTCACAACTCCAATTTTCTTCACTCTTCTTTCACTGTCCAATCGATCCTTCTGTGGAATGCCCTCCCTCTTGAAATCAGGATGGCCAAGTCTAAGTATACGTTCAAGACTAAGGTGAAGGAACTTTTATTGGCTGAGTCGGCAATTGAATCATAAATCTTATAAATTTCAAATTAATATAATATATTTATACATATTTATTAATATATATATATATATCTATATTTATATATATATATCACATGTATATAGGTATATATAATTACTTATGTACTATGCTTGTATATTTGTATGTAGATTTATAATTTGGATATGTATTTGTGTATAATTTGAAATTATGTGTTAAGTATGTATATAAAATAATGTTTATTTGTTTGTATGTACCTAAAAATCTACGTAATTTTGGTTGTTTAAATTCATTTTCGTTAGTCATATATTACACCTACTTCATTTCTCTCTGCACCACTTTAAGGTAGACTGGGAGATAATGCCTATGGCATTAAGTCCGCCTGTATACATTGTGTATGTATATGAAGTTTTAAAATAAAATAAAATAAAATAAAGTCCTTGCGTTACTGACTGACTGACAGACACGCTACAGCCGAAACTATTGGGCGCAGGAAGCTGAAATTTGGCATGAATGTTCCTTGGGGACCGTAGGGGTGCACTAATAAGGGATTTCCCGAAATTCCCACGGGATCGGCCAAAACGGGTAAATTTAAAAAAATGCAGGCGTAGCTGCTAGCGTCCTCTAGTTATACATAAATACGAAAAGTTTTGAAGAGTCCCTAATATAATAAAAAATATAAAACCAATGATGCTTTGCCTTCGCAATCCTATTAAAGATTATTATGCCTTCAGACAAAGCTAAATTAAATAAGATAAATTAAGGTTTTAATTAACACCGCCTACACTACAGCAGAAAATTGAATTACTCAAACAAATAGCTTTGCCAACAATAACTCCTTTAACTCTATTTTCTGAATCCAAATCCATGAAAACGTAAACAATTTAATTAGACTTCTAAAATAAGTTTGTTAACGACATCACAGTTTGATGTTTTGAAACTGGTTCGCTGTTTGTTCATATATTGGGCACCTTTGAAAATAATAGCGTACACTGAACGACGGTCCGGCATTTGAATTAGGTTTAAGTTGGCTTATGCCTAAAACCCTTGGGTCCAGAATACGGAGTTAAAAAGGTCGGAGTAAATTCTCGACCTATTTGGACTGTAATCTTCGTTGCGGTTTTAAAATTGGAATTACTTTTATTTGATTGTACCAAAATGGAATAAAGTGAATATGTATTTAAAAAAAATACTCTCTGAAATTAAATTAAAAACAATGTTTAGAGGACTCATATCCCTTTTGTTCTTTTATTTAGCCTGTATGGTTTAAATAATAATAATCGCGAATTAACATCTGTGATATATTACATTGTTTATTTTTCCATAGAAGTGTTGAAGATTTGAGCTTTGTGAATATTAGCTAATATTGTATGTGACTTCACGAACGAAATGTCAGCTTCTAAAGTTCCGTCTTTATTCTTCTGAGAATCAGTTTTTACAATTCCTCACACCGCTCTGACGTCTTCATCATTTAATTTATCCGTCTGTAACTTTGTTTATACCTCAACATTTTGATGTCCTGCATACACATAAAAGAAAGGAGAAATAAAGTACGCATTATCATTAGTACACATTTTTAGCACATGTACGAATGTAGTTTAAATTTGTCGTCATCATGATAATTACATATCATCAGCACTTGTCTTGTCTGACATAATTTTATTATCATCGTAAAGCCCAAACTACTTGAGCAGTGGGTTCACTTCTTTCTGTCTTTTGCGTGAGAGTATGTGGCCTTTTCTAACGTCAGTGTTACGTGCCCTTTGAAGCACTCCGATGTAGATGCCACATTCGCTTACCAATCCAAGTGGTGACCTGTGCAATCGTTGCTTAACTTTGCCAGCCTATTATGAAAGGCAATGCAAGGCATGCTATGAACGCTACTCCACCATGTTATAATTTTTTAATATTCCCCACCAAGGGAGGCAAAACCGGCACCCACTAAAATTTACTTGAAAATTCATTAGTTAAGGTAAACTTTATGAAATTATTTTCATAGAGTTTACTTCAAAGTCAATAGATTTCAAACAGTTTATCAATAATTCTGTAAGGAAAGGACAAGATCAACATACGTGTTCAGACTTCAGGGTCAAGGAGACTTTCAGGGCATGAGTATTGTATCAGACAAATAGCTATCTATATTCAAGGTTGTCCCAATATCAGAGGCCGCCTTAATAGCATTATGCTCTTAAGATCCCGTATGATAACGGAAAAGGGATACAGTGATATTCTCAAACACATGTATTCAACCGAGTAGGATTCAATACAGCCTGTTATACTCAGTTTTGTACTTATTAACCTACGAGATTTGATCCTAATTTTTTTTTATGACTGGTAAAACAATACAATCATGGTCAACCAGAAGATATTTCAACTTTATTTTCAAGCAATGACGCGATTGAGTTCCTATGCATAAATATATATGTGCGTTCATTTTGTATCCATATAAAATTATACACTCTTCAATATGTAAATAAGTTTTCATATTTGTAATCCACATATCAAACAACTTGTTGTCATTAAATATGTAGAACAACTTGTTCAAACACTCTTTTATCCATATTGTGCAGCCATAGATATATAATAATATGTTCATTACTACCTACGTAATGGCTTACTGTTCGTAAAGTGTAATTTTAGGTCTATGGTAAACCATGCTAAGTTTTGTGTTATTTTCATTGCTGTATTCAACCCACTGCATATATCGCGTTTCTAGGAATATGAATTCAAAAACCTACGCATTATTCCCATGTAAAAGCTGTTTCACTGCTAAGTTTCATCGAATTCCGTTCAGTAGTTTTAGTGAAAAATAAAAACAAACGTCTATTCATCCGTTCTTAAAAACTTTCGCAATTTAAAAAAGCCAAGATATGCGCTGATCATGACACACATTATTGTATAGAAAACAGCAAAAAAAAGGAATATAGTCAGTCCAGGAGTAAAACATAAAATTATGAAAATGTTTACCATTTACATATTTTTTATATATTTCGTTTTTATGACGAATTCAGATGTTTGATCGATGAATATTATACCTTCGTCTTTCTAGAGAAAAACGACAGAAATATACTGTAAGTAGTTGTTGAGAACATATATTTAATTGAAAATACATTCAGAAAAAGTAAAATACTACGAATGTTTAAAGCTTTAAAAGCACTTTTATACATGTAAGTTTTTCTGTAGCCTTATCATAATTTATTTAAGGTATCTGAATTAACATGCAAAGCCCTACGTGTCCTTCCAAAGTTAACTTTTTTATGACGTTTTAAAGCGTCAGGTGTTTCAAACGGCCAGTAAATTATTTATAGGGAGTCGGTCGGGCGGAGAGCTGGGGCCTTACTCTTGAATTTAATTCCGATCTATCGACATTGGGATTATGTCATTTCGTAATCTTGAACACGATACTAGCGCCAAATCGGTTTGAAATTGAACGTATTTTTGAGGAACTAAATTGAATTGAGATCGGTATTGGAAAGCAAATAAAGCGACTGCCGAGCATATTTTGACAGTTGTGTATTGCGTCAAGATTGTGTTAGACTAAGACTATAGAATAAAAGGCAGACAGCGCGCGCGGAACACTTGCGTGAGGCCACTAAAGCAAATACAAAATTGAAAAGCGAATACAAACTCGACTCAGTGCGCTGCGAAGCATCGCACAGTTCACACGCCACGATCGATCCAGCTTTTAAATTCATAAAATGCCGTCTTGTGTTTTTAAACATTGTAAAAGTTGTTTCTAAAAGCAAATACGGGAAGATGGAATATATTCTTACAGATAACTATGGATTATTTGACCGTTTTATAATATTATTTCGATAAAATTCGTATTTCTGCAGAAAATATGTAAGTGTTGCCAGTTTACGTCGACACCGTTTTCCCTGAATTAGGGAAAATGCACTTGTCAATTGATTATGTAGGTAATAATGATTGTCATGTTAATGAAAAATACATTAACGTATTGTAAAAGTATATTGTAGATTATATTTTTTCTTAAAAATATACTAATAGGATTTACATTAGTATATACATTGTTTTGAGTTCGATCCCCAAACGATCCAAATATTCGTGTACACGCGGCTACTTGTCAAGCTATACACTTTGACCTTTGTACCGTTGTTAGACCTTTGTACCGTTCTTATGGCGTAGGGAATAAGTATCAAAATCGTACTTCGACTATTTAGCTTGACTTGGCGCCGTGTGTACATTAAGTACAGAAACAGAAATTATTGATTGTAGCCATTATTTATTTTTAATTGCAATTTTTTTTGGTTACGATTTATGATTAGGATATTCATAATTTATTGTATGCATGACAAAATGTTTTTAGCTAATTAATATTTATGACGGAAGCCTATCTATTTATTTCTCAATTTACGAATAAAACTAGTTAAAACTTAACTCGGAGCCTACATTTTTTAAGAAATGTATTTATAAAAGCATACTTTAATGGTATCTTTTATTTGAATAATTTTCACAACAGCATTACATATTAAAAGCATTAATTAAATCTATGGTAAATTCTTCAAAACCACAAACGAATATAAAATATTACCTATGTAATATTTTTATATTCGTTTGCAAAAACTATATGCTAAATAGTGGAAGATTATTCATAATCTGCCAACTTTACACACACATAGACGCGCGTGTCCGTACAGTGCCAGTCGCCAAATGTCACGCACACATAGCTGTCAACGTGCCTCACTTAGTTGGACGAATACGCTACATCTGGTTCTTGTTTGTTAAATCTGTGGTGTTAGAATTGTTTGTGAATTGAGTTTTATCCAATATCAATACAGTAACTTTCTTTCACTTGTTTTTACAAATTGTTGGTGTTTTATGTTTTATTTAAAGTAATAGTAAGCATTGTAAGTTTCTATTATGACACGGTTAATGATAATGAGCAATATATTTATTAAACATCACAAAAATGAAATAAAAAGAAGACGAGACGAACGCCGCGCCGTGTGATATGATACATGGACGAAACAAATTACCGTGTTGGATTTGTTTGAGAAAATAGGTATATCAAAATATAAAGCATTTAATTAAACTTAGTTTAAGACTTTTGATAATGTTTTATTGAATAGTAATCAACAATATTGAAAATATCAGAATAAATACTTATGTATGATTCAAGATAATAAGTTAGTAGTATGTAGACTTCTAACTTTATAAGAACTAATCTTATATTTCATAATCACTCTTGTTTTATTTCTTGGATTAGATAAACAAATACACAAACATAAAAATGCTCCTTTATCAAACTTGACTTGTAAATATTTAAAAATTGGAGAACTTTTGAGTTCATTCACTTTTATATACTGCGATGACAACGGCCATCACACATACAGCCAGAAATACGTAATTTTTATGACATTAGCTATTTTCAAGTTCTTATTTAATTTAAAGATGATAAAATAAATGAGTTAAACAATTATCCGCATAATATTTATCTATTTATCTTGTTATTTTCAACATATAGACCTTACTGTATTGATTCAAAAACCTAATGTAAGCAACATTAATAGTAACAAATTTACAACACTAGCTCATCCAATTGCAGGGCAATCGCAATTTCAATCCAATGTTGACAACATTGGTTTCAAGAGTACGAAACCACGTGACCATAAAATGGACATTGGAATTGTATTGGTTTTAAATTGAGATTGGTATTATTTTGGAGAGTAAGGCCCCAGGCATTAAGTGTTGGTAATAATAGATGAGTGTGTGCGCGTCCTTACTTTTAATATAGTTAGATGGTTGCATGAATAAATAGTATCGGTAAGGGTGGTGACAGACGTTTTTATTTTTCGTTGTGGATGGCAGATTAATTGAATGATTTATTGAGTGTTTAGTAGTTCATGTTAGTGACAGACTTCATGTATGAGTAAATATTGATATTTTGTTTGTTTAAACTGTTTAAAATTTTGGTTTGACTATTGGTGTATTTTTGCGACCTGTTTATTAATCATAATTATTGTTTAATGTTAACAGGACTAGGTGAAACATTATTAATTATGAAATTAAACGGGAAGCTTCAAAATTCACCATTTTGCAATATACTGTTAAGAACAGAAATAAATAAAATCCTCTTATTATTCAGTGTCATCTAAATTAAAAACACTTATATCGCTACTTTGAACTGTAACTAGCTAGTCACCGTTTAGTAACATTATTAAAATAGTATTTTACTATATATACGTACAATGTCGCATAAACAAAGAGATACGCAGCCAATGAAGAAAAGAGGGTAATTTAATAAAGCCTAAACTTTAATAGGAAAATTCCTGGCCGTCTCGAGACGTCCATTGCTGTAACAAATTCCAACGGCTACGATTCTTTTTTTGGATAGGAATTCGGTGCACTGCGCCTGTGCCAAGCCGATTTGAAATTGGAAAAGAAATATTTGTTTTCTTTTTTAATCATGGCACAGTGAAAATTGTATGATCCACATTTAATGCAATGAGAATAAATTAATATTGGCTTGAATACACATGTTTCTTTAGTCAGGAATTTGATTCAATGCGTTTATGCCAAGCCACTTTGTTTTTTTAATCATGGCGCATATTTTTTTAATTTTTATTTATTTATAGAGGATTCACATTGATTATGTCACCCTTGAGGGAGAATTTGCATACACTTATCTTCTACGATTAATATGTATGTCATAACATTAATTGTCCGTCTTAAGCTTTATGTTAAACTTTTGCATTAATTTTATGTGGATGGACCATGAAAGTAACGAAAAATCTGTTTTTAGGGTTTCTCACAAGGTAAAAAAAGGAACCCTTATAAGATCACTTTCTTGTCCGTCTGTCTGTCTGTCAGCCCGTGTGTCACCACCGATTTTCTCAGGAACGGGTGGACCTAGCAAATTGAAATTTATACCAAATACTCAGGTCTATAGTTCCTATTAGGTGTATAAAAATCAGATATGGTCAAAATTAGATTTTTGCGAAAACTTGAAAGTACCAAAATTAACCTTAATTTTCAACTTCTTTTAATTTTCGGTATTTTTCCTTTACTTGTGCTGTAAGACCTTGGTTTTAACCAAAATTGATTTCTAGGTTGTAATGTAACGTTGGGCGACGGGAGTTCAATTGAAACAACTGTGTTCGATGACTGTCGTACAATGAGTGTTCTCATACAATCCAATGCTTAAGGCGAGGTTGCAGTACTTTTTAAGATTTTTGAACGTCTGAAAGTCCCATGAACTATGATATGTTTAATGAATAAAAATTAAAGTATAAAAGTTGAACATATCTTCTAGTAAACCGTAAAGATAGAAACACGATTTGGAATGATTGGCTCGATAAAAAAAATGTCAAACGTGCCATTAAATCACAATTTCAAACGTGTACTGCTTAGAGATTCCATAATGAATTTATATGAAAGTATTATCAATAGAAACAGCTCTTTATTTTAAAATAAATGGTAAAAACAGATTTCGTAATTTCGTTATCATTTTTCTCCAAGAAAAAAAATAGTCAAAATGTTGGCATTATATCGCTCGCCGGCCGTTCATCAGTGCCTGTCTAGGCGTGATTGAGGGCGGACGTAGGTCGTTGCTCCGCAAAATCCCCCTCCACCCCCGCATGTACGTTTTCGCAAAAGTACAAAGTAATTCGTATTCCAAACTCAATCGTTCAAACCATAGACATACTAGTAAGAAACCGTAGACAGGTTACTGACAAGGTAACATGACGGAGCTTACGAGTGGCACGCATCGCGAAAAGCGTACGCACACTAATATAAATATGTCAAAACGACACACTAAGAATTAGATAAGAAGTGGAAGTGAGATAGCACATCTAATCGCAAGCGCGAAATAGAGATAAACATATACTCTCTGGACCGACGCGCATTGTGACATCATGCTGACCGTTTCACAAGCAATAATTTGACTCAGATGCGACATGATCACTTTGTCTGTCTTGAGTAAATTCAATTCGCCTCAAATTAAATTTGATTAATTGATTTAAGGTAGGGAAATAAAAAGTCGATGTGATTTATTTATAACATTTATTAAAAAAGTACATTTTATTCTTCTCATTTCATTCAATGGAAACCTAAAACAGTACGTTAATATAAAAACTGTGCGCTGCGGACCCACCGTAGCCCTGGCAATACCCCTGGGGGTATGGTGGGTCTTTTAAAGCTTAACCGTACTCCTGGCTGAAATGCTCGTAGTGTTATACCAACGTGCTACGTGGACATTAAACTGAACAGTGTTATCTCTCGTATGATAATGACTTACTACTTACGTTTTTGTATTTTTAGACAAGCGAAGACAAGCGCTAGTACGATGATATAGTGCAACAAAGAAATAAATTAGAGAATAAAACGTTTAGGTATTACTGCTAATGGTTATAATGCCTTGTATATTATAGGTATAATCTGTGGTACTGTTGAAGACCCGTCATCATCATCATCCTTGCGCTGTTGGATCATTCCCACTAGTTCTATTGAACAGTTCTATGATAGAACTACTTAGTGATACTTTTTTCCCACTAGTTCTATTAGCACAACTTGATGAGAAGAATAGAACTAATGGGAAACAGTTATAGGAAATTTACAACTTGTTCTATGTATGTTTTACAAGGGTGGTGTCACAACATCGCGCTCACATATCCAAATAAATATGTATGTATAAAAATGTGTTAAACCAATGAACGTCTACAAAACGATTGAACGTCTACAAAACAAATGAACGTCTACAAAACAAATGACTACCAGAAAGTGATCAGCTATCAATAGTGATTGCAAAAAAACAGGTGCATGCGATTTTCGACCTTATTGACAATTCATGACAAACTTTTTTTTTGTTTTTTCTCGCTTTCTGGCAATATTAGGGTAATAAAATTATAAATTCTGACTAATGTCAATTAGGTTGAAAATCGTATGCACCTGTTTTCTGCAATCACTATCGATAGCTGATCACTTTCTGTAAGTCATTTGTTTTGTAGACGTTCATTTGTTTTACACATTAAACAAATGAACGTCTACAAAACATATTCATTCGGATATATGAGCGCGATGTCGTGACACTACGGATCATTCCCAGTAGTTCTATTGAATACCCTTGTAAAAACATACATAGAACTAGACTGGGACATTTCCTATTACTTATCCCATTAGTTTTGTTCTCTTCATCAAGTTGTGTTAATAGAATTAGGACAGTTCTATCATAGAATTGTTCAATACTACTACTATACTGGGAATGATCCCACAAAATAGTAGAACTTGAAATTAACGAACTGAAATTAAAAAACTACTTACACAAAAATATTATCTGGGAGTACGGTTAAGCTTTGAAAGACCCACCATATCCCCAGGGGTACTGCCAGGGGTACGGTGGGTCGGCAGCGAAAACTGTGCAGTATAATCTACTTAGTTGTTTAATACAAAAAGGAGAAAAACAAGAACAAGTGGATGGACTTTGATCAGCCGTCAATGTTTGTAACTTACGTATGATTTTGTATTTCTATAATAATAATATATTGTGTTGATTCAGCCTCAAATCACTTTTATTACTTGACAAAAACACACATCAGTATTTTATTATAACGAATGTCCCATCTGGATACTTTGTTTTTTTAGTATTTGAACACGCACAATACTGCTTCTCTTTTACCCTCGCTAAATGCCATTTTTTTTATTCACTCTATTATTTGTGATACTGAATTTATTATAAACTAGAGGACGCCAGCAGCTACGCTTGCATTTTTTTTTTTAATTTACCCGTTTTGGCTGATCCCGTGGGCATTTCTGGAAATCCCTTCTTAGTGCACCCCTACGTTTCCCAAGAAACATACATGCCAAATTTCAGCTTCCTGCGCCCAATAGTTTCGGCTGTAGCGTGTCTGTCAGTCAGTCAGTAACGCAAGGATTTTATATATTAAGATTGTAAATAAAACGAAGTTTGAAGAAAAGAAAATTTTTGAAGTTCGCATAACTCATCTATGGTTTTTTTTACGCTGCGCTGTGGCACACGCACACACGAAACCCCCCCTCCCCTCGCCCCGCTCACTCGCTGACGCCACTGCCGTGTTTTTGTTTTTGCGGGGGGTGAGGTCGAGCTACGCACTGTACTGCAACCTCGCCTTAAACCTATATACTAACTATCAGGTAGAGGTGCACTACACTACACCTCCCCCCTATATTAAAAGAAAAAAAATACAATTTTTTTTTATATACCTAATACAGAAAATATAAATTTTAATAACAAACAAAAAACATTCCAGTAATTTTCCAATATTTCAAAAAAATACTTTACTATATTTATTACCTAGCTGAGTATAAAAATATAATTTCACGAAATCTAAAGCATCTTATTCTATTTTTCAAGTGTATATATTTGTTAACATAAATATTAATAACAAAGGAAACGCTGTTACTTTTCATAAAATTATTTAAAAAAAAGTAAACAGTGAACCGAAAAAAAAATACAGCGATTTTAATGAAAATCGATGAGAATATGATCGAAACTGTTCTTAAAAGTATCATTCTTATCCCTTACAAAATAAGTAAACATTGAGTAATTGTTACAAAAACACAATTATTAACGAAAGTCAAATAAAATATTTATTTTAATAAAATATTCTTAAATCCTAGAGGTTGCAAAGTGACAATATGGTATCATGCTGTGTATGAATAAGGACTCAATAAATTTAATAGTTAGAACAATAATTTTGTAACATGAAATTATTAACGTATGCATTCTTATTCATAATAATTACCTAGATACATTTTCAATGGTCTTACGACATTGTTTTTATTTCCCAATCACATTAATATCTATTATTTGTTAACACTGGCATTACCTTTCTTTTAAACAATAACAATCCTTTAATTCCATTTCAATTTCTACACATTCGCCTTATCTCATTATCTATCTTGCATAATTATACTTAATCATTTCATCACAATACTTCCTCATATACTTATTTGGTACACATATTTTATTTATCTTAGACCCAGGCCTGGCCATTGTATAACATTTCACTTAGGCACACTTTATTACATATAAATCATCTTATTCAACTCATCATATTATCTCTTATACCTCATATATTTAAGAAACATATTTAAGACATTTCTACGTCTCCAACAATTCTCACGGAGAAGAACTCGCACTCGCTTACTGCCATGATCAAAATGAAGGACTGTTCTTAATTGTGTACCCTTATTCATTGTGTACCTTATTTTATAATTTATTAATCCTAACTTATTCTATAACGCTACACAATAACATCGATCAAATTGAATAATTAAGTTTAAAAGAATTCTGTCGCTTTTGGGTGATCAGTCCTTTGCGAACTTGAACCTTGTAAACAAAATCATTCCCTACTTACTATAAATCTATATCTGTATATAAACAAAACCATCTAATTACTTCTATCCAAAACTATTTTCCATCAATTAACACTTTCCATTCCATAATCTCGTAACTTAAAATGCCATACTCATACTAAAATAACATATATCTCTCGAAACCATAAAAATCAAATGCGTATTACAATATCAAAACTTTTAAATAAAACATGAATTACATAGGTACTTCAAACTGTTACAAGTTATTACAAGATAATCTAATTATAAACAAAGTGTCGTTCTCAGTAATGAACGGTGTTGAATTTCGACACCTAAGAATGCATCGCATACTTGCACACCTGCATCATATCTATTGGATTCTAAACTTGATTCTAAAAATAGAATAATATATAAGTAATATTCCCGTATTACATTTAAATTTGCTTTTATCGGTTTAATTAATAACTTTTCCGTACTCATAAAACTATAATATCTGTTATATTGTATGTATAGGGATAATCAAGCATTTCAAACAACATCTTTAGAAAATAAAATAAAACTGATATAGTTATTGACATAATTAGAAAGTGATTGTATCACTTAAAATTGATACATATTTAAACATTCAACATTTCTATTCAAACCTAATTGAAAAGAATGTAATAATCCAATAAAATTAATTACGAGTATATTTTACTGATACCATAGTCATAAGCGAACCTTTTATAAACTAATGTTTACATAAATTATGACGATAATATAATTGACCTCTAAATAATTTTTAAAAATAATATATTTCAATGAGCAAACAATTTACAAAATTTAAAAAATATGTTAGGAATCTATATAGAATTTTAAATTTTAATATTAATAGTTTATTTATTAGATCTTTAACAAAATTTATGTAATGAAAAATAAAATCAATTTAAATAAAATTAAGTAGGTATAAAAAATAATTAAATTTTGTGCTGGCTGGATTTTAATATATTACGATTATATTTTCAAAAAAAGAAATAGAAATATTTTGTTGAATACCTTATACTTGCTTCTTATCTTGCCTTTCAGTTCTAAACCTTATTCAACGTAGATGTTATGGAATCCTCTCGACCCGAACATCTCCCAGCGCCTTGCAAATTCCATCAGACTCGATCAACTCCCTGCGCCCAGCAAAATCCATCATCCGGCACGAACATCTCCCGGCTCCCAGCAAAATATATCCATCTCATAAAAATCTCTCCATATCCAGTATATCTCATTACTTCTTTTACAGCGTATATAACATTATATCTTCAATAATTCATTTCAAATTTGTTTTCTTTAAAAATTGTTGATGCTTTGTTTGCTCATTTTTGCCGTAATTCTTGCCATGTCGTCATATTATCGAATCTAGTTTTTTTTATTAATTACATTCTACGCCGAGCGCTGCCCAAGGGCAGCACTGGCAGGGTCGCCATGTAATGTAACGATGGGCGACGGGAGTTCAATTGAAACAACTGTGTTCGATGACTGTCGTACAATGAGTGTTCTCATACAATCCAATGCTTAAACCTATATACTAACTATCAGGTAGAGATGCACTACACTACAAGGTCAACCGTAAGTACCCTATAGGTTTTGGGTTGAAAACCTATATGGTAGTTCCCGTTGAACTAGAATCACGAAATTTGGCCAAAAGCAGGGTCTCGCAGCACAAATAAAGGAAAAATTACAAAAAAAGTGGAAACTTTAAGGGTGTCTAAGTTGTATCGGCGCGTTGTATTTTTGTTCAAAGTTACTAACGGTAACAGATAGTCGCTTAAAATTTTCACAGAATATGTAGTTGTATATTACCTTTCAGAATAAATAATTAAATAAAAAAAGTAAATAATAAAGGTGGGCTCCCATGCAGCAAACGTTATTTTTGAAGCAATTTGTTACTCGATCTTAATAAACAGGTAGAAACTTAAAAAATATTTAAGTATACATACAACAAACGTGATTTTCTTTTATAGATGATGTTACGGAACCCTTCGTGCGCGAGTCCGACTCGCACTTGCCCAATTATTTTTATTCTTATTTCGTTTACTGATAAATGAAAGAAACAAATTAGTTATTAACACTCTGTTATATTGTGAAACTTATTATTTACTTATTTACTCTAAATTCAATCACTATTTAATAAACTTAACTTTTAAAAAGCTCTTCCAAATTGGCCTTGCAAGAAACAGGGCTCCATACAAGGCCAATTTTACATTTCAGTCGTTTACCTTAAAACTAGAGTTGTTATTATCAAAACATCTACTTTTACTAAAACTACATAAAAAGTCTTTCTTTAAAACGAAATATTAAATGCTTCGTCAGGCCTTTACACTGTTGCACTGCTGGCCACGGGCCTCCTCTCACCATGAGAAGGGTAAGGCCAATAGTCTACCACGCTAGCCAAGTGCGGGTTGGCAGACTACACATGTCTTTCGAGAACAATGAAATACTTAACATATTAAAATCTTCTTTAAAAAACTCAACGAATATTCCTGGAACACCATCGTATAACTAAGAATATCTTAATATAAATTAAATGAAATTATAGTAAAATGAGTATTATATAGATAAAAAATAAGTTGCCTATGAATTTTAGGGTGAAATCATCAAAAAATATTTAATGTTCTTCATAAAGGTCTGTTAGGGTCCTAGGGGATATTAAGTGAAAGTGGACTGTATTTCTGCTGGTTTATTTTACGCCTTCACATCACAATCGGAACGCCGGAAAACACGATAAATGTATAAAGGATTGTCCGTCGCCGGTAGTGTTCGCGAGTGCAGGTCTAGTAATAAGCGACGGCCAGCCGCCCCACCGCGCCCGAGGCGCGCCGGCGACCGGTTCGGATGACGTCGACTGGTACGGTGTATCGTTGCCGCGCGCCGCTGATGTTCTCGCGCGGTGGTGTTGGGTTCGATTCCCAACATGCTCCCCGGGTTGAAGTCTGGAATGCGGACTTCAAAGATCTGGAAGTGGGCAGATGTTGTTAAAGGCCCTACGAATGGTTCCCCCCTTTGTCCTTAGCTCAGCAACTCTACTAACGCCATCGCTGCCAGTGTATAGCTTGGTGACTCGACCTAGAGACCATAACTGAGGTGGAAGAGCTTTCTCCTTGACGAGGACTAGAGAGCCAAGCTTAAGTTCTGAATGATTCTTCTGCCACCGTGTGCGTTGTTGTAACTGAGCCACATATTCCAAGGAGAATCTATTCCAGAAGTGTTGTTTTATTAATTCAACTCTCTTGAAGCGATCGAGCTGGCTGATGTTTCTGTCCTGGATTTGAGGTTCTGGTATAGACAAGAGTGGTCGTCCAATTAAAAAATGAGCAGGAGTAAGAATAGAGAAATCATTGGGATCAGTAGAAAGAGGAGTCAAAGGGCGGGAGTTTAATATGGCTTCTACCTGAGTGAGGCATGTAACCATTTCCTCGTAGGTTAAGTTTGTCAATTGTAATAACCTTCTCAAGTGGAATTTAAAAGACTTAACGGCTGCCTCTGCTAGACCGTTAAAATGAGGACTATACGCGGGTACAAATTTAAAATTAATTCCTTCTTGGGCCGTATGACTTTGAAGGTTGGACTGAACTAAGAACCTAGACAGCTCATTATACGAACCGACAAAGTTAGTGCCGTTATCTGACGTTATAGTTTGGGGCTTCCCGCGACGTGATATGAAACGCTTTAATGCAGATATGTAAGCATCAGCCAAGAGTGCAGTTACGAGCCCGATGTGACAGGCTTTGGTAGAGTTACATACGAAGATTTCCAAAAATGATTTTATAAGATGACAACCGCGCCCCTTCCGGTCGGCTATCAACACTGGGCCTGCGTAATCAACAGAGGAATGTAAAAATGGAAACTCTAATGTTGTACGAGACGACGGCAACTGTCCCATTATGGGTTGAACAGTGTCCGCCTTGAACCTGCAACATCGAACACATTTGTGGACGATAAGTCTGGATAAGTTCTTACCGCCTGAAGGCCAATACGTTTGCCTAACGTTGGCTAAAAGAAGCTGTGGGCCAGCATGTAAATATTTTAAGTGAAAGTGTGTAAAAAGTATTTGTGTAAAATGGTGTTTTCCACATAATAAAATTGGATGCTTTGTATTGTAACTATAGGGAGAGTTACTAATTCTACCACCAACACTAATAATATTATTTGTGTCTATAAAGGGCGATAACGAAATAAGACGATTCTTTTTTGGAAGACTCTTCCCTGTTTTGAGAAGAGAGGATTCTTCTGGAATCAGAATCATTTCAGATTGGACCTTACGAATGATTAAATGTAATGAACTTTGAAGCTCATCAACTGTTAGATGACCCTTTAATTTCTTAGTCTTATTACGGCAGTTATGTATGAATCTCAGTAAATATGCTATTGATCGTTGTAAATGAATAAAATTTGATATATTTTTAACTAGTTTAAGTATTGGGTCTACATCCATACTCTTCTGTAGAATAGTAGGACAAGATACCAATTCTGTAAGGTCACATTTACTGTTAGGGATTTTGGGCCAGTTTTGTTCCCCTTTCAATAAGAAAGTGGGACCTGACCACCACAAGGAAGAAGAGCTGATAGAATCAGCCTTCAGGCCTTGCGAAAGCAGATCGGCAGGATTAGACTTCGACTCCACATAGCGCCACGTGTGACCTTCAGTAGTGTCCTGAATTTCATGAACGCGGTTACGCACAAAATTCTCAAGTTGTTGTAAAGATGTATTTAACCACCCTTGTACAATTGTAGAGTCACACCAAAAATAACTCTTATCTATACTAATAGTTAAAGCTACTATTACCTTAGCATACAGTCTTGCAGCCAACAAAGCTCCACAAAGTTCTAAGCGCGGAATCGTTGTAGGCTTTATCGGCGCTACTTTGCTCTTAGACGTTAATAGATGTACAGTTATGTTCCCTGATCTACTGACAGAGCGAATATATAAACAAGCACCATATGCTCGCTGTGATGCATCTGAAAATACATGAATTTCATAACTATGACAGTTATTATTAAGGACCCAGCGAGGAATTTGCAAAGTATTGATATAAGGTAAAGTCTTTGTAAATGACAACCACTGATTTGTTAATTCTTGTGATACCACATCGTCCCATGCATATTTTTCGATCCACAACTGTTGCATGATGAGTTTGGCTTCAACCACACATGGACTAACAAGCCCTACTGGGTCAAAAATCTGACTTATGACCGACAATATGTGGCGCTTTGTGATCTTTTTACTATTTTTCATATTAACAGAAAATGATAAGACATCTTCATCACAATTCCAGTTAAAATCAAGAGTTTTAGAAGAGACATCCTTACTAATGTCTGAAAGATCTAAAACTTTACCTGGGTCGTGAGAAGAGGAAGAAGAAACTACATCTAAAATAAATTGACTATTTGATTTAAATTTTCTCAAATTAAGTTTAGCTGAATTTAATGTAGAAATAACGCCTTTGCAAATAGGTATGGTTTGCTCTATGGTCGGAGAGGTATGAAGCCAATCGTTGACATAGAAATCTCTCTCAATAGCCTCCTTTACGTCCGGGTCCCTAACTTGGGATGCCAAACTCACCAAACATTTTGTGGCTAAATATGGGGCTGACGAAGTCCCATAAGTAAGTGATTTTAAAATATAAATTTTTAAAGGCTCTGTTGAATTGTTACGAAAAATAATTTGTTGAAGAGAGCGTTGTTGTGGGTTCAATTCTATCGCTCTATACATTTTTTCTATATCACCCGAGTTAGGTTGTGGGCGGAGGCCGAAGGGTTTTTAAAAAGAAAACACTAGGTGTGTTCGGCTTGAAGAGCAGACTAAGACTGATTTATTTATTAATAAAAAGCTTACAGCTAAATTATAATAACAAAGGATGTCTTATATTACAGATAGCGGTCTTACTGAGAACCGCTTCCAATAACTCTTATCTTAATAACAGAGGGCCGTTATGTACGGACTGGTTATGTCTATATAACTCCTCCCCCCTTAAGATGGAGGCGCACCGTAGGCTGCGACTGAAGCTGAAGATTTTCAGGTTCTGGTTGCTTGACTGCGAGTTGCGCCGATCTAGGTTTCCACCAATATTTGTAGATTGCTGTACCGGCGCCAGCTAGGAAGGCTATGATGTAAAGTGTAATAGATGACCAACTGGGTGTATTAGAGATGACCGCTGCGTTTTCCTCGGGAAACTGGATATTTTCCGCTTGATGTAGGGCGTTTTTCAGGTTGTCTAATTCTATGTTTTCCAGATTGATCTTTATAGGTACGACTTTTAGGGTGTGATGAGCTCGTGGTAGTGGTATTGTTTCTTTGATATTGACGTATTTCTGATGCGTTTCTAGGGTTTTGTCTAGTACTTTGATTTTGCAGTTGCTGTTCGTGGTTATGAGGAAAACTCCTTGGCTTCGTTGATATTGAACGTCGTTTCCGCAGATGGTTTTGATGACTTCTTCTTGTTTTATAACTACGATCCAACTGTTGTCTTGTATTTGTCGTACTATGTGGTCTTGGTAGGTTGCTTTTGCGTATGTGCAGTTATGTGGTTCCTGATGCTGTATGAGTTGTGCTATGCAGTCTGTGGAGTGCAGCAGGGTTTGCCATTCGAGATGTCTGCAGATGACCTCGTCCTCCGCTATCTTGATGCAGGGCTCATTGGGATATGCAAACTCGTCATTTCCCAAGATAAGATAAGGATTTTTGGTGATAAGGATTGTGTTGTTGTTGTTCGGGATGGAATATAGGTGTAATAGGTTATAGGGTTGCTCTGCGACTATTGGTATTTCCAGTATGAAATTAATTGTCTCATTAGTACTATATGCTTTTACTGTTATAGCTTTTTCCCACAAGTGGATGTTTTTAATGTTTGGGGCGAAAGCTAATTGACCTTCTATTTCATTTTGTATTTGGTTTAACTCATCGACTAGATAAGCTGGGTTGATTATACTAGGGTGCATCCTTTCAAGGTGTGAAAATGTTAATGCGTTTTCCAATGTTTCTAACCTGTCGTAAAGCTGCTGAAGCGAACTCTTAATGTTATTAAATATGCTTGATGTGAGGAAGTTTGTTTCTAATTCAGTTTCTTTATATGAATATCTATCTATGGCTCTGTATATTTCCATTTGATTATTTTTAATGTGGCTTAAGCTTGTTTCATACTCGTGCATGAATTCTTGCATAATGCTTATTGTCTTTTTCTGATTGACGTTGTTGCTATTTAATGACGACTGAATGTTTTTAATCTCATTTTCAAACTTGATTGCATCGTTTTGATCGAGGTTACCAGTGATCGATTTTATAACTGAACCTAATCCGTTTATTATGCCACGCCTTTGTCTGTAACTAGACTTATAACCTATGGTTTCTAAACCTAAATATACTAATCTACTTTCTATCGTATCGATAAGATACTCTATTTGCTTAATATTAACGCTGTTTTCTAGGGTGCTATTTTGTTTTAACTTTAGAGTGAAATAGTTACTACATATGTCTACGTAAATGTCTTTGAATAAAGTTGTATTATATATTACGGCTAGGTGATAGGTGTCTATTTGGCTTTGTGCTTTAGCTTCTGTTAATACTAATATTCCATTATGGTTGTCTATTGGCTGTATGATTGCGGCTGCGGTGAGCCGGAGCACTGCGACGAGGGCGATGGCGTACCTGAAATATTTTCAGGACGCCTTAGTAACCGGAAGTGGACTCTAATTGATTTGGCGTTAACGTGTTTTCCTATGATTTCAGCTATTTGTTCGGGGTGTATTCTTATTATTGTATACGGACCTAGGTATTTAGGTTCGAGCTTATTGCTTCTAGCTGTTTTTGCTACTTGCTTGTAAACTATGTCGCCTACTTTGAACTGTGCTGTTTCTGTGTTTTTATTTGCTCTATCTATTGCATGTTGCTTTTCGCTTGATAATTTGCTGTTAATGAGCTTCTGTGTGCTTTCCATTGTTTGCTTATGCTTTAAAACGTACTCTTGATAAAATTCTTGAGGACAATGTAATTCTAATGGGTTTCTACTATCAGTGTGACCGTATAATAATTCAAAGGGCGTAAAGCCGGTTGCCGAATGAATGGTATTATTGTAAGCTATGACGGCGTATTTCATGAGGTTAATGGGTTCATCTTTATCGGTTATTCTTTGTATTCTTATCATTTCGGCTAGAGTAGAGTGTAACCTTTCTATCGGTGAGTTTGAATTGGGGTTGTATGGTGTAGTGAAATGAATGTGTATATTGTGCATTGCGCATATCTCGGTAATTACTTCGTTATCGAATTTAGTGTCGGAGTCCGTTGTTATCTTTTTCGGTACTCCTATTACTGAGAATATTCTGAGTAATGCCTCGGCGATATGTATGCTGGTTGAAGCGGATAATGGGATTGCCTGTGCATATTTTGTGAAATTATCTATGATAGTTAAAAAGGTTGTGCCGCCACTGCTGTATAGGTCCATGAACATATGTTCCATTGGCTTGTGTGGTGTATCTGTTAATGATAGGGGTAATTTTAAAGGGTTGCGTTCATACTTGCTTTTTAGGCATTTTTCGCATTTATTGATGAATTTTTGTATAGATGATAACATGTTTGGCCAGTGATAGTTTCGGTGTATGTGTTTATATATTTCCTGAATACCTCTGTGTATGATTTTTCCCTCGTGATATTTCCTTATTAAATCTAGTTGTTCGGAAATATTTTCTATGAGTGTTACTCTGTTCATGCATCTAATTAATTTGGGTCCGCGATTACTGAATGTACTTTTGTATACTTCGCAAAATAATGGGTAGTATTCTTCGTGATGGAAAAAACAATGGAAAACTCTATCCGGAATTGTATGTTCTTTTAGGAATTGAATTATTTGGTCTTTAGTGTTATTGATGGGTATCCAAACGTCTTTAATTATTGTTTTACCTTTTGACCTATCATCTACTCTGTAAGTGTCGCCAGGTGTTTTTCTGATGTGAAACTGTTTTAATTGTCTGTCGATTGCGTCGTCTATTTCGGGTATTTTGTTGGTAATGGGTTCCGTATTCTGTTCGGATTGTGATATTAGTGGGATGTTTTCCTGTGATGAGTTTTTCTGTGACTGATTTACGGTGTCGGGGGTGATAGGCATGTCTAATAGTGTCCTAATGTCTATGTTGTCTAAGTCAATGTCAACGTTTGATGTACTAGGCTGAGATCGCTCGTGCTGGGGTCAGTTGTTACTGTATTATGATTTAGGGTCTGTATTCTCGATAAAGCGTCTGCGTTAGTGTTGGTTTTACCTTTTTTGTACTGTACATCGTAATTATATTCTGCTAATCTCAAGCGCCAGCGTGTGAGTTTAGAATTTGGGTCTTTCATAGACATAATCCAAGTAAGTGGTCTGTGATCTGTGTAAATGGTGAATCGTTTGCCATAAAGGTAGGGGCGAAAATATTTAATAGCCCATACAATGCCTAATAATTCTTTTTCTACTGTGGAGTATCGTTGTTCTGTGTCGGATAGCGTACGTGAAGCGTATGCCACTGGTTTATCTGAGCCTAATTCGCCTTGTGATAGTACCGCGCCAAGGGCTACGTCCGATGCGTCAGTAGTGAGAATAAATGGTTTTTCGAAGTCTGGATATTGTAGTATAGGTGCATTGATAAGTACTTCTTTGCACTTTTCGAATGCTTGGGTGTACTCGGGTGTTAAAGTTATTTTGCTACCTTTCTTCAAACATTTGGTCAGTGGTTTAGTGAGCTTTGCGAAGTCCTGAATAAATTTTCTGTAGTAGCCTACAAGTCCTAAAAATTGGTTGCCTGTAAAGTCGGTATACGGGCGAAAGTTTTACGTGACAACGACTTTGAGTGGTAAAATAATTTTAATGTGAATATTCATTCGTATAGTAGGAAGAAGGATGAAAGACGCGTGCCTTTCACTTTTTATGTCTGTCTCTCTCGCTCTTAGGCGGGACGCGTGCCTCTCACTCGCTCTCATTGTGAGCGCATAACGTGAGCGGAGCGTAACGCAGTTTCTTGAAGTGTCACCCGGCAAACCAATTTATAAGACGTTGTCACGTCAAAAAGATTTTATTTCTTTCTGAGTCTTAGGTATTGGGAACTTTTTTACTGCCGCTATTTTATCTTCGTTTGGCTGAAGGCCTTTGTCTGTGAGCGTGTGCCCTAGGAATTTAACTTGTTTTTGCAAGAATTCTGATTTGTTTAGCTGAATTTTGAGGTTATGTGATCGGAATCTATCGAAAACTTGTTTACATTTATCTATGTGCTCTTGTAAGGATGTACTATATATGATGACGTCATCGAGATACGTTAAAACGTTATCTATGCCGCGTAACACGGAGTCCATTAATCTTTGAAACGTACTCGGTGCGTTCTTGAGACCGAAAGGCATTCTGAGGAATTCATAATGTCCTCGATCGATTGTAAATGCGGTTTTCTCTACGTCTTTAGGGTTCATTTCGACTTGATGGTAGCCAGATGCTAGATCTAGTGTAGTGAAGTATTGGGCACGTCCTAGTTTGTCTAGAATATCGTCTATGTTAGGCAACGGGTATTTATCTTCTATTGTTTTTTCGTTAAGCTTCCTATAGTCAATAACTAACCTGTACTTTTGTTCTCCTGTTGCGTCTATCTTTTTAGGTACTATGTGAACTGGGCACGACCACGGGGAGTTACTTTCCTGGATAATATTCTGTTCTAAAAGCTTACTAATCTGTTTTTTAATCTCTTCTCTTTGTTTAGGGGCCTGTCTTAATTTCGAACATAGATGGGTTTGTCGTCTGTAAGTCTGAGTTGGTGTTTGATTTCATGAGTAAAAGTTAAAGGGATTTCTTCACAGTGAAATATATCTCGATAATTATAACAGAGTTTTCTAATTTCGCGGTTTTCCTCGGGGTTCATATGATCGGTTCTTAATCTGTCTAAATTTTGTTTTAGTATTCTATCTATTTTCCTATCTGTGTCCCTAACGGAGGTGACCGGGGTGTGACCTGTATTTTGTTTCTTAATATTTAAACGCTGTAAGTTTATGTGAAAACTATTTTTAAACGTTAGTTCCTTATCGGTTGTATTAATTACGGTAGTGAGTGCTACGCCTTGTCTTACCGATACCAATGCTAGCGGGAAGATTAGGCCGTTCTTTGTTGATTTGCCGTCCGAATAATAATCGCCTTCTTCGTAGTTACAAAGGAGGTTTATAACTTGTTCACTTTTGGGCTTTATTTTTGTACATGATTTTATGTCGTCTCTAATAGGAATGGTAGCGTTGTCTGTACGCAACACCATGTTTTTAATGTCTATCTTACAATTTAGTGGAACTAAAAGATCTAAACCTAATAAGCCTACAAAATCTGAGTCAAAATTGAAAATTAAGAATTTATGGGTTATGTTTACGTTAAAAAGTTTTTCTGGAAGTTTAATATATGCAACCTGCTTATGTTTAGAGGTTCCATGAGCTGTTTTTATGTAATGCGTTTCATTTTTAATTTTACAGTTTATTTTATGCTTTTTACTTAAGATTCGCGGGTTTATCAAATATTGCGAAGCGCCTGTGTCTAATAAAAATCGACCACCTAATTCACTTATGTAAATATAGGGGAGGCGATTGTTATTTTGAATAATATTCATGAGAACTATGTTTTTAGTTGTTTTTCTAGATCTAGAAGAAAATTTTCATCTAGATCATCCTCGGATTCGATTTCGTCGTCGTCCTCGGATTGACTTTCATCTTCGCATTCCGGTTCATTTTGAAAATGTAACTTCTTTTTATGCTCGGTATTGTTTGAAGATGATTTATTCTTACTAAACTGCTCTTTAGATTTATTAAATGTACTAGACTTCTGAGTTTTATTATTACTCGTAGAAGGTTTATTAAATGATTTATTTTTATTTTGTTGTGCCTGAGCACGTTTAGCACGGAGTTTGACCTCTTCCTGCTTTGCTACAATGATTGCTTGATCTAAATTCTCTACATGTTTTAGTTTGGTTAAGATAGCAGTTATAGGGTTCAAATTTTCTAAAAACGTATCTAGAGCCATTTGCTCATAGTATGTACGCTTGGAGGGCTCCATTGATGTGAGCGTCGTCATAAGGATTCTAATCTTATCACCGAACGCGTCCAGTGAGCTATTCTCCCTAGTTGTATGTGTTAGTTCTTGAACTAGCTGTAACTCGGTCCTAAATTCTCCGAATTTTTCTTTTAGAATTGCTTTTAATTCTGACCATGTCTTTGCACCACGGTTGACTGAGAGGGCTTCATAAGCTTTCCCGGTTAATTTTGTCCTAATTAGGCAAGTAACACAAGGATCGTCCTTGTAGTTTATAACTTGTAAAGCATTTTCAACACCTTCGAAATATGCTGCAAGTTTTCTTTTGTTCCCGTCAAAAGAGGGTAACAATTTTGCGAATGTGGAGTAGTCGGTTGTTACCGGCTTCTCGTCACTATAATGTTTGTCCTCGTGAAATTTTTTCTCGGTAGCCATGTTTATCTACTCGATGCTAAATTTATAGAGTGAACAAAACAATAAAAAGGTAGTATATATAATACTAATGATCCCTAGACACTGAAAACAACAAAAGTCGCCTGAAACGTGCTAGGAAACAAAGATAAAGGAATCTCGGGAGTAATCAGAGTATATGCTTACCCCAAGAGCATTGCTGATGCCAAGCTGGTGAGTCTGCCCGTCTTCAAGCTGGTTCTCGCCTGCTGCTGCTGCTACTGCTGCCGCTGCTGATGCTGCTGTTGCTGTCGTGCTTCACCCACGGAGGTTCTTTTACCGCGTCCCGGAGTCGAGTCTCAAGGATATTACTTTAAGACTACAACTGATAGATCGCGACGTACCGACTGCGCCAGTTAGGTTGTGGGCGGAGGCCGAAGGGTTTTTAAAAAGAAAACACTAGGTGTGTTCGGCTTGAAGAGCAGACTAAGACTGATTTATTTATTAATAAAAAGCTTACAGCTAAATTATAATAACAAAGGATGTCTTATATTACAGATAGCGGTCTTACTGAGAACCGCTTCCAATAACTCTTATCTTAATAACAGAGGGCCGTTATGTACGGACTGGTTATGTCTATATAACTCCCGTGAAGGCATATTTATGCTGACGAAAGCGTAACAATATAGAGTGAAGATCTTCCTGTACTGTTGGACCAACCATTTGGATGTCATTAAGTGACAAGCCTGTGCTTGTAGTGGCTGACGCATCGAAGACAGTACGATGCTTGGAAGTACTAGAGTCACGGGTAATGCCATGATGAGGTAAAAAATAATTATAGTGCTGAAGGCAGCTGGGCGAAGACTCCCCAGTTAAAGTCATATGACCTAAGCGTTCATATTCCTCCATGAAGGCGATATACCTACTTAGAAAATCAGGATCCCTAAGGAATTTTTGCTCCAAAGATAAAAAACGGCACTTTGCCTTTTGAAACGAGTCACATAAGACTGAAGGGTCGTCCTTCAGCGGCATGGTTACGACAAAGCATCCGTCTTCCTTACGTGTGGTATTCTCTGAGAAGTGTTGTTCACATAAACGCTCTTCAGTAGACAGGGAGTGCTTGGCTGCTACACTATCTAGTTCCCAGAACCGGCTTAGATCTGGATCAGATTCCCCATTCACAAAGTGACAAACAGGCAAAGAAGATTGCGTCTTAGGACGGGCAACATACCCTGACAATAGCCAACCTAGTTTTGTCTCATATAATTTAGGTAAGTTTTTACCTAAATCTATAAAGTTATTACATAAGACGGACTAAAATATGTCGGCCCCTACTAAAATATCTATAGCTGACGGTATATTAAATGAAGGGTCAGCCAGAGTTATTCCCATTGGAAGAGGAATATGATCGATGTTTATATAATGTCGCACGAGTGATTGATTTCCACGTGGTAGCCGTGATCGATCACTCGCCGAGCAATTAAAGAGAGATAATTAGGTTGACTTACGGGAAATAAATAAAAAAATATCACCAGGAAAGTTTAAACTCGCGCTATAATTCTAGTTATTCGATTCGTTACAAAAAGAGCTGACACTTAAAATTAGCAGATGAGACAATTATCCAGGGCGTGGGGGATGTTGGCACTTCACAGGTCTTCGAATGATGTACTCAACTCGGTGGTGTTGGCCGGAGCAAAAAGGGGCGAAGCCTCGTGTGTCCCCGGTATTTATAAGGCCGGCGAGGAGGAGGGGGGCGAGGGAGCGGCCCACTGCTGTGCGTCACTCGTAGCGAGGCTCGCGGCGCAGGGGCGCGACGTGACGTCACACCCCCCCCCCCCGTTAGGCCGGGATTTTCCCTAAGGAAAATTGCCTAGCTCAACGGGCGTAGCAGCCCTGAAGATACTCCCTGAAATTAGAGAAAACAAGGGCATGAGTACCTTGAACAAGTGACAACCCTATACGCTAATTAGGATACCTAAATAATAATGACCCACGCTTGCATTCTTCACGCGTACAACGGCAGTCTGAATTTGAACATAAACATTTATCATTCATAATTCATCACACATACCTACATGTAAATGCCGAGGCCAGTGTAATAGCCTAATATTAAAGATAACAATCTATGGAGAAGCGCTTAGGGTAATTATTAGGTAATAATGATTTGTAGATATAAGAAACTTGATCTAGCCCTACGACTTATAAATCTTGGGTTCGGCCTTTGCCACTAGATAAGTAAACTTTTTGAATATAGTTAGGTATAACAACAGATTTTTCTTAAAGATGAACAAAAATAGTATAAGCCGCAGACACGACCGGACCGCTCAATGTCAAAGGAAAGAAATTAATAAATATTTTGCTCTAATTAATAACTACAACACGACCAGTAAACACCTTTTGAATGTAAACAATGGTGAATCATTAGTTAGGCATTTATTTATCGGCGCGTCGCTGAGTGAACGCGCGTGCGTCATAACGACAACTAGGTAGGTACGATCTAAATGGTAGGTACTATTCGACTGTTCCGAGCTCGCGACGCACGGTTAATCACCATGATCGTTTATAAAGTACCTATAATAACAATTTGATTATGGAATTTATATAGAATTAAGAATAACAACAGAACTTCAGAACAAGGCACGGCGAAAAACAATACGCCAATCAAGATGCATTACAACAAATAGATTTGCGGAAAGAAAATACACATGCGAGAATCGAACCACAGACCGATCCGACAACAACTTTTTAACCACTGAGCCATAACTGATAGTTAGATAAACAACAGATTCTTTGTAACAATATTACATGTAATAAACTTTATTACAATTTATAACTGAAACATTTATTCATTTTATGTTAGCATGTTTACATAAATCATTAACACAACACAATGCATTATCTTGTGAGTTTCGACTCGAAAACAAAAAAACCATTGTTGGCCTTCACAAATAATTATGTAGGTAATTATAACTTTGTATAGATATGCGTCTTACATTGTTGTTTTCATACTTTTATTATTCTTTGTAATTAATCAACTTTATATCCTTGATGTGCCATTCGCCTAAAGGTTTTCCGGCCATGTCGTTAAGTTTTTATACTAGAGGTGATTTTTTTGAGGCAATCTTACATTTAATAAATTTAGGCGCCAATTTCTTGCTAAAGTATTTATCCTTGTCACTAAGTAGAAACGTTCTGCGCCAAACTATATCACCGACATTGAATTCTGCCTGTTTACGGCGAAGATTATAAGATGAACAATTTCGTTGGTGGGCCGACAACAGAGCTGAATGTACCTTCTCGAAAATAGAAGATAAGTAGCCTAAAGTTTCGGCATAGCCGTCCCGTGGTTCAAGCACCATATCGGAATTAAATTCCTTGTCAATATACTGAGAACCACATGTTATGACGTCCCTACCAAAAACAAGGAAATTAGGAGAATAACCAGTAACCTCACTAACTGCGCAGTTAAGGGCGAATTGAACTTTAGTGATTAGAGTGTCCCAGAT
The DNA here is from genome assembly GCA_944739405.2 of Euclidia mi. NCBI lineage: Eukaryota > Metazoa > Arthropoda > Insecta > Lepidoptera > Erebidae > Euclidia > Euclidia mi. The sequence continues at coordinate 25,407,095 of OX123182.2, forward strand.
TCGATGATCAGATTCTATGAAAGTTGAAATAGCTATCATAATGGTTTTGTTGTAACGTTCAACTGAGTTAACGTGGGGAGTATACAACGGTGTAAAATGCAAATTTGGAATTTTATATTTTGACAACATACTTTTAAAGGTTGCGCTAATAAATTGTTTACCGTTATCCAAAACAATAGTAGATGGAATTCCATGCATCAAAAATACATTTTCCTCAAGAATTTTTGTTATCACTTCTGCAGTTGCCCGTTTAATGGGGAAAAGTAAACAATATTTAGAGAAACAACAACTGACCACAAATATTATAATAATAAAAGTGTTTTGTTTCCTGCTGGGAGGCAATGGACCAATCAAATCAATACTAATCGTCTGAAAGGGCTTTTGACATGATTTGGGTTTTCCCATTAGACCTAAATTTGGGTGATTTTGGTGTTTATGGGTGATACAAGGTTCACATGAACTGACGAACTTGACAACATCGGTGTACATACCAGGCCAAAAGTAATTAAGTGCGAGACGTTTGTATGTCTTAAAAATACCCAGATGTCCAGCAGTGGGCGAAGAATGATTCTCCCTTAGAATGTCATTTCTTTGGTCAGACGGAATAACCTCTTTCCATTGAAATTCTCTAGTGAGAGGGTTTAATGTTTTTTTAAAACAATACAATTTATTGTTTATTACTTGATAGTTAACAAAGGAAGTCGGAGAACTTAAACAGCCTTTATAGATATTTAAATACCAAGGATCATTAGTAGAAACTGGTAAATTCTGATTAGAATTAATATCTATATTTATATCATTAGCAATAGCAGAAACGGGTAAAGAGCGAGACAGAAAATCAGGTAAAACGTTATCGGAACCCCGACGATGACGTATTTCGAAATTATAGGAAGATAAGCGAACTCCCCATCTGGCTAACCGGCCAGTAAGGTTATTTAAGGTCAAGAACCATTTCAAAGCAGCGTGATCTGTGTAAACAATAAACTTTTTACCATTTTCAACATAACAACGCCAGTGTTCTATAGCAGATAGAACAGCCAGGGCTTCGCGCTCTGTGGCACTGTAATTTTTTTCTTGCTTAGTGAGTGATTTGCTATAGTATAGCTATATATAGCTCTTTCCTCACCATTTAACCTTTGACAGAGGATCGCGCCAAGTCCAAAATCGCTAGCATCTGAGTGTATTTCAAAAGGTTGCGAGAAGTCAGGACAAGCCAACACCGAGGAGGAAATCAAACAATTCTTTAGGTTATTAAACGCCTAATTAGCCTCTGTCGTCCAACAGAATGGAGGTGCGTTTTTACTTTGAGATGTTAACTTATTTAAGGGTGCAGCAATAGAGCTAAAATTCGGTATAAAACGCCTGTACCACGAGGCTGCGCCTAAAAAACGACGTACTTCTTTTCTATTAGAAGGAGTGGGATAATTTTTCATTGAATTTACTTTATCCGGATCGGGATGCAATCCACTAGAGTCGACAACATAGCCTAAATATTTTAGTTTATCTCTAAAAAATTGACAATTTTCGAGATTAATTGTTAAATTAGCGCTTTTTAGTTTATCAAGAATGCGTAATAAAAGAGTAATATGCTCGTTGAAGCTGGACGTGATACAGATTATGTCATCGATAAAACCGAAAACCTTATTTTCAAATTCTGGACCATAAAATAAAATATCAACTAATTGTTGTTGAGTAGCTGGCGCATTCGTAAGACCGAAGGGCATTCTTTTGAATTGAAATGTGCCACGCGTAGGAATATAAAAGGCTGTTTTGCAACGGTCCTCTTCTTTAATTAATGTTTGCCAAAAAGATTTAGACAAATCTAAACTAGACAAGTATTTAGCATCTCTCAGATTATCTAAAATTTCCGAAATATAAGGCAAGCTATAAGCATCTTTTTTTTGTAACGGAATTTAATTTACGACTGTCCAAACAGAAACGCAGTTCACCATTCTTCTTAGGGGTCAAAATGACCGGGTTTGACCACGGGCTTTCAGATCGTTCAACAACATCCTCTGAGAGCATGTCGTCAAGATGCTTTATTAAAATTCTTTGTTTATCGGGAGACATGCGATAAAATCTTTGCCGAATAGGGGGGCAATCACCTGTATCAATTGAATGAGAAATAATATTTGTGCAACCGAGACCCCGCTTCTCGTATGAAATATCGGTAAATTTAGAAATAATGTTGTCAGCGGTAGCTCTCTGGTCGACTGTAAGATGATCATAAGAAACAAGATGTGTAGGGGGAACTGCCTGCAACTCCATTACTTGAGCGTCAGACTTGTTCACAATCAAAACAGACTCTAATTTGTTAGGAAATAGGCCAAAGCTTCGCCAAAAATCCATGCCAAGGATAAGGGAATTTTGAATCCCAGGTACAACATGAACTTCTAAGTTAATCAATTTATCCTGAAACTCAAAGGGTAGAAACACCGATCCCAAAGACTCAAATCGTTCGCCGCCAGCTGTTATTAACCTTAAAGGTTTCGATTTATCCAAAACATCGTCTTTCAAAAATAAGTTATGCAAATTATTACCTAAAATTGTAACGCAAGATCCAGAATCTAAAAGACCAGTGGTAGGTATTCCGTTTAATTTTAGAGTAACGTAAGGTAAATATTCTACTTTAGAATTACGGATTGAGGATATATGATAGCTACTAAAGAATTTTTTTAAAAAGTCCAACCAATTATTCCACTCTGTTTTATTACAATTAGTTGTATAATTTGATTTTACACAATCCTTGTTAACTAGTTTTTTGAAACTGTAGGGGTCGACTTAGATTTACAATTGGGGTAGTTTGACACCTTGAAACCCTTTGTACCGCACTTAAAACAGATTAGGTAGTGTGGCTGACGGCAATAGGGAATATGCATGATTTTTTTTTATGACGTAAAATAATCGTTTTCATCACTATAACACAGAAAAAAATATAAATAGGTTTAAAAGTATTCAAATTATTTTGCAAAGTGAAATTGAAAACATTGAATAAAGTCGAGCCGCTCAAACGCCGCCATTTAACGCGCGCTTTCGATTACGTCACATGGCAGGTCACGTGGTGTGAACTCTAAGCGTTTCAGTTACTTCAGACGTATTTTAAGTTCTTATTGCTTTACAAATCATGGAAAAAGCTAAAAAACGTTCTTACTCGTATTGTATGGTACCGAAGTGCTAAAACACTAGTAAAAGTACAACCGATAAAGTGTTTTTTTCCTATTCCAAGCGATGTGAATATTCGAAACCTTTAGTGGTGAGAAGGGATAATGTACCTCAATTATAGTGTTTATGTATATTTTTGTCTACTGCCTCGTTGGTATCGCAGCATAAATGTGCGCGTGGGATTGGGAGGTCTCGGATTCGATTCCCGGGTCGGGCAAAGTGTTATTGGGTTTTTCCATTAGGCAATTCTCAGTAGCAGCACGGAGTCTGGTTATGTGCCCGGTACAGCAATAGGCTCGCCCCCTATTACGTGGGACGTAAAAATTCCTGACGAAACGTGGGTGTAATATTACACCTCTGCCTACCTCTTCGGGGATAAAGGCGTGAGTCTATAAATAAATAAATAAAATATATTTTTGTGAAGGTCATTTAGCATTCCTATTATGCTATGTTTATATACAACGAAGCGTGAATTAGTAGTATGTAAGTTTTAATTCAGTACAAAATTCGGTTTAAAACAAACCAAGCCAAGTTCCAAAAAGTTGAATTAAACTATCTCTACAGACCTTCCTAAACTTATTCCTAATATAGTATCACACATCATATCATTTTCTGTGCAGCTGGCTAGTCTCATAAAAAGATAAACCGCCGTGGCCGGATTCGTTCGTAGGACAATATTATTATTACATAAAGTCATTAAGTATTTATCGACTTAATATGTGCTAAAAGTAAGAAAACTTATCGTACTTGTGTGTGAACTGTAATAATATCACGTACCAATTATTATGATATACCTACCCGTTAAATAGGAGTTCTGCAGTGATGTTAATGACGAATGTTATGTATTGGTTATGTTTTAATATTTTCTAACGCGCTGTGTTCAATTTATGTATAAAAATCAATGTGACGGACTAAAATATATAAAAAATAACATAATAATAGGTACCTTGCATGTTAAATTAAGATTTGATACAAAATATGCTGTCATCATAAATGTATCCATTTTCGGTAGATTTTCGGATTGAGCTTTGACTTAATCAGATTCAGTCATAGTCCTAGATTTACTACAAACTCAGATTCACTAGAAATCACCACAGAAACACAGGTTTAAAGTATTTTTCTCGCAAATACCACTGAAACAGTATGAATATCGACGCGGATAAACAGCATGGCGTGCCAGCTGACGTCACTTTTCGTTTCGACCAATGGTGACGCGTTTTGTAAGTTTGAATTGCCCGCCTTTATTTTCCACTTTTAAAACAATATTTTATGGGCTTAAATAATAATTAAATGAAAAAAAATCGTTTTGATTATAATCTGACGGTAATAAAGATTCGAAAAAAAAATATAGGAGATGAATTTAAATTTTATGCATATTCCCTATTACGTAATGAGTGCGAATTGCATCTACAACGCACGCAAATTTTTTTATTTATATTAGAAGTACTCGATACGGCGTTAACTTGTGGTACATACTTGTATCTCGATGTATCAGCGACAGAGTTATATTTATTGAAGTGGTTATGATTGTAAACATTTTTGTTTGAAGAAAAATTAGAAAACGGATAATTATACGCTAGATCGGGTGCTACAGTATTCTTTGAAACTTTAGGGGGTTCAGAAAATTGCTTACTGCGACTTTGGTAATTTTCGAAAAGACGACAAACTTCGACCAGACTATCAACATGAACAACCTTTGCAGTGAGCAGACAATTAGTGTAACAAGGTCTAATATTGTTTAGTAAAATTTCTAGCTTCTCCGAATCAGCGATAGGAGAACTAAGTCGCGAAAACAGACCGTGCATTTTTGCCACGTAAATAGTTATTGATTCGTTTTCGCCCTGTGAGCGCTGACGAATCTCCGCCATAAGCCGATAATCGTAGTTATGCGGACTAAAATCTCGTTTCAAAAGTTCGCAAAGTTTTAACCAAGTCTTTACATTATATTTAACAGAACGATACCAAACTAATGCGTCACCCGAAAATATTTCAAAAGCGAAAGACAACATCTTGTCGTGTGGAATAGATCTACAGGACATAAATTCATCAATTTTTTCAATAAAGGATCTTACACATGATTTACCGTTAAATTTGAATTTACCTAATTCCGAAAAAAGCTTACGGTCATAATTATAGGAAGTGTTTCCCTCTGCCACTGAGCAATCCAACCGCGAATTACGGCTCGTGATTAATTGTAATTTCGCATATAAGTCATTAAATTTATTCACACAGACTCAATTTTTTTAATATCAAGACTGCCGGTCTCCACCCTATTCAGTCGATGAAAACAATGGTGTAGCACGGTTTCGACCTTCTGTTGAAGCTCGGAAGTATAGTTTGCTTCCAACATAGATAAGTGTTTATTTGATCTTAATAACGACTTTTCCACTTCTGCCACATCCTCCTCTGGTGGGAAGGGTGAAGATAATATATCCTCTGAGGGAGTTTTAACTGAAAGTTTAGCGATTTGTTTGCGGGGATCGTCAGGCTTTGAAACGCCGCGTATTGTGGTCTCATATTCTAATTCCGCTTTAGTTAATAATGAGAAATTTATAATGTAAGCCATTATTACAAAACAATAATAGAAAATCTAAGTATTTACGCCGGCACTAGAAAAAAAATTAAATATCGCCAGAAAATCGAATACCGTGCTAAAAAAAGCTGAAGTACACTAAATTATACAATGGTGTGATGATTGGTAAAGGATTAAAAAATTTCTTAAAGGTCACTCAAAGGTTGAATCACAATATTTTTTCGCGAAAACGAGGCTCGTTAGTTCAACGGCTAAGCGGTTAGAACCGGTTGGCGGCTCGACACGCTGCCCGCGGTGGAACGTGATTTTAGACCGACGTTAATTAAATCACCGTTATGTTATTTACACAGTTAAATTGCTTATGGCCAACCAAAATAGATAGAAACTGTACCTGTACGCAATTCACCACACCAAAATATATGCACACACAGGAGAAAAATATACAAGAGAAAAAGAAATTATTTCACTCACCTGTAAAGTGCCAACTTACGTTTTAAAAATATAATTAAAAATTCTATTGGGCGCCAATGTCGCACGAGTGATTGATTTCCACGTGGTAGCCGGGATTGATCACTCGCCGAGCAATTAAAGAGAGATAATTAGGTTGACTTACGGGAAATAAATAAAAAAATATCACCAGGAAAGTTTAAGCTCGCGTTATAATTCTAGTTATTCGATTCGATACAAAAAGAGCTGACACTTAAAATTAGCAGATGAGACAATTATCCAGGGCGTGGGGGACGTTGGCACTTCACAGGTCTTCGGATGATGTACTCAACTCGGTGGTGTTGGCCGGAGCAAAAAGGGGCGAAGCCTCGTGTGTCCCCGGTATTTATAAGGCCGGCGAGGAGGAGGGGGGCGAGGGAGCGGCCCACTGCTGTGCGTCACTCGTAGCGAGGCTCGCGGCGCAGGGGCGCGACGTGACGTCACAATAAGAAGAAGGTAAAACCTGTGTAATATCGACTAAAATATGACAGTCCACAGTAATTGTATAGTCGTCATAATTTGACATAATGGTAAGACTGCAAGACTGTATACTAAGAGAAGCCTTATTATTGACTCCTGTCACCGTGGTGCTAATATTTCGTCGCGGCAAATCCAGCTTACCGCATAGTGACTGTGTGATGAAGCTAGCTGTGCTGCCGTTGTCCAGCAGCAGTCGAGCAGGGAACGTGTCGCCCTTGTTGCCGACCACTCTCACCACAGCTGTGGAAAGTAAAACGTGTGCAGGGGTAGTAAACCGTTTTACATCAGTCGAACTTGTAAAGTTATTTACTGGTATAATAGGCTCGGATGTACTGCCGCTGGATGTTGTTTCATGTAAGTGCAGAAGGGTATTATGTCGTTTTTTACAATATTTACATGACACAAGCCTGTATTTACTCTCTAAGTGACCTGGTCGTAAACAATTTAAGCAAACCTTGGCTGTCTTCGCCTTTTCAATACAGGATTCAATAGAAAGTGATTTAAATGCTTCGCAGTTAAATAAAAAATGTGCTTGTTTACAAATAGGACATTGAAATTGTTTGTGGTAAGATTTATTATGATTTTTATTTTTTGTATAACTATTGCTGTTTGATGTTTTATTATTAAGATTTGTTGTCTGTAAATAAGAATTAGGTTTATAATTTTCTGTTTTGTTACCTTTGTTTTCCTGTAAAGTTTCCAGTAAATCAGCCCTGTTGCTAAGAAATTTGATGAATATATCTAAAGTTGGAGGGTCGATAAGAGTGTTCCGATGCTCTTCCCACTCCCTGTGAGTCACATTATCGAGCTTTTCCGCCATCATAATTATGTATAAGAAGGGTATCCCAGTGCTGTGTGGGCTGGTCTAAGGTGGCTAATGCCCGCAGGTTTTTATTTGTAACATCTATTAGATGACGGATGTCAGAACAGGATTCCTTTTGTATCTGACTAGCATTAAATAAAGCTTGAACGTGATTGTTGACAAGTAATCTTTTGTTGTTGTGTCTACTGCATATCAGATCCCAAGCGGACGCATAGTTCTCTGATTTGACATCTAAATTATCTATTATAAGAGATGCACTGCCCTTAAGAGACGCACGAAGATAATGCAATTTATTAATATTATCTATGTCTCTCCTTGAGTGTATTAAATAAATAAAGGTGTCTCTAAACTCAAGCCAGTGTTGATAGTCACCGTGAAAAACTGGTAGTTCAATCTTTGGCAATCTTACGCAGTTAGATTTGAAAGCACTACTTGCCTGTGCATCCTCGAAACTCGTAACGGAACCCTCTCGCTGCTGGAGCGGTCGAGCGCCGAGCAGGCTACGTGCCGCTGCCACCAGTTTGTAGAACTGATTTTCAAACCGTTCCCGTTCTTCACTCTCGACGTCCGGGTTGTCCGATGACATTTCGATATCGCACTGTAATTTGTCGTAATCAGCGTATAAGTCTTCAAAATTTTTAAAGCGAGTTTCTAGGTCTAACAGGTGCAAGCTATTTAGTTCAGTACAACTATGAAGTACATTTAAGTAATTACCAAATATTGTAAGCTTAGATTTCATACAGCTACGTTTCTTAATCAATTTTTCTTCCGACATTTTTAAAGAAACAAACAAACTAGCAAATAAGCAAAATTAAGTTGTAAACCAACGACTCAAGGTAATAAAATATATTGTATAATAATAAAAATAATGCAGGTGACTAATGACCTAAGGCTGAGAACAAAAGTTCAGCTGGTTAGCAACGCCGCCGCTGGCGCACAGTTACGTAATAGGCGAGCGACTCAATGCATAAACAAGTTATAATATGAAGCTATCCGTATTTTATTATTTAAATGGTGCAATATGTATGAACTTAGCGAATTTTAAAGGCCTATAATGCGTGTATATTGAGTACTAGATAGAAGCCACCAAACAGATTAAGTGAAAGGGAAAAATGGAATAATAGAAAGGACAATAAAATTGGAACGACTCACGACTGTCTTAACCATTCCCTGGTTCCAATAGATGTTGAAAAAACTTCGTCCTTTTGACCTTCACGCCGACTGACACTTGCTGGGTACGAAGTCCGACAAGCGGTTGACCTCCAAACGACTTTGATTATCGGGCGTATTTTCGTAGATGCATTTGCACAGTATCCTTGGCAGGACAAAGTTGACTGCTCCTGCAGGTATCTTGCGTAGCTGAAGTCCACGATTGAAGAGCGTCGATACGTCGAACACGAAGCGGTTTTCTAGGGTTTTTTCTTGCTAATATGACGGCGATTATCCTAAAGGACCAATGTTAGGGTCCTAGGGGACGTTAAATGAAAGTGGACTGTATTTCTGCTGGTTTATTTTACGCCTTCACATCACAATCGGAACCCCGGAAAACACGATAAATGTATAAAGGATTGTCCGTCGCCGGTCGTGTTCGCGAGTGCAGGTCTAGTAATAAGCGACGGCCGGCCGCCCCAGGCCCCACCGCGCCCGAGGCGCGCAGGCGACCGGTTCGGATGACGTCGACTGGTACGGTGTATCGGTGCCGCGCGCCGCTGATGTTCTCGCGCGGTGGTGTTGGGTTCGATTCCCAACAAGGTCCGTTCTGAGTAAAAAGTTGAATAACCGTAATAAAAATAATATTTTAAACATCTAACATTGTTTCATCTTTCCCGGTACATATTTATAACTAAAATTAAGTGTTTATATGTCCATTGTTTTTTGTTTTTCGTGTGAGTGTGTGGCCAACTCTGGTGTCGGAGTTTTCTGACCGCCCGAAGGCCTCCGACATGGCCTAACGATCCTTATCCATAGACAAGAACCGGGACCGACAGCTTTACGTGCCCTCCGAAGTACGGGAGCGTCGAGATGTAAATGCCACATACGGTCACCCAGCCAGGTGGCAACCTGTGCTAGCCTTGCTTAACTTTGGCGATCTGTTACAAACGGCAATCCAAGTCTCGCTATGAGCTCTACTATATATATGTTCATGATTTGTAAATATTCCAGTAAGGCCCATGTACCCTAGCAAGGCCAACTGTCGAATTTTTGAGGAACCAACGGCTTTCATAAGTAAGCTACCGATATTTGAACTAAAATCAAAACAAGGTTACTATTTTGGTCCTTAGTATCATCACAAGTCTATAAATTACAATTTGCAGCAAAAACAAGTTAGATTTATTATCAAACACGCACGCATGTATCACCATACAACACACGTACGCACGCACGCACGCAGGCACGCACGCTCGCACGCACGCACGTATTAAGTGATGGAACTCGGATTTAATATAAAAAAATATTTTATTTTATTATTACAGCGTAACAGTGTATTAAAGATCTTAAATAGTAATCGCTAATGTTAGATCTACAAAGGTATTTATAATTAATTAATGCTAAGATGACAATAAGATTATCTAGATCATTTGGTGGGGAGAGATGTGCTGACGAAGCTAACGTTGTTGGGTTCCGTACACTTAACTCCTCCCTCCCTAGGTGAGAAATTATCTAGAGGCAGCTGTGTTGGTTTTAGAGAATTTCGATTACAAGCTACCTTGGAAAGAAATTACATTTATCTTCTTAATATATAAAATCCTTGCGTTACTGACTGACTGACGGACACGCTACAGCCGAAACTATTGGGCGCAGGAAGCTGAAATTTGGCATGTATGTTCATTGGGGACCGTAGGGGTGCACTAAGAAGGGATTTTCTGAAATTCCCACGGGATTGGCCAAAACGGGTAAATATAAAAAAATGCAGGCGTAGCTGCTGGCGTCCTCTAGTATAAAACAAAAGCTATTATTAAAACTATTACTACTACAAATACGTATATTCCTAGAGTTCATACACTGATCTGGTTATTAATAACAAAGGGTTCAGTTTCACTAACACTTGCACAATATTTCGCTCTGGTTAGCAAGCTTTTGACGTCACCGAGGTCCACACCCCGAAGGTCCATCTGCTTGGCTGGCGAATCGACGTCGCTACGAAGCTCGGGCAACTGTACTGGCGGCAGGCTAAAGAATACAGAGCTGCCATTTGTAGGTGTAGTGATGTAAGTTTCGGCGATCTGCAACGAACAATGCTGACTTGGCAGTAAAATGTATGTTCCTCTTAGGTTGTATTTCCTCGTCTCGTCATTGCAGTATTCGGTTGCTGCGATTTCCTTCTCAGCATATATCAGCCAATGATTGTTTGATACAGGCTGCACCTTGGTTTCCTCGATTTGCACCTGGTATTGCTGGCATTCGCTGAAATTTCCTTTTAGCAGCATTAGTTGTTCAATGCACGTTTCAGTGTAGTGTTGTAGTATATTTTCCTCTGTGCATAAATATTGCTGGTCGTCTATTTCTCTGCAGGTGTCTACTACGGACGTGTATTTCATTCTGTTCACTATAAGGTATGGGTATTTAGGAATAATGACGAAGGTTTTATGTTTGGAAGGGTTGTATATTGGAATTGGAACAACTTTGTAATAAATATATGTGGTGTTGTGTATCAACGGCACTTCTAATATAAAAACTACTTTATTGCTATCTACGTACCCTTTTATCTCTATATTACCTTCTAATTTCACTAAATTCTCAATACTTACTGGATAAATCAACTGGCTATGCTTTTCTATTTCTTTTAAAATATTGAATAACTCAGTTGTATTTACTATAGATTGATGTAATATATGCATTTTGCTAAAAGCTATAGCGGTTTCAATTTCATATATAATTGTATAAATAGTACGAAAATTATTAAATATCTGGTTTAAGCTATTCATTATCGTGACTAAATTTGAATACTTGGTTTGGTTTTGAATAAGTGACTGTGTCTAGAATTACCGTAGCCAAACATCCACCCACCCCGGACCGGCCTACCGGTCCGCTAATCGGTTGGTAGACGTGACAATGTTGCAACCGATCTCCTCAGAATCGAACCGTCCACCAAGACCTCAGCAAATCGGGGAACTCCATCAGCCCCAGTTACCAAACGAAGGATGCGCCCCCTGCGCCATCTGAGTGGCGGAAGGTTAGCCTCCTTGATCAAAACGAGGTCACCAATCTTGGGTGGATCGGTCTTGTCGGTCCACTTAACGCGTTGCTGGAGTATGTGCAAATATTCCAAATTCCAGCGTTTCCAAAAGCTCTGAGTAATCTGGCGTACCAATTCAAAACACGAGAGACGACCAGGTCTCGTATCAATATAGGGGTACTCAGGCAAGGCGACAAGTGGGCGACCAATCAAAAAATGGCCCGGCGTAAGGGCCTCCAAGTCATTCGGATCTAAGGAGATCGGGCACAATGGGCGAGAGTTCAAAACGGCCTCAATCTTACAAAACACAGTTGCGAGTTCCTCAAATGTAAGGACAGATTCACCGATTGTCCTGCGCAAGTGTGTTTTGGCCGATTTTACGGCGGCCTCAAATATACCACCCCAGTGTGGACAATTTGGTGGTGAAAACAACCAATTTATCCCACGTCGGGCAAGCCTATCACCTATATCAGCTTTGTTGGTTTCAAGGAAATTAACAACATCATTCAAATAATTATAGGTGCCCTTGAAGTTAGTGCCGCAGTCAGAACGGATCAAGGAAGGCAGCCCTCTGCGGGATAAAAATCTGTCAAATGTGGTTACAAACGCCTCGGTCGTAAGCGAGGAGACCAGCTCTAAGTGTACGGCCTTTGTGGAGAGACAAACAAAAACACACAAGTAGGCCTTAACAGTCTTGCTGTTTCGAAGTGTCGATGTTTTCACCAAAAAGGGACCAGCGAAGTCCGTGCCAACACCGTCAAACGTCCTGCTTTCAGTTACGCGATCTGCCGGTAAGTCCCCCATCAACGGCTGCATGGTGGAAGCCTTGAGCTTATAGCAAGGGATGCAGCGAAAGACTACACTCCGAATAATTCTTCGGGCAGACAAGATCCAAAATTCGCGTTGCAAAATGGCCAACAAGGCATTACAACCAGCATCTTTCTCTTAGCGTTATCCCAGTTTCAATTTGGGGTCCGCTTACTAGTCTAACCGGATTTGGCTGAATATTAGCTTTTCCACAGAGCGACTGCCTGTCTGACCTCCGCAACCCGAAGGGATAGCGATATTCCATGGTTTAGACTAGTGTCAGTTTATTTAGAAGGTACTGACGTCCTGTAACGACTGTCAAAGATCTTCATGACAACCGGGACCGACGGCTTAACGTGCTCTCCGAGGCACGGGACAAGCGATAATTAACAAGTCAATACGCACATAACTTCGAAAAGTCATTGGTGCGCGCCGTGGATTCGAACCCGATACCCTCTGCATTGCAGTCTGTTGGTATATCCACTCGGCTATCGCTGCCTTACAACCAGCATGCGAATTTTTAAGGTGACGGTCAGTTACCAACAAGCGTACCAAATGACCGTCCTTAGGTAACAAAGGGGGGTGACGAGCCCCGTAAGGGAGGTTGGCGTTCTTGAGACGCCCTCCAACGCGCAAGAGACCTGTATCGTCCAAAAACGGGTTCAATTTAGAGACAGCTCCCGACAATTTCGATCTACCTGATTTAAGGATAGCAATCTCCTTTTCAAAATGCGACAATTGCGCAGAACCAACCCAAAAGGTGAGGGACTCCTGTCGTTCCTGTGGTGAGAGAAACGGTGTCAGTCGTTTCTGTTGTGGGTGCCTAACATTAAAAAGAAAACGCTTTATCCAAGCAGTGACACCTAACAACTTGTCGAGAGAGCTGTAACGATTTAACAAAAAATCGGGGTCGAAGGCGCATTCTACCTTCTCAAGAGCGAGTGTTCGTAGACCTGGCAAATCAGAAATATTCAAAACTGGCGTTCGAGGCCAATCAGTTTCTGGTCGACTCAACCATTCCGGACCCCACCACAGCGAATGACCTATCAAACTAGGCGTCAAGCATCCGCGCGAGGCACAATCAGCGGGGTTGAGCTCACCTGGCACGTGTCTCCAAACAAGTTTGACTTCGGATTTCTGGATTTGGGAAACGCGATTAGCGACAAATATCTCCAAGGTGTGGACAGAAGCCTTCAACCAACAAAGAACAATTTGGCTGTCTGTCCAGGCGTAGGTCCCATTAATGCAAATGCTTTTACCCAAGGTACTGGACACGTGATTCAACAAGCGTACAAGTAGGGCTGCTCCCGAGAGCTCCAATTTCGGAATGGTCAGAGATGTCCGAAGGGGTGCAACCTTGCTCTTCGCCATGATCAGGGAAACTCTCACCTGACCTGAGGCACTGACTGTGCGCAAGTACACCACGGCCGCGTGACCACGTTCCGAGGCATCACAAAACCCGTGAAGGGTGGCCTTGTACTTCCCGAGAGGAAGGATGGGACGAGGCAAGGAGATCTCGTTGACGGCAGGAAGTGAGGATACAAAAGAGGTCCATTCCTCAACAAGAGTGCCGTGTAGAGGTTCGTCCCAGGTCAATCCTGCTGTCCAAAGCTTCTGCAAGAGCATTTTGCCCAAAATATGATAGGACAAATCCAACCGTTTGGATCAAAGGTTCTGGCGACAGTAGACAACACGAGACGTTTAGTCCAAGAACAAGGCAATTTCAAGTCTACGTTATACGTAAAGATGTCTTGGACTGGTCTGTACTGGACGCCTAGAACAGCCATCATGGCGGGGTTGTCAACAATCTCAAACAAATGTGGATCTTGCTGATGATCCTCTGGCAAGCCTTCCAAAAGCGCTTTTGAGTTGGAAATCCATTTGCGCAACTCATAACCGGCGGAGGCCAAAATACCTATTAATTCGTTCCGCAGGAGGATCGCCTCGTCCGCTGTGGAGGCGCCTGAACAAATGTATCGTCTTTCAAGATGGCGGAGGCTCGTGGGAAACGTAAGCCTTTGCGGTCTGCGAGCTCCCAAAGAGAACATATTGCCAAGTAGGGGCTTGACCTTAACCCGTACGTATTAGTATTGAGCTCGTAGACGACCATGGGATCGCGAGGAGACTCTCTCCAAAGGATCAGCTGGAAGCGACGGTCATCAGGGTGGATAATAGTCTGCCTGAACATCATTTTTATGTCGGCCACAAAGACAACCTGATGTCGTCGGAAGCTGGTGATGACGTCACAAAGGTCCTTGACCAACTTGGGACCAGAATGCAAGCACTGGTTCAAGGATACGCCTGTTGAAGTCTGCGCAGAACCATCAAACACTGTGCGCAGCTTGCCAGTTGATGACTTCAATACCGCATGATGCGGGAGAAAGTAATGCTCCACCGAACGCCAATCCAAATTTGACACGGACATGTGTCCCAACTGTTCATATTCTCTCATGAACTCAATGTACTTCTGTCTGAGCTCCGGATCACGACCCATACGGCGCTCCATAGCCAACAATCTCTTTTCGGCTAAAGGTCGTGACTCACCAAGCGGAGGCCGAACAGACAGAAAGGGCAGCTTCGTGATAATCCGACCAGAACGGAGTCGACCAGTGTTGTTCTGGAAGAACAGCTCGCACTCCTCATGTTCTGGATTCAAACAGGCAGCTTGAGGGGGCTCCTCTACTTCCCAAAACCTCTGAACCGCATCAGAGAGAGCAGAGCCTACAGCCAACAAATTATCAAGTTCGGGTGGAGGGGGGTCCCTAGGTACAGGGCCCATCAAAGCAAATCCAAATAAGGTCGGGATGGCAGTCAAACCATTTGGCACCAAGACCCGTTTCCCACCAATCGAAATTCCACCGAGGACATCAGAGCCAATCAACAAGTCGATTTGTCCCGGTGTGTCAAATTTGGGGTTTGCCAGTTCCAAACCCGATGTCAAATTCACCACAGCAGCAGGTAGCTGTTTCTGTGGATGCATGCCCAAAATATTCTTCAGCATAATAGCCGAGGTTCTAATCCTCGGGTGTGAAAATTCAACAGGGCCAAACAAAACTTAACTTGCCCCTCAACATTAGAGGCTACGTCACCTATGCCCCGTATACAATTCGGAAAAGAGCCCATATGTAATTTAAACTGCCCTACCAAATAAGTGGAAACAATGCAACCTTGTGAACCTGTGTCCAATATAGCACGGACAACAACAGAGGTCCCCGTGGGTCCCCAGACCCTAACAGCAACCGTTGGTAGGATAACGGTCTCAATGGGGGAGGTTGGCGTTATAGGGCAGGGGTCAATGACCTATTGTTGCCTGGGCGGCGACCGTTGGCCAGGACCAGGCAAGTCAAAACGAGGGTGCGGCTTGAAGTCCTCAAAAGCGCGATGACTCAATCCGCGCGCCATGTGTGGTGGGTCATAATGACGCACCCGCCCAAAACGAGGTGGGCGCGAGTCAAGGCGGGGACGCTCCGCCAAAGGAGGGGAATACCTGGGGCAGCAGTCATGGTGCTGGTGACTCTGGGCGGTCGCACATTCAGGTGCGCGAGAGAGGAGGCGTGCGCACGCTACGGTTCTCCAAGCGAAGTGAGCGGCGATCAATTGAGCGAGGCGACTCTCGGCTGCGCGCTAGTGAGCCTCGGCTGCCACCTTCAAAACACCCGCCCGTGCGCGGCGTCGGCAGGTTGGACAAGCGGCCTACCTCTCTGGCATTCATGCAGAGAATGTCCAAATGCTGTCCTCCACAGTGAGAACAGGGGCGAGAATTTGGGCAGTCTCGCTGGTAGTGGGACCCCAAACAAGAGAAGCAAAGGCGGCGGGCATTCGCGATGCGCCTACGAGAGGCGACATGTAGGTCCAAGAATGCCCTTCAACTGGCCGTTCTGTGCCCCGTGACCTTGCAGTAGGAGCACTCCGCTGGGCTCTGCGTGACCGCAAAGCGAGGAGGGCGCCGGTCAACATTGGCTCGGGTGTGAACGCGAGCCTGCTCCATGACCTTGGGCGGCTGCGACTTAGCCGGCGTGTCACCACCGGAGTTGTCCAAGACCCGGCACTCATCCTCCAGGAACTTCTCCAGGTCAGCAAAGGGGGGCAGATGGGTCGCGCTATCCCCACCAAAGCGCTGTTCAAAACGCGACCTCAGGTCGGCAGGCAGCTTCTTTAACACAATGTGCACCAATAAATAGGACCATTGGTCTACGGGCAGGTCAAGGCACTTAAGGGGCCACCAAGAGCGGGTTCAAAAGTTCGGTGCGCAACCCAGAGACCCGGGTGAGCGTCGGCAAACCCAAAATCTGCTCGATGTGCGTGTCGGCGAGGCCACGCTTATTATGGTACCTACGGGTGATTAGGTCCCGAGCCGTCTGGTACGCCTCGTCAGACACGAGCAGATGCTGGATAAGGCCCTTAGCCTCCCCATCCAGAACCGACATTAAATATGCCAATTTTTGTGCTGGCCGAAGGTCAGCCCTGTCATTGACCCAAAGGGAGGTCCAAAGTAGGGAGCCTACTCACCAGCCCCGGTGCTGACCTAGGAAGCTCCTGCTTCAGGCCGGGTTGCCCTTCCCTATCGGCAACTAGTTGTCTCGCAGTATTGGAGACAGCATCATACAGGTCTAAGACCTGGGCATAGTCTTCAATACTGCGAGACAACTAGTTGCCGATAGGGAAGGGCAAAACTACGCTCTGCTACCAAAATTTATGTCTAGAATTACCGTAGCCAGGCAGGAATTTTCAGGACAGATTTGCAGTGGAAGTTGTAATACATCTACCTGACCACGATAGACAAAATATCCAGACACAAAGCACTGCGTTGCACAGTGAGTAAAGTATTGAGTAGGTACATGAAAATTTTACCTTTTATCTCCTGGTGATGTTCTTGAAGTGGACCTATAGGATTAACTCATAATTTTGGCCAAAATAACAAGAAAATCGAATAGATACCAGTGTACAATTCGGCGAAGTCCTTCTCCAGACCACGATGCACGTTTGCGGTTCACAAAACTTTTCACAAATGTTCAATATGTCATCAATTTACAACAAACTTTGCCGGAAGTCAAAAGCGGCAATTACGTATTAAGTTAATTACAAGTTGCTTCAATTCGCGTTAATTCAAAGGGCGATCAATTTAATTAATTAGGTACAAGGCACGCGAGAGTCCAAACGGCGTGTTAATTTTTTCAAGGAACCAACGGAAGTGACAGTTCAGTGTGACCATTGTCAGAAATTTTCAATAGACTAAACAAAATGTTACTTAATCGATCTAATCGATTTGACTTATAATAAAAACTAATTCTATTTCAAACAGACTGTAATTGTCTGACTTTATAGTTTAAGTGTTTAGTATTAAAATTGATATCGTCTGAAACATTAACCAATTTATCGAAAGCCTTTTGCATTAAAGAAACTTTTCTTTCAACTGAGTGTTCCCTATTACTTAGCTTACTTATTTCTAAATTATTAGGTAATAATTTATCCAACTTACTCCCATCAGAACTCTTATGATTGACCGGAATTTCGAGCGGTATATAAGGTTCAACCTTAAATGGACTAGTGACGGTCGAAGTCATTTCGACATCTTTACAATTTTGTTTTATTGTATACGCGTAGTCATTAACACAATTGACTAAGGCACAAGGTATCCCAACTCCTTTCGTTAATTCCTTATACTCTAATGAAGCATCACCATTTTGTAGGGATAACGGTAAATTAGCTTTCGATTCGCTTCTGGACGGTCTTATAAAATTATAAATTTCCCTTTTTCCTGTTGGGTAAACAAATGGTATACTATTATATTTGGTATACAAAGTCAATGATTTGTAATCGACTTTAGCATCCAACTGTTTTAATAAATTACTACCGATTATACCATCGTAGTTACTAGCGACAGTGTAAATATAAAACTTATGAGTTTCGTTGCAGTTAAAAGTGTTTGGCAAAGGGGCAACGACCACCTCGGAATGTATACTATTGCCATGAGTACTCACTACCTCGAAGGGTTCTTTATAAATATTATTTCTATAGTATTTCATAGCCAAACCTAGGTTAATAAACGACCTAGTACTGCCTGAGTCTATCATAAAAACTGCATTATTCAGTTCTGGTATAATAATATGCGGTAGTGAACGATCATTATTACAATTTAAAACTATTCTTTCTCTGCTTGAGGGTTGAATGAAGAAATTTTGTACCGAATTGCTATCGCTAGACGTACTCGGCTGTGGTTCCGAATTAAAATCATTATTATGATACGTCATATATGCATCATTATTTGTATAATTAACGCGTCTAGAACTAGCAGTTCGCATCGTAACATCGGTGTTTGACCCCGTCTTCGCCAACTGTGCATCATGCGCCGGCGACGGAATGTGCTGACTCCGCCACTGTGCTGACCTAGTTGCGTGAGGCCACCGATTTGTATCGTTTTGAACATTATTAAATCTAAAGTTATGATTTCTAAATTGCGACGAGTTATTATGCGAATTAAAACTTGAATGGTTTTGTGAATTATAGTGACTGTTGCTAACCTGGGGTTTATTAGGTGCATATGTACCGAACAACTGTCTCGGCGGATAGTTTTGCCGTTGAGAGTTGTTATGGAATGACTTTTTAAATGGGTTTTCCGAGTCATAAACCGTATCAAAGTTTACTTCCTCTAACACAATTCTTAATGCATCTTCTAAGTTATTGGCGTTTCGTAAACGTACTAATTTAACTAAATGGGACGGTAAATTATATAAGAAAACATTCAGTGAAGAATTCTTATAAATATGGTGTTTAGCCTGTCGTAAAGTAGCATCGGCTATTGTTTCGTTTACCTTAGCGATCAATACACTGCGAATATTCTGTATTCTATGGCAAAAGTCTAAATAACTTTCTTTAAATTGGATTTTCATCGATTCCAACTCTAATACTAAACATTCTTCGGTTCTAGGGTCGCCAAAATGCTGTGACAATAACGTTTTTAATTCATGCCAAGTATCAATTTGGTCCCTTTCTCCTACTAAATTTGCTACCTCGCCTGTGAGCCTACTAGTAATAACGTGAAACAGATATTCGTTTTGTAAATCGCCACCTTTGAAGGTGTTTAAAATATACTCGCATTTCTTAATGAAAAGTGGGAGCTGTCTCGCATCCCCACAAAATACTGGAATAAGATTTATGAATTCAGCTGGAACTTTCTCTATACGTTCCATTTTTAGCTATATATGCTACACACAATTATAAAAGAATAGGAAAAAAAATATTCTAACGTTTTACTACGAGAAGTATATCGTAATAAAAGAAAATGTTATCACAGCGTTTTCTAATCCCTAATAACACACAACACACATATATTTAAAACAAAGCGGGTAAAGTATAAAGGAAAACTGAAGGATAGTGAAAAGTTTTACTCACAGTCCCGTAGCTTCTCCCATCTCCTTGCTGGATTACTATAATCTCACACTGCGTCAGCCTCTTGAGTTCCAACTTAATAAATTTATTTGTTCGGCGATCTCTGCTAAACCGTAGAAACAGACGTCAAACTGTACTTTGTAGATTTGGATACGATACAGAGTAACTGCAGAGATCCTACCGGCTGCGCCAATTAAGTGATGGAACTCGGATTTAATATAAAAAAATACTTTATTTAATTATTACAGCGTAACAGTGTATTAAAGATCTAAAATAGTAATCGCTTATGTTAGATCTACAAAGGTATTTATAATAAATTAATGCTAAGATGACAATAAGATTATCTAGATCATTTGGTGGGGAGAGATGTGCTGACGAAGCTAACGTTGTTGGGTTCCGTACACTTAACTCACGCACGCACGCTCGCACGCACGCACGCACGCACGAACGCACGCACGCACGCACGCACGCACGCACGCACGCACGCACGCACACACACACACACACACACAAACACATACACACACTCGTAAAAATAAAATACTTTAGCATTGTCTTTAATTGTAGTCAAATATAAGAACTAGTGTAATATATTGATGTAGGCAAAATTTTTATGTACTTCCATTGCGAAGGGGGCTGTTATCCCGTACTACAGGTTAGTACATAACCTATTTAGGGTGACAGAACTTCAACCACTTATATTGTAAATTTAACTACATTTTGTATTTGTATCTCAAATAACCATTATGCTACAATATCCTTTTTATTAATAAAATCATTATTTTATTTCATTACAAGATTTATTATAGGCAATTTACATAAAAAATACCTTTTGGTGTGTGTGTGCGGATTACTATTTTAACGTCGACTACCGAAGTTCACGAAGCAAGCGGCCGTACTAAGAAAATAGCGATGAGAGCGACTCGCCGCCACGTCTGTGTCCATAACTATGATAGAGCTTAGTGTGAATGGAAGGAATTTGTAATCACATGTCAATAACCATTACTTTTTTATAGTTGGCCTTCAAAGGAGCATGGCCTTTCATGGTTCACCCACCTTATTTACGTTTCGATCCGAACACGCTCATAACATGGCATCTTCAATCTGATTACATTCGGTATAATAATTATCAGAGTTTGTTTTACCCTAATCATGGCACATTGAAAATGCCGAGGTCTATATCTAATGAAATGATAAGTAAAGCAACAACAAGCAACTTTGAATTCAGCTACTTATTATTTCATGATGATACGGGCGAAGTACCTACCTATAGTTCGCGGATTTCTATGTTTGCCTTCATTATAACAAGTAACACAAAACATGACATTACCAAGCCTATTACCGTTTATAATGATCAGATAATACTAAAAATAATCATTCTAATCTAATTATTATTTATAGAACCCGCGTATTATGAAAATGTCAAATTAGCCACTTGGTTTGTAACTTCAGCGTTATTTTCTTGCTAAAGACACTTTCACGCGAAAATATTCGTACGGTAACTATTAAAGTAATTTTTTTTATTTATTATAGACTGACGCCTATATCCCCGAAGGGGTTGGCAGAGGTGTAATATTAAACCCACATTTCGCCGTGAATTTTTAGGTCCCACGTAATAGGGGGCGAGCCTATTGCCGTTACCGGGCACATCACCAGACTGCGGGCTGCTACTGAGTATTCGGAAAGACCCAGTAACACTTTGCCCGACCATACGCTATCCACTAGACCACGGAGGCAGTCTTCTAACTATTCAAAATGCTTCTGAAAAGCCTTAAAATAAATAAGGACAACTACTCCGGCATAGTTTATTTTAATTTAATCGTTTGTGTCCGATTTTATACGAATTTAGGGAAATCCCTTATTCCAGGCTCATATATTCCAAAGTTCTGATTTCGGTCCACAATAATTTTGTCAGTCAGTTATACAGATAAAAAAGAGAAAACAAGACAATCAGATTATTTCTAGCGGTAGTCCCCATCAACGTCCGATTAGCGGTCAGAGGCAAGAATAAAAAATTTTAAAACGTCTAGAACACAATATTAATTAAGGCCTACTAATTGATATCTAAACAAGTTAGTTTCTGCTGACGGTTCAGACTAATTGTTTTAGGAGCGATAGTCTGACTAAAAATATAATTTAATTTAACGTAAGTTAAGTATTGGCTGAAAACTACCGCACTAGGATGCAATCCGGTGTTACGAGAGATATAAAACATATTATTATATAGAACAGCGATGTATAATAGAAAGGCCAGGTTATTTATTTGAACATATATAAAGGCTTGGCTGCGACATATTTGATGAATATCACGTGTAAAATGAACACGCTAAATTATTTTATATACTAACAAATAATACATAAAATATTGTTTTACAAACTGGCATTTCAAAAGTGAATACAATGTCAACTCGTATTACCGAATACAATATTTAGCGAAACAATATTCATTGAATTTATTTGACAAGTACATACTTTGTATATTTCACGCTATTGTAATCCGATCTAATCTTATGCTAATATAGCCGAAGAGTTTGTTTGGTTGCACGCGCTAATCTCAGGCACTACTGGTCCGATTTGAAAAAATATTTCAGTCTTAGATAGGCCATTTTTCGAGGAAGGCTATAGGCTATATAACATCACGCTATGAACTACTGGAGCGGAGTAGTACCCTTAAATAACGCGGGTGTCACCGCAGGCTCATCTAGTAAATAATTTGATCCAAAAATGTATAATTCGCAATTTTGTCTACGCCTTGTATTATATAATATACTGTTATTTGTTTAATAGAAATTTGTTTACGAAATATGTGACAAAATAATTTGATATTGAATAGACGTAAATTGTTTTTGTCGGCGTTTTGGTATTCCGATGTTGGGGAATGAAGGCATGTTCAAATTTTCGCGACTAAATTAGATTTCCGATGTTTGGAATTTTGTTTATTGAATTTGAACGGATTACATTTAGTAATAATTCATAACTGTACCTGTAGGATTATATTAAGGAGATATTAATTTTCCTTTGTCAAAGTTGGTAGATAATATTTCATCAAAACCACACAACAATTTTACAGCCGTTTATATGGCGTCCGACAGTGGCAAAAAAAGTTGTCTAAATATTATTACAACCACTCACAGGATTTGATTATAAATTCTACACGTAAAAGTCCACTCGGCAGAATTAGTCAGTATTAGTTTACTCCTTTTGGAAGGTTTCAGTGACATACACATGCCTTTTGCCTTTTTATCTTTTGTACCGTTCCATTTTCTGGTGTTTTTGTCTAATTAGAGACGTTTAAAAAGTGAAGATCGTTAACAAAATATGCATGTAGGTACAAGAAAATTAAGAATAGGAAATTTTTTGGTTCCTTTTTTATTTGTATTGTACCTTTTTTTAATATTTTAATTTAATTTTAGTAGTAAGTAGTATTTAAGTAGTTATAAAATTAATTTAATTTTGTTGTATATAATAACACTTATAATTATTGAGTAAATGCAAAACAAAAGAATAGGAATATAAAAATCATTGTGTATGTTATTTAAAACAAAAATACTTTGTCATCCTATTTCGGAAACTGTTTATTGACATAACAATATTTTTATTATTCGTGGGAATTAAACTTTCGACATTGCATTTTAATTATTGCTTAACATGAAATGTCAAAGTTTTAATAGGTATTTCTAAATTACATAATAATATACTTTTTGAACTTTGTATTAGTCAATGCGTTTACAGTAAACCATTCACGATACATATTATGTACGTCGGGATGTTGAAAAAGCTTGTTTTACTTTTGGCTTTAACACAGAAACTACGCTCTGTCGTTTGCCAAATTTATTAAGTGCTAGGCGTAATATGAAAAGTTAGTAGTATAAAAAGAGGAAGTTATATGTAAATTGCATTTATTTATTAAATACGTGACCTCACAGCTTGCGACGCTTATGAACTTTGAATTTACATAAAATTAAGTAATTATCAGACAATTAAATCTAGTGATACATGTGCAATATACAAGTGAAGAATCGTATCATGGAACGAGCAAAAAAGAAACTGAATAAAATGTTCTATGATTCAAAATGTATCATCAAATTTAATTTTCGTTACACACATGTTTTATATTTTGTAATAAATAAAATCTCATATTACGTCATGTGTAAAAAGTGACTATAAATAAACAACCACCTTTGAATTCTGACGATCCGATGGCGTAGCGTTAGTGGAAACAAGTGCCAAGCCAGAGGTCGCGGGAGCGATTCCCGCTCAAGTTAAACATTTATGCACGTGAACATGGATGTTTATCTTGGTCTTTCATTACTAATAGAAAGTTTAAATGTATGTTTATCCATTGATTGTCTAGTAGCCATAGTACAAGTTCTTCTTAGTTTAGGACTAGACGGTGTTGTGTATGTGATAGAATAATACGACATAGAATTCTTGTCTTTAAAAAAGGTCTTGCACACAAATTTGGACAAGGTTGCATTATCTTCACCATTAAATATAACCCCACATAAAACAGTCATAAAAGCGAGCATAAAACGTTTTATTTGAAAACCAGAACAAAGCACGGAGATAAACCGACATTTAAAAATAAAAATTTAAAAAGACTCAATTTTGAAGCGAAATCCTTTTGCCGGTACGCGGCCACCAGTGGTTATAATCCCCGCAAAAAGCTCCATTTTAAAATCCAGTTTTAATACACTTATATAACAGCTCGTCTATTATGGAACGGTTTCAGTCAAATAAGCGTATGGCATCGGGAAACCAGTCAAATGGTGAAAATACCAGCTAAATCCTGGCTGGTTATTGTTTGCAGCTGAGCAGATTGTAAGCATTAAGTTCATACAAAAACCTTGTGTATGAAATTAAATCGTACGTTTATTTGATGCATACATCCGTGGTCCGTGGTCAAATCTTGTAAAAAACAAAGATAAGTACTTTGTTTTTTATCATTTCGGGTCTGACAACGAATCCGGGTTAGAGTTACGCCTTAACGAAAGAAATCTGCGTGTTGACTTTCCTCTAGAGTGTTTCTAAGCCTACTCAGTAGAAACACCGTGGTGTCCTTGACGTTTAATAGCGGAGTGTCGAGTGAAGTACTTTTTGCCACAATCACAGGTATGTATACCTATAATATTTAGCTAACGCGTTTAAAACCTACTAGTCGCGAAAGATTAAAATCGTTTTCTTATTTGAAGAATTATTTTCAAAGAACAATTATTACTCAGAAATACTTTCTACACATTTCTGGCACACGTGTGTACCTACATGAATTATGTTTTGAATCTATCGCATGATTTAGGACAAATTTCAAACAAGTATCGTGTATTTCCAGAACCAAGAAATGAAAAATTGTATCTTATAATTTATGATGTCAACTATGAAAATGGTTGGTAAATTCTTTGAAGAAGTTTTCGTTGGGTCATCTGACATTTTCTAAAAGGGAATGGAATGGAAACCAATCTGAATTCATAATTAGTAATTGCATCATCATCATCACGATCTTTTATTGTCATAAAACCAGTCGAGTGCATGTCGAGCGACGCGCAATATATATGGTTCCGTTAACTTCCCTAGAAGCCCTTACCAGTGTCCTAAGGATAAAAGGACTCGATCACAATATTCATTTTACATACTCACGCTTTTTTCCCGTCGGGGTAGGCAGAGACAACAAAACGCCACTTGTTCCTATCCTTACAAACCTCACGCGCTCCCTCTACACTCATTACTCTTTTCATACATGCTCGCCGGTTTCGGGTATTTCGGAACTTTCCGTTTCTTAGGATATCTCCAATTTGGCAATATTCATTTTATCGCTTGTTAATTAGTGAATCTCACGAGCCGTTAAACTTTCATTGATAGTTCATCATGAATGCAACTATTTGACATAGTTTCTATATACCTAATACTGATGTTTAGAAAATAAAGTTGGGCACACTTTAAAATTGGTGGATGGAATCCCTGAATAAAAAAACGGTTAAAGTAAAGCCCAGTGTATTTAAAAGACAGTAATCAGTGATATTACTGTCTTTTAAATACACTAAGGTATTACGGATTGGCTAGGTGGAGTGACGGTATATGCAAAGTGGCTGGCAGCGGCTGGACACGAAGAGCCGAAAATCGGGCTTAGAGGCGTGCCATTGGAGAGGCCTATATCCAGCAGTGGACTACGTCAGGCTGAGGATGACCGAAATAATGAATCAGTAATCTTTATTTGCATCACATAACGACGATTTCTGTATTGTGCGTGGGTCGACATGCAGTTGGCTAGATTTTAAAAATAATAAACTCTTGACGTATTAACTATTGTATACGCTTTTACGCACAAGAAATAACGAAAATATACCTACACTCACCCGAAAACCCAACTTAAATCACACGGTCATTTAAATAATATCCTCAGTACGGTGCTTATAAATCACTCGCACTGAACACCCAGTTTTAACCGGAGATTACCAGTACTTTGTGGCTTTCACCCAGTTTCCAGCCGGACAATATTTCCTTGCTTTGGTAGGCCCGAACTTTGTTTACTTATGGCGTTGTCTTTTGCACCCGTGATACTTGGTTGCCATCTGAGGCATATATGGGTATGGTGAGCCGCTGACAATTACGCTTAAAATAACAATTTTGTACCGAATATTTTAGTATCGGACCATGCTTTCAATAAGTAATTCGAACTCACGACACTCGGCGCAGTTCAAGACAGCGAAGCGACCGCTTGAACCACTACACCATTCATATAGCCGATAAGAATTAGTGGTACCTATACTTTGTCTAAACATGCCCGGCACCTCGCCACTATATTTTACAATCCATTTAGTCCCTATATTTTATTATTATACAGTATTCCACCTAAATCTTTTCTTTTAGCGAACGTCTACAGCAATGTTTAAACTAATAAAAGATCTAACTTCTACAAACTCATTTCATTACATCGCATTGTAAAAACAAAATTTACAATACAAAGCTAATTTCGCATGCAAATGTCTTTAA
Source organism: Euclidia mi (assembly GCA_944739405.2). NCBI lineage: Eukaryota > Metazoa > Arthropoda > Insecta > Lepidoptera > Erebidae > Euclidia > Euclidia mi. The sequence continues at coordinate 25,433,939 of OX123182.2, forward strand.
ACTGTATTTGCGAAAACGTTTTAAGTTCGCAATCAATTTACAATGTTCAATTTTACACTACATTTCCAATGTCTTCTATCTAGATGTTTTCTCTTACAGTGGGTGCTAACCAATTCAAAAGATAAAACTGGATAAAACCAGATTAAAGCTTTTTGAGTTTGTTTTAAATGTAATTGTATTACGTGTAAATGAAAATTTTATTTATCTGCATTGTTTCGATTGCTTGGGTTGTTTCTATTGCTATTTTATTTAAATTGAGTTTTTAATGTGTTTTGAACTATTTCAATTTATTTCAATACATGTAGCGGTAACTATATACAAGTGAGGATATTTATCGCATAGACTCGAAGACAATCAACACTGTGACACCTGACGGACACATCACCATCATCATCAGCCTGCCATAGTCCACTGCTGAATATAGTTCTCTCCAATGGCACGCCACTGAGCCCGATTTTCGCATTTTCATGTCCAGTCGCTGCCAGCTACTTTGCGTATATCGTCACTTCACCTAAGGTACATCCTGTGTCCCATACGACGAAGCTAAAATAAAATCCTGTATCGCGCAGTTAATGTTCGCCATCACCAATCCAAGTTTTCGTTGATTCTAGATTTTACACAGTGTTGTAGAGCCAGTGGCACCTTATAAAACTGCGGCGACATCTAACGGATAGGTTTGAGCTAACTACAATCCTGCCTTGCGCAATCAATGTTCTCACACGCAATTACCAATCCAATTTTTCGTTCGTTCTAGGTTGAACACAGTACAGAGCCAGTGGCACCTTAAAACTGCATGCTCTAAATTAGCAGATTGTTCATTAAGTCGCCAGCCGCCACAATCAAACACAGCGGCAGCAATATCTCCAGAAAAGCGGGATAAGAGTAAATCTTACGTAAGTGATACAGTCTCGGCTCTCACTCCAAATAAATCGGCGGTCGGTCTAGCGGCCTCTGCTGATATTGCTTCAGCAGATGTGGAAGTAGGTAGAATGCTGATGTCGAATAGAAAGATCTAATCCAATTCTTCGTTCTTTCTAGGTTGAACACAGCATAGAGCCAGTAGCACCTAATAAAACTGTATGCTCTAAATTAGCAGATTGTTCATTAAGTCGACAGCCGCTACAATCAAACACAGCACCAGCAGTATATCCAGGAGAGCGGAATGAGAGTAAATCTTACGTAGGTGATACAGTCTCGGCTCTCGCTCCAAATAAATCGGTGGTCGGTCTGGCGGCCTCTGCTGATATTGCTTCAGCAGATGTGGAAGTAGGTAGAATACTGATTTACGAAAAATGCATTCGAAATATGTATTTAATTCTGCTGATAAAACATAGGGGTGTTGGCTTGCGCACAAATTATTATGTCGCCACGGCAACAGATCAGCAACATCTAGTATTCGTTGTATCCATTTACAAGTCACTTTTAGCATCGATATACCGTACCGCTGCTGATTCCTTGTTGAGAATTACACTACAAAAAAGTATTTTAATTTCAGAATTTTGCAGTAATTGTAATCCAAACTAGCTACGACTTAGTAACAGACTAAACGTTTGCATAGCCGCGGCCAGCGCAACGGGGGAAAAAATCTCTATCTGTGTGGTTCACTTTTACATTCTATGAATCTATGAAACATTTATTATCCGGTACATTTATGGATCTTACGCGCTTTAAATCATGTGACAATCAAAATTCAACATATATACCAGAGAAGTTTGTACCTAATTTCGCTATCCTCCCCTATCTGCAAATAACCCGTAACATTACTCTATGAAGGGGAAAGCTGTATTGATAAATTGAGCAATCGACTGGGACGAAGACGGGAGGGTAGCGGGCGCTGCAAGCGACATGATAATTGCCACGGTTCCCCCACAAGATGAGAAATTCAATCTCGGACTATTCAACCATGCCTTGGTTTTTTTCGGTTTGAATACGATTCGATGTTTTAATTATCGAACGGAGTTTTTAATATCTGTTCGGGGCAGCTCGTGTATTCTTGGCGTTTCAATTAAACTGCCAATATTTGTACAGGGAAGGTTAGCTAAACTTATCATAATCAGTTGTATCCTTATGGAATACAAATTAAAAATAGAACATAATTCTACAAAGAAAGTTTGAAATGAGTTTTATTATATTCTCGTTAAGTTGTAAAACATTTTTAAAAAGGCTATGATAACATCAGGTGGCCAACAGCTGACGGCACGGTAGAGGATTTTGAGTTTGAAACCACGGTTTCAACCGTTTGAAGACGTGGTTTCAAACGCGCATTTTGCGCATTATTTGTGAATCACAAAACACAATAAGTTCATATTTACATTGCATATCGAATTTATTGCTTTGAGACCATACTTTTGAAGCATAAATACAAACGTTAAATTATATCAAAAGTTATTCATTTCAGTTTTAAGTATTTGACGTACTTAAAATCGAGTAAAAATACATAAAATGTAGCCTACTTTACCATCGAGCGTATAAGAACACCTCCAAGCATTGCCCTTTTTCTTCGAGACGAGAAAAAGTTAAACGTTAAATAAAGGTAGTAAATGTTTCAACCGTTTGAAGCCGTGGTTTCAAACGCGCATTTGGCACATATTATTTATGAAACACAAAAGGTCATATTTACATTGCATATCGAATTTATTGCTTTGAGACCATACTTTTGAAGCATAAATACAAACGTTAAATTATATCAGAAGTTATTCATTTCAGTTTTAAGTATTTGACGTACTTAAAATTGAGTAAAAATACATAAAATGTACACTTCCAAACATTGCCCTTTTTCTTCGAGACGAGAAAAAGTTAAACGTTAAATAAAAACGGTAGTAAATATTTCAAGCAGTATTTACTAATATAACTGACCGCCCTCCATTGGACCTTAGATTAGACCGAAAATTAACAAGCGTCCCTCCGATCCTGATCACAAACAGAACGGCACTCGGAATACAAACTCCGTTATATGTCTAATTTACCTACATTTTAATATTACATCAGCGACAGAACCCTTTGGGAGAACCCAAAACGTTTTTGCGGTGTGATACGCTGTATAGATGGGTATCGTGCCTGTTTTAGGGGTAAATTAAATCTTCACTGGTCAAGTTACTCGTTTGCAACGGTTCAATGTACTCTGCCTTTTAATGTGGTGTAATTTGTGTTGAATTTGCATTTATTTTATGTTTAAATAACTCATCATCATCATCAGCCTTAACAGTCCACTGCTGGACTAGGCCTCTCCTTTGAATGGAGGAATTGGCCTACTATACCACGCTGGCCAAACGGGTTGGTATAGGGTTTGTATCAAGTTTTCCTTCTCTTACAGTGGTGTTCTCTGCATAATTCGCTCCCTCTGTCGACTTTTATGACACCCATGGGATGATATGGGGTGGTGACAATCCGTATTCTTAATCCGTCACCACACGGCTGCCAACTGCTGACCTCAGTGTTGCCAACCATCGTATCCGAATACGCCCAAATCTATTAAGATTTGACGTTCCGTTCTCCCATCTCCGACATATACATATTTTGTTACAAAACTGATCAACTATATTATACCTATTTTTTTTAAGTAGCCCAAGACCAAAGTATACAATATACATAACTAGCTAGGGGCGGGTAGCTACCTGCCCCGGCTTCACACGGGTGCAATGCTTATTAGGCATGTATTATACATATAAACCTTTCTCTTTAATCACTCTATCTATAAAAAAACCGCTTCAAAATCCGTTGCGTAGTTTTAAAGATTTAAGCATATTTAGGGACAGACAGACAGAAGATAGACTTTGTTTTAGATAGACTATGTAGTGATTATGGATACAATGATACTTGCTACGATCACTGCTATCAGATATGAGCTGTATCCCAGTAGACATGCATAATGTTTTAAATATTAGTAGTAGTATGGCATGGTCGTGTATGACTCTTCATATAAGTATACAAAAATTTGATATTTTTGTATGCCCTCACGCCAGTACCTCGACGGGGTAGGCAGAGGTGTAATATTACATCCACATTTCACCATGAATTGTTAGTTCCCTCGTAATAGGGGGCGAGCCTATTGCCGTTACCGGGCACTTCAGCAGACTCCGTGCTGCTACTGAGAATTTGGAAAAACCCAGTAACACTTTTGCCCGACTCGCGAATCGAACCCGGGACCTCCAATCAGCAGTCGCATACGCTATCCACTGGACCACGTAGTCAATAATACAAAAATATGAACATTGTAGATATGCATAGGTACAATATACCCATCGCTGAATATTGAATAATGGAGGCTGCAGGAAAAACTCAGCAATGTGTGTAATTTTACCTGGAGCCTAATAAACTGCACGTCGTTATGCTCTCAAACGATGCGTTGGCATGGCACAAAGTAAAAAAAACTGCGGTTTTAATGCGAAAATGGTAACAGAAACTATGACACGAGTTTTGACAGCCTCGGATCATATTATATTGGTTGGTTTGCAAATTGCCCAAGTGAGAAAACCACATGCTTTCGTATTAGTATACATGTTCTAGTATCCTTATTAGATTTAGTGTTTCTTGCAAGTACTTTATACACAAACTAAAAATTTGGGAGTATGCGTCGAGTTCTTCTCCAATAAACTGATTTATTCTACAAATTTCCGAAAATCTCTTAATCTGGACGAACTTTCATCTTGCTTTTTCTTTTCTTTTCGAATTGCTACAGAAGACGAATACAGGTGAAAATCATCTTCGTGTTTATCGATTTTCTGTCGATACCATAGTTGGTATAAGCAATCCAAGTCTGCGTTTGATGTGTCCTCTTCAATATTTTACAATGGATTGACGCTAATTAGTACTATGTACACCTTTTAGATGCAGGTATAAGACTATAATTATTGTGTATATGGCATAATAATAGTTATTTATTTATGACTTTTATTAAAGTTAACGCTGCTGGTCTATCTTTATTCCAGTTTGTACGGATGTCAATATTGATTCATATAAAAAAATATTATTAAGACGTGTAATTTCATCGGAAGCTAACAAACTACATTCATTGATGTTACGAAATAAGCCTCAACTCGCAAGCGGTGCTTAGATTGGCCCAAATCATAAGCGTTAGCTGAAATATTATATAATGCTGTTTATTTATAGTTTTTAAACCTTCGATAACGTGGTATAAAAAATCCCATCTGCATTTCGCCGATTTTCTGTAAAGTAAGTTCTTTTTTACAGAAGATTTTTCAAACTTTGGACTTCTCTGTCTAATTCTTGTACTACCATACTTGATGAGAGCGATAGCCTAGTAAAAAAACTGACTACTGCACAGAGAGGAACGTGGTCAAACCCACTGAGCGCAGCGATGAAAATATCGTGGGCCACCTACACGTTTGAGAGTCTCCAGAATGGTTTCGAATATTATACTAATATGAAGTCTGCATACCCACAATTGGCTTGCGTGGTAGACTAAGTCACCTTTCTCATAATGAGGAACGGTCTATGCCCGCAGTGAGACAGATTATAAACGAGGCTGATGATGATAATGATAAGTGAGTAAAAGCAATGTATACCTATGTCTATGTAGGTTCTTCTATCAGACAAACCAAAAAACCTTCTCGAAGTCATACGACAACGATTACAGTAAGCTCATCACTTACACCACATTTCCCAAGCGTAAGGGTTGAAACTTAACACAAGAACCGCGACTTCTCTTTGAAATATAGCTGTAGTTTATCTCCAGACTCAGCTACATCTTGATATAATTTGTAAACTGTTACTAAGAGATAATTTCGTAATTTCGACGACAAATATTGGCGTCTCGCGTTTTAGATTTATGTATTTTGTATTTGAATGTGTGAGTGTGTGTGATATAATTATCTCGTGTGGCGTTTTAAGTGTCGATGTTAATGGAGTAGCTGTTTGAAGATTGAAACGTTCGACTTCTTTAACGTAACTCTTGAGTAGCACTTTGCGGGCTGGGATAGCCGAGTAAAGATACCTACGGACTGCTATGCAGAGGGCATCGGGTTCGAATCCACGGCGCGCACCACTGACTTTTAAAAGTTAAGTGCGTATTAAATTGTTAATTATCGCCTGCCCCGTGCCTTAGAGAGCACGTTAATCCGTCGGTCCCAGCTGTCATGAAGATCTTTGACAGTCGTTACGGGAAGTCATTCCCCTTGAATAATGATCAAAACTATGGAATATATCTATCCCTTTGGTTTGCAAGGTTCGAAGGCAGTCGCTCTGCACAAAAGCTGATATTCTGTCAAATCTGGTTAGACAAGTAAGCGGACCACGGGCTCCAGGATATGTACATGTTATATTATAATTATCACTCAATTTAACATGCACAAGATTCAAGATTCATTTATTCCACATTAAATAGAGTTGGTCATTAATGGTCTTATTCTATGTTAGTTTCATCTATTTTACTGTTAGAACAGCATGTGAAAATTTGTAATACAATAATAATCTCAAAATGATAATAATGACAATATGAAATATACATTAAACATTTGATGTCAACAGAATAATTACATACTTAATAATTTATTGATGAAATAATTCATTAATTGAATAAAAAGATTTTTCTAAGAGCCTTAATCTTAATCTGTTTTTGAACCTACTTACTGGCATCTCTTTGATATTTTGTGGCAGGGCATTATACACTTTGACACACATTGCGTATGCGGTTTTTTGAAACGCCGTGGTTCTAGGTATATGATTTAATACAAGTCTATCGCCATGCCTTGTGTTTTGGGAAAACGCATATTTAGCACATGTAAAATTCTGCGGTTGTTTTTTCACAAATATACCAGTCTCAAAAATGTACATACATGTAAGAATCATTATTTTAAGTTTTTTAAACAATGGTCTACATGATATATATGGAGGTGTGCCCGTAATTGCCCTCACGCATCTCTTTTGTAACAAGAAAGCTCTATTAACATTTGTAGAATTACCCCATAGCAATATATCATATCTCAGAACAGAACTGACGTAACCGTGATATGCCATTAACAAGGTTTGTAGTGACGTAGTTTTTCGGAGCCTTGACAAGACGTATACAAAACTATTTATTCTATTGCATACTTGTTCGATATGAAGCTTCCAGTCGCAAAATCGATCTACCTTTATACCTAAAAATGTTACACTATAGACTTATTTTATTGCTTTTATAATTTTTGTTAAGGGACTGTGAAGTGTTTCCTTTACCCAGAAAATGCATAAAATTCGTTTTGGATACATTTGCTGTCAAATTATTGTTATCGAGCCAATTAATTACACACACACACACATACTTTGAAAATACAGTACTATGCGCCCTTTTGAGTGGCAGTCTAATGTTGAGATTACAATGAGCTGTCGCATATCACATATGTACAATCAAACAAGTCGGCGCTGGACCAGTTTGAAAAAAAAACCCTCCCAGCCGAGGCACACTAGAAACTGGTTTTGTATACGAGTATCAGTGTGCGTGTAAAGTAGCACTGGAAGCGACGATATCTTGCTGAGCGATTCTCGACCTTATGGTGGTCTAGCGGGAAGTTGTTCGACTGTACATTTACAAGAGCCAATTACCAAGCACACACGAGCATACGAGTCTTCTAACGTTAACAAACCGTACTGTCACATTGCCAAATAATAAACAAGCTATTCTTCATCTTGCTTCTCATGTTGCTATTGTCTTAGTAGTTTCGTAATTACAAGATATTAACATACCTAATCTAGGTGAACCCGCAGATTCACCCGCTTTATTTTAGGCTACGGCTCATAGCATGATATTATATGCTATAGGGTGTGCGTAACCGACTGCCGAGACGATGGTCTCGGGTTCGATCCCCAGGTACCCCGGGCACACACCTCTGACTTTTCGAAGCTATGTGTGTATTCAAAATGTCAGTTATCGCTCTCTTAACAATGTGCTTGGTAGATGGCAATAGGCTCGCCCCCTATTACATTAGGACCAAAACATACCTGGCGAAGTGTGGGTGTATAGTACAACTCTGCCTACCCCTTCGGGGATAAAAAAAGGCGTGAAGACATGTTATATTATGTTTATAAATAGCCTATCTAACATTCATGTGAAATTTTTTGACATCAGTTCAGTCAGTTGCGAAAGCATCGTGTATCATGGGTTCAATGTCCACATAGCACGGCGCTTTGTGTGACACACTAAACATATTTTTCTGATAATTGTTTGTATTTTTTATAAAGCTAAAATTTGAACTATTTACTCTATTGCATGAGTTTATCATCATCATCAGCCTTTATCAGTCCACTGCTGGACTAGGCCTCTCCTTTGAAAGGAGGAATTGGCCTACTATACCACGCTGGCCAAACGGGTTGGTATAGGGTTTGTATCAAGTTTTCCTTCTCTTACAGTGTTGTTTTCTGCATAATATGCTCCCTCTGTCGGCTCTTACGACACCCATGGGATGATATGGGGTGGTGACAATCCGTATTCTTAATTTATTATTAATATATACATACATACATACATATTTAGTGTGCATATTTAGTTTGTGAAGTGAACTAATTAGTTTGAGTAAAACCTATTGAGTGTATACCGAGTCTTATTTACCTGAAATGTACGATGGAGGAAGATCTGAGGAACGAAGAACACCCATATTCTCCTACGTTACCTACGTTATACGTTATCAGAAGTTGGATACGAGCACAACGACCCACGTGTTCAAAATCAAGACGCTAGTAACGAAAAATAGTTGGAACTACAAAATCGCAATTCTGACGCTGATCCAAGCCATGAAAATACCTACTTCATCGTCGCATGGCCTTTGTTTACCGGACTTCGATCCTGAGCAACAAGATGTAGATGCACGTGCTTTGGTGACGACTGTAGACATGTGATTGGATGATCGAGATCCGCATTGCGCCCCGCTAATGGTCGCACTAAGCCTGGCCTTGAAGGGAGGAGCTTCGACCTGGCTATCTACCGTGCCGTATGCCGTTTCTTGGGATGGACTTGTTCAGAAGTGTGCCAACAAGGCGCGAGCGAAGGCGGCTGCTAACGCTGCTATGTTGGTGAATCAGCTGGGTTCTCAACTGCAAACCGTGGTGAGCGTATTTTGTCTTTTTTTAGTTACGGTAGTTGTAAAACATTCTTGGTTACCACAATATCAATACTGCTACGCGTTTAACCTTGGAAATATCATAATTGTTGGGTTATGTCGCCACCACATCGTACCGAGTGTTGTGGGTTCGATTCCTGCACGTAACACTGAGTTGTGGAACCGTTTGACTTTTACGGTGTCGTGTTTCTCATGGCATGATCTTATGAATAACCTTCGTTTTAATAGCTTAAAGAAGAAAAAGACAAAAAAATGTCGGTAGAACTGAACGATTTCATTGCTACCTTTGCTGTGTTTTATGTTAGCATATTATGTTTGTCTGAGTACCACTGTGACCTAGCTATAGCGTAGATATCGAACGAAGGTTTTGAGCTTGATACGCCGGTTAAAAAGAAAGCGATTATTTTTATTTTTTCATGCGAGGGTGGCTCACACTCGCGAACATTGTGATCATATTATGCTTGCTTGCAAATAGATTATCTTGTCTCGGTCTTACTTTATGGACTGTAATAGTAACGAGAGTGAGTGTACAGGCCGACTTGCATTGTTTGACAAGCAAGTGCGTTTGATTGAAACGTGCTAGTTATTGTTCTAGTGCAGTTGTAATATTGGTTTTAGAACTAACATGGATGTTGATTGTTGCTTTGGATGGTTTTCTGCTAAATCTAGAACAACAACTCCGGTCTAGACCGTCCTTTGCAGGGCAGCGGCGCTCGGGTTGTTGGATTAATCGAATCGTACGTACTGGGATCATGGTGTAAGACTGTGCTGTGATTGCGGCTGACCGTGCTGATTTTGTGTAGAAACAGCTTGTAGCTTTCTCTTAAATAGACGTGTGAACTGCAGTGCTGTTTAGACATGTGCAGTTGGTTGATCAGTGTAACCTGACCATAGTCGAAGGATATTACTAGCGCCATTACGCTACGGCAACGCAACACCGCATCTCCTCTTCCTCTGCGGCCCCACCGCGACGCATCAAATGGTGCGCCCCCATTTGGTCGCGGGAGATAGGGCGAGCGGCAACGCAACACCGACACGCCTCTCCTCCCGCGACCGCGCCCGACTGCGAGCGACAGACAGAACTTTCCCCCGCACCCGCACCGTTGGACGCATCCTGCGCAGGCCCCTCCAAGCCCACGTGGAGCGTCCCCTCCTGGATCCCTCTTAGCTTCACCGCGGGGTTCCAAGCCACGGTTACTGAGCCCCCGCACCACGACAAGGTGGAGATCCCACGGGGGGGGGGGTTGCAATTACACCTGCTTCTTTGTGTGCATAAATTTTTAACATGGCACATTCAAATGTTTCTTACTCATGATTATTAGATGGCACCACTAGTAAAATTTAATTAAATTTTAAGATTTTACGCGCGAAAATTACCTACGGTGTGTTTTTAAAATTCATGTGATTCACTAAGAATTTTTATCAAGTGTCCCGAGTTCTCTGGCCAATTCCAAGTTACACTTCGGACGTTTAGGAGTGATAGTGTTTCTAGTAGAAGCTGTTAAACTCGATTATCAGACGTAGAAGAAAATGATTGAGTGATCATGGTAGTGCGTTATGATAATCAGTTTCAGAGATTTTAATTTTCGTTGTAGGTAGAACTAGGTTAGTGATCGTTAGTGATGATTGTATGTTAACCTTATTATCATTAAATGGGTACTTTTTTTAGTCGTTGTTATGATAATTTTGTGGTAAATCTACACCAACGCAAACGCGGGTAGCGTTTGCGTTGGTGTAGATTTGCATAAACTGGATAAGCCGTTTGTGCGGCTGCATGTGAAGCCATGCGTTGCCGTTAGTTGGACGGACAAATTGCCTTTCTGGTTAGCATAGTTTACCCATGAGCTTTTGTCTTAGTCATAGTCTCCATATTTAGACTTCGTATTTAGACTATCCATGACAAAGTTATAACGCTGAAAAGACTGTTTGGATACTTGGTAGTAAACTTAACATCTAGAGCATTAGCCTAGTAAGATTTTCTAATAGTCTATGTGATAAGGAAAACCAAAGCAACATTTGGAATAAACCTAGTTTAAGATTACTTTGTTTAACGCTCGAGATGTTTATCCGGGTGGTGTTGTGTAACCGGATGGCGGTTGAATAGCGTGATGTTGAAGATCCGATGGATGTCAGAGTATGAGCAATGCAATATTTTAATGAGTTTCCTATTATTTTAACGAGTATGTGTGTTGTTCAACATGTCAGCTTCGAGAGAAAGAGTTAGTTGTGATTTTCATTAAAACCTGTAATGATTTTGATCAGAGTACCTTTATTCCCACTGATTTGGGTCAGAAATAGCCGAACGACTAGATTGAGTGCTGTGCGATAATGTTCTTTTATTCCTAGAGCGAAGTGCATTAAGGTGTGGTTGTTGATCGCAATCATGTATACCCTGCTACTCAAGTAGCTCTCATTTGATTTTTGATCGCTTAAATCATCTACCTCTGATTTCTGTGTCGTATGACAAGAGCGTGTTGCGAGAATCTGAAAGTGCTCATAGACTGCCGATTGGTTATCTGTAGTCGTTTCCTCTATGTAGCCAAAGGAAATCAGTTTGTCCGAAAGTAGCTTATCAGTTCTCGTCATGTTCGTATTTGGTTTTAGTTTTTGTTAGTGGTCAAATTCAGTTTTGACATAGCTCATTGAGAGTATGGACGGGAGTTACATTCTGTGCAGTTGTGAAGTTGTAAACGAATTTGATAATCGCTTAAAATTTACGAAGTGCGGATGTTGAATTACTTTGAAAGAACGGATACTCTATTTAGTGGGTATACAATGAGACTGATCTTTGAAATACTAATGATAGATTTAATTCCTTTTTGGGTGAGCCTGGTGGCTAGCGCGGCCAGGAGGCCGGCGCGACATGGCTGACGTGGTATGGTGGCTGGAGCGGCCTGGCGGCCGGCGCGGGCTGGCGGCCGGCGCGGCCTGGTGGCGAGTGTGGCTTGGTGGCCAGCATAGCTTGTATGGCGCGCGGCCTGTGTGTGGGGCACGGCCCGTGTGTGGTGCGCGGCCCGTGTGTGGCGCGCGGCCCGTGTGTGGTGCGCGGCTCGTGTGTGGCGCGTGGCCCGTGTGTGGCGCGCGGCCCGTGTGTGGCGCGCGGCCCGTGTGTGGCGCGCGGCCCGTGCGTGGCGCGAGGCCCGTATGTGGCACCGCGCCCGTGTGAAGCCTGTATGTGGCTTGAGGAGCTTGGTAACTGGTAAAACTGAAGCCTATCTGGCCGAAACTGGCAATGAAAATGAAGGTAGTTTATCGAAGCCATTTGGTTAGAAGATGTAGAGTCCAAAGACCTTAGCTTAACTGAATGATGAATTAAATTTTGTGTTGCTTCTTTCTGATTAGTGAACAGTAGTTGGTATCATTACTAAGTTGGTAAACGGACATGTCGCTCGATTTAGGGATGTGTTCGTTGTATTGCTCGTTGGAGGCAATAAGTAATCTAAGAGTCACTCGAGGGAGGTGAGATGGTTTACGTCACTCGATGGAGGTGGCGTGAGTTGCTATTGCTCGATTTAGGTGATAGCAACGACCCTGGCAAGGCTATTGTCACTCGATGGAGGTGGCAATGAGTCGCTATCGCTCGATATAGGTGATAGCGACGACAATGGGTACGTCGCTCGATGGAGGCGATATGAGTTGCTACGCTCGTGTAGGTGATAGCAACGACGGTGAAGGAAAACATCGTGAGGAAACCTGCATGTCTGAGAGTACTTCGGAGTGTGCTCGAAAGACATGTGAAGTCTGCCAACCCGCATTTGGCCAGCGTGGTGGACTATGGCCTTATTGTCACTTGATGTAGGTGGCAATGGATCGCTATCGCCCGTTATAGGTGATAGCGACGACAGTGTGTACGTCACTCGATGGAGGTGATTTGAGTTGCTACGCTCGTGTAGGTGATAGCAACGACGGTGAAGGAAAACACCGTGAGGAAACCTGCATGTCTGAGAGTTCTTCGGAGTGTGCTCGAAAGACATGTGAAGTCTGCCAACCCGCATTTGGCCAGCGTGGTGGACTATGGCCTAATTGTCACTCGATGTAGGTGGCAATGGGTCGCTATCGCTCGTTATAGGTGATAGCGACGACAGTGTGTACGTCACTCGATGGAGGTGATCTGAGTTGCTACGCTCGTGTAGGTGATAGCAACGACGGTGAAGGAAAACATCGTGAGGAAACCTGCATGTCTGAGAGTTCTTCGGAGTGTGCTCGAAAGACATGTGAAGTCTGCCAACCCGCATTTGGTCAGCGTGGTGGACTATGGCCTAATTGTCACTCGATGTAGGTGGCAATGAGTCGCTATCGCTCGTTATAAGTGATAGCGACGACAGTGGGTACGTCAATCGATGGAGGTGATATGAGTTGCTACGCTCGTGTAGGGGATAGCAACGACGGTGAAGGAAAACATCGTAAGGAAACCTGCATGTCTGAGAGTTCTTCGGAGTGTGCTCGAAAGACATGTGAAGTCTGCCAACCCGCACTTGGCCAGCGTGGTGAACTATGGCTTTACCCTTCTCATAGTGAGAAGGGGCCCGTGAACCGTGACACTTTTCGCTGATTAACGTTTCTGATATAATTCTCTGATGCTGTTCACTAATGGGAGAGTTGCTTTCATATTATCGTGTTGTGATAGATTGATGCAGTTGAAATAAACTTGATGTTAACCCATAGTGTTATAGTTTATAACGTAACGAGCCCTATTCTTTAACTAAACGATGATCAGGATGGGCCGAACTAAGACCTTGAGATATTGCAGAACGTTTTCCCTTTTGCAGGAGCATCACCCAGGGCACCTACAAGATGGTCTGACGCGATCAAGATGGCGGTAGGCGGCAGCATGCAACAAGCCTTACATACGGCGTACGACCGCTCCTGCTGGACACACATATCTGTTCGCGATCTTCAGCAGTGAGGGACCGAGCACGAAGAAGAAGGAGCATCACACAGGGGCGTGTGACGTGTCAAGATGGCTGTGTCGGAGATTGGAGAACGGAACTTCAAATCTTAATAGATTTGGGCGTATTCGAATACGATGGTTGGCAACACTGAGGTCAGCAGTTGACAGCTGTCAATGTCATTAAATGTTTTATAAGCGAACGTGGAGCTGTCAACGGGCACTTTTGGCTACAGACACAGCGGAGGAAACAAGTGTGGCCTACCTACGTCCGACTTCACCGCGTTTCCAAAAGTAATCCATTTTCTTCCGAGCTACGTGTGCATATTTAGTTTGTGAAGTGAACTAATTAGTTTGAGTAAAACCTATTGAGTGTATACCGAGTCTTATTTACCTGAAATGTACGATGGAGGAAGACCTGAGGAACAAAGAACGCCCGTATTCTCCTACGTTACCTACGTTATATAGGTAGATTTTTAATGTGCGTAACATTTATGAAAATTAAATAAAATGTTGTACTCGAAAAGCTTTTGAAAAAACTGTGTGGTATATTTTTATGTTGGTACCTAAATAACTTTGGTACTAGTTATCGTAAATATCACATGGATTATAAATTTTCACTACAACAATATTTGGACGCTAATAAGCAAAAAGGGGTCAACCGACACAAATTAAAAAAATAATAATGTAGACTGCCTCCGTGGTCCAGTGGATAGCATATGCGACTGCTGATCGGAGGTCCCGGGTTCGATTCCCGGGTCGGGCAAAAGTGTTACTGGGCTTTTCCGAATACTCAGTAGTAGGTCGGAGTCTGGTAATGTGCCCGGTAACAGCAATAGGCTCGCCCCTATTACGTGGGACAAAAAATGCAAGGCGAAATGTGGGTGTAATATTTACACCTCTGCCTACCCCTTCGGGGATACAGGTGTGAGACTATAAATAAAATTAAAATAAAATGAAATAATGCAAGCGTGGTATTGTTACATTTGTTTCATGTTACTGCCAAATTGTATACAAGTAATATTCTCGAAGACATGCGTAAAAAGAAGAATGAAATTATTTCTTTAGAAAACCATAATGCATGACTTCATAAACATTTTAAATTTCAATTTAAATATAAAACATTTATCACACTGTAAACTAAAAAGACTATTCTAGATGAAAACACAATGGATTTTACCAAACATTCAAGAACCATTTGTAAATGTCAACATAAAAAGTTTTAGTTGTAATAAAATTAAATATAACATTTTAAGTCTGTATAAAATATAATCATTGTACCAAAGGTCTTCAAATAATGTTTCGAACATAATTTTTAGAAAACCTTTAGTAAAAATATTTAATGTTTTCTAAAGTAAGTGTAATACAGTCAATTCGATAGTCGCGGCTGCAAGGGTTGTTGGCTGTTACCATTGATGTTACTTGTGTACTGGAAATTCACCAAACAGTGTGATTGATCATTGCCAGGACAAGAAGGCAAAGTTCTCGTTGATATTGATTACTACTAACACTAAAATAATAATATAAACTTATATTCCACATTTCGTGAGCGTATGCTTTTTTATTGTGGTATTTTTCAGCATCAATCGAAAAACATAACTATGATTACAGGTAAACACAGCGAATAAAAGGTATGATGAAGTCTTGATCGATACACTTCTGCTGTATGTTTCTTTGTTAATCCTTAAAAATGCGTCAAATGAAATTGTATGACAACCGTTTCACAAACTTGAATTACAAGAAACAAGTAAGCGAGCTATTTGAGCGTTTATGATTGTTTTTATAAATATTTAATTAAATATTAGATTTTAAGGTGCTTTTCTAAGCATTGAACATCTGGCGCAGTCAATCTGGCATGATTTTCCGGAAACGGCGCTATACATTCTCATACTCTGATCATTGTTGCATTAGCCACGCGCGGTCACGTGTAACGCGTTTATAAGAAAATGTTCTTTTAGTCTTCACTTTAAATCGCGTCCGCTTTCTTCTTCGGCCATCAGTAGAGCTGTTTGAGCGAGCTTGTTTCGCAACAGCAATGAGTGTAGTTTGTCAGCTGCCGATGAAATTTCACGATTGGCTGGCGTTTCTTTGTTAGGCCTCAAGTATTGGTTTTCTTGTTCCTCATTACGCCAGACACTTGGGAAACGGTTGAGTGTTTATTACGAACCTGATAGCTTTGATGTTAGAATACTAATAATTATAATTGAAGAGTCAACTGTGTTGGTGTGTTGGTTAATAGTATTGATGTTTCGAGTGCTTGTTCATTGGATAGGTTTTATCTATCCTACATAGATAAGAAAGAATGTTTTCCTTCAGATAAACTAAAGTAGTAAGTAAACAGTCAAATAAAACTAAATTTTTATTTTCATTTGAGTTCTACCGTTGACTGATGTTTTTGATATTGCGTTATATCTGCTTAAACTTGTAATCGCTTAAAACTGTATTAAAACCGACTTGGTAGCGCCCATAGCGTGTTTTGACCTACAGGTCTAAATAGGTCTGCAAAGTTAAGCAACTTTTGCAAAGGTCACTATTTGGATGGGTGACCGCGTGCTGCGGCATTTACATCAAAACACTCCCGTGCTTCGCAGACCACGTAAAGCCGTCGGTCCTAATTCTTAGGCCATATCAGGGTGTTTGGCCTATAAAATCCAACGTGAGAGTTGGTCTCACACAAGAACAAATAAATACACAGGCTTGTATAGTTTCGTTCAATACAACATCTACGTTCAAGTCAACAAGGTTCTTATACGCTGTACCAAATTATTTAATAATAGAGAGTGATCGCATGTGTGTATAATAACCGCGGTTTATATGAACCATGTTACAGTGTCTAGAACATGTCATAACATGTTATCTCAAAGACTAGGTGGCACTTTGACTAATAGTAATCTAGGCCTGTGGTATAAGGTTTATAATTTATTTATTATTAATTCGTGCTCTAATCTTACCCTCAGGGATCGGTACATATTAGCTTACAAGAAAATATGCAATGGGATTCAAGTAGCATTTATTCTGATGTAAAAATATTAATAAATTGTCACATTATTATTTATACCATAGATGAAAGAACTCAACCTTACAACACTCACGTAATTTCGGACAACTGCTCCGCAACGTGACTCGTGGTGTGATATTAAATGACATTGTAGCGATCAGCTACATAGCACATATCGAAGACGACCCGCCAAATTCGAAAATCCTGAACCGCGCTATCAACTTTCGCGTGCTACGACGCATATATACAACTTCTCAAATACGTCCGTCGGACTGACAGTCCACCAGGCAATATCACCCAGCCTGGTTAGAGGATCCTCCCTCTAGTTGGAGTAACACCACAACTTTCTTCCTCCACATTGGTGATCCCGACGTGATCTGAAGCAACCCTCACTGGTCAGATTACCAGCAGTTCCCGACGTGATCTAAAGAAGCCTTCACCGGTCAGATCAGCACCAGCAACAGCATCGTCATCTCCACCTCGCCTCACTCCGCACTTCACCTGATGGTCAGCAATCAAGTCGCCGCCAGCCAGCATCTTCGGCCAGGGTCCAACCGTAGGCCATGCAGGCTTGCATGCCTGGTCTTTCCTGCAGCCACTCCAGCGTCTAGGTTCACCACACTGCACACACGGTCCTCGTAAGCAGCGCACATCGCTCCCGTCCACGCAGCAGTGCCACTACGCAACCACTTGGCAGCAACTACGCAGCAACTACGCAGCAACTACGCAGCCACTACGCAGCCACTACGCAGCCACTACGCAGCAACCTCGCAGCATCTCCCCGACTCACCGTGGGACACTCACTGCGCAGCACCTTCGCAACCTCTCCCCGACTCACCGTGGGACCATTGCGAAGCCACTATCCCGACTCACTAGGATAGCTCACCGCGCACCGCACTCAGTTCCGACTCACTGGAACTAGTGGTATCTACTCTACACTGGCACTGGCACGCTCCTCAGAAGCATTGACAACTGACCCATCACCTTCAAGATCGACCTCCGGTCTTGGGAGGGAGTGATGTAGCGATCAGCTACATAGCACATATCGAAGACGACCCGCCAAATTCGAAAATCCTGAACCGCGCTATCAACTTTCGCGCGCTACGACGCATATATACAACTTCTCAAATACGTCCGTCGGACTGACAGTCCACCAGGCAATATCACCCAGCCTGGTTAGAGGATCCTCCCTCTAGTTGGAGGAACACCACACCTTTCTTCCTCCACAACATAAATAACTATACAACTCAAACTAGTAGTTCCTGAAATTGGCAACCAAACAAAGGAACAAAACAGCTTTATTATATTTAGTATATATGAGAGAATTATCCGTGTGGTGGCGGGTTAAAAAACAAAGCGTCACCGCCCCAGGTTATACAAAGGGGACAAAAGAACACAATATAGTATCCCTGCGGATAGAGACAAAACTTGACATAATTATGACCCATCTCATCTCATTGGACGACCGGCTGGCGCAGCGGGAGTGTAAGCGACATTGCTTGCTAAATATTTGTCACATAAATGCACAAAGCATACCCAGTCATCACAATGACTTACTGGAAACATTTAGTGCCATTCCCTTTAAAATTATTGCGTCCTCACCGGCTTTTTCACCTGCAGAATACCTATTTCTGGAAATCGACGTCAAGGGGGCTAAAGCCGTTCTTGGCGTTGTCTATTGTCCACTGGCTCTTGATTATTTCTCCAGTATCGAGCCGATACTGGAATCTTTAGGATCAGAGTATGAACATCACATCATCATGGGCGACTTCAACACTAACCTCCATTTTCCCCAATCCAGTCGTTCCCGTAATCTCCTCGATATCATTGAGTCAACCAACCTCCACATCCTGCCACTACAACCCACTCACCACAACACTGATGGGGAGGATACGTGGCTTGACTTGATAATCACGTCTACTCCTGCCCTAGTTTCCCTCCATGGACAATTTCCAGCCCCTGGTTTTTCCCGTCACGACCTTGTTTTCCTTTTATACGGCCTAAAACCTCCCAAATCCTTGCCTAAAGTTTTGCACAAGCGTTGTTTTGGTCGTAAGGATTTAGGCAAACTCCGTGAAGATGCGGCTAATCTTAACTGGGAAGTTATGGAGGGTTCCTCGACGATAGACGAAAAAGTTCGCATTTTTAATAATAGTGTCTGTCAACTATATGATGCCCATGCCCCCATACGAAAAGTTAAATTAAAACGCCCACCGGCACCCTGGATTACTAAGGGTGTGCGCATGGCAATGAGGCGTAGGGACCGGGCCTGCCGGATCTATAAAAGGGACCGCTGTGATGAGAACTGGAACCTGTTCAAGTCTGCAAGGAATCGGTGTAATCAGATGGTACGCAACGCTAAACGCCAACACATTCTACATAATATTTCTTCCTCATCCCCTGCCGATATCTGTAAGTTCCTTGGAACTCTAGGTATCGGCAAACAGCGATGTGTTAGCTGTCTTGGGACACTCAGTCTGGATGACATCAATACACATTTTACAACCACCACCACATCATCAGACTGAGTGTCTTACAGTGAACTACTTAGCTTCTTTAACCCGACCCAACATAGATTCCTTTCACTTTTCTCCACTAGCCCCGGATGAGATCAAAAAGCTAATCCTTTCTATAAAGTTCAATGCCGTGGGATGCGACGACATCAGCCGGCGCATGATCACTGCTATCTTAGACCAACTCCTTCTAGCCATCTCACACATCATAAACTTTTCCCTTACTACTGGCACCTTCCCAGCCCTGTGGCGTAAAGCTTATATTATTCCACTTCCTAAAGTCCAAAACCCTTCACATCCGAATCACTTTCGTCCCATCTCTATTCTTCCTTTCTTGTCCAAAGTCCTAGAGTCCTGTGTCCAAAGGCAAATGTCTAGATTTGTTTTTTTCAAATAACTTATTAAGCCCGTACCAATCTGGTTTCAGGCCTGGACACAGTACTACAACCGCCCTTCTCAAAGTGACTGGCGATATTAGGGAGGGCATGGAGAACACCAAAGTCACTGTGTTGGCTTTGGTCGATTTTTCGAATGCCTTTAATACCGTCAGTCACGATGTCCTGCTGTCCCTCCTTACCCATCTTAAGATCTCATCCGAAGCTCTGGATTGGTTCTCAAGTTATCTTCGAGGATGCCAGCAGTCTGCCCGCCTCGACGAGTCATCATCGAAGTGGCGTGACAATAACTCTGGTGTTCCTCAAGGCGATGTTCTTTCTCCTTTATTATTTTCTATCTTTATTAATCTCCTAACTCAAAATCTTCAATGCGCTTATCATCTGTATGCCGATGACTTGCAGATATACTCTCAGGCATCCGTTGAGGACGTTCCATTCGCAATTCAGGAAGTTAACCGCGACCTAAGTGCCATACAGAGCTGGTCGGACTGCTGTTTGGATTGTGTGTAAATCCTAGCAAATGCCAAGCAATTATAATTGGTAGCCAATGGACAATTAAAAGATTAGACGTCTCCACCTTGCCAGCACTAGTTTATGATGGTAACATCATAGATATGTGCCCAGTAGTCAAGAACCTTGGCCTACATATGGACTGCACGCTAAGCTGGCGAAACCATGTCACTCAAATCAGTAAAAAGATTACGGGTACTCTACGTGCAATCAATCGCCTAAGAAACTTCCTACCACCCAAAACTAAGACAATGCTTGTGCAAACTTTGGTATTTCCCTTGATCGACTATGGTGATGTATGCTACTATGACCTGAATGCAGATCTTCTTAACAAACTTGACCGTCTTCTCAATAACTGCATTCAATTTATTTTCAATCTTCGCAAGTATGACCACGTGTCTACTTATCGTTCCCAGTTGAAGTGGCTTCCTATTCGTCAAAGACGCAGTCTGCGTGCTCTCACTACTCTCTATTCTATCCTCATGTCTCCCAATACTCCCAAATATTTAAGTTCTTACTTTCAGTACTTATGCAGCAACCACGATCGTAACCTTCGCTCATCTGATAACCTTCTTCTTCTTTGTCCTTCACATAGATCTTCTTTCATCCACTCTTCTTTTCCTACTCAAGCTATTCTTCTTTGGAATGACCTTCCTCTCGAAATCAGGACGTCCACCACTCGGTATAGCTTTAAGACAAAGGCAGAGCAGCTTGTATTGGCTAAGTTGGCAGAAGTATCGTAACATTTATAATTATATATTTTACGTATATATTTATTACTTGTGTACCTATATATGTATTTATTTATGTTTGTATATATAATATGTATGTGTACGTAAGTATATGTATTTATATATTATTATTATTAAATTTTATGTAATGTATGCGTTTATCATATCTATTAATTTCTATTAAATATATAAGTCTAACTTCACTTCTAAAATACACCTACCATTAATCTCTGCACCACTCTAAGGTAGACTGGCAGAAAATGCCTAAGGCATTAAGTCCACCTTTATACCTTTATGTGGATATAAAGATAATAAATAAAATAAAATAAATAAAAAGACCCTTAACGAAAAGTGAAACCCCATATTGTACCAAACATTACGAACATTTTTTGCTTCGGCATCATACCTGGGAAATTACTGGTTCAGGAGATATTGAGGCTCAAAGTTACTATGGAATTTTTGTAATTAGGTACAAAATTGGTGCATTTATCCCGCCATCCTGTTCTGTAGATGTTCTGTGCACCCATAGATTAGTAGGTATTTCGAAAATTGCACGCGTGCATTTTTTATAGCGGCTTGAAAAAAGTGAATTCTTCAAAAAAAAGTCGTTTCCCGGGTTTTATTTTTGCTTGGTATGACTTGGCATGATGTCCAAAGCGAGTAGACTTCGGCTTGGTGATGGGTCTTGTGACACCCTGTATGTATGTTTATCCATTATTTAGTACCCATAACACAAGCTCTGCCTAGCTTGGGACTAAATGGTGATGTGTGTATGTGGTAGAATATCATTATTATTATTATCTGGCCAGCATTGTAAAGCGGATCTATTGACGCACGATGTTATTACGACGCAAATTTAGAAACGCTCATGTCCAGCAGTGGATGGCGTAAAGCTGTATGATACGATAAAATACACAACAATATAAAATATACTATTCGTATATAATATTAAAACTCGTATTTGCTACACAGAATTATTATAGTAAAATATAGAAAAATCTTAATTGAGTTTTGGAGAATATTATTCAGTTGAAAATGGAACATTTAATTTTCAAATGAGTTGTTTACAAAGGAGAATTAGTTTCAATAACGAAACTTTCGTATCCTTAGCAACATGTCAATAAAAGGTATTAAAGTTATTAGTATCCATTAAGCTAGCAAATAAATCTAGTTAACTAAAAGACTTTACGAATTTAACATTGATTTTTTCATAATAATTCAACCGATCTACCTGTTCGCAACTGGAATGCTCTGTACAAAATGTACAAAGTTGATCACAAGTTGTCGGGAACAAGAAAACAATAGTTGTACAATTTCATAACTGCCGGTCCCTGGGTACTTTGTGCTCCCATAAATTAACAATAGTTAAGCCACTCTTTACAGAACAAATTAGTCAGTCTCGATAGTTGCGAGACTTGCCTGATATTGGATAAAGTTGCGACTATGTTTGGAAACGGAGTGAACTTTGATAAGTATTTACTGATTATATAATGTGTTTAGTTTGTTTTACATAGAATCTTTATTTATATGACTCAAAGAATAATTTTAAAAGAAATTAATCTTTTACTTTTGTTTCCGATTATGCCAAAAAAGGTTAACCCGATTCTGTCCGAAGCTTCCATCCATTTATTTTTCCTTCATCTCACTCCTCCTCCTATTCCTTTTGCCACCCTAAAAGACAGCAACGCATTTGTGACTCCTTTGATGCTGACGGTGCGGGTTTCTCAATCGCTAACTGTCAGACGATACGTCTGCGTTTGCCTCCTATCACATAACAAAATTCTTAATAACTTTTCCGGTTATGGATAGATGTACCTACATGACAACCCGGTTAATTAACATGAAAGAAAGCTGCGGTTTTCAGCTGTTCATTCACATGAAGATGTCCAAATTTTACTGGGTTTTTCGAAAATCCGTGACCAGATTGGTCAGAGGTCATGGCGGAGCGCTGCCAACCATCCGATATGGCATAATGTTTCTCTTCGGCGTTCGCATTAGTATACCCACAGACCACCTACCCCACGTAGTGGGGTAGGTGGTCTGTGAGTATACCTGATTGTTTGCCATTCTTCTCACCAGTATTTCGCTTTCGGCGAAAATGCCCGTACATCATTTTAGAAACAGGGTCTTGCGATAAAATTTAATTACCTTGGTTCGATTAACGGCAACGTTATGTTATGTAAGCATTTTGGGAATCTTTTTATTGAAATAGAACATATTTTTTATTATATGACAGAAATAATTTATAATCATATACTTGCGATGGTACATACTAGTGATCTTTCGCTAGCTAAAGAAATGTAAGCATAGCTTTACTTTCCGGGATCAATGCAAACTTGCCTAGAATTTCATGATTTATTCGTTTGACTTGTTCTTTTCTTGAAAAATGACTTCTTTTCGAAGGTATTTTTAACGCAAGTATAATTGTCGTTAATAACTAATTCAATAAAAAAACTTACAAAATTCCTACTACTTAACAGAGCAGCGTTAAGTAGTTAAGAATATAGGACATCGAATAAAGGTTTCTATACATTTATTCGCTACTTGTTACTTTGGACTACAGTTTGGCTTATAGTAGACTGCATTATTGCTTCTCACTTTAAAAAATAAATTTAGAAATCACCCTTATTTCTAAAATATAATATGCCTTGGACAGTATTTATTTTGCTTTTCTTTTTAAAAGAAAGTTTCCGCACTAGGTATAAATCCTGTGTTGCGGGGGACTTTCCAAACATACAATCAACAGACACCAAGAAAGATAGAAACATATTTATTTGCCTTGATATTTGTGATCGTCAGAGCTGTTTTGAAGATTTGCTAGGTCCATAGCATAGGAACAGCTAAATCTCTGTTCCTATGCTATGGGCCTAGCAAATCTTCAAAACGGCTCTGAACAATGCAATGTGTAGTAGTCATTAAGCTACTCCAACTCGTAAAGTTTAGAGTACATTTTGTTTTACTTCTCATTTATTTTACCTCAAAAGTGTTCCATATTAGTAATGTAATGACCTCGACACAATACAAAGATAATCCTCTACAAAAGGAACAAAAAGAAATGAAAAAAAAAAGTGACGTAAACTGGCTCTCATCACGAGACAATTGTTATGACGTCTAATTTAATTATACCGAAAAGGTTACAGTGCATTTAATAGCCGCGGTGATAAAGTTTGTAGAAGGTTCTGGTCTTTTAATTAACATAAAAGTTAGTTCAACTAACACTTAGGAAAGTCAAGTAGATATCAGAAATAATTTGGGGGCGGGGTAAAGATTGGCATTCAATATAAGTGGAGTTAGAAAGGTATTTGCATAAGCGCAAATCGAAATAGGTATATTCATATGTATTAGTGGTCTATTTTGGTATGAGGTTTAAATTTTGATAGAATTTAAAAAAAAACCTTCTTTATTTATGTATATGTATTAGATATAATTAATAAGATATTGTAGATCTAGTAATACTGTACTAAAACGTAATGGACAAAAAATACTGCAGTTAGTGATTATTATATTTGATTTTATCTAGTTAGCTAAACGCCTGAAACAAAGGTTAATCCTAGTTCAGGCATATACTTATTATGTTTTGTATCAGGTACCTAAACTAAGCTTTTGTACTCTATATAATTTTATTGTACTCTTTGATTATGAGAATAAATTGAGTATGAATAATATTATCATCAGCCTGCCATAGTGATTTTCATATAGGTACTGCTAATTTCAAAATTATTGGTTACATGCCGCCAATCTTCTGAAGCCTGCTGCAATTGAAATTGTCACTATTTCACGGTTTGTCTTAAAAATTATTCCGATTTTCATCATCATCATCATCAGCCTTTAACAGTTCACTGCTGGACTAGGCCTCTCTTTGAATGGAGGACTTGGCCTACTATACGACGCTGGCCAAAGGGGTTGGTATAGGGTTTGTATCAAGTTTTCCATCTCTTACAGTGCTGTTCTCTGCACAATATTATGCTACCTCTGTCGGCTCTTACGACACCCAAGGGAATATATGGGGTGGTGAAATTCCGTATTCTTAATCCGTCACCACACCACCACACGGACACCGATTTTACTAGTGTTTTAAACTTAAGATAGATAAAAATATGTGAGAAAAAGGCAAACCAAGAAAATTGATAATTATAATGATCATAAACATTTACAGACGAGTTAAGTCTTGATGAACCAGAAAAGGTCTTCACTTCAGATGTTCCTCTACTGAATAATTAAGTAGCATAAGTCATTACAGTCTTTTGTAGAGTCGCTTTAAAATAATTTCTGCTTGAAATTAATACGAATATCAGCTAACTCGCCAACGTTAACAAAGATCATAAATCCCTTAATTCGTGATTTCTTGTCGCCCAGCGCAAATCGCTCTTGCCATGATATATGGCGGTTCGGATACCCTTTATTATCATTAATTATTCGCAATACATCTGTGACGTGATCAACATTGAATATGTGTGGCTGGAAGTGCTACTATTTTAAAAGGGTTGCCCGAAGTGGACTTTTTAGCTTATATATATCCACTCTTGTACTATTAAGTCTACTCTTAAACATAAGTTGACTGGAAGACCAAAGATCAGTTGCCGTTTCAGCACCTATGATGGCGCGTTTAGTCAGTTTATATACAGTGACAAAAGACTAATCACCAAGCCGAAACTCGTTTTGCGCATCACCCCAAGTCATACTAAGCACAAATATTTATGGTACATTAAATCTCTATGCTTAAGTCAGTGAGTAATATACGGTTCCCTTTTGTAAAAAGAAATATTATAAAATATATTTTATGTCGGCAGTAATGTCGGAATACATATCGACAGTAAAGAAATAATGCGCGCACGTTTTTTTTGCAATGTGCACTTTATCACAGTTCGCGCAGATGATGATGGGTAGGCGATTGTGATTCGGACTGGCCGCTATGATCTGAAAATTCAGTGCTTAATTTCGATGGCTCAGAAGCGTTGTTCCATTTTGACCTATTAATTTCCTTGAAAGGAGCTTAGAGCACTGACTACAACATCAGGTTTACCAAATATGTGATCTAGGTTAAAGTGAACGTCTCAGCACATTTTCTGGACCCTTCCATACAATATATACTCTCTGCCTATCAGAGTAAGAAGGTTCACCCAGAGGGTATGAGCTAAAAAAGGGAAATTGATACCGTTGTACAAATTGCCCGTCAAAGGATTAATTTTCGTATTTTCCTTTATTACGTTGTTTTATTTTATTACGTTTTCGCGTATTTGGTGTAACGTCAGAATATGGACCAAGGTCATCGGTGGGTTCTGACAAATGTTCTTGTGACTTCAAATTTGCCTCCGTTATTTTACGTATTACTTGATGCCCTATTTCAAGACGTCCATATTTTGAGAATATTTTTTGTACGATCATTATTCACTTAAAGATTTGTTTTAATTGGATTTGTTGTTGATTATATTAAACAATTTATACCATACACGTTATAATTTATCTAATGGTGCAGATACACCTGAGGCCCAATTCTCCATATTATATTCGTTCAAAATACAGATTCGATCTAATGTCATACTTATGTCATAAATGGTCACCATCTTCATCCTCCTAGCGTTATCCCAGTTTCAAACTGGGGTCCGCTTACTAGTCTAACCGGATTTGGCTGAAAATTAGCTTTTCCACAGAGCGAATGCCTGTCTGACCTCCGCAACCCGAAGGGATTGCGATATTCCATATTAGCATTTTGTCACAAATGGTATTCTCCTAAATTAATTGATACTTGAATGTTATTGGAATGTTATCGTGACTCGATTTTAAATTGAACAATGTGTCACAGTCGAACTATACAAGTCAAATTAGACAATAGTGACAATAAATTAGCAGAATACCGATTCCGAGTCAATTCAAAATATAATCTAATTTCGTTCAAAATATAGGTTATAAAATACGGTAATTGGTATTCTAAGCATTCACTTGTAACAGAACAGCAAGCAAACTTATTGTCAATTTTCTAGAATGCTCGTCAGAACGTTCGTAAGAATACTCGATGAAACACACTCGTTTGTTTTGTAACATTCACAAGAATGATCATTATAGGTGAATGCTCAAATATATTAGCATCATTAAACATGTTTATATTATTTTTATTTTACTAAAAGCCAACAAAACACAATATTTTAATCGATTTTAAACTTGCGCAATTTGTATACATCATACAATTTTATTTTGTCTTATTTATACAAATCGTTTTGATAAAATTGTATTATGCACAATATTTTATTCAAGGTATGTTTAAATCAAACTAAAAATACTTTACGCAATTATTGCTAAAATTGCGTAACCGTCACTAATATATTTCAATGTAAAGTTCACTATTGATTGACCTAAGCATTGTAACTGTCTTTGACCTTTGTTAGAAGTGATCTTACTATGTCAATACGACCAAGAGCATATAGATTTTAGAGTTTCTATACATTTGATTTTAACTATCTATATTTGAATTTTTGAATACATTTGTTGTCTATAGTCTTTCGGTATAGATATTTGTCCCGAAAGACTATACAACTAATTTTAAAGACTACAAAAGTTTAAATTTATATTTTGAATACTTTTGACCCCAAAGTGTTATATTATTGACACGACACAGCAGTGATAGCGCCCTAAGGGGATGACTTTCATACTGCAAATTAAGGTTCTTGGTTCCAAACCTACGGTGTGCTTTGCTGATTGGTATAAGTTGTGTTGCAATTTGCCAGCAATAACTTCCAATGTAACAAATTACATTGGAAATGATTGCTGGCAAATTGCAATGGGTGAAAGATAACACCAAGATTGTAAATAATATATATTTGTATATAAGTTATTTTATATATATTTGTACATAATAATACGTTACGTATGTATTTATAGCTATGTATTTATTTGTGTATTTTATATTAGTATAATTATATATTATAATAATATGTATTTATTATATGATTTTATTATATTGTTCGTTTATTATTTTATTAGTTTTCTATATAACGTTACTTATTTCATATTTATTAAATTACTTCACGCTTTTCTTATTTCTTTTTTCTGGTGTCGGGTTGGAAAATCCTCATGGAGTCCCTCCGCCCTGGGGGAAGGACGAAGGGGACTGTCAGACTCTTACTGACTAAAAACCAACCCATGTTCCTCACGTACCCGTGAGTCGGAGGGCCGGGTATCGCTGAAGCATTCCTCGCTACCCCCGACGGGTATTGGCCCGCCAGATAGTCAGGCGGGCCCCGAACAAAACCCCCTTGGCTGCGGATGAAGATGTTGGGCTCCGCCACCAAAACGCTCCGCGGCCGCGGCAGAGGATAGGGAGGACGGCAACGCAACACCGCATCTCCTCTTCCTCTGCAGACCCACCGCGACGCAACGATGGTGCGCCCCAATTTGGTCGCGGGAGATAGGGCGCGCGGCAACGCAACACCGACACGCCTCTCCTCCCGCGATCGCACCCGACTGCGAGGGACAGAAGAACTGTCCCTCGCACCC
The DNA here is from genome assembly GCA_944739405.2 of Euclidia mi. NCBI lineage: Eukaryota > Metazoa > Arthropoda > Insecta > Lepidoptera > Erebidae > Euclidia > Euclidia mi. The sequence continues at coordinate 25,462,515 of OX123182.2, forward strand.
GCCCCTTTGGACGCATCCTGCGCAGGCCTCCGTCAAGCCCTGCGGAGCGTCCCCTCCTGGATCCCTCTTAGCTTCACCACGGATGACCAATCCACGGTTACTGAGCCCCCTCACCACGACAAGGTGGAGATCCCACGGGGGGGACGCTTTTTTTATGCACCTACCATGATTGTCTCTGCACCACTCAAAGGTTGACTGGTAGAGAATGCCAATGGCATTAATTGCCTTTGTACAATAATTTGTAAATTTTGTGCAAGAAGTTTTAAAATAAAAATAAATAAATAAACACCGGAGGAAATCTTTATGTCTGAAAGTTTTTTATGTTTTCGAATAATGCACTAAACTAAATGACCAGCGTGGTGGGCTATGGTCTAAGCCTTCACATCCTATTGTCAAGAAGCCCGTTCCTAGCAATGGAACAGTTTATATAAAGAGTCTATATTATTACATTATTAACAAAACACGGTAGCCAGAGATTATTATAATTCCAATTCTAAAAGACGGTTCTACTTAATAAAATGAAAATCTCTTCACAAACAACTAAAGTAATTTTATTGTAAACTCTCACTGCTTTAAATTTGAAGAGTTGATAATACCGCTATCAATGAAAGTTCCGACGTGGATCATAAAGATACGAATTGTGAAATAATATCTAAGCCTGGCTAGTTTATAAGAGACAATGACTTAACTATATCTTTAACAAGTTTAGCTATGGACGGCGGTATGTGAAAAAGGATCAAGAAAACAGAAACAAATAAAGTAAATACCTGCTTATTTACTGCTGATTATATTACAATCGACTAGCAACGGCCCTAATCAGGTGGTCAAATATGTCATACAAAATTTTGATGTCATTCGACGACTCCTCTTAAGGTTTAAATTAGAAGGAAAACAGTAAAATAAGTATAAGAAAACTGATTATTTATCGATATAGATTATTTACTATTTGTGGCCGTATCTTTTTTTTTAATTTATTAAAAGCAAGCGAAAATATTTGATACTTAATACCGAGTTTTGTCGTGCGAAACAGAATTACAAGAATTATCTATGTTTGGATTGCAATGTGTGTAAAAGAAGCTATTTATGATTTTTTTTCGTCTCGCGTGTTTTATGAGGTAAGTAATTCTAGGTATCGTTCCAAGATTTAGTAGAATTTTCGGAGTTATACCTTATTGTGTGGCGCCTACTAGTAATTCAAATATCTACAGTCTTCAAAAATATCAGTTCCTATTTACGGGAAATGTCTTGCAGCACATTATGATTCACAATTATTGAAAGAACACGGACACAGAAAATCTTGGCTTGATCAACAAACTGAATTCGGTATTTCATGGAACTCACACTTTTCTGTATGCCTCGTGTCCTCAAACTGCAGTATAACTGGTATAGCTATAGCAATGACACTGATATATTCCACCTTCTTTTGCCCAAGTTTAAATACAGTACTAGCAATTTTTTTAAGCCCCATGTAGTCAATGTTAGTACATTATGACTGATTTTTGCGTTTTGTTATTTTTACCAAATATTTGCTTTGTTTGCCAATCTGAGGTCGCTTTTAAGGATAATTTTAAAGACCTATGTTATACCTACAAATGTTATTATGCCTGTTTCTTTACCAAATTAATTAATAAACAATTAATAAAATTACCGTGATTCTTCTACAATAGGTGCAAAGTATATTTTGTGTTGCATAGTGTAATGAAGAAGAGGCAGATCTGGAAATATCCTCCTAATGGCAGACTCTCTCATCTCCATGAGTTTGACTCTGACTGGTGACCTTCCATTTACCACCGTCCCTCGCGAACTCATTCAAATTCATCACAAATGCATCCGCTTTATCTTTCCAACTCGCTCAAATGACAGACTCTCTCGTTTCTATGAGTTTGACTCTGACTCGTATTCTTCCATCTACCACCATCCCTCACGAACTCATTCAAGATCATCACAAATGCAGCCGCGTTATCTTTCCGACTCGCTTAAATGGCAGACTCTCTTATTTCCATGAGTTTGACTCTGACTGGTGACCTTCCATCTACCGCCGTCCCTCGCGAACTCATTCAAGTTCATCAAAAATGCAGCCGCGTTATCTTTCCGACTCGCTCCCCAACTTATAAATTTAATGTCCTAAAGGATTTACGACTGAATTATAACTTTTCAACTTTGACTCAGGAGCCCGTACTATGTTTGATTTTGAGTGCTCCTCCAAGTATTCTTGAAGAGATAATACTTGTTTTATGTCAGTTGTGATATTGAAATTCGAGTGTAATAAAATCTGTTAGTAGACAAACGTAGTAAAATGATTTTACGAATAGTATTAAAATGATTTTATGAATTACAAATTTTGAAACAAAATCTCGTATTTACCTAAATCAGCCTTGTTTCACCGTTTTGAATGCTCAGTGTTCGAGTAATAGTAAATAACCGGCATATTTGAGTTCAAGATTAAGGCGCTGTCCTAAGCGACTGTTTTAGTAAATGAGGGGGTGAAGCAGGGGAGGTGAAGGGCGCTTAGCTCCGTCTACTGCGGGGCGCCCCCCTTCATTCTCGTCGTGTGCGGCCGTATTCTGGCGACATCCGTATTCCAATATTTCAAAATCGCAAGCAAAACGTTTTAGCATATTGAATTGAGATACTGATATTAAAATTTATATAACATAAATCAATCTGTTTGTACAATATAGGCATAGCGCAATTTTTGTTGTCAGTGGAGCCATGAGCAAAACTGGTTAACATTAGTCGTTATAGGTATTAATTTTTTTTGACGAAATTATTGTTGACGAAAGTAGATAAATACCTACGTGCCGTAAGATGATAAAAATAATTAAGTCAGTTCGATATATGGAGGCCCTAATTATTATTACTTTGTTTTTGTATAAAAATGGTGAAGCAGTTCATAGAATACTTACATCTAATTCCATTCCTGCCAGTTTTCAAATCTGTTTTGCAATAAATTGGCTGTGACATACGGGTGGACAGACAGACAGACATGGCGAATATATAAGGGTTCCTACAATATGTAAAAGACTAACTATATATACTATCCTACAAAATATAAAAGGCTTTTACAATTTTTGGCTACGGTACCCAAAAAACCACAATACTGCCCTACTAAGCGCAAAAGCCGTATCTCAACTAAAGCGAGTTACGAAATAATTGAAGTTTAGTAAAAGTTGATTTATTTTATTTATTTATGGATGTTTTATTGTTATTATAGGTATAATTATTATGGTAAAGGTTTCGAAATACGTCGCCGTTTTTAGGGGTTGTGAGTGATTGAGACGGAAGGAGGGCAGGTCTTGGAACCCGCCCTCACCATTTTCACTTGCTGGAAATACTTGGTTTCCTCTAAAAAAAATATATCTACAAACATCGGTGTGTATGGCACTGCCAACTTCCACATTCTTCACGCTAGTTTAATAAACTAAGGTTGACGGTGCCCTGCTTCGCAGGGTTCTTATTTTTGGATTAAGAGTCAAAAGAGAACCTAACATAACCTATTTAGTTACTTATTACAGTCGCACCTAACTCTAGGCACTCGAAAGCAATGACGCACGAATTTGACATTAGCTGTCAATATGATCATTCCAAGATGGCGGGTTTGCGTTTCGTTTCACGTTTTTCACATAAAACCTAAAACTGACATTTGTAAAACTGTACTAAAGTATAAAAACGACTACTAAGAATTTTTGGAAATTGTTTAAAAATATTTAAACGCAACTCCGGCAGCCAAAATTACTTTTAGGGGATTGAAACTAACTCCCTTAAGTCCCTACACCACCAATACCCTCAAATTCAGACGACTCGTTTCGAAACCCAACCCAAATTATAGAATAAAAATTTGAGTTACTGCTTTTTCGTTGGCTCTCCTCATACATATTTGTATGGAAAAATATAAAAAAATTCTTTCGCTTAAAATATGTGTTGTTTCAAAGAAAATAAATATTAAAAGATATTTATTTATTATTTACTAACGAAATCAGAGTTTACAGCTCATCAAAAGTTAGCTGTCTGCTACAACCCGGCAGGTTTTCTTTATTCTCATCGAAAGTTAAAGGCAGATTGTAAGGTGATGAGCCTTCAATACTTATTATTTGCTGTTGTTCACGAGGCACATTTTCATTTATTTTTCTTCCTTGGTATTGTAGAAACCTCAAGCACTGATGAGACATTTTCCTCTCCGTGATTTCGCTATGCCATCCCTTGAGCTCGACGAGAATCAACAATTTCAGGCAACTGCCAATTTATATAAAACGCCATAAGCTTTTTTTTCATTTTCGTCTCCCAGAAAACATCATCTCTTTCTATCATTTCTATTTTTAGTGGTATACTTTTGTCACTCCACACAGCAAATAAACATGTTTGTTTGCGTGTAACGTGGCGTTGCTCCTGAATTTGGTAATAACAATTACAATATTTGTTTAGACTAGTCAGTTAACTTTTTTACCATGTTTCCATATTTGTATTTTATTTGCTCTTATACTATTCTGCAGGCCATTCTTATAGGCAACTATAGAACATTTAATTTCCACAATCGTGTTTGGACATATTCGGATAATCCACAAGGCTCGATTGTTACATTTTCTTGCTTCGCCAGTTGTTGTAAAGCCAGTGGTTCATTTTAGACTCCATGCGCAACTGCTTTTACATTGCAAATATTTTATTTGCACAAAATAATTTTTACTAAGTTGGCTTTACTGCTGTTATCTCTTCTTTTTACCACTATACCAAAATTTGAATATGTCAACATATTCTTACGCAATTCGAACCAGTCACTGCTATCCCTCGTGTATTTTTTGCTTATCACTCTTGTACAAATCGTGTTAGGAATTACTGCAGTCAAATGTGTGTAAGACGTTGCTAAACTGTAACTTTAACTTCACTGTAATTACAATAAAGATAATTAGCTAGGTACTTTATCATAAAAAAAATACTATAACTTGTGTTATAGCAAACAGAGAAGTCACCTACTTACTTCTAAATGATTGATTTTAGAAATTAAAAAGATATTAGATGTACTGAGACGTACCTAATAGTTTATGAATAATCAAAGTTGTACCCGATGTACCTAAATAGGTTTATGTTCACAACACAATAATACAACATTAGTTACCGCTTGCGTGCGGACTGCGGAGCGCCATATTAGCGCTGTTTATTGTTCGCCGTGGCGGCATCTTAGCGCTCCAGGCGCTCTGACAAGCTAATGAATTTGCAATATAGGTACATAAAATGATTCGATTTTATGTTATTACTCTTTTAAATATTGAAAACTGTGGCAGCTATGTATTGTGACAATAATTTATATAATTATATTATGCATAATCGATAATGTATAACATAGTCAGTCATAAAAGACTCTTATGAAAATAATTTGTGTAAAAATGTTTCATATTTCATAATCACTTGACCATGGATGAATTTCTATTTTATTACGACGCTTTCTTGTACAAATCCTTCGTAGAACTTTATTTCTCTAATTGTCCATATTTTATTCTTCTAATTATATATTTATAAGCACAGAAACAATAACACATTAAACGCAACATGACTATAAACTTAGGTCCTAATTATACGTGCTCATAGGCACATGAAAAGCCTATTTGATTCAAAGTACATACATACATACATACATACATACATATCATCACGCCTTTTATCCCCGAAGGGGTAGGCAGAGGTGTATTTCTACACCCACTTTTCGCCAGATATACTTTAGTCCCACGTAATAAGGGGCGAGCCTATTGCCGTACCGGGCACAATTCCAGACTCCGTGCTGCTACTGAGAATTTCATGACAGAAAAACCCAATAACACTGCCCGACCCAGGAATCGAACCCGGGACCTCCCGATCCTACGCGCACATTTATGCCGCGAGACCAACGAAGCAGTCGTATAAGGTTTGATGTCGAGTTTCCCGTCTCTACGCAAAGATGGTATTTGCATCGTGTTATCCCTTAGTCGCTTCTTACGACACCCACGGGCAGATAGGGGGTGGTGACACTTGTATTCTATGCCGTCAACCACACGGCATGATTCAAAGTATTCAGTCTATAACATAAAACATGAAATTACGAACTCAAATCGGCGTATTACAATAACAAACAGGTTTACGTAAAATTTCGTGCAGCGGAGACGCAAGCGACATGACCTATCTCTCACAGGGCTCATAGCCGAATGATGAGGTCTGGGCGGGGCGTAAACTAGCAACTGACACTCAGTACACCGCTTATGCTAATAAGGTTTAAATTGCCGAAGCGTTTGATATTGATGGGATCTACCGAGCGTTAAAATCATAGACGTTTGGCAGATTTTATTTAATTTTACAAAATATACACGTATAATATGAAAATAAATAGGGTAATTCTTTAGTTCACTAGGTTTCCTACGATAATATTAAATAAAATATGACAGCTTACGATCAAAATATTGCAAACAGTGAGACGAAAGATTATTTTCTGCCTTGTTTTTGTGATTTTTTTACCGTGATTCTATTTTACATACATGAAAAATTCTTTCAAAAGTCTTTTGTTCAGACTTTTGACTATAAGCTCTATTTTTTGCAAGCTTGTAGTATGTACCGTTATGGCTAGTTGCGCGACGAAAAATTAGGTGTTTCACGGCTTCTGAGGTATAACAGCGCCTTAAGTGAACAACGACAGGAACTATTTCAGATCTTACTATATTAGTAGGGTAGGACAACCTCCGGTATCGGTGGAGTGACCACGGACGCAATGTTGCTGGCAGCGGCTGGACACATAGAGCTGAAAATCAGGCTTAGTGCCGTGCTATCGCTGAGACCTATATCCGGTAGTGGTACCTGATGCAAAGGGTTTCAACAAAGTCAGTGTCTTTAAACACAAATCTAGTAAGAATACGATATCTCATGTTGACGATTTGCAAAATGGTGTTGAGTCCATACATACATACATAGACTCACGCCTGTTTCCCAGAGGGGTAGGCAGAAACTACGGAAGGCCATTTGCAACGATCCTGACATATCTCTCTTGCTTCATTCACTCCCATCAGATTCCTCATGCATGCTCTTCTGTTCAGGGTACTTCTCACCTTGCCTGTTTTTAGGAAGTCTCCAATCTGGTCAGAGAATATCCGCCTAGGTCTTCCCCTTCGTCCTGTCCCTTCCACACTTGCCTTATATATCTGCTTGGTCAGTCTTTCGTTATCCATCCTCTCCACGTGCGAAAACCATCTTAGTATACCTTTCTCGATGCTTGTCACCACAACTTCTTTTACGCCACAACACTCTCTTATCACACAATTCTTTACTCTGTCAGTCAGAGAGACACCACACATACTTCTCAGTGCTATCATTTCTACAGCCTTTATTCTACTTTCATAACTCTTCTGCCATACCCAACTATCACTACCATACATAAGAGTAGGTACTAACATCCTTCTATGCACAGCCAAACGTGCCTTTTTGGACACGTTTTGGCTATTCATAAACGCCTTTCGGAGATAAAAGCCCATAGTTATCATTAATTGAGTAATTTGACACATACGTAATGCTTGAGGGTATAACACGTGCCACGATCACGACACCAATAAAAAAATAAACAACATTTTACTCACTCAAATTTACCCAAACATCTATTCCATATGAAACTTTTACTGCATGTAATATATGCGGACGACTTGAGCTGTTTTTGCAGTTTCCAAACAGAGTAACACCTTCGCGAATATTCCTCCATATATTTCAAATTCGCGAACAATTAGTAGTTCCCGTATCCGACTCTGCTATGAAATATTGAGTTAGGCTTTCCACCAGTATTTTGCGGTCATCAGCGCTCTTATGAGTTACATAATAAAGTCAATAATTGTTTGATTCTTTGTTATGTAACGTTGGCCGTTAGCCTGCTGACAGTTGTTTCGTCAGAGTAACTTCGAGTTTAGATATTCAGTTTGTTTGTTTTGATACATTCTCATATCTCTTTATCACCATCGGTTTAAGAAATTTTAGTTTTGAAAATAATGGACATGATTCCTTATTATTTTGAAATACCGCTGCAGCCAGGTGAGAAGATAGTACCTAGCTTATTCGAGAATATACAAACAGTATTAAAAACCATGCATAAGCAATGTTTCCAAACCCTGCCTAGAAGTTAATTTCAATTCAATCTCAATACCTAATTACTACGTGGATTAATGCAACACACTACAAATGCGTACTCAAGCCAATTTCAGCCTAATATATCGTTTGACGAGACCACTATTAATCATGTGGCAATTGCTTGCATATTGATTTTTTTGGGTGTACGACATGTAAACATGGATATGAACTTTTATAAATTAATGTCAGATCAAACAATCTAATATAGTAATTATGATACATGCTAAATGCTCAAAACTGAGAAAGCAATATATTAATAGGAGTAGATATACCATGTTTTCACGAACATAACCTGAAGGGTAAAAATGATAGATGCGTCAACTTTTGATTACATTAACAGCCGTCGTATTGGTAACAATTTCTTCGGACTACGCCGAGTGTTGAGAGTTCAATTCTCATGGTGATCCTTAAATGTTTGTTTCGAAGTTCGGGTGTGCTTCGTTTCCGTAGAAGTCCACCGAGATACAAAATTTCTTCCAACCCTAGGAAGAAGTCCTGTGCCATGGTTAACTCGTCTAAAAGAGTATAACAATAAATTAGTATTTTTTACGGCGATAGCCCAGAAGTGTACGTAACGGACTGCCGACGGTCTCGGGTTCGATAATCTAATCTCTGACTTTTCGAAGTTTTGTGTGTATTTAAAATGTAAATTATCGCTCGCTAATAATGTGCCCGGTAGATGGCAATAGGCTCGCCCCCTATTACATTGGGACTGAAACATAACTGGAGAAGTGTGGGTGTTTTTCACCTCTGCCTACCTCTTCGGGGATAAAAGGCATGTAGTTATGTCATGTATGTCTATGTTTTTTTTACAGATAAAAAACATCACTTTCAGGCACCTGAATCTAACTACAGAATCCCCGTTCTTCTTTAAATATAAATACAAATCGCCAGACCGACCACGACGCAGTTTTTTTGAGAACTTTACGATATTACCATGATTTAGGACTGACAACTTAATGGCGTCTGGTTATGATGTCTTTTTATTGACTTTCATAGAGACCAATAGGTATAATATTTCAGAAAAAAATGTACATGCTATTAATACAATTTATTACAGTAACAAATTTCTGTCGTATAATGTAAATAATAAGAAATCTCACTTTACAGAAACATTTCACAGAAATTCGTCATCTAAATTTTATCTTTCAAAACCATGTACGAGCACAAATCCATATCAACTGAGAAAACATGAACAGAGAAGTACATCGCCTATTACCACTGCTTCCAAAGTTGACTCCTTAAAACCCGCCAAGGGAACAATTCCTTAATATTTCAAAGTATTCAAAAATGATAGCAAACCAAATACTAGGGACACTCAGTTTTTTCGTGAACAATAACAATAGTAGTAATAATAATAATGAAAAGGTCAGTAGTGTTTCTATTCTGCACCAAAATATAGCAGGAGCGCTAAACAAAATGCGTGATCTTGACCTGGCATTAAGTGAGTTACATAATTCAGATAAACCTATAATTGCTGTATGCTTAAGTGAACATTTTATTATAAGAGGAGAGCAACGGTACCTCAACCTAAATAACTATAGCCTTTCTGCTATTTATTCGCGCCAAGGACAACGAAGAGGAGGCACGTGTATCTTATGTAGAAATAATTTGCAATATTCCGAATTGCAAGATATAAATGAACTTAGTGTGGAAAAACACTTCGAAATCTGTGGTGTGGAAATTTCTGAATTAAAGCTAATAATATTATGCATCTACAGAACACCTAACTCAAATGTAAATATATTTTTTAAGAAATTTAATGAAACCTTGACCAAACTCCAATATAAGAAAAGCAAAATAGTAATAAGTGGTGATTTCAATATTGATTTGTTAAGTAAAAATACCATTAGTACTCAATTTATTGAATTAATATCTAGCTACGGATTGCAATATCACATAAGAGAACCAACAAGATTAACTAAAAGCATAGATAACATTATTAGCAACATTTCTGGAGTGATAGGTAAAACTTATAATTTGTGTTTGTCAGATCATAATACTGCTCAAGTAATAGAATTTAGTAGTCAAGCTAAACGAGAATTAAACACTTATTATTTTGTAACATCATATAATTACAGTAAGGAAAACATTAATAAATTTGAGGATTGTATTGGCCGTCTATCATTTTCGGAGGTATATGAAAAATCAATCACTAATGATGCCTTCACTACCTTTCATAACGATTTAATATTGTATCATAAACTATGTTTTCCGCTTCTTAAAATTAAAATAAACTATAACTCAAATAGTTTGTCATGGGTAACGAAAGGACTCAAAAAAGTGGCAAAACGAAACGCAAATTAAGATACAAATATTATCTTAACAAAAATAATAGTACTAAACTTCAATTTAAAAAATATTCAAACATTTTAAAGAAATGTATTATCAATGTGCAGTCTGTTTGTAACTTAAGGTATATTTCGCGTTCTAAAAACAAATGTAAGGCGACATGGGAAATTATAAACCGTAATATAGGAAAAAATAAACAAAGAGAATATATAAACAGTATTAATGATAATGGTAATTCAGTAACAACAGGCATTGAAATAGCAAATTTATTCAATAACTTCTTCATTGACATGGTACAAAATAATACAGTAAATGATTCATCAAAATGTGACCTTTATAAATTACAAAATAATGACTTCAGTATATTCTTAGAGCCTACGAACTCACAAGAAATTTATCTAATAATACATTCGTTAAGAAATACAAAGTCCGCTGGCTATGACAATATAAATGCTGATATTCTAAAACGTATTGCGTATTATATAGCGGGGCCTTTAGCACATATTATAAATTTGTCGTTTGAACAAGGTTATTTTCCCGATAATCTAAAAATATCAGTTATAAAACCTCTACATAAGAAAGGTTCAAAATTTGAAAAAGATAATTATAGGCCTATAGCTCTCACGCCAGTAATATAAAAAAAAATTGAAAGGGTTATTTACATAAGACTCCTTTGTTTCTTAGATAAACACAACATCCTAGCGAAGGAACAGTATGGTTTCAGAAGGGATAGATCTACACAACTAGCCACTTTCACTTTTGTTAAATCTATTATTAAAAATATAAATTGTAAAGTTCCTACTTCTGCACTGTTTTTAGATCTCAGCAAAGCTTTCGATTATGTTGAACACTCTATCCTCATAACAAAATTAGAAAAATATGGGATAAGAGGCCTGGCTTCAGAATGGTTTCAATCATATTTAAAGAATAGAAAACAGTTAACCAGGTTGACTAAATTTAATAAGGATTCTAAAACCATGGAATATGTTGACTCAGAGCAACGTATAAATTGTTCAGGTGTTCCCCAAGGAAGCATCTTGGGACCATTATTATTTCTCTTATATGTTAACGATCTCCCACGATCAATATCCCATGACTGCATTTTATTCGCGGATGACACCACTGTTATTATAGAATGTAAAAGTCTAAATGATTACGAGACTGAAGTTAACAATACGTTACAAGACATTACTACTTGGTTTGATGCTAATAGATTAAAATAAATATCGATAAAACAAAATTCATATACTTTAGGACATTTAAAAGCAAAGAAATAGGATTAAATATTAAATATAACAATAATGAAGTTGAACAAATACAATGTACTTAATTTCTCGGAATAACCTTACATTCACATTTTACTTGGAAGAAGCATGTTGACATGGTGTGTATGAAAATAAACAAATTTGTTTTCGCACTTAGGAAAGTAAAAGATTTAACTTCTAAACAAGCCGCTTTAATGGTCTATCATGCTCATGTCTGTTCAATCATTCGATATGGATTAGTGGTTTGGGGAAACTCTCCTGAAATAATGAGAGTTTTCATAGCTCAAAAAAGAAGCATTCGTGCAATATTTGGTTTAAAATGGTTTGAATCGTGTAAACCGGTATTTAAGTCTGAAAAAATACTGACCGTTCCCTGCCTTTACATATACGAAGTCGCAAAATTTGTTAAATTTCATCCGTATCTTTTTGAAAAAAATGAAATCCAGAATAAGAGACAGACTTCTCACCTGCCTCTTAAAATGCCGGCGCCACAATTAGAGCTATTTCGACGCAGCTGTGTATATATGGCACCACTCATTTTTAATAGTTTACCGAGGGTGATCACCGAACTCCCACAGAGAAGATTCTGTACTGTGTTACGGGACTGGCTCATAGAGGAAAGTTTTTATTCTGTACATACATACATATCGTCACGCCTTTTATCCCCGAAGGGGTAGGCAGAGGTGTATTTCTACACCCACTTTTCGCCAGATATACTTTAGTCCCACGTAATAAGGGGCGAGCCTATTGCCGTTTTATTCTGTGAAGGACTTTTTTAAGAAGAGCCCTTGTCGCTTTTACTTTTATGGAAATGTCTTGTAAATTATGTAATAGAATGTAATAGCCATCTCATTTTTTTAAATTTTTTATTCCTTTACTATTTTAATATGTGCCTATTATGTCATAATTGTCCCTACTAATTAAGATAATTTTTATTACTACATTTGCATGCCTGTACAATAGGTGAAATATGTATAGCTCTTATAATCCATTGTAAAAACTGTTTATGTACCATATTTCCAGCAAATAAATAAATAATTGATTGATTGATTGATTGTCGAGGCTTTTTTTTATATTAATTTGAGGTTTTTGACCCAGTTGTTTTATGGTTTTAGAGCTCTCTGTGTTCAACTAACTGACTTAATTACCAAAGTCGACATTTTAAGATATACGCTGTTTGAAGTAGGAACTTGATTAATGGCATGGAATGTTCTCGAGCAGTAGCCTATGAGCTGGCTTGATGTGGTGATGAAAGCTAGAACAAAGCCGCGACAGAATGGCGGTCACAGATAATTAAAATAAATGCGTGCCGATAGGCCTTCGGTGTTTAGCACAAATCTAGAATTTTGGTAGAACATTCTACAATACTCTCGCTACTCAACGCGTATCATCTTTAATTCAGTAAATGCTTCTTTTTTACAATAGATGTCACTGCCAATCGCATGTAAAAACATATTACGCTTTAATTATAATAGTTTAAACTGTAGCTAAGAACCATGTCGATCACGTCAGCTTTCAAACCAAGGGAAACCGTATAATCGATCCCTTTGTTTAGGAGCTATGCTACCACAGACAAACATACAGATCCACAGACAGTTAAAAGTTATTACACATTTTATTTAGTTGGCGTCAAACAAAATCAATAACAAATGAATCCAATAATGTTTGATCAATGTTGCATGGACTATCAATTTTAGAACTACCTCAGCTCTTACATAGCAAATACTAAGAATAGTTATGCGACGGAGCTGGACAGAATTCGAAGATAAGTTTGTTGAATGCTTCGCAAATTTTACGTGCTCAAATAGACTTAAGCAGCTTAACAAATGTATCGATCGATCGGCTAAGGAGCTCTAGCTCATTCAAACAATAACATGGTGAAGGAAAGCTTTGTGTACTTATGTAGCGATTGCTGGTGTAACAATGTATCATGCGGATATTTTAGAGTTTCTGTAAAATAATAATGAACATTATTAAACATTATTATTTATTAAATTATTTAATATTATATATATTTTTTACTTTGCAAACCACTAAGACATAAGAGTTGTCCAACCAAAACATTGTTATTATTGTTACGAGCTGGGGTTCGACGATAAATTAAAACTCACTATGCTACTAAACTGTACTTTATTGATCACAACACAATTTATACACACTTATTAAAAACACTTTTCCACTCCACTAAACACTTCCGACTTACTTCCCTTCGCTTGATGATTATCGCTCCGATATTCAATTGTAACTGTAACTGAGTAGTTACAGTTACAATTGAATATCGGAGCGATACCGGGCGAGTAGGCGAGTGCCCACTCGCCCGTCCGCGCGGTATTTATACTGGCCGGAACACATAACTAGTCTGTTTGAGACGCATCACGAAAGTTCTGGTAGCTTTGCGGGCGTTTCTAGGCTTGAGGTATTGTTCTATTTACAGCAACGCCTATTAGAGAATAGATGAAACAGCATTAAACCACCGATACGTCTAATCTCATCTAGTTCTCCCATTCACCGATAGATTTAGATACCGTTATTTTCAATTATTGCCATTCGTAACACTGCCTTCCTCTTAAACGTGTTCGTCTCGAACATCGTTGAACCCATAGTAACGAACCAACCGGTCCACATAAACTATCTTCAGTGCACCTCGCGACCCCTTCTGGATTCGATAGATGACGTCATTCATCCTGGTAACTATGCGATATGGCCCGTCCCATCTAGCTTGTAACTTAGGCGATTTACCTTTGCTTCGCACTGGGTTATGAAGCCACACCAATGATCCTTCGTCAAAGCCTTTGTTGTTCGCCTTCCGTTCGTAGCGAGTCTTCATATTTGCAGACATCTGTTGGCCTGACTCCCCGATGTGCTCGTATACGTCGTTCAACTTGTTGCGTAGCTCGGTCGCGTAATCCGTTATATTGTGTGGAGATACTGGTGGAATACCGGTGATAAGGTCTGCAGGTAAGCGTAGTTCTCTACCGAAATTGGCAAAAGCTGGTGTTTCTCCTGTAGTTTCGTGGACCGCACTGCGACATGACAGAAGAAATGGTTGGATGTGCTTGTCCCAATCTCTTTGTTTGCTCTCCACAACCTTCGCCAGGTACTTTTCCAGTGATTGGTTAAACCGTTCAACCATGCCATCTGATTGCGAATGATAAGCCGTGGTCCTGGTTTTATGTGCACCCATTACGCGACAAGTCTCCTTCAACACCTCAGATTCGAAGTTCCGGCCTTGATCGCTGTGGATTTCCAAGGGCACCCCGAACCGACAAAACACTTCATGCACCAGCTTATCGGCCACTGTGGTAGCTTCTTGATTTGGGATTGCAAACACTTCAGGCCACTTCATGAAGTAATCCAAGAAGTATTTGTTTCCGTCCTGACTCTCAGGAAACGGCCCAGCGACATCCAACGCTATGCGCTCTCATGGGGCTCCCACATTGTACACCTTTAATGCACCTCTGCTACGAGTATGTGGCCCCTTGACAGCCGCACAACTTGTGCATTTGCGGCACCAATCCTCGACGTCATCCCGATAGTGGAGCCAATAAAACCGCTCTCGGATCTTAGTAAGGGTCTTCTTAACTCCCATGTGACCTCCCGATGCACCATTGTGATAGAGCTGCAAGACTTCCGGTACCTTAGTTTTAGGCACTACCATTTGCAAATGGCACTGGTTACCGCGAGCGTTTTCCCAGTTGCGGCACAGAACTCCATCCTGGACAACCAAGCTTTCCCACTGTGCCCAATAACTCTTGGTGATGGGGCTCATTGCTGCGATATCGCTCCATTTGGGCCTAGTAGCGTCTGATTTCTTCCATTCGAGAATTGGTTGTATGTCCTTGTCGTCTTGCTGAGCACTCTGCAAAGCTTCTTTCCATTCGTCGCTCAGATCTGTCTTGAACATCCTCTCTAATGCTGCCTGCTTTACTTCCTGTTGGGTACAGTGCTTGCACTGGTCGGGACACGGCCTACGCGATAGGGCATCTGCGTTACCATGGGACTTGCCGTTGCGATGTTGTATTACAAAATCAAACTCTTGCAGTAGTTCAATCCATCTGGCTACTTGTCCTTCTGGGTCCTTAAATTGAAGTAGCCATTTTAGTGCAGCGTGGTCGGTTCGCAGGTGGAATTTACGCCCCAACAAATATTTGTTGAAATGCTGCAATGTCTTTACTACAGCCAAGAGTTTCTTTCGGGTTTGGATAAGGCCTTACTGAAGTATGCTATAACAACTTCTTGATCACCCTTCCTCTGTGACAGCACGCCGCCAATTCCGGTGTTACTGGCATCTGTGTCAACTATGAATTCATGCTCATTGTCAGGGTAGCCTAGAATAGGTGCAGTACCCAGATGTTCCTTGAGCTTCTGGAATGCAACGTCACAACCCTCATTCCAACAGAACTGTACTCTGTCTTCGGTGAGCTTATGAAGAGATCGAGCAATGTCAGCAAAGTTCTTCACAAACCGTCGATAGTACGAGTATAGTCCGAGGAATGCTCTGACCTGCGTTTTGTTCTTTGGAACTGGCCATTCCTTCACGGCAATGATCTTATCCGGGTCGGTTTGAATACCGTTCTCTGAGACCACATGTCCTAGAAAGTTCACTTGCCGTCTGAATAACGCGCATTTCTTCGGACATAGCTTCAAATTAGCTCCTCGTATCTATGACAGCACTTGCTCCAAGTTTCGAAGGTGATCCTGGAAGGTGCACCCCACGAAGATGATGTCATCCAGTAGACCAGGCAGGCGTCTCGAATCAGTCCCATAAGCACTCGCTCCATCAGTCTCTCAAAAGTAGCCGGAGCGTTGCACAATCCAAAGGGCATGACGTTAAATTGCCATAATCCTTTGCCTGTGGAGAATGCCGCCTTCTCCTTGTCTCGAGGATCTATTTCCACCTGCCAGTAGCCAGTTTTTAAGTCTAAGGTAGAAAACCACTTCATCCCCGTCAGCGTGGATACGCTGACGGGGATGAAGTGGTTTTCTACCACACTGGATCAGTGTGTCATCGATCCTTGGCAGCGGGTAGCTGTCCTTCTTCGCGATGTCGTTTAATCGGCGGTAGTCTACACTGAAGCGCATGCTGCCATCTTTCTTCTTAACTAGCACAACCGGAGAGCACCACGGGCTGGACGAAGGCTCGATTACGCCTTTCTTCACCATACTGTCGATCATAGCTTCTACTTCACGTTCCCGTGCCACTGGCACACGTCTTGGTCGCTGGCGAATCGGTGCTTCACTTCCCGTGTTTATTTTTTGCTAGACTAGTGCTGTCTTCCCTATGTCGGCATCACTGGTCGAGAAAATATCGGCGAACCGGTTCAGCATCTTCTGAGCCTCGGTCTTCTCTTCCTCCGACAGGGTACTTTGGCAGTCCTCTAAAAGGGTAGACACGTCGAATCGTGCACCTTGAACCTTGGCGCTGGTAGGTTGCTCTTAACATCTACGCATCCAAGCCGCTCCTTCATAGGTGCCCGATTCCGTCCTTTTCTTGAGCGACACTTCCTTTTCACTTGCATTCAGTGCGCGTACTGATGAAACTTTGGTACCCCTTACCAAGGTTCGTACAATCTTCCACGAGGCCTCTTTCTCTAGGCCTTCGATAAGTACGCAGCGGTTCCCTCGATCAGAATTTCCTGGTAAACAAACTGGTACAACCGTTTCCGACCGTGGGTGAAGAATGATATTCTTCAGGCAGTACACTTTTCCTGACGTTGCACCTTCCATGAAGACTTCTTCCGAGCCACACTTCAACACTCCCTGGTTAACATCGATCTTGCAGCGATACTTCCGCATGAAGTCTAGGCCCAAAATGCAGTCGTCCACTATATCGGCCACGATGACTTTGTGACGGTAAACTTTGTTGCCTAGCTTCAGATCCACCTCCATTTCACCTCGGACGGTTATGTGCTGACCGGTAGCTGTTCTCAGATTCACACATTCATTGTTTCTGAAGCAGCCCCGAAGAACCCGTCTTGCCAGATTGAAACCGACGACTGTCCGAGAAGCACCCGTGTCCAATGTCAGCTTGCATGGTGTTCTTTTAATTTCGCCTTCGATGATCAGGCTGTTCCCGTCACATGATTGCGAGATCAAGATACTTGGGGCTCTTTCATTATCAGCCAGCACCCGCCCCGCAGTCCTGGCTTCTGCTCGTTTCCCCGCTCTCGCTGCCTGGCAGGCACATCAGGTGACCCCATTGGTGGAGACAGGGTACCACCGTGCTGCTTACGTTTTGGGCAGCTCAAGCGGATATGGCCTCTTTCCCCGCAGTTGTAGCACCGAGGTGACGACACAACTTCCCTGATGCGGTGACCTCAATAGTCGCGTCGCACTGCTTCCACCTCCAGAGCGTGGGCCAAGGCGTCCTTGAGGTCCTTGAAGTGCCCAAGCCTCACTGCTGCTCTTACCTCCAGGTCCCGGATCCCATCCGTAAACGCCTGTACGAGGTTCCCGTCAATAAGCGCAGGCGACGACTGGTATCCCTGACCAGCTTTTCCACCTCTAGAGCCCACTGCTGCAGAGTATCTCCGGTGCGTTGCGTCTTGTCCTTCAGCTGAGCACGATACACATGTTCGAGGTGCGCGTCTCCGTACCTCGCCTCCAGCGCCTCCAGAAGCTTCTCGTAGGTGACGTCTTGTCCGAGTGCCTCCAACACTGTCAAGGCCCGGTCGCGAAGGCCCAAGGTTAGGGCGGTTAAGGCCTAATCTTTATTCCACCCATTTGATCGCATCACAGCCTCGAACTTGATCTTATATGCTGACTATGATGACGAGCCATCAAATGGTGGAACCTTAAATCCACCAGGTGAGGGCGCTACAGCCGCTGGTGTCACTTCGAGCCCACGCAACTTCTTCTCCACTTCAGCAACACAGGTCTCGTGGTGGTCGTGTACACGCTTCTCTATAAAGGCGACGCGAGTGTCAAGCTTGTCGTGTACGAGCATCTCTACGTCGCTGATACGGGCCTCGTGCTGCTGAAGTTCCTCCTTGACCGCCTTCAAGTCCTTCCCTACAGCGGCGCTGAGGTCCTTCATAAGCACCAGCTGTTCCTCCAGATGGCGGGCGTACTCCTCCTTGTCACGCTGCAGCTGTTCCTATAGGCGGCGCGCGTGCTCCTCTTGACGGCGAGCCTGCTCCTCCTTGTCGCGCTGAAGCTGTTCCTCCAGGCGGCGCGCGTGCTCCTCTTGACGGCGGGCCTGTTCCTCTTGACGGCGGGCCTGCTCCTGCATGAACGCCATCAGAGCCGCGATGTCGGCGACCGTCATGGAGTGTGTTGCGCTTGCAGGCTCCACTGCAGCCGCGGAGTCGCCTGGTCCACCAGACGATGGAGAAGGAACGTCTCCGAAGCGTCTCTGGTCCAGGTCTTGCTGGCGCTGGTTCCTGCTACGCACTCCTTCAGTTTCTTCCTTCGGCATAACTGGCGTAATTTATCCCTTTCTTCTGACACCAATTTGTTACGAGCTGGGGTTCGACGATAAATTAAAACTCACTATGCCACTAAACTGTACTTTATTGGTCACAACATAATTTATACACACTTATTAAAAATACTTTTCCACTCCACTAAACACTTCCGACTTACTTCCCTTCGCTTGATGATTATCGCTCCGATATTCAATTGTAACTGTAACTACTCGCCGATATCGATAGATGGCGTTGATCGATTGTTGCTCCGAAGCACGGCGCTCAGATGTAAATGCCACACGTGGTCACCCATCCAAGTGGCGTCCTGTGTAAGCGTTGCTTAACTTTGCCAATGTGTTACTAATGGCAAGTCAAGTCTCGCTATGAGCGCTACTCCTTTTAAAGTACAAAACTGACAAACCTGGAGAAAATACCTACGTATACAAATAATATGGAAAACAAAGTTATTTTAGCTGGTGAAAGAGTAGTAGTGGTATTTGATGTTCGATGCAGATAATGGCTATGTTGATGGATACCTCTCCTACGAAACCCTTCATGGGCGAGTCAGACTTGCACTTGATTTAATTATTTAATAGCCAAATTAGTAATTTTATCATATCACTAGATCAGTTGTCTGCCTATATCACTCATATACCACGTCCGCATCTTCTAACAACAAGTTAGTTTTTCTACCCTAGAAATAAGCAACTTTGCCTAGCAATTAAGAGATTAAACACTGATGTTTTGCCTGGCAATTAAGAGATTAAACACTGATGTTCTTGGTAAATTTGTACTGAATTCTTCGGAAAAGAGTTTAAAAAAAAAGAAAAATACTTTTAAAAGGCGATACGGAGTTCGCCGGGTCAGCTAGTCTATATAAAAAAATTGGGCAAGTGCGAGTCGGATTCGCGCACGAAGGGTTGCGTACCATCATCTGTAAAAGAAAATCACGTTCGTTGTATGAATACTTCAAAACATTTTAAGTTTCTACCTGTTTATTAAGATCGAGTAACAAATTGCTTAAAAATTACGTATGTTGTATGGGAGCCCCCCTTTATTATTTACTTATTTTTATTTAATTATTTATTTTGAAAGGTAATATATAACTATGTAGCGGTAAGCTACATACAACTGAGGCCATCTAGCGAGCGACGACGAAGTCTCAACAACAACAATACGGCGACATCTATCGGACACTATTCTACGGAAACAAGGTGCTGAATTGCACAAGCAGAGTTCGCACGCCGAGTTGTATATATACAACATCTGAAATACATCCGTCGGACTGACAGTCCACCAGGCACGATCACCCAGCCTGGTTAGAGGATCCTCCCTCTAGTTGGAGGAACACCACACCTTTCTTCCTCCACGTTGGTGACCCCGACGTGATCTGAAGCAACCTTCACCGGTCAGATTACCAGCAGCTCCCGACGTGATTTCTTCGACGCGAGATAGACTGTCAGCCACAACGTTCTCTGAGCCAGGAATGTACTGTATATCTGTGTTAAATTGCGCAATATAATCAAAATACCTGTATTGACGCGGTGAGCAGTTCTCCCTGGGCGTTTTGTAGGCATAGGTTAGCGGTCGGTGAGCGATGGTATGGCCACGTAAAATGGAGGCCACCGGAATACGTAGGCAACTTGGCATTACAACTCTCGATCCCCGGTCAAAGATCCAGAGGCCGACCTAAAACGAGATGGAGAGATGTAGTGTCAAGAGATATGAAGGAGTGCCAGATATCCAAGGAACATATCCAGGACCGAGCGAAGTGCAGGAGATTGACAAGGAAGGCTGACCCCACCACCATATGGGATTAATAGCCAGGAAGAGAGAGAGAGGTTAGCGGTCGGTGGCCTCCAGCATCTAGGCACGCCACACTGCACACACGGTCCTCGTAAGCAGCGCACATCGCTCCCGTCCACGCAGCAGTGCCACTACGCAACCACTACGCAGCAAGTACGCAACCACTACGCAGCAACTACGCAGCCACTACGCAGCAACCTCGCAGCTTCTCCCCGACTCACCTTGGGACACTCACTGCGCAGCACCTTCGCAACCTCTCCCCGACTCACCGTGGGATCATTGCGAAGCCACTATCCCGACTCACTGGGATAGCTCACCGCGCACCGCACTTAGACCCGACTCACTGGGCCTACTAGCGGCACACAGTTCCGACTCACTGGAACTAGCGGTATCTACTCTCCACTGACACTGGCACGCTCCTCAGAAGCATCGACAGCTGACTCATCACCTTTAAGATCGACCTCCGGTCTTAGGGGGGAGTGATGTAGCAGTAAGCTGAGGCAACTGAGGCCATCTAGTGAGCGACGACGAAGTCTCAACAACAACAATACGGCGACATCTATCGGACACGATTCTACGGAAACAAGGTGCTGAATCACACAAGCAGAGTTCGCACGCCGAGTTGTATATATACAACATCTGAAATACGTCCGTCGGACTGACAGTCCACCAGGCAAGATCACCCAGCCTGGTTAGAGGATCCTCCCTCTAGTTGGAGGAACACCACACCTTACTTCCTCCACAACTACATATTCTGTGAAAATTTTAAGCGTCTACCTGTTACACTTAGTAATTTTGAGCAAAAAGTACGAAAATAAACACGTTTTTTGTATGGGACCCCCCTAAACATTTAAATTTTTTTATTTTTAGTATTTGTTGTTATAGCGGCAACCGAAATACATAATTTGTGTAAATTTCAGCTTTCTAGCTATCACGGTATATGAGATACAGCCTGGTGACAGACAGACAGAAAGACAGACAGACAGCGGAGGCTTAGTAATAGGGTCCCGTCTTTTACCTTTTAGGTACGGAACCCTAATAAAAATTAATCACCGAAATGTTTGTACCTAAACTATAACTTCCAAACGGCTGCACCAAATTGGATAAATCTTTCTTTTATGTGTTCGTTATTGTCAGGAGAAGGTTTGTATAAAATATCAAATAGATATTTTTTAAAAAATGGCGGTACGAAGTTCGCCGGGTCAGCTAGTACCTAATAAACCTAAAGAGTTTTAATGGTAGTAGCTTGCTGATTTCAGCATGAATGGCATGACTGTGGAAGTACTACTACTACTCTTACAGAATAGCGACGTAAAGTAACTTAATATAGGTACAATTAAACAAGTCGGCGCTGGAACAGTTTGAAAAAAAATCCCTTGACTCGCTCATAGTGTTAAGGCACACTAGAAACTGGTTTTGTATACGAGTGTCAATGTGCGTGTAAAGTAGCACTGGAAGCGACGATGTCTTGCTGAGCGATTCTCGCCCTTATGGTGGTCTAGCGGAAAGTTCTTCGACTGTACATACTGTTGCGTTTCTTTCGTTGAGTGTGAGTGCTGGAGGAGCTACTCCTTTTCTTCTCCCTCACCTACTCCTCCTCCTATTCCTTTTCCTATTCAGATCGGCAATGCAGTTGAGGCTCTTTTAGAGTTGCAGTCGGGTATATGATAGTTTGCCTCCTATGCCATAGAATAATCTCACATTACAGTATACTATGATGTCCTACTGCATAGATGCAACTAAATCAAACAACTGCATTGCTTAGAAGCAGCGGAAATAGTTTTCACAAATATGGTAGCAGTTCTACAAGAGGTCCATTCGACTAGACTCTCATTTTTTTCTTTTTTTTTTAAAGACAACTCCCGCACTAAGACTAAATCCTGTGTCGCGGGGGACTTTACAAACATACAACCAACGCGCACAATGAACACCCAGACTCGAAACAACAATTTATGGATCACACAAAGTGTTATCTCGTGTGGGGATCGAACCCACAACACTCGGCGCAGTGTCAAGCGGCGAGGCAACCGCTTAAACCACTACGCCAACCGTGCAGTCAAAATCAAATGGCCTATATTGGCCTTGGTGGGGGTCTAGTCACCAGGCCCTCATCAGAATAACAACAATAGAAGGATTTGAACTACTTTACCATGCTTGCCAGCATGGTAAAGTAGTTCAAATCCTTTTATTTACTGCCGATGTGTATGTGACTCATAAGACCTATGTCAAGCAGAGGACTGTTAAATGTCGTATGATAATGATACTTATATACTCAATCGACTTACATTAGTTACCTACAATTGACAACACATTTGCATGGACTAGACTGGGGCCCATTAATATACTTATAGGGACCAGACTTGGCTCCATTAATGGCTCTTATACCAAAAATTTAAACTTAAACCTGAAACAGCATTAAATAAACCATATAAATAACTGCAAAGGGGTTGAAATTCAAAAGTGGCGTGTAATATCGTCACGGCGGCAGTAACATCGCAGCTCAGAACTGCGGGCTCTGGCTTAGTTTACAGCTTGTGTAAATCACTTGAATTGTTGAATGTGCGTGAAAAGCCGCGGACTTTGGACGTTTGGTCTAAAGTTTAAGTCAAATATATTTTGTAATATTTTTTTTATAGCTGAAGATTATTGGTTTGAAATTTATTCTACTGGCGTTAAAACACATTAGATCACCTCGGAGTACCATTAGGTATGTATATCAAAGCAACGCAAATTGATTTTGCGTAGCAGCTGTACGCAGGGCCCATCTGATTAGAACGTCAGGGTTTAGTTTCCCCTCGGATATAAACTAATCCTAAAAGTGGGCGTATTACGTCACTGGAGTGCTCTGTATATTTTTACTTCAGTAACCAAGTTTCTAGCGCTCATAGCATAATTTGACTCGCCGGTCGTAATAGGTGCCAAAGTTTAGCAATGCATGCACATCTTGATATATAAAATCCTTGCGTTACTGACTGACTGACAGACACGCTACAGCCGAAACTATTGGGCGCAGGAAGCTGAAATTTGGCATGTATGTTCCTTGGGGACCGTAGGGGTGCACTAAGAAGGGATTTCCCGAAATTCCCACGGGATCAGCTAAAACGGGTAAATAAAAAAAAAATGCAGGCGTAGCTGATGGCGTCCTCTAGTGATCTAATAAAATCTATGGAGATAGCCTGACTGCTTTGTTATGAAAACGTAGTGGTCTATCATTTTGAAACATCGTAAACCAAATAGTAGCGTTACGCGTGTAGCAAAGATTATGCTAAACAACTCATTTAACTTGGACCAAACCTCGCATTGCAATGCAACCCGCGGCCAATCCCATTTGTTAAATTTGCGCTGTACTATTTGGACGATGTTTCCGCGTTGCAACGTTTCTGTTACGTATATAGATCATGTGTCTTGTGTAATAACGCTAACAATAACCGTAATGGTCTGCAAATATTTATTATTGGGCAATTCATTGAGATTCAAGTGGTGTTGGTTTATGGCAGTAAGAGGCTGCGAGGCTCGACGCCAACAAATGCTATTAGACGATACTTCGCGTAGTACAGTTATGTGGTCATATTTGAGTGTCGTATAAATATATTATTTATGTAGTTGACTTTAGAGATGGCGCAGTGATGTATGATGGTGTAAATATCTAGCTCTGAGTGATGCGAGTAAGTGGACACAAATATAAAACAATTTGCACAATTTTGTATTTAGGTTAGGTAACATTTCTCGGAAATCACAATACTTTCGTAAACAATACGTTTAGAAGTGTTTGAGTTCATACAGACGCAAAAAGGAGAGATATGTTAAGTTACAATAAGAGCAAAAAATTTGACAGTAACTGCAAAAATACAGATAAAAATTATATAATTCGCTACACGTTTTAATGCAGCACATAATAAAATCGGACCTAATGGTTATGTTGTGCACAGCTCAGAGGTTGAACCGGTGAGAAACGCAAACAGTAGTATATTGTGTATTGCGTACATGTTGCTTAATAGCTATGTGTACTGAAGATACTAGAAACCTTCAACGTAGAGATAGAAACAGACTTCACATACTGGAAATTACACTGCAAAAGAAAAATTATCTTGTTGCGCAATGCTTCCTTTGTGTAAAATCACATTTCCTGACTGACGTGTCTTTATATAGAGCCTAAGCCACTAAAGTCACATCCACTGTTATAAATTGGGTGCTTTTTATGATGTAGGATACTTATAATATTTAATTTCTCGGTGCGTAAAATTAGGTTGAGCACTTGGACGTGCCGTATCTACCTTCTTTGTACTTGATCTTTTTGGGTTTTAATTGACGTGGGTCATCCAGTTTATCACTCTTGTCGTTTAAAGGTGGAAAGTTGCAAAAATCCTCTCTTAGTATTTCTAATTATCTTACATGGCAAATGTCAGTTTCTTGCACCCAATAGTTTCGCATTGTTGCGTTTCGCATACTGTACGTTGTATGTCAGAAAGTCAGTGCTCTTTTTTTTGTGTGTGTGGACTAACTTTACGCGGACTATGGGTGAGCGCAGAAGGCTCCCAACCCGTTAACAGACAGTCAGTAACGCAAGAATATTATGGATACAGATTCGGGTACTGTGAATGGTTCATTAACAATGCGACGGCTTACGCCAATTGCTGATTCTGCGTCGGCTGATACTCGTATAGAATGCGCATAATTACTGCGGCGTTTGTGTATCATGATAAAACGTAATAGAAAGTGAGTAAGTAAGTACTAGAGGTTTTTTTAATCATAATGAAGCAAATGTTTGCATTTTATTTGATTTGTCTAGTCTGGAAGAAGTAAGCTGCATTTGAAGTAAGCGAAGCGTACTTACGTCACGAGGATTTTGATTCTATCATCATTATTATTAGCCCACTGTAGTCCACTGCTGGATATAGGCCAATGCACGCCACGATGATCGATTGCCGGCTCTTCGGATCCAGCCACAGCCATTTATTTTGCGTGAATTGTCACTCCTCCTAGCTGGAAAAGGGCTTGATGAATGCCCATGATAAATTGTATATGAGTGAATATTTCAGAGATATAATTTTTATTCGACGTTAATTGACAAGTCTTAATTGTGTAGTTTAATCCTAAATGTATTTATAAATAGTTCTACTTGCCCGACTTTTCGATCAGATTATACATTGGAAAAATATAGTAATGGGATCCGAATTTAAGATCGGCAAAACTGAAATTGCGTTCTGCGGTTTGTGAAGAGAACACTTTCTTTAATTATCTCTTCCCTTCGAAATGAATCTTTAAAAATATAATAACTGTAAAATCTTGGCGTCTGCGACAAATAACAAATAAGACGGTATCTTGTGCTCCAAGCTTCGTAAAGTAAAATGTCCGGGTGTTTCCCCAAGATGTCAGTTGTAAGGCAACGTTCCTGAGTTGTAAAACCCATGCCGTTTATAGCTATACACTTTCAACTACGTATTCTGGGATTATTTGAGGACTTCGGGTCAATTGAAATGTTTTGAGGTGACACTGTGTTAAGAATGTGATATAATAATTAGGAAATACCGGGTACTGGGTGTGGATTTGTAATCGCTAGCGTAAAATTTAGGAAAACGTTTTAATTATTTAGCGGATAATAATTAATATAAGGGTATTGAAAAGCTACACCTGAAGTGAGTCCTTGAAACCTCTTATGCATGAAGACTGGGCAAGTGTTGGGAGCGTAAAGTCGGCCAGTTGCTGTGCAAGTATTCAATATTGGTTTTATCACACCCATAACGAAATTAACTAATCAAAATAAATACATTCACGTTTAGGTGAAACCCATTTACCAAAAACTTTTCCATTTTCATACCATGGGGACTATTCTTCTCCCAGAAAATATATTTAGCGGCAGTCGAGTGCGGTTAATCCATTGATATAATTTTTTTTTAATTACTTATGTGTTATACCGAGAACAGAGTAATTTAGGCCGCAAAATAGGCTAATGAAGAGACTAACATTCAGAGTGTCTCGAGATCAAACCCACGGCACGCTGATATTAAGAAGTTAAAGTTTAAAGTGCCTGTCAAACTGTTCATTTTCGCTTGCCAAACGGTGAAGGCAAACATTGCGAGGAAAAGGAAACCAACATATTAGAGAGTTTTTAAAATGTACGGAAAAATCGCAGTTACCCTTACCTTTCCTAAAATAGCTCCTCAGCAAAACAAAGCTGATAATGATGATAGAGTGATGTGTGTGCAATGATAAGGTACAGTGCACGCCCAGCGCGCGGGATTAGCCACCTAGTGCAAGACGCTCTTACTCTCCTGAATAAGCTTGCAAATGAAACGTTAAAGGTGTATCGAAGCATTTACGACTTGACTGATACACAGCGGCTTGTGTAAAACGACCATTTTATGACGTCCACCGGTCACCGGGGCAGAAAGATATTACCACTTAAATTGAATTTCCAAATAGATGTAATTTCCTGCCTTAGAGTAGCTGCAAATAAAAATGTAATTAGCTGCCTATTGGCTTGTATTTCATTATCTCTTACTATAAATTTAAAAATAAAAATCACGCGTACACGCGAGGTACCTTAAGGCATTGCAACTTGGGACATTGAAATGGAATTCCCTTATCATATTTAGGTACGAGTGGAGACCAGTAAACCAACCTACTTTTACTTATTTTAGACTGATGAAACTCTTAAACTTTACCCATTAGTATTACCAATGAAATTCTCAAATATGTCAGACATCTTGTCTTAGAGAATCTATCAATAGGCACACTGTGCTCCTGTCTGCTGCTACCGTATGCGATTGGGTTCGAAATCATGACAACAGAGACACATCAATGTCACGTCACTGCGGTGTCCAGACTTGGTATTGATTCACAATACTATTGTGATGAAAATTAGGATGATGATGATGAGATGCTTACGTTTGGCAGAGGACTGTATGACTTTCCAGTCACATAGTGGCAATGTTGCCACAAATATACCCTATAAATTAATTACGACACTTATGTCGATATTCTGATATGATATATATATGTATTTGTATGTATGTATATGTATTTGTATGTAGGTATATAGAGTAGAGTATATGAATAAGTATATATGTATGTGTTTAGAGATATCTATGTATTCTAAGTATTATGACTGTTACACCTACAACTACCAGTATTTTCCGACCAATAATATTTCCATCCAAAGGTTGCCTGGTAGAGATCGCTATAAGCGATAAGGCCGCCCATTGTACTTCGCTTATATTGTATGATGTCTTATGTAATATTTCTGGTGTACAATAAAGCATAAAATAAATAAATAAATAATGTGCTTATTCTGTTAGTTCATCTGCTGTTTATCGACACCATAACAGGTTAATTAAAAAGCATTGAATGCCCTTTTTAATAGAATTTATATATTATGATGTAATAAACAGTTAACTCGTTTACCAATTTATGTTAATGAATTACTTTGGTGTCATGTAAGTATAAATATATTTTTATCTATTATCTAGTACCCATAACACAAGCTCTGCTTAGCTTGGGACTAGTTGGTGATGTGTGTATGTCGTAGAATATTATATTATTGTATTATATTATTTTATTATATTATGTAATCTTGGTTGTTTGTGGAGCGTGTACATTTGATTTTAAGGGTTATTTTATGCGGCTTTCACTTAAAACCTAATTTAGGATAGGCAGAAAAATTTGGATGTTATTTTGCACATACTTATACAGGGCGAGGCAAAGAATATACAACCTACCTATACAGCGTTATGTGGAATTTATATTGTTATTTTACAGGTTTATACCTTATAATGCATTTATAGCTTTACACTAGATTTATTAGACAAAAATGATTTAAAGTGTTCACGCCGTCTGAAAGTCGTGATGGGAACAAATAAATATTCAGTTCCAAATTAACTAACGGAAAATATTAACGACATTGTCATCCCGCCATGTATTAATAACATTGCTCGACTTAAATCGAAAAAAAAGCCACCGGACTTCACAAACTTTCGCAAACTTATGCCACGCGGCCAAGACGGTGGCTTAGCGTCAGACAGATATTACATGGTATGACAAAAACCAACCAATATCTCTGGCCGCAAATAAAGCGCAGCATTTTCTCAAACGTACGAACGTTTCTTAAAAAGCTCATTTATTCTTCTCTTACTAAGTGCAAAACGCGATGAATGAGAAACTACGTGATTTATGGTCATAGAATGAAAGCGAATGGTAGCAAGTTTATGAAGTGTCGGAACATAATAGGTTATTGGACGGTGTTAGTTTCTTAAAGCTTGATACATGTAAAATGCATTTTACTGCAAATTGCAATATTATTTATATCACAGTTTGAACAAAATATTCGTGACATTTTCATGTTCTTACCCATTCTAACACATGGCATGATACAAAACCCAAAACTTTGCCTCAAAACCTTTCAATCGTGATAACGCTTCGTTGGTCTAACCCCTTCAACTGAAAACGGTTTTGAAAGACATGCAATATTTCTTGTTTTAAATGCGCCCTTCACACTGAAAATAATTCTGTACCGAGGAGGACTTAACAGACTCAAAACAACATGGAGATCCGATCACACATATTATTGACTCATATGGGGATCAAACTTTCAACACCTAACGAGTTCTAAACGACAAGACGACCGCTTAAACTCTTGCGCCATACTTACAGTCAATATATGTATTTATAATGTATAAAACATTTGCTGGCTTATTACACAATAACCACACATCGCTAAACAGTGTCATCAACCTGAATATAATTACAACGCGCGAGGGCCATAAGCAATGCGAATAGCACAAACAGTATACATAAATCATAGAATTCAATTAGTAATGGAACTAAGCCGGGTAACGATGTATTGAAACATTTGTCATTGTAAACACGATGCTTGTTAGTGTGTGTATGTGTGGGTTATGCGTTAGTGTGCGTGTGTGTTTCTGTTTCATAGTAATTATTAGACAGTAATTGCTGTTTTTGTTTTGGAGTATAAAGATCGATGTTAATTCTAGGGATACACAGTGAGTTATAGTTGTGTTGTTTTAGTTGTAGGCGGCAAACGAGCAGACGGTTCGCCTGATGTTAAGCAATTACTGCCGCCCATGGACACAAGCAACACCACAGGATGGGAAAAGGGATAGGATGAGAGAGAAGGAATAGGGGGTAGGCCCTCCGGCACACTCACTCACCGAACAAAACGCATTAGTTTAAGTACTTTTACTTTACATCGATTTTCTGTGAGAGGGTAGTACTTCTCCGGTCGAGCCGGCCCCTTCATGCTAAAATCAACAAGGCTCTAGTACCTGTAAATTGTGTACCCGATTTTTGTGACCAAAAAAAGATGGATTCGTTGACAGTCGTTCTGATTACGTCTATTTCTCATGTGTAATGTAATAAATTGCTTCACATAGACTCTCGGGTTCGAACTCACTCGCTGACTTGTCGAAATTATTTGCGAATAGATGTCGTTACTACGAGACCTATATGCCGGAGGTTAACTCTCTACCATCTGATGGCAGGGTCCACCGACCGCGATAGGCGATCGTGTCTGGAGCGTGGCGATCTGACTAAACAGTGCTAAACGGGGCTATTTATACTCTACACCGTTGATGCAGTTCCATTATTGTCCAATGGATGACGCTAGTTGTATCTACGCGTATAATAATTATACTAGAGAACGCCCGCAGCTATGTTTCTTACCGGTCCCGTGGTCATTTTGAGAATTTCCTTCTTAGTACATCCCCACGATCCCCAAAAACATACTTACATACATGCCAAGTTTGAGTTTGTTGCCACCAATACAAAATATTTCAATCCGAGATCGATATACTGTGCGGCTTACAAAGCTATTATCACTATTCATGCCACTGTGTTGAATATTCAGCTTCATTTGTCAAAAGCTTTGTGAATACATAGCCTTTTCTAAGCCAGCTTGCTGAATTAAGCGTTTATGTTAGTAAACGCTTAATTCAGCTATCAATATGCCTAAGTATGTTATTAATGAGGCTGTAGATGTATGAAGATGCCATGTAGTTATTCTTGGTATTTTCAACGTTTAGAGTTTTGCAAATAGGCTGACTCAAATTGGGCGAGAATCTCTTCTCCACAGAAAAAAATAGAACAAAACATATTGTAGTAAGCATAACAATTTCCCTAGAAATATGGAGGATGCTCATCGCTAAAAACAGAACACAACTTTGTTTGACATTTAGATTGGTCAAAGTGGGTGCGAATTTCTAGTTTCTAATGTTTCTAGGCCTAAAAAAATACTTGAATTTGAAAGAAAGAAACGAAACATTAGGAAATTGAAAAGAAACAAATTGATCCCTAAAATTATGTTGAACCTCTTGATTATATCGTTTGTTGTGTCAGTTAATTCACATTTAAAATCAGCACACGACACGAAAAGTAACTTAACAGGAATATTTTTAATATTTTCTTGGGTTTACGCGAGTGTTACACATTGAAATTAAGCTACAGTTTACGGATTTTATCGCGTTATATTACTTTCACTGGTTATTTGTTATTACGTTTAAACCGAAAGATCTAGAAACTACATTTTTATTACTAGCCGACGTTTCGAATTCTTTACAGGATTCATGTTCACGGCAGACTGAGGTGATATTTGTCTTTGTCTTGAATTTAAAAGTTATCTCAAAGTACCCGAACATTTTTCAACTATTGGTGTTACTATCTACGCAGAATGTGCTCACTGTGTCTTGATGTCTTCTGGTGACTTTGTCCTTTCTGGGTTTCATTAACCTGATAACAGGGTCCCAAGCTGGAGGTACATTCCAATCATCTTCCCTATTGAAATTAGGATGTTTTTTAATTTCAATAGCTTCACGTATCATTCTTGGAATAAAGCGGTGTTCTTTTGCGAGTATCTGTGGTTTATCAAATCGCAGGTAATGGTTGGTTCCTTGTTCTACATGTTCACACACAGCAGACTTCGTCGAGCGTTTGTGTTTAATGTCAGCTATATGTTCCTTTAGTCGAATGCCTATGCTTCTCTTGGTTTATCCAATGTATGAGAGCCCACACTCACAGTCTATCTTGTAAACCCCGGCCTCTTGTAAGGGTAACTGACTCTTGACAGATGGTAATAATTGGCTTATCTTCGTTGGCGGCTTGTAGAAAGTTTTGATTGAAGCTCGCTTCAAGATGTAGCCAATCTTGTCGGTCACGCCCTTGATGTATGGGAGGACAGCAGGTTGTCTCTCTACTGTGGCTGGCTTGTTTTTCGGGGATCTGTGACGTTGGCGCGGTGGTCGGAGGTTGTTGTCTTGCAGAACTTGCTTGACATGTTGAAGCTCGGCGTCCGTGTTTCTTGTCACAGATCCCCCGGGCTCTCTGAAACAAAGACATTCCTACGGTAGCCATACCTGGGAAATGAGTGGTTCAGCGTTGGGGTATTCAGCCTCCAAGTCACCATGCAACTTTTCTAATTAGGTACAAAATCGATGCATTTACGCTACCAATTTGTTTTATAGATGTCCTATGTACGATGATTACATCGCACTAGCATCAAATCGGCTCATTATCATTATTATATAAGCGAATAGAAGTCTCCTGCTGGGCATAGGCCTTTTCCAAGGCTATCCACATCGGCCGATCTTGTCTTGAAGCGCGAAGTCATTTTCTAATCCAACCATTTTGACAGAATAAAATTTGCCATAGACCGACACAATGCACAGGGCAAGCGATAATAACTTCGAAAAGTTCTTTGCACGGCAGTTTGTTGGTACATACAAGGGCGGCAAACGAGCTAGACCTACCTGATGAGAAGTGTCTAACCGTAGCCCTTAGATGTCAAAGACTTTTCAAATCCTGAGAAGATAAAACTATCTTTGCCCTCTTTTCTGAAATCCTCTTCTTTTTTATTTTCTCCCATTCGCTTACAAACCCACGAGGAGCTTGGGTGTACGACTTGTTCACCTAGTGAACGAATCGAAACTTTATAAATAGGTACTACATTTGTACGTCGGTGTTTTGTTAGAGAGTGGTAAGTTAAGTTAAGTATAAGTCTCAGATAAGTAAGTCTTAGGTTGACTCTATCTTTATCAATTTATAATTTACAAATTAACCTCCATCATCTCACTTTCCCTGTTTTTCCCTCACCCAAATAGACATAGTTTTTGACAATGAATTTGCTACCATTCCGTTATTCTTTTGGAATGGATTATAAAAATACATTCTCAGTTCACCATAATCCTTACTTTAATACTTTTTTGGCTTTTTTATATTTCGCCAAATTCTTATTCAAACTCCCAACAATTTACAAGATAATTCAGTACGTGATACATTTAAGATGGCATCTCCCACTAAACAAAGACCTAGAGACGCGTCTAGAGTGTTCTTAGCTGGAAATTAATATTGTTTGATATTCCTAAGTGCTTCAATACAAATGTTGATATTACACAACGCATTAGTATGGCAAGACTTGTTTACATTAATTAGTTTAATGTAACTTAGAGCCTCCAGAGAACAGAGCGTGAGACCGTCTGTGAGACAGATTAGTATTTAAAATAATTTAATGTCTTTGACAAGACAAGTATCGCTCTAAGAAAGATATTACACGCCGCAGAAGTACTTTTTCGTAGACAAAATTTTAATTTAGACATTTAAAACTCAGTTTTTTAGTATTTTCTTAGCTTCATTTACACATTGAAATCAAAGTACGGTTTTGAGATTTTCTTTCCCAATATATTATTTTCGAATTCGAATTCCTTCATGATACGCATAATCGTTATTTGAGGTCATCAGAAAATTTGAAACTAAAAATGCCGGTACATTCCACGTCATTTCTCGATAAATCTTTCTCTGTCACTGCTGTCCGCCTATGGAATGCGTTACCATTAAATATTAGACAGGCTCAGACGGTAAGGTTCAAAAGTTTAGTCAAGGCCTACTATCTAGCATTATAAAATTTCCTGTTTCACTACTATATACTATTATGTATTTGTGTATTATATATGTGTATGTATGTATAAGTATTTATGCAGGTATATGTATGTATATATATATATTTATATACATGTATTTAAGCATATTATTATTGTATAAGCATCACAATATTATATTTATTTATATATATATATATTAAGTCTATGCAAATTTTTACATAGGTACTGGTACACTTCTACAACCACCATTTATTTCCTACCAATAATATCTCCATCCAAAGGTTGCCTGGTAGAAATCGCTTTTAGTGATAAGGCCGCCCATTGTACTGTATTTCATTTATAATTCCTTAAAATGTTTTATATACTTAAGTGTACAATAAAGTATAAAATAAATAATAAATAAATATTTTCACTGACATAATAAGGTCATCAGTCTAATGAAACTCAAGAATGGCAAAGACACTAGAAGAGATCAGGACATTATGAGCTCATTCTGTGTAGATAGTAACAGAGATAAAAATGTTCGGGTACTTTGTAATCACTTGTACACCTTCAAGACAAAGACATAAATGTCGCAAATATGTTGATAGATAGTATCTCGAGCACCATAACAAAACACACTGTAGTTCATATAATTTCTAGCAGACAACGATGTCTCAAGCCCTGGATAACGCCGGGTTTGTTGAGGTGTATGAGACATCGTGATTGCTTGCACAGTAAGCTTAAGAAATCATGCAATAATGAAATATTAAGATTATCATACACGAGATATCGCAATTTTTGTAACACTCTTTTAAAAAATTTTAAGCAAGCATTTGAAAAATGTGAGTTTGCAAAGGCTAAAAAAAGCCCTAAAGCTACGTGGGATATCATCAAACAGGTGACTGGTATAAAAGTTATCTCTGGTCAGCCGTCCGAGCTTTTACACCTCCGTGATACTCCTAAAACCTCTCTTAACCACGTTAACAACTACTTTTCAAATATTGGACAAAATTTAGCATCCAATATACTCCCAGCTCCATCGGATACTCCACCTCCCACTTGCTTATTAAACTCAAGTGGATCTATGGCCCTACTTGAATTTACAGAAAAAGAAGCCGAGGTCATTATTCGAAATCTGAGATCTGATTGTACTCCCGGATGGGATTCTATTTCCGCAAATATTTTAAAAAGTGCTAGTGATGTCTTGGTACCCATAATCACTCTGATTTGTAACCTTTCCATTACGTCTGGTGTATTCCCGGATGCATTTAAAAAAGCTTTAATACACCCTATTCATAAGACGGGGAACAGAGACGATGTCAACAACTACAGGCCAATATCTATCCTGCCAACTATGTCAAAAATCCTTGAACGCATTCTCTATAAAAACCTTATTAGCTACCTTGAAACAAACAACTTAATTTCTTAAAATCAATATGGTTTTAGGTCAAATGTCAGTACTGAAGATGCAGTCATGGATTTATCTCAACACATAGTCAAGACGCTTGACAATAAACGGAAGAGCTTAGGCATATTAATAGACCTATCAAAGGCCTTTGATACTGTATCTGTGTCACTCTTGCTGAGGAAGATGGAATGCTTGGGCATACGGGGAATTGTACTCGATATCTTCAGAGACTATTTAAAGAATCGAACCCAAGTAGTTAAAATTGGACGATGTCAGAGTGACGAGCTTTCCATTTCATACGGCGTGCCCCAAGGTAGTATTCTAGGGCCTATCCTATTTCTGATATACATTAATGACCTGTGCAGTCTACCTTTAGAACATTGCAAAATTTTTACATACGCTGATGACACAGCTTTAGTCATTGATGGCCTGGATTGGGCTCAGTGCTACCGAAATGCGGAAGCAGCGTTGCCACGGGTAATGACATGGTTGACATGTAAT
Organism: Euclidia mi; assembly: GCA_944739405.2. Classification (NCBI taxonomy): domain Eukaryota; kingdom Metazoa; phylum Arthropoda; class Insecta; order Lepidoptera; family Erebidae; genus Euclidia; species Euclidia mi. The sequence goes on from OX123182.2 coordinate 25,498,183, forward strand.
TTACTTACATTAAATATTAGTAAGACAATGTATGTGCCATTTGCTATAAGATCTCATCTGTGCCCACCGCAATCTCTAACTCTCAAAGTGCACTCATGCAATTCACCAGGAGACTGTAATTGCCTAAAAATTACCAAAGTCTCTAGTGTGAACTGGCACAAACATATTGAATTACTATCGAATAGGATACGCAAAATGATTTATATTTTTAAGAACCTACGTAGTACCGCAGATAAAGATACACTTACAATGGTCTATTTCGCTTTATGCCAATCTGTTTTAAGCTACTGTGTACCTGTATAGGGTGGTGCCACTGAAAATGTTTTTCTCCGCTTAGAACGGGCTCAAAGAGCTGTCATTAAGGTAATGTTTTCACGTCCTATTAGGTATCCCACGAATCAACTTTATGCTGAATGCAAACTGTTAACAATGAGACAACTGTACGTGCTTCATTTAGTTCAGCGAAAACATACGGAACGCCCTATCACCGCTCCTACAGGTAGAATCAATTATAAAGTCTTCTCCCACGTCCCAAACTTCACCTCGTTTGCCAATAGAAATTTTTGCTATTTCAATCCAAAATTGTATAATAACCTAAATAAAACTTTAAATATTTTCTCTAAAACTAAGTACCAGTATAAAATGACTTTAAAAAACCATCTACAAAGTTTAGACTATCATAAAACAGAGGCCCTCGTACGTGGACTATCAGATTAAAGTTAATTTAAATACACTCACATACTCACACACACATCACATACACACTCACGCACACACACACACACACACACACACACACACACACACACTCACACACACACACACACATCACATACACACTCACGCACACACACACACCCACACACACACACACACACATACACACACGCACACCACATACTTATAGGTTAATACAAACACTCACTAAAATGGTATTGTTAAACATAATTTCTTATTTTGTTTTTATATAGCTATAGGTACCATTTAAAAAAATGAAACATACGGGTAGGAGCGCTGTCGTCTGAAATACAGGGACATACACCTAGTTCAGAGGACAGAGTTTTCTTGAAATGTGCATATTTTTTAATAAGCCTTGTTATTACTGTTTTTAAAGTGTCATATTATTTTAAACAATAAAGAATATTATTATTATTATATGCCATCTCAGTCTTTCGTGATCGCGGCTTCTGTAAAATACCGGATTATAATAAATAATGTAGCTTCTAGATCGTTCGGTTTAAATGTACCTAATGGCAGTAAAATATAACATATATTTTTTTAGCAATTTCCAGTAGTGTGACATGCTGAATGGAAGTTGCGAAACTGCAATCCCGGATGCTTTAGATATCGAACAAATTTTGTCTACGGTTTTCCTTTAACCGTCAACGTAATAGTTGATATTATGCTATTTAAAGAGCATCCCTAGCAGTCTCAACTATAGACTGACTCTCACCAGCCAGAGTGTCAGTTTCAAGGGCGTAATTATGAGAAAACGCGTTCCGATTTCACACTGCTGCCCTATTTCTCTACACATTCTAAGTCGAATCGTAGGTGGACGAAACCCTCACAAGGCTAAATTCTATTTATAGTTGTCCCGGGTCTAATTTTACTTCACGTTGGGTTTTCAAACGTTGTAAAATAGCAAACGCCCACAGTCAGTTAAATCGTGCCACTAAGCTAAAAATATCCTTCATAACATTATTATGTAATGCTTTACTCTCTGTGACTTGAGAGCGAAAATGGCATTAGTGAAATGTCGACATAATTCATCTCTAATGTACTTATTTGTGACTAGGATCCCAACTGTGTACGTACAATTAAACAAGTCGGCGGTGGACCAGTTTGAAAAACATTCCCTTGGCTCGCTTATAGAGTCGAGGCACACTAGAAAATGGTTTAGTATACGAGTGTCAATGTGCGTGTAAAGTAGCACTGAAAGCGACGATGTCTTGCTGAGCGATCCTCGCCCTTATGGTGGTCTAGTGGGAAGTTGTTCGACTGTACATAATTTTATTTAAAGTAACAATAAATAAGAACTTAGATCACACAAAGCGATCATGTGAACAGTGATGTGTCTAGTGGGGATCGAACCCACAGCACACTGTGCAGAGCTGAAGGGTAAGGCGACCGCTTAAACCACTACGCTATACTTGCAATCAAGTTTAAATAAGTACTAATATTAATTACTCCTTTCTAAAACATATTTTATTCGACCGCTTAAATAACTTTGCCATACTTGCAGTCAAGTAAAGTTTAAACAAAACAAATGTTTACTCCTTTTTCAAACATCTTTCTACTAGTTTGGCATCAGTTCTTGATGGTTGTTCACAATAATTTGTTACAACGTACATACATCATGTTAGATCTAAGCGTTTGTGTCGTCACGAATAATATAAGAAAGTTTGTTCGACAAACTTGTACGATCTAAATATAATGGAAAAGTAGACAGTAGAAAGTTGTGAGCCGTTTCCATCGGTTTAGCGCAAATATTTTTGCAAACATTCGTTATTTTGAGATCCATGTGATAGAAGACAACGGTACTTTTGTAGAAACGACATCAAATACTTTCAGACACTCCAGTCAACTATAGACATCTGGAGTAGAATTCTAGTTTCAGTTGAAAACAATCTGCTAGCTGGATCTGGTGGCTGCAAACGCGAGACACAATTTAAGTAATTTTTACCTATTAGGTACTTACTAAGCTATGCTGCTTTGTTTGTTTGTACTGTATTTCGTTTTAAGCTATTTAATCATTTATTTTCAGATACTTAAATAATAATTAAAAATCTCAAGGGAGTTTCTTGCCGTATTTTTTTCATGGAAGGCCATAGTCTATGATATTATGAAAAAGTATGTAAAATCTATTTGTCTCGAGTAATCGTCGAAGCCGCACCACATGACCCACTGACGGTAGCAAGGAAGCCAATAAAACCACTGACTGCGTCAAACATATTATCAACTATTATTGATATTAGTTATGATATTGTAGTATTGTTCCTTCATCCCGCTGTCATCTCATAACTTAATAAATCTTACGCACGAGCTCGCTTCGGATAAAAAGCTGGAAGGTTTTGCACGACACGCCTCGCGAAATGAGAGAAGTTGTGGCCTGACTTGCGTTTCTCACGTTAATACCTCCTCTTACCTTTGTGTACGCAAATGTTTATGTGATCGGTAATATGTAGTAGCGATGTTAAGATTAAAGAAAGTTTATCTTTTTTGTTTACATGCATGTTTTTGATATGGCAGTCTTTGTTGTTACATTCGTCGATATGGGTTTGATGCTCGTGTAGCGCTAAAATACCACATAGACATAGCATCTATAACAGCGCGGTAAAATCGAGTTTTTTTTGACAGAAAGCCAAAGATTCCCCCCTCACCATTCGCCCCTTGGTGCTGGGCAGGCCAAATGTGTTTGATTCTTCCCTACAGGCGCTCGGAATCTACACACAAAAACGATGTCTGTCGACGTCCCATTCTAGCGAGTCGGCGCGATCGCAAGCATACTTTGCTGAGATCAACGGTGGTACCAACAAGATAACTACAAAAAACTATTTAAAACATGCAAAATTCTGCCGGCCAGCCTAAAACACAAATACCTACTATTGACTAATCAACATGGCAATGAAGAGCATAACCTATCACATGCATCTCACATTCATATTACGAGATCTGTTACAAATTGTAAATATGATGTACCTAAAGTCAGTAATTATTACGGCGATAGGACATTAAGAAAACGTACACTCTATGTATTAAATAGTTTGCCTGTGGACATCAGGAGAGAACAAAATAAAAACAAATTCAAAAGAAAGTTAAAAACATTCTTATCAGATAGTATAATAACGTAAATATAATCAACAATACACATATACATATTAATAATTCCATAAAACCATTAGGTACTATTTTTCTATTACTTAAGCTAGAATGAGACTCGACTGAGTCCACAGTCAAACTGTTTAACACAGTTTTGTGGACCTTTGATCTGATAAATGGATTGTATTTTTTGTTTATTAATTGAAATAAATAAATAATAATAATAAGTTGCGGCGATGCACTGGCCATAAGCGTGTATATTGGCTCAAGTCCGTCATGATAAATGTTTAACCAATCAATTTGACTTCGCATATGATCACAGATTCGCCACTTAACAGTGAATAAGTGTATTAACATGATAACAACAGTAGCGAAATATCGGCATCTCGAAACTATGGTAATTGGTATATATGTCACCGGAAAATAACAAGAACTGCAAATTTATAAATTTCCTAAGAATTTAAAAACTTTCTTATGATTCTAAACGAGAGATAAATTGTATTATATACGCAAACATTATCGCAAATTTATAAATTTGCGTCGTTTCGTTGTAAATTTATAAACTAACGGATATCCATTCGTAAGATTATAAACCGGTCGACCAATCACAGAAGAGCTTTTAATTTTACGCTTTTTTTAAATACGGCAAATAACAAATAAATTTATAATTTTGAGGTTCTTATTATTTTCCAGTGACATATACATTAATCAAGATTATACTAAAATTTCTAGTATTTCCTGCCTACCTATTTACTGACTGCCTCGTTGGTCTCGTGGCATAAATGTGCTCGTGGGATTGGGAGGTCCTGGGTACGTTTTTCCACTAGGAAATTTTCAGTAGCAGCACGGAGTCTGGCAATGTGCCCGGTACGGCAATAGGCTCGCCCCCTATTACGTGGTACCTAAAAATTCATGGCGAAATGTGGGTGTAATATTACACCTCTGCCTACCCCTTCGGCGATACAGGCGTGAGTCTATAAATAAATAAAATAAAATCTAGTATTTAATTCAAGTGTTCAAACTCTATTGAGCTGTCCTACTCCTGGACACAGACATCTTCACATTTTCAGAAGGGTTAAGCCACGGGTGGCAGACTTCACATATCTTTCGAGATAATAATGCAGAACTCACAGACATGCAGAATTTACCGTTTAGCAAGCGTTTAGCGCAATTCGATATAATAACGATATTCCACTCAGCAGAGCGCACATTCCACAATGATAAACAGGTTAACGTGGTTAGAGCACAATTAGAACGCATTGTACATGTAAGCAAATAATTAAGTTATATTAATTCAACGATGATTGCTTACTGGAATATTATCGATGCAATAGAATAAGGAGACTTGAATAAATTTAGTTATGTGGCTGCCATTGCAATCTGTATCTATTTCTTATTTTAGTGGTGCAGGCGGCCGCCTGGCCGCTTGACACTGCGCCGAGTGTTCTGGGTTCGATCCTCACACGAGACAACACTTTGTGTGATTCATAAATTGTTGTTTTTAGTCTGGGTGTTCATTGTATCCGTTAGTTGTATCTTTGTAAAGACCCCCGCGACACAGGATTTGGTCCTAGTGTGGGAGTTGCCTGTGGTTAAAAAAAAGACAAAATATATATTATATGCTCGTCAAATTATTTTCTTATCAATTCAGTCTGTGTGGGGAGCCGTACGGTAGGGGCTATAGACCTAGATGCCTAATTAGTAGACGTTTTAGGCTGATGTGATGATTTAGTCAGTTTCCTGTAAAATAGTATGTGAATTTAAAATTTCTCCATTGAATTAAAATCTACAAGTTAGCATATTTAGCTTTGAATTCGTACCAAAATGTTATTATCATCGAAACTTGTTCGAATACACACCTACAGCTACAACCTTATTTCAACGCAATAGTTAAACTGAATTGGACTTTCACGTTTGACCATCAGTGAAAGGGTCGCCTTGGAAACGAAGTCTTGTCGTAGCTGATGTCGCGTAGCATATAACGGTTAGATGTAGATACGCTACGCTTTTGAACTAGGTAAAGTTTTGGTCACACTGAGTAAGGGGCGAGAAGCGGGCGCGTCGGTAATGGCGTGTACTATCTTCTATAAGTATACCGGTACACTTCTGAAGCTGTTTTGATTTATTTTTATATACTCACTCCTGTATCCTAAGGAGTAGGCAGAGGTGTAATTTTACACCCACATTTTGCCATGAATTTTTTGGTCCCATGTAATGGTGGTGTTCCAGACTCCGGGCTGCTACTGAGAGTTCGGAAAACCTCGGTAACACTTTGGCCCGACCCGGGAATCGAAGCCGGAATCTCCGATCAGCAGAAGCATACACTATCCACTGGACCACGGAGGCAGTCTGCAGCTGTGTTGAAATAGTTTATGTATGAAATGTTGAAGTCACACAGCGCCATAATTCCAATTCGCCTCATTAGTTGGTCATCAATAAAACTGGGTCAAACGACCCAGTTAAACTCAAGACGTTAACTGCCCAGTGCACCAAAATGGTACAAACTCGACCATGTCCGTGTACTGTTAACAGAACCTATATGGATCCTGTACATTTCAATGTGCTGTAACTTCGTGAACTTAGGAGTGACGAGTAGTATAGCGATTGGCTTCGATTAGCTACAATCGTAGCTTATAGTATCATACATACAGGCTGTAAAAAGAGCTTTGACGAAAACTGAAATCTCATATTGTACCAATCATGGGAAATTACTGGGTGAGGAGATATTGAGGCTCAAAGTCACCATAGATTTTTTTAAATTAGTTACAAAATAGATGCATTTACCCCGCCCATTTATTCTATAGCTGTTGCGATTGCGGTTTAAAAATGTGTCTACTTAAAGAAACATTTAGTTGCCCAGGTATTATTTTTGCTAAGTATAACTTGGCATGATGTCCACAACGAATAGACTTCGGCTTGGTGATGGGTCTTGTGACACCCTGTATAGCTTAGTTCCTGTTGTAATCATGGCGAGCTCTGTGATGAAGTGTCGTCACTGTGTGACATATTCTGAATAAACTAGTACATTTCAACAATCTCATCTCGTAACTATCCTGCCAGTATTCTGTATCCGTCAGTGATTTGACCGATGCCGACATCTATCTTAAAACGTCGTAGCCGCGATGAGCTGCGTAGAAGCATGCCACAATGCGCTACGGGCGTAGCAGACTTATTAGTGACGAGAGTTCATGCTTAGGAATACTATAGTGAGGCCGGTGAATTTCGGATTAAATAATATAGTAAGCCTATAAACAATAAAAAAAGAGAGAGTCACCCACACCTCTTCCATCGATTACAGTATTTTAATTGAGTGGTGGAATTGGCAAGAAAAGAGTTTCCATCAGTTTTTCCGAATTCTCAGTAGAAGCACGGAGTCTGGTGATGTGCCCGATAACGGCAATAGGCTCAACCCCTATTACGTGGGACCTAAAAATTCGTTGGCGAAATGTGGGTGTGAATTACACCTCTGCCTACCCCTCGGGGATACAAGCGTGAGTCAATAAAAATATATTATATATATTTAATCTATCGCGCAAATATTCAATTAACACTTTTTTCAAAGCATTTCAATAATTATAACTGAAGATGGCTATGCCGTAAAAACACAATAGAAGCATTATTCCTTTTATCAGCATAATTTATATAGCATAAAAACTGACAGATGAATATGGAGGCACGATTGATATTCACAAATAAAAACAAACAGAAAATTATCTCGGTACAGGAAAACAAATCGTTTTTCTGTTTCACATATTGTGTACAAGTTATAGGCGCGCAGAGAGAATGATCTCTCATGGTATGAGTCGAGTCTGGCCGGTTTCAATATTCGATCTGTGCATGGATTTTGAGAATCGAGATTGGTGTTTTACATATTTTGTATGGAGATTATGGCAAAAACGAAGCTACAATCTCAAAAAATGGATAGATTGAATATTGCATTCAGCGTGACTTGGCTTGCCTAGATAGGTAAGCAAAGTTAAAGCAACGCTAGCACAGGTCGCTACTTTGATGGGTGAAGGTGGAGCTTTTATGAAACACCTTCAAAATCTCCAGTATTGTGTTAACTATGCTATATTATGGTGAATAAATAATTTCGTCTAAAAATTGTCATCATAGCGGTAAATAGTCGAAAAGCATAAATATTTTTACGCATAGTAAAAATATAAATACGTATTGTTCTTGAATCTTACTTTAAAAAAATGTAAATGCCACTAACTGCAAAGCTCTTATGATCCGATATACATAATTGGTTTGTAGCGGCTGCTGACGCTACTAATTATATACAAGGCACGCTATTGTGTAAGTGCGGCGTAGCAGTCGTCTCCAAGTTCCCCTACTGTTAGGTCGTAGTTATGTAGTTTATTTTTAAGTATAATTAAATGTGGTTCCATAGTAAAAGTATATATTTTCACCTTTGGAATCTTTCTTTTATCTCTCCATACAAACAACATCATCAATACCCCTACAGGTTACCAAACTTCTCTGAAAGATTGTAGCTACTTAGCGATCTTAAGTTTGGCCTTTAGCTTAGTTGAAAATCAGCTTCAGGCATTTGCCTGACAGAAGCTGAACTATGCCCTGTTCTGACACGCCACACTTTTGTTTTTTTATTGTTCTTTTGTACTTTTTTTATTTTGTTTTTTATTTGTGTGCGTGTGCAGCCTTTTTTTTTCTTTTTTATTTTCCCTTATTTTATTAAATTTGGTATCCACGCACTTTTCGCTCTTCTGCCATAAATTGCAACCGTACACGTCATGGTCATTAAATTTGAAGCATCCCCGTTCAGATGGGACTGTGATCGTTTATCATTTCATCCGTCAGTTACTGACAAAAAACGCAGCGCTAACAAATCACGGAGTATAGAACATTATTGGATAACATTAGCGAAACAAAAACTGGCTTATACAATGTTCGGGTTTCTTCTTGGAACATTTTTTGGTAACAATATGTAGGGGGTTACTTAATATTATATTAAAAAGAAGCTGTTACCTACGACTTTATTGGCTTAGTATTAGACTTTCACAAAAATAATTATTTGACAACCCAGTGGCGGAGTGTCACCGACTGCCACGCCGAAGGTCGCAGGTTCGATTCCTATAGTACAATTTTTGCTTATTTTGGGACTGTATATGTAGCAGTACATTATCATATTTTTTATATCATCACACCTGTATCCCCAAACGGGGTAGGCAGAGGTGGTAACACCCACATTTCGCCTTATAAATTTTAGGTCCCACCTAATAGGGGGCAAGCCTATTGCCGTTACCTGGCACATTGCGAGATGCCGTAACACTTTTACCCGAACCGAGGCCGAGACTTACATACGAGTATTAGCAGACGCATACGATATCCACGGAGGCAGTCGGGATTATCATAATTAAGTTTTCATAGATGGCGGTGTCACCTTTTGTCTTCATTGTCACTTATTCATATTATTGTATATCCGCTACCTCGATGGCGACATTTTCACCATCTTCATCATAATCTTCTATGTACTTTCTACTTTTTGTGTACGTCTAATATTACCATATTTGACGCCGTCTTTTCAATTATCTTTAATTGCAAAGCGTAACAGACTAATATATTTGTTTATTTATAATCATAGATAGATACGGAAAGTTTTGAAGAGTCAAAGAAAAAAATATAAAAGCAATGATGTTTTGTCTTCGCAATCCTATTAAACACTATTATCAGACAAAGCTAAATTAAATAAGATAAATTACTGTTTTAATTAACACACAAAATTGAATTACACAAATAAATTGCTTTGTCAACAATAACTCCTTTAACTCTATTTTCGGAATCCAAATCCATGAAAACGTATACAATTTAATTAGACTTCCAAAATTAGTTTGTTAACGAAATCACAGTTTGATGTTTTGAAACTGGTTCGCTGTTTGTTCATATTGTTATTGGGCACCTTTGAAAATAATAGCGTACTCTGAACGACGGTCCGGCATTTGAATTAGGTTTAAGTTGGCTTATGCCTAAAACCCTTGGGTCCAGAATACGGAGTTAAGAAGGTCGGAGTAAATTTCCGACGTATTTGGACTGTAATCTTTATTGCGGTTTTAAAATTGGAATTACTTCTATTTGAATTTACCAAAATGGAATAATTTTATAAATAGAATCTCCTAAATGATATTGAGAACAATGAAAAGGACTGTATACAAATCATATCCTTTTGTTCTTTAGTTTAGCCCGTATGTTATTTATTATGTCACGCATATAAAATACGTGATATATTATAACATTATTTCTTTATTCACAGAAGCGGTTAAAATTCTAAGGTTTGGTCAATTTGACCTTATACTCCTCCTTGATATTTGAGCGTTGCTTTTAACTTTGCTGATCTTTTATCCGCTCGCTTGCTTTCGATTTCAACAAAACCGTCGAACTTTGCTCACGTAATTCGACACTGTACGCTCGGCGCGGACGCCCTTATTCTAACTTGATTTACAATCGATCCGAGCGACCTAGCTTAATTTTGTTTTCTGTTTTGTATAGACAATAAGATACGGAACAAAGTAACGTTTGGTATTTTAACAAAAGTTTTGTGTATAATATTTTATATGAGACTAAAGTTAAGGTCGAGCATATTTTGTCGGTTTCAGACGAATAGCGTGAAATTACGAAAATAATTAAAAAATGCGCGATTAGTGTATAGTTTTTAGTCATTTTTGCAAAGTAGAATAGTTATTTGTTGTATTTAATAAGAAACAATAATGATTGTGGAAGAATATCTTCATAAAAAAATAAAAGAACCTACATGCAGTTGCACACAGAAAATCACAAAATGGCTACTTCAAATTTCACTCTAATTTTTTAAATAAAATTTTCTTTTATGATGTTGCAAACTTGCATTCGTATGATAGATATATAAACTGCCATTAGTTTAAAAACTATTTGGAAGGACTTTAGATGCTTTAAATTAGAGGTTAAAGTCGTTTAATGGAAATTAACTTTTGGCAACGATTGTTTCCAAGAGCAAAGTTCGCGGTGTTAGTATTGGAAACGATCGTTGCCAGAAGCAAGCGAGCGGCTAAGACCGACAATCCAAGGCACGCTATGAGCGCTACTCGTCTTACTCGTTATATTCACTACGGAATGACTTTATAATATTCCACACCAAAGGAGGCAAAACCGGAATTGAAAATTTTCTTGAAAATTCTTTGATTTAAGTAAACTTTATGAACCTATTCTCCAAGAGTTTACTTCAAAGTCAATGGATTTCAAACAGTTGATCAATATTATAATTCTGTAAGTATAGGACAAGATCAACATAAGTGTTCAGACTTCAGGGTCAAGGAGCCTTACAAGGCAAGCATGAGTATCATATCAGACAAATAGTTATCTATATTTAAGGTTCTCCCAATATCAGAGGCCGCCTTAATAGCATTATGCTCTTAAGATCCCGTATGATAACGGAAAAGGGATACAGGAATATTGTCCTGGCACACATGTATTCAACCGTGTAGATTTCAATAAAGCCTGTGGTATTTATTCTAGTACTTTTAAACTATGTGAACATAAACTTATTTTTGTAACTGGTTACACAGATTATAAGAATTATACAGATGGAGTCATCCGTCATATTTCTTTGACGCCAAGTGAGCCCTGGCAATTAATACAGATTTTACATAGAAGCGCAGCTCTTAAGGATTTCGTGTGCCGATTCCAAGTGGAGACTGTCTCCAGTTTAGTTCGTAGTTGGCGCCGTTGGCGGTGCTGGCGTCGTTCTCCGTCTCTCTTGCTCTCGTAGTTAAGATACACTGGAGGAACGTTCGACTCCCTTGCTTTCGTAGAGACAGTTGTCACAGCGTGACTGCCACGCCGCCAAGCGGAAATTTGAGTCGCATAAAGTTTGTCTTCAAAGCGCCCATATGAAATGCGCCTCTATGTAAATATTTGAGCTCTTTGCTCCGGGTGAATGTCATAATTTTTATAGAATTGTAAAGAAATAATTATTAATCTGACGTTCCGAATGTCAGAAACTAAACTGGGCACGCCGATTTTTAAGTAGTCTTTGGTTTAAGTTTGTCAAGCGATCGCTCTTTCTGGTGTATTTTACTATACTGTGACTGGTTAGTATAATACAACAATGGTCATCCTCTAAATATGTATGAAGCCTATACCGAAACATCGGGAAAAATAAAAGATATTTCACTTTTATTTCCAAGTAATTATACGATTGAGACCTGTAAGATAAATACATGTGTGTTCATTTTGTATGCCTATAAAATTACACATTCTTCAATATGTTAATAGTTTAACATTTGTAAATATTTGTAATCCACATATCAAACAAGTTGTGGTCCTTAAAAATGTTGCACAACTAAGAAACTTTTAAACACTCGCGTTGCACGTTTAAGAATATATATAAACGCGAACATGCATTAGGTATTTACATAACTTATTTTGCTTGACGTTTCGAGACGGTTGCACGTCCCGTGGTCGCAAGCTGACTGGTGTAGCAATGTCACGTTTCCGATTGCGAGGTAGAAGATTCTCTTTCTACCCCCGGGTCGTTGATTTTCGAAGTACCGGCGCAAAACACACTAACCGTATCTGTATATTGAACATTCGCCGACTGCGCTTTAAAGTAGGGTGTTCTTAGCCGAATTACTGGATCCCACGCCGATATCAATTTGAAGCCCTCTTCCCGAGTGAAATTCTTATGTCTTCTGATTTCAATCGCTTCACGCACAACTCTTGGGTAAAAGTGGCGTTCCGTGGAGAGGGCTTGGGGACGATGAAATTCAATCCAGTGATTGGTGCCCGATTGAAGTAAATGTTCCGCAATCGCCGATTTGTTCGTTTGACGGTTCTTTACAGCTGCGATGTGCTCCTTTATACGTTCAGCGATGGTCCGCTTTGTTTGCCCTATGTAAGAGCTTCCGCAGCTGCAGTTGATTTTATAGACACCTGGGGTTTATAGCGGTAGAACATCCTTTGGTATGCCCACCATGTTGTATACTTTGGCCCCTGGTGTAAATACGGTCGGAATGGAGTAGTTTTTTAACTTGGCTCCTATTTTATCCGTAATACCTCTAATGTAGGGCATGTAGGTCGGTTGTCTATTTACCGCCGGATGTTTTTCTCGCTTGATAGGCCACGTCATTCGACGTTGTACTACGTTAGTACTATCTATTCTGTGGTTGTACCTGGTATCCGTTCTTCCTAAGTACCTCCTGAACATGGTCTAGCTCTAGCTTCAAAATGCTCAGGGTCACAGAGGTCATGTGCTCTGTTTCTAGTGACGTCACAACGGATTGCAGGTGTTGAGAGTGGTGGTGTGACGTGGCGTGCAGGTATCTATCTGTGTGTGTAGGCTATAAGCAGTGTGTTAAGGACCCATCTGGTCTCACAGTAACTTTGACATCCAAGAATGACAACGATCTGTCACTTTCCATTTCGTAGGTGAACTACATTTTCGGATGAATGGAGTTAAGGTATTGCACATATTGATCTACTTCCTGCTCTCATCCTTTTAAGATACTAAAGATATCATCCACGTATCTTTTCCAAAGCCTGATGGTCTTAGATCTGATGCTAAGCGCCTTTTCCTCAAAATGTTCCGTCCAGATATTATCCAGTACTGGTGCTACTGGACTCCCCATTGCGACACCATTGATCTGGAGGTAATGTTGGCCTTGGAAGAGGAAGTAGTTGCCATCTAAGCAGTGTTTTAGTAGATCAATATAGTTGTGAGGCATATCATTGTCACTCAGTCTGTCCCTCACTACGTCCAGATATTACCTTTTTGGAACATTGGTTAAGAGCGACTCAACGTCAAAGCTTACCATTACATCTTCCGGTTCCAATCGGATGCTTTGTACGATCAGGACGAAATGACGCTAATTTTTCACGAAATACGGTGTCATACCGACTAATGGCTGCAATATGGATGCAACGTGCTTCGCAAGGTCGTAAGTAGGCGAGGAAATCTTGAGTTACGATAGGCCAAAGTGGCACGTTGGGTTTATGAACCTTAGGCAGACCATGTGTAAGTGACGTGGGGATCTTGTGGGGATTAATTATGTTTTATAAATAGACGTGTCATCCACCATCATTGCGCTAATAAACAGCAAAAAATAATTTGCTTAAATAAATAATACACCATACTGTTAAGAAAACGTTAACAATGTTTTTATATAATTATTTCGCTTCTATGATGGATTAAGATATGCAATGAATAAAATTTTATATATATATATATATCTGACTGTCTAAAGAAAAGGACCCAAAAATAAGTTGAGAATTTATACTTATTTGATAATAGTTTTTATTTGAAGTATTTTACTTTCGACTGAAGGCGAAAGTAAAATACTTCAAATGTAAACGCTTTAAAAGCACTTTTATACAATATGTAAGTTTTTCTGTAGCCTTATCATAATTTATTTAAGGTCTCTAAATTAACATGCAAAGCCCTACGTGTCCTTCCAAAGTTTACTTTTGTATGACGTTTTAAAGCGTCAGGTGTTTCAAACGGCCAGTACATTATTTATAGGGAGTCGGTCGGGCGGAGAGCTGGCATTAAGTGTTGGCAATAATAGATGAGTGTGTGCGCGCCCTTACTTGTACTATAGTTAGATGGTTGCATGAATAAATAGTATCGGTAAGGGCGGTGACAGACTTTTTATTTTTCGTTGTGGATGGAAGGATAATTGAATGTTATATTGAGTGTTCAGTAGTTCATGTTAGTGACAGGCTTCATGTATGAGTAATTACCTATTGATATTTTGTATGTTTAAACTGTTTAAAATAATTCGTTTTTCAAACACTATTCGAATAAAGATTGACTAAGTATTGGTGTATTTTTGCAACCTGTTTATTAATCATAATTATTGTTTGATGTTTACAGGAATAGGTGAAACATTATTAATTAAACTGGAAGCTTCAAAATTCACCATTTTGCGATATACTGTTAAAAACAGAAATAATTAAAATTACTTATTATTCAGTGACATCTAAATAAGAAACATTTATATCGCTACTTTGAACTGTAACTAGCTAGTCATCGTTTAGTAACATTATTAAAATAGTGTTTTACTATATAGAAGTACAATGTCGCATAAACAAAGAGATATACAGCCAATGAAGAAAGGAGGGTATTTTAATAAAGCCTAAACTTTAATAGGAAAATTCCTGACCGTCTCGAGACGTCCATTGCTGTAACAAATTCCAATGGGTACGATTCTTTTTTTAGATAGGAATTTGGTGCATTGAGCCTGTGCTAAGCCGATTTGAAATTGGAAAAGAAATACTTGTTTTGTTTTTTAATCATGGCGCAGTGAAAATTGTATGATCCACATTTAATGCAAAAATAAAATAAATTAATATTGGCTTGAATACTCATATTTCTTTAGTCAGGAATTTGATGCATTGCGTTTATGCCGCCCGCTTCGTTTTTTTTAATCATGGCGCATATTTTTTAATCTTTATTTATTTAAAGAGGATTCACAATGATTATGTCACCCTTGAGGGAGAATTTGCATACACTTATCATCTACGATTAATATGTAGGTATGTCATTATATTTGTCCGTCTTAAGCTTTATGTTAAACATTTGCATTACTTATATGTGGGTGGACCATGAAAGGCCACTGTAACGAAAAATCTGTTTTTCTTTACTGCATAAATGAAAGAAAAAAATAGTTAGGTATTAACACTCTGTTTTATTGTGAAACATATCATTTACTTTTTTTACTATAGATGCAATCACTATTTAATAAATTCAACTTTTATAAACTCCTTCCAAATGGCCTTGCAAGAAACAGGGCTCCATACAAGGCCAATATTATATTTCTGTCGTTCAACTTAAAACTAGAATTGTTATTATCAAAATATCCACTTTTACTAAAACTACACAAAAAACTGTTTCATAAAAGCGAAATACTAAATGCTTAACATATTATGATTTTCTTTAAAAAACTCAACGAACATTCCTGGAATACCATCGCATAACTAAGAATATCATAATATAAATTATATGAAATTATAGCACAATGAGTGTTATATTGATAACAAATAAGTTGCCAATGCATTTTATTTTAAAATCATCAAAAAATAATTAATGTTCTTCATAAAGATCCGTCCTTTGTAAAGCCAAAATGTTCCAAATCTGAGTAAAAAGTTGAATAACCGTAATAAAAATAATATTATAAACATCTAACATTGTTTCACCTTTCCCGGTAGGTATTTATAACTTAAATTAAGTGTTTCAAAGTCAAAGTCAAAATAATTTATTCATCTAGGTCACAAGGTGACGCTTATGAACGTCAAAATTTAAAGTACATTACTTAAGCTTCTACATTTACTGCCCATTCGCAAAGCAATACGTAGAACCACGAGAAAGAACGGGCAATAAAACTCGTGGCCACTCTTCTTAATCGCCGGTGTTATGTTACATATTTTGTTTTTGTAAGGAGTTGCAACTGTTTCACATTGTAATTAATTACTTGTAAATAGTAATTAGGGAAATACATAATACTTAAATAATTAATGCAGTTACCAATTTAAGTACTGTAGTAGCCTTCCAGTGTGAATTTTGTGTAACAGGAGCATCCACTTACGTCTTATAATGTAGGCAACTCGCGATCATGTTCAGAACTATGATGGAAATGTACCTGTGCTACAGAAAGTGACGGTAGGTACATAAATACACAAAATTTACAAAAACGTTAGTGTACAGCCCATGATCACGAGTTACCTTCATCTAACACAGCAGCAATTTTTTTTAAATAAAATTAATGGAACAACAATGCAAATGTAAATGTAGTAAGTTGAATGACCTAATAATACATGAATAGTTATTTAAAAGAACTAGATATATTATATAAAAAAAAGAACTGAAAAGCAAGGTATCTATATAAATTCTGATATAGCCTAAGCCTGTACTCATGGTGACTTATCATTTAAAAATTCCTTGATAGTGTACTTGACCCTTTTGTAAAAGAAAGTTCCTAATTGTCCGTTTGTATTTGCATGGGTAAATTCATTATATCAAGAGGCAATTTGTTGAAAAATCGTATACCAATCCCCGCAAATGAGTTCTGAACTTTATGTAAACGGTAGTTAGTTCCCACTAGTTTATGCTTATTTCTTGTGTTCACTTTGTGCAAATCACTATTTTTGCGGTATAGAATAAAGTTTTTCTTAATGTACATTAAGTTAGCATATATATATTGTGATGTAACTGTCAATATATCTACTTCTTTAAATTTATCACGTAAAGAAACTCTAGCACCTAACTTATAAATTGCACGTATGGGCCCTCTTTTGAATAACAAAAATATAGTCGAATTTTTGAGGAACCACCGGCTTTCATAAGAAAGCTACCTATATTTGAATTAAAATCGAAAAAAGTTACTATTTTGTTCGTTACTACCATCACAATTCTCTAAATTACAATTTACAGTAAAAATAAATAATAGGCAATTTTCATAAAAAATACCTTTTGGTGTGTGTGCGAATTACTATTTTAACGTCGACGTCGGAAGTTTACAAAGCAAGCGGCCGTACTAAGAAAATAGCGATGAGAGCGACTCGCCGCCGCGTCTGTGTCCATAACTATGATAGAGCTTAGTGTGAGTAGAAGGAATTTATAATCACATGTCAATAACAATAACTTTTTTATAGTTGGCCTTCAAAGGAGCATGGCCTTTCATGGTTCACCCACCTTATTAACGTTTCGATCCGAACACGCTCATAACATGGCATCTTCAATCTGATTACATTTGATTTAATAATTATCAGAGTTTGTTTTACCCTAATCATGGCACATCGAAAATTAAATAATTTAAGAAAATGGTTCTATATTTAATGAAATGATAAGTAAAGCAACAACAAGCAAGTTTGAATTTAGCTAGTTATTTTTCATGATGTAACGGGCGTAGTACATATAGTTCGCGAATTTCTATTTTTGTAACACAAAACATGACATTACCAAGCCTATTACCGTTTATAATGATCAGATAATACTAAAAATAAACATTCTAATCTGATTATTATTTATAGAACCCGCGTATTATGAATAATGTCAAATTAGTCACTTGGTTTGTAACTTCAGCGTTATTTTCTTCACTTTCACGCGTAAATATGCGTACGGTAACTATTCAAAATGCTTCTAAAAAGCCTTAAAATAAAGAAGGATGCCCGCAACTAAGCCGCCTCAGTTTATTTCAATTTAACCGTTTGTGTCCGATTTAATGCGAATTTCGGGAAATCCCTTTAGTTAAGTTCTGGTTCCTGTCGACAATAGTTTTGTCAGTCAGTTCATCATCACCCTAACGTTATCGCAGTTGCATCCAAGACTTATACGTCTTAGAGCCCGGCGTCCGCTTACTGGTCTAACCAGATATGACAGAATAATTATCTACTTTTCCACAGAGCGACAGCCATCTGCCCTCCGCAACCCAAAGGGATAGCGATATTGCATGGGTTAGGCCAGTATCAGTTTATTTGAGAGTACTGACTCCCCCTAACGACTGTCAAAGATCTTCATGACAGCCGGGACCAACCGCGACGGTTCAACGTGCTCTCCAAGGCACGAGGCAAGCGATAATTAACAATTTAATACGCACTTAACTTCGAAAAGTCATTGGTGCACGCCGTGGATTCGAACCCGATACCCTCTGCACGGCAGTCCGTTGTTATCTCCACTAGGCTATCACTGCCGTAGTTTTGTCAGTCAGTTATACAGATAGAAAAAGAGAAAACCAAACTTTGTTACTATATTACAAAAATCATACAATCAGATTATTTCTAGCGGTAGTCTCCATCGACGTCCGATTAGCGGTCAGAGGCAAGAGTAAAAAATTGTAAAACGTCTGGAACACAATTTTAATTAAGGCCAGCTAATTGATATCTAAACAAGTTAGTGTCTGCTGGCGGCTCAGACTAATTGTTTTAGTTTAACGTAAGTTAAGTATTGGCTGAAAACTACCGCACTAGGATGCAATCCGGTGTTACGAGAGATATAAAAACATATTATTATATAGAACAGCGATGTATAATAGAAAGGCTAGGTTATTGATTTGAACAACATATAAAGGCTTGGCTGCGTAATATATATGATGAATATTACGTGTAATATGAACACGCTAAATCCTTTTATATACTAACAAATAATACATAAAATATTGTTTTACAAACTGACAGTTCAAGTTCAGTTCAGTTGAAATTGTATTCACTTGAATACAATTTCAACTCGTATTACCGAATACAATATTGAGCGAAACAATATTCATTGAATTTATTTGACAAGTACATATTTTGTATATTTCACGCTATTGTAATCTGATCTCATACTAATATATAAAGCTGAAGAATTTTTTTGTTTGTTTGGTTGCACGCGCTAATAAAAAACGCTCAGGAACTACTGGTCCGATTTGAAAAATTCTTTCAGTGTTAGATAGGCCATTTTTCGAGGAAGGCTGTAGGCTATATAACATCACGCTATGAACTACGGGAGTGGAGTAGTAACCTTAAATAACGCGGGTGTCACCGCGGGCTCATCTAGTAAATAATATGATCCAAAAATGTATAATTCGCAATTTCGTCTACGCCAAGGCGTATAACATTATCATTATATTATAAAATACAAGTATTATATAATAATAAAATGTTATTTGTTTGATAGAAATTTGTTTACGAAATATGTGACAACATTATTTAATAGACGTAAATTGTTTTTGTGGGCGTTTTGGTATTCCGATGTTGGGGAATGAAGTCATGTTCAAATTTTCGCGACTAAATTAGATTTCCGATGTTTGGAATTTTGTTTATTGAATTTGAACGGATGACATTAATAATTTATAACTGTACCTGTAGGATTATACCTATTAAGGAGATATTAATTTTCCTTTGTTAAAATTGGTGGATAATATTTTATCAAAACTACACAAAAATTTTACAGCCGTTTATATGACGACCGAGAGTGGCAAAAAAAGTTGTCTAATTATTACAACCACTCACAGGATTTGATTATAAATTCTACACGTAAAAGTCCACTCGGCAGAATTAGTCAGTATCAGTTTACTCCTTTTGGAAGGTTTCAGTGACATACACATGCCTTTTGCCTTTTTATTTTTTGTACTGTTCCATTTTCTGGTGTTTTTGTCTAATTAGAGACGTTTAAAAAGTGAAGATCGTTAACAAAATGTAGGTACAAGAAACTTAAGAATAGGAATTTTTTTGTTTCTTTTTTTATTTGTATTGTACCTATTGTAATATTTTAATTTAATTTTAGTAGTAAGTAGTATTTTAGTAGTTATAATTGTTTTATGTTAAAATTAATTTAATTTTGTTGTATAAGTAAATGCAAAAAAAAAATAGGAATATAAAAATCATTGTATATGTTATTTAAAACAAAAATACTTTGTCATCCTATTTCGGAAACTGTTTATTGACAAAATAATATTTTTATTATTCGTGGGCATTAAAATTCTGGCATAACTCATTGCATTTTAATTATTGCTCAATATGAAATGTCAAAGTTTTAATAGGTATTTCTAAATTACATAATAATATACTTTTTGAACTTTGTATTAGTCAATGCGTTTACAGTGAACCATTCACGATACATATTGTGTACGTCGGGATGTTGAAAAATCTTGTTTTACTTTTGGCTTTAACACAGAAACTACGCTCTGTCGTTTGCCAAATTTATTAAGTGCTAGGCGTAATATGAAAAGTTAGAAGTATAAAAAGAGACAGTTATATGTATATTGCATGATTTATTTATTAAATACGTGACCTCACACCTTACGACGCTGATGAACTATTAATTTACATAAAATTGAGTAATTATCATACAATTAAATCTAGTGATACATGTGCAATATACAACTGAAGAATCGTATCATGGAACGAGCAAAAAAGAAACTGAATAAAATGTTCTATGATTCAAAATGTATCATCAAATTTAATTTTCGTTACACACATGTTTTATATTTTGTAATAAATAAAATCTCATATTACGTCATGTGTAAAAAGTGACTATAAATAAACAACCACATTTGAATTCTGACGATCCGATGGCGTAGCGTTAGTGGAAACAAGTGCCAAGACCTCTGGGGTAGCGGGAGCGATTCCCGCTCAAGTCAAACATTTATGCACGTGAACATGGATGTTTATCTTGGTATTTCAATACTAATAGAAAGTATAAATGTATGTTTATCCATTTGATTGTCTAGTAGCCATAGTACAAGTTCTTCTTAGTTTAGGACTAGACGGTGTTGTGTATGTGATAGAATAATACGAAATAGAATTCTTGTCTTGAAAAAAGGTCTTGCACACAAATTTGGACAACGTTGCATTATCTTCACCATTCAATAGAACCCCACATAAAACAGCCATAAAAGCGTGCATATAACGTTTTAATTGAAAACCAGAACAAAGCACGGAGATAAACCGACATTTAAAAATAAAAATGAAAATTTAAAAATACTCAATTTTGAAGCGAAATCCTTTTGCCGGTACGCGGCCACCAGTGGTTATAATCCCCGCAAAAAGCTCCATTTTAAAATCCAGTTTTAAAACACTTATATAACAGCCCGTCTATTATGGAACGGTTTCAGTCAAATAAGCGTATGGCATCGGGAAACCAGTCAAATGGTGAAAATACCGGCTAAATCCTGGCTTGTTATTGTTTGCAGCTGAGCAGATCTTGAGCATTAAGTTCATACAAAAACCTTGTGTATGAAATCAAATTGTACGTTTATTTGACGCATACATCCGTGGCCAAATCTTGTAAGCCGCCCGAAACGTTGGCGAAAACAGAGATTGTGATACTTGGTTTTTTATCATTTCGGGTCTGACCACGAATCCGGGTTCGAGTTACGCCTTAACGAAAGAAATCTGCGTGTTGACTTTCTTCTACAGTCTTTCAAAGCCTTTTCAGTAGAAACACCGTGGTGTCCTTGACGTTTAATAGCGGAGTGTCGAGTGAAATACTTTTTGCCACGATCACAGGTATGTATCATCATCAGACCTATATACTGTCCCACTGCTAGGCACGGGCCTCTTCTCACTGTGAGAAGGGTAGGGGGTTAGCTAATATGTATACCTATAATATATTAGCTAACGGGATTAAGACCTACTAGTCACAAAAGATTAAAATCGTTTTCTTGTTTGAAGAATTATTTTCAAAGAAAAATATTTACTCAGAAATACTTAATACACATTTCTAGCACACGTGTGTACCTACATGAATTATGTTTTGAATCTCTCGCATGTTTTGGGACAAATTTCAAACAAGTATTGTGTATTGCCAGAACCGAGAGATGAAAAATTGTATCTTATAATTTATGATGTCAGCTATGAAAATGGTTGGTACATTCTTTAAAGAAGTTTTCGTTGGGTCATCAGAATTTTTTTAAAAGGGAATGGAATGGAAACCAGTCTGAATTCATAATTAGTAATTTCATCATCATCATCACGATCTTTTATTGTCATAAAACCAGCCGAGTGCATGTCGAGCGACGCGCAATATATATGGTTCCGTTAACTTCCCTAGACTCCTTTACCAGTGTCCTAAGGATAAAGGACTCGATCTTTTTTCCCGTCGGGGTAGGCTGAGGCAACAGAACGCCACTTGCTCCTATCCTTACAAACCTAACGCGCTCTCTCTACACTCATTACTCTTTTCATAAATGCTCGCCGATTTCGGGTATTTCGAAACTTTCCGTTTCTTAAGATGTCTCCAATTTGGCAATATTCATTTTATCGCTTGTTAATTAGTGAATCTCACGAGCCGTTAAACTTTCATTGATAGTTCATCATGAATGCAACTATTTGACATAGTTTCTATATACCTAATACTGAGGTTTAGAAAATAAAGTTGGGCACACTTTAAAATTGGTGAGTGGAATCTGGTTCGGCGTTACAACGAAACCGAATGTTCTAGGCGATTTGGGAAGGATTAATATTGTGGACTGAAGGATGGCAGTTCTTCGGCGACTAGGAAGTGAGGAAGTGAAAAGGTGTTGTGGATAGGAGCCTCTAAGGAAGCTGAAGGATGAGGGCACACCTACCTTGTACGTCAGTCCTCTTTCCTTGCAAATGGCAGCCTCCTGGTGTCTTCGAGAATCCTGAAGCTGTTTGAATCACTCCACTACACAAATCACTTTCACTCGCGGGTGGTTTTGTTGAGTTTTGTATAAAGCGGGAGCGGTAAAATTATGGCGGTGCGGTACAGTTCGTCGCGACGCGGATTATTCTAGACTGTCTCTCGCGTCGAGGATCGCGGCGACCAATCCGCGAACGGCGTGCCCCTTCTAGGGAATGGGATAGACAGGGACGGAAACAAAAGGCATCGCTCGCATAAGACAAGCAAGCGTGGAACGATTGACGTTGATGTGATTAGTTCTCGATGGAAAGATAGATGGCGCTACCATATCCCCCGGCCCTAAAGGGTTGCCTTTAAAAAAAATAGAATTGAACTTAACTATGTTGGGTGTACTACCGCATAACCCATCAATAGGCTAAGACAGCGATATGATAATAAAATTAATCTAAATTAACTTTAGCGAAAACTACAAACGCAATAATAGCGAAAACTACAAACTAAATACTTAAACTAAGAGGTAGATCCAACTTCAGGCTATATCTCGCTGAGTTAGAAGCGGACAGAGACATACAACAGGGCGCACGTAGCTCCCCTTCGCGGTTTTCACGGTAACAACGCGGGTTGTACCGTCCTTGGAAGTATGCAGTTTCTCTACGATGGCTAACGGCCATGAAAGCGGCGGAGCATTATCATGTATTATGACGACCAACGTACCCTCCTGTATAGGGGATGCAGGACTATTCCACTTGGATCTAGCCTGAAGCTGGTGTAGATATTCCGCACGCCAGCGCCGCCAGAACGACTGCACGAGTTTATCCAGCAGAGTATGTCTCTGGAGCAAGCTTGAAGAGTCTGCTTCAGGAGCCGGAAATGTCGATAATGGCACTGTGTTCAGAAAATGTGCAGGGCTTAACGCGGATGGTTCTGCAGGGTCACTACTCAATGCCGTGAGCGGACGCGAATTGATCAGTGCCTCGACTTGTGCAAGGACAGTTAAAGGCTCTTCGTAAGAGAGGATCTGTTGACCTATAACTTTGAAGAAATGCGTTTTAATTTTTTGACCATGCTTTCCCCCCATCTACCGAAATGTGGAGATGCTGGCGGAATAAACTTCCAGTCAATATGATTTATGGAAAGTTCCTCCTGAAGACGAGTACGATAACCGGCGACGTGATTGAAACAAGTAGCGGAAACAAGTTCAATCAATTTACTAACGCGGTTGGCGACAAAAGTCTGCCAGCGGTGAGGAGATGAATAAATCCAAGCGAGCACTACTTTGGAGTCGGAAAATGCGTATATTTTATGAATAGGGTAGTGGGGCAAAACTGTGTCTTGAACCTTGCGAAGCAACTGAGACAGCAGAAGGGCCGCGCACAACTCCAGTCTCGCAACCGAAATGGTTTTAACAGGCGAGACCTTAGACTTGGCACAAACTAACTGCACCGAGTAGTTAGACCAATGCGGATTTGCAGATATACGACTCCGCCGTAAGCATGCTCGCTGGCGTCAGCGAAACCTATTAAGTTGATGGTACATCCATCTACCAACCCAAGATGACGCGGAGTAGTAATTTGATTGAGCGCGGTAAGCTCAATACAAACTGGCCCCAAGCGGCGACAATATGGTCAGGGGGTGTTTCATCCCACTCACACTTTGATAGCCAAAGCTCTTTGATCAAGAGCTTGGCGTACAAAATTGTGGGAGCCACAAAACCCATTATGTCCCATAGTCGAGCCACTGTGGACAGCATAGTGCGTTTGGTGCACTTATCATCTGGCGGTGAGACGTCAAACCGAAAACTATCGCAGGATTTGTCCCAGCGTAAACCGAGAACTTTATGCGGTACAGACTTCTCAAACTCAATGTCTGGAGAAGCTTTATGAGAATCTGGTATGCGTGCGAGAACCTCCTTAGAGTTGCTTGTCAATTTGACAAGATCAATTTGGCCTCGCTTGAAAAGCTGAATAAGCTCTTCACAAAGCGAAATTGCTAGCGGAGCGGATATGACACTACAGGCAATGTCATCCATATGCAAAGCGGAAGTGTAGTATAGTATAGTGTAGCGTAGCTTAGCTTAGCATAGCATAGCGTAGTATAGCATAGCATAGCATAGAATAGCGTAGCATGGCGTAGCATAGCATAGCATAGCGTAGCATGGCGTAGCATGGCGTAGCACAGCGTAGCATAGCAGCGTAGCATAGCGTAGCTTGGCATGGCATAGAATAGCATAGCGTAGCATAGCATAGCATAGCATAGCATTGCATAGCATAGCATAGCATAGCATAGCATAGCATAGCATAGCATAGCATAGCATAGCATAGCATAGCATAGCTAATTAGTGCTTTATCTTACACACAGTTTTAGCATCCACCTTGATTTCTTGAAGACCAGAACAACAACAAGACGTAATACAATGAGAAGTATGTAACGTAGGTACGGTACCCATAATCACATACCCAAATACCGTCTCAATTGTGGGCGGTAAATCATATCGCTCACTACGTACTATTTTAGTTAGTAGCAAGTGCGGAAATATTGAAGCTCCGATTAAAAGATATTAGCGTTCGGCAATGCGTCCGTGATACGCTCCACGATAAGCGAAGAAATGTTAAAATTAATATTCCTATCAAAACGCGAATGTGTTTTAATATCTACGGAACCCTTGCAATGTTTTTCTGACCCGCCGATTCTTTTGACCACTGAACTAGTATTTCTAAAGTTTTTCCACAATCCGAGGCGTTTGAAGCATTCCAATGTTATTAGATTGGTCTGAAACGCGCTATCGAGTAGACAACGTACCATGTGCGGCGACCCATTAACATCATAAACGATAACTTGCGCTGTCGCTAACAGTACCGTCTTAGACGCCGTACACTGCGTTTTGGCCCTGCGCGGATCATTATAGATGCGCGAGTGCCGTCCTCGCGTGCGCGTCGCCCGCGCGATGGATGTCGTACACAACGATATTTCATTCTGAATCGTAGGAGGCGCAGTTATCGTAGCCTGCACCTGTGACGTAAATGTGTCTAGCTTAGCGGCTTGGCTTGACAACGGATAACTTTTATCTAAATGTAATAATGAGTGATGTCGTTGATTACATGAACCACACTTCGTCTTACTAGAACAATCACCCGTTCTATGTTTTATACTTAAGCAATTAACGCAAGCTTTGTTTTCTTTTACACATTTGAAACGAGCGGTCGGATTTAAATTATTAAAAGCGGGACATTTATAGAAATGGTCGTGCACTATATTACTGCACAGACACTTCTGTGAATTAATTTTATTAGATTCCGAGCATATTAGGTAAGATTGTGGATTAGGGACCGAGTTATTGTTACTATTTCGCGCTTTATTCGACCTTTGTTTGCTGCTGCCAGTGTTAGACGGGCCAGGTGAACCAGACTGCGTATTATGAAATATTCGACACTGATCTTTGATGAACGAAATAAAACTATCTAGTGTAGGTATTTTATTATTGCGTTCCGTTATCTCGAAAGCACGAATTGTTTCAGTGTCAAACTTTTTTAAAGCGAGTTGAAGCAACATAAAGTCGGAAAGATCTTCTAATTTTAAGTTCCTAAGAGAATTAACTGCGGTTACGAAGTTATCAATAAACAGCTGGAAATTCGAGACAGATGCGGCACCGGACAGTTTAAGATTTAAAGCTTGGTCAAAGTAGGTAGACGCTAGGACGCGCATGTCTTGATATTTATCAAGTAGTGACTGAAATATGACCTGATAATTCTCAGCACTAGGTGTGACACCTGCAAATACGGACTGGGCCTTCGGTGACAGTTTACCTATTAAATAGTACAACCTGTTAGCATCTGTCAGAGAACCATTATCGTGCACTGTAGACTTAAAACTCGCATAGAATAACGGCCAGTTTCGTATATCTCCGTCAAACGACATAATCTCGATTGGCGGTAATCTCGGTTTGCGGGCCATTGCAACGGGTTGTGCCGAATATTTACACTCCAATTGCGATTGCATACGCTTAATAATACAATAAAGGTCCTCGAATGAGGTGTACGCCTGATAATTCGGTTTTTCATCAGGATTGATAGAAAGCAATCTTGCCTTATAATCGTCTAACAACTTATGAAAATCTGTTCGAATACTATCTACTGTCATACAATAACTAAGGAATGATTACCTATTACTATCGGAAATAGCGGCGGTTTTTGAGCGCTCATAAATTTAAAGTTTTGAATACGCTCAAATAAAATATTGCGTTTTGCTTCTAAGATTGATATCTCTTTGTCTTCCGACACGCGTGACTTCTTTTGTTGTGACATGCTTACGTAAGTATAAGCTAATGAGACCGAAACAAAATAAGAATATCTAAAGTACCTATTATTTTACCTAAGTACCTAGGCAACACTTTAAAGTGGAGGAATTAAAAGTTGCTTGAAATATGAGATTTACAAGACAACTATGATAGTTCCAGAAATAATAATTGGGTAAGTAGGTAGCTACATAAAAGTATATTACCTACTGAAGCGTGCGAAAACAACCATGTGACGGTTATGTGAATGGACTAGGAGTATAGCTAGGTGCTATAACTGCCAGGTATATAGATACAACGAGGTTTTACGTATAAAACGTAAATGAATCCGACTCGTATGGATAAAAAAAAATGGTTCGGCGTTACACTGAAACCGAATGTTCTAGGCGATTTGGGAAGGATTAATATTGTGGACTGTAGGATGGCAGTTCTTCGGTGACTAGGAAGTGAGGAAGTGAAAAGGTGTTGTGGACAGGAGCCTCTAAGGATGCTGAAGGATGAGGGCAGATCTACCTTGTACGTCAGTCCTCTTTTCTTGCAAATGGCAGCCTCCTGGTGTCTTCGAGAATCCTGAAGCTGTTTAAATCACTCCACTACACAAATCACTTTCACTCGCGGGCGGTTTTGTTGAGTTTTGTATAAAGCGGGCGCGGTAAAATTGCGGTGGCGGTGCGGTACAGTTCGTCGCGACGCGGATTATTCTAGACTGTCTCTCGCGTCGATGATCGCGGCGACCAATCCGCGAACGGCGTGCCCCTTCTAGGGAATGGGATAGACAGGGACGGAAACAAAAGGCATCGCTCGCATTAGACAAGCAAGCGTGAAACGATTGACGTTGATGTGATTAGTTCTCGATGGAAAGATAGATGGCGCTACCAGAATCCCTGAATAAAAAAACGCTTAAAGTAAACCCCAGTGTATTTAAAAGACAGTAATCAGTGATCTTACTGTCTTTTAAATACACAAAGGTATTACGGATTGGCTAGGTGGAGTGTCGGTATATGCAAAGTGGCTGGCAGCGGCTGGACACGAAGAGCCGAAAATCGGGCTTAGAGGCATGCCATTGGAGAGGCCTATATCCAGCAGTGGACTAAGTCAGGCTGAGGATGATTGTGATAATGAATCAGTAGTCTTTATTTGCATCACATAAAGACGATTTCTACATTGTGCGTGGGTCAACATGCAGTTGGCCAGATTTTAAGAATAATAAACTCTTGACGTATTAACTATCGTATACGCATTTACGCACAAGAAACAACTAAAACGGTATGTTTTAGTTAGTACACTTACCCGAAAACCCAACTAAAATCACACGGTCCTTTAAATAATATCCCCAGTGCGGTGCTCATAAATCGCTCGCACTGAACACCCAGTTTTAACCGGAGATTACCAGTACTTTGTGGCTTTCACCCAGTTTCCAATCGGACATTATTTCCTTGCCTTGGTAGGCCCGAACTTTGTTTACTTATGGCGTTTCTAACCGCTCCGATTAATATTTTCGACTCTATATTGGTTCTAAGGGTTTATTAGAATTTCAAATTCTTTGAATGCGTTTTATTGAAAGGCGGTTTAATTTTGGTATTATTGGTTTGTTTAAAATACGGGATGAAAGTGGCAGTATTAATAATGGTGCGTTTCGTTTTGAGTGGCGACTCAAGCTTGTTTTATTCTAAAGACAAAGAATGAGACTGGAAATAGTCTTAGACCAGAAGAGCGTTGTCTTTTGCACCCGTGATACTTGGTTGCCATCTGAGGCATATATGGGCATGGTGAGTCGCTGACAATTACGCTTAAAATAAATTTTTTGTACCGAATATTGCCGTGTGGTTGACGGCATAGAATACAAGTGTCACCACCCCCTATCTTCCCGTGGGTGTCGTAAGAGGCGACTAAGGGATAACACGATGCAAATACCATCTTTGCGTAGAGACGGAAAACTCGACATCAAACCCTATACAACTGCCTCGTTGGTCTCGCGGCATAAATGTGCGCGTGGGATGGGGAGGTCCCAGGTTCGATTCCTGGGTCGGGCAGTGTTATTGGGTTTTTCTGTCACGAAATTCTCAGTAGCAGCACGGAGTCTGAAAATGTGCCCGGTACGGCAATAGGCTCGCCCCTTATTACGTGGGACTAAAGTATATCTGGCGAAAAGTGGGTGTAGAAATACACCTCTGCCTATCCCTTCGGGGATAAAAGGCGTGACGATATATATGTATGTATGTATGTATGTATGTATTTTAGTATCGGACCATGCTTTCAATAAGTAATTCAAACTCACGACACTCGGCGCAGTTCAAGACAGCGAAGCGACCGCTTGAACCACTACACCATTCATATAGCCGATAAGAATTAGTGGTACCTATACTTTGTCTAAACATATCCGGCACCTCGCCACTATATTTTACAAGCCATTTAGTCCCTATATTTTATCATTATACAGTATTCCACCTAAATATTTTCTTTTAACGAACGTCTACAGCAATGTTTAAACTAATAAAAGATCTAATTTCTACAAAATCATTTCATTACATCGCATTGTAACAACAAAATTTACAATACAAAGCTAATTTCGCATGCAAATGTCTTTAAACTGTATTTGCGAAAACGTTTTAAGTTCGCAATCAATTTACAATGTTCAATTTTACACTACATTTCCAATGTCTTCTATCTAGATGTTTTCTCTTACAGTGGGTGCTAACCAATTCAAAAGATAAAAGTGGATAAAACCAGATTAGAGCTTTTTAAGTTTGTTTTAAATGTAATTGTATTACGTGTAAATGAAAATTTTATTTATGTGCATTGTTTCGATTGCTTGGGTTGTTTCTATTGCTATTTTATTTAAATTGAGTATTTAATGTGTTTTGAACTATTTTTTCAATACATGTAGCGGTAACTATATACAAGTGAGGATAATTATCGCATAGACTCGAAGACAATCATCACTGTGACACCTGTCGGACACATCACCATCATCATCAGCCTGCCATAGTCCACCGCTGAATATAGTTCTCTCCAATGGCACGCCACTGAGCCCGATTTTTGCATTTTCATGTCCAGTCGCTGCCAGCTACTTTGCGTATATCGTCACTTCACCTAAGGTCTACGATACATCCTGTGTCCCATACGACGAAGCTAAAATAAAATCCTGAATCGCGCAGTTAATGTTCGCCATCACCAATCCAAGTTTTCGTTGATTCTAGATTAAACACAGTGTTGTAGAGCCAGTGGCACCTTATAAAACTGCGGCGACATCTAACGGATAGGTTTGAGCTAACTACAATCCTGCCTTGCGCAATCAATGTTCTCACACGCAATTACCAATCCAATTTTTCGTTCGTTCTAGGTTGAACACAGTACAGAGCCAGTGGCACCTTAAAACTGCATGCTCTAAATTAGCAGATTGCTCATTAAGTCGCCAGCCGCCACAATCAAACACAGCGGCAGCAATATCTCCAGAAAAGCGGGATAAGAGTAAATCTTACGTAAGTGATACAGTCTCGGCTCTCGCTCCAAATAAATCGGCGGTCGGTCTAGCGGCCTCTGCTGATATTGCTTCAGCAGATGTGGAAGTAGGTAGAATGCTGATGTCGAATAGAAAGATCTAATCCAATTCTTCGTTCTTTCTAGGTTGAACATAGTATAGAGCCAGTAGCACCTAATAAAACTGTATGCTCTAAATTAGCAGATTGTTCATTAAGTCGACAGCCGCTACAATCAAACACAGCACCAGCAGTATATCCAGGAGAGTGGAATGAGAGTAAATCTTACGTAAGTGATACAGTCTCGGCTCTCGCTCCAAATAAATCGGTGGTCGGTCTGGCGGCCTCTGCTGATATTGCTTCAGCAGATGTGGAAGTAGGTAGAATAATGATTTACGAAAAATGCATTGGAAATATGTATTTAATTCTGCTGATAAAACATAGGGGTGTTGGCTGGCGCACAAATTATTATGTCGCTACGGCAACAGATCAGCAACATCTAGTATTCATTGTATCCATTTACAAGTTACTTTTAGCATCGATATACCGTACCGCTGCTGATTCCTTGTTGAGAATTACACTACAAAAAAGTATTTTAATTTCAGAATTTTGCAGTAATTGTAATCCAAACTAGCTACAACTTAGTAAAAAACTAAACGTTTGCATAGCCACGGTCGGCGCAACGGGGGAAAAAATCTCTATCTGTGTGGTTCACTTTTACATTCTATGGTGCTATGAAACATTTATTCTCAGGTACATTTATGGATCTTACGCGCTTTAAATCATATGACAATCAAAATTCAACATATATACCAGAGAAGTTTGTACCTAATTTCGCTATCCTCCCCTATCTGCAAATAACGCGTAACATTACTCTATGAAGGGGAAAGCTGTATTGATAAATTGAGCAATCGACTGGGACGAAGACGGGAGGGTAGGGGGCGCTGCAAGCGACATAATAATTTCCACGGTTCCCCACAAGATGAGAAATTCAATCTCGGACTATTCAACCGTGCCTCGGTTCTTTTCGGTTTGAATACGATTCGATGTTTTAATTATCGAACAGAGTTTTTAATATCTGTTCGGGTCAGCTCGTGTATTCTTGGCGTTTCAATTAAACTGCCAATGTTTGTACAGGGAAGGTAAGCTAAACTTATCATAATCAGTTGTATACTTATGGAATACAAATAAAATAGAGAACATAATTCTGAAAAGAAAGTTTGATATGAGTTTTATAATATTCTCGTTAAGTTTTAAAACATTTTTAAAAAGGCAATGATAAAATCAGTTGGCCAACCGCTGACTGCACGGTAGAGGATTTTGAGTTTGAAACCACGGTTTCAACCGTTTGAAACCGTGATTTCAAACGCGCATTTGGCGCATTATTTATGAAACACAAAACACAAAAGGTCATATTTACATTGCATATCGAATTTATTGCTTTGAGACCATACTTTTGAAGTATAAATACAAACGTTAAATTATATCAAAATTTACTCATTTCAGTTTTAAGTATTTATGGTACTTAAAATTAAGTAAAAATACATAAAATGCAGCCTACTTTACCATCCAGCGTATAAGTACACCTCTAAACGAATATAAGCAACATTGCCCTTTTTCTTCGCGACGAAAAAAAGTTGAACGTTAAATAATTGGATGTATCTTTATATTGGAGGTAGCTATATTTGTCAAGAAAAATATGCACCTATTTACTCTTTTAAGTGGACGACGCCATGGATATAAAATAAAAACTGTGCCTAACAAAACATCGCTTCTTAATAGAAGCTTATTTTGTATGTCATCAAGGATGTACAACAAACTCCCTGCTAATATCTGTAAATTAGACAACATAAATGAGTTCAAGGCAAAACTAAAGAATACATTACTGCAAAAAGTGTATTACAGTGTTAAGGAATATTTAGAAGACAAATATATATTATAATCAAAGTACAATTGTATTCCAATGATGATATTATTTGACATGGTTTTTTGATACAGTTTAATTTTATGTAGCTTTTATAATAACTTGACCAAAACTAAATTTGACCTAAGAGTTTTTTCTCATTGACATTATATTCAT
This sequence comes from Euclidia mi, assembly GCA_944739405.2. NCBI lineage: Eukaryota > Metazoa > Arthropoda > Insecta > Lepidoptera > Erebidae > Euclidia > Euclidia mi. Next base: position 25,530,924 of record OX123182.2, read on the forward strand.
TGTTTTCGTAAAATCATAAATCTTGACATTTCCTTTTCATTTTGTGAAGATCATGTTAATCTTATAATTTAAAATATTTGACAAAAATTGTAATTTAAAAAAAAAGCTTACTTTCAAATATTTGCATGCCACGCGTTGGAGTATGGAGAATCACTTATTTTATGTAACATCTTTACCATTGTACCTACCCATATTCGCAAATAAAGTTTATTATTATTATAAAGGTAGTATATATTTCGACAGAACCCTTTGGGAGAACCCAAAACGTTTTTGCGGTGTGATACGCAGTATAGATGGGTATCATGCCTATTTTAGGGTAGCAGAGGTGTACTACACACCCACACTGCCAGATATGTTTCGGTCCTAATGTAATAGGGGGCGAGCCTATTGCCATCTACCGGGCACATTGTTAAGCGAGCAATAGCTGACATTTTGAATACACACATAACTTCGAAAAGTCAGAGGTGTGTGTTCGGGGTAACTGGGAATCGAACCCGAGACCATCGTCTCGGCAGTCGGTTACGTACACCCTATAGCATATAATATTATGCTATGAGCCGTAGCCATAAATAAAGCGGGTGTATCTGCGGATTCACCTAGATTAGGTATGTTAGTATCTTGTAATTACGAAACTACAAGACAATGGCAACATGAGAAGCAAGATGAAGAATAGCTTATTTATTATTTGGCAAAGTGACAGTACGGTTTGTTAACGTTAGAAGACTCGTATGTTCGTGTGTGCTTGGTAATTGGCTCTTGTAAATGTACAGTCGAACAACTTCCCGCTAGACCACCATAAGGTCGAGAATCGCTCAGCAAGATATCGTCGCTTCCAGTGCTACGTTACACGCACACTGACACTCGTATACAAAACCAGTTTCTAGTGTGCCTCGACTATATGAGCGAGCCAAGGGATTTTTTCTCAAACTGGTCCAGCGCCGACTTGTTTGATTGTACATATGTGATATGCGATAGCTCATTGTCATCTCAACATTAGACTGCCACTCAAAAGGGCGCATACTACTGTATTTTCAAAGTATGTGTGTGTGTGTGTAATTAATTGGCTCGATAAAAAAAAATTGACAGCAAATGTATCCAAAACGAATTTTATGCAATTTCTGGGTAAAGGAAACACTTCACAGTCCCTTAAAGTAAATTATAAAGGCAATAAAATAAAAGAAGTCGATGGTGTAAAATTTTTAGGTAGGTATAACGGTAATTAAGAGGTCAATTTAGTTCAATGACATCTGTCACTTAACGTAAACAATAGCTCCATAATCTAATTTGCGAATAAACAATAATAATGTACAAATCTTGTTCATAGTAACTTAAGTGCAATTCAATCCAGTGAAATATTCATGGTAAATAGTAATTTGCATCTCAGTGAACTTCAAACTTTTATAAACTAGATAAACTAAGTGCTCAGTGTATGTGATATTATTCACCTGAGAGAAGTGTATAATAGAATATTTTGTACAAAACAATAATAAGTGTACTGTTATAACAATAATTACGTATGACAAAAGTGCTCCACAAACGAATTATCAGTGATAAACAATAGAACAATAGTGTTCATAAATTTCATAATACAAGAATTCGTTTTTTCCATTCCAATCCGTAGTGCTGCCAACATAGACGCAATTACAATGGGTCGCGTTCCAGGTCGACATATATAGTGTCAATTTCTAAAGGCGGACATTCATGAGTGTCTTCTTTAAGGCTGGTCATTCATGAAAGTTGTATTATTTTTGACACAAAAATACTGGATCATAATTCTTTTTATTAAAATAGTGTTTATTTATTGGTGTTTGCTACAACGCTTAAGCACCGCATCCATTGCGCTTCTGTTTTGCTTCTTGATGCAATCACGTATTACGCGACGCCTGTCACTGAGATATAATGCCTGCAATAACCTGCGCCGGGTGCTTGACAACAATTAAAAGCAAGGATCGCTTGCAGTGCTTTACTTGTCACTCGTCGTATGACTTACTTTGTGCCAATATTACCGACAGGCGTTTCAAATCGATGAGTGCTGCATGTAGGGAGAATTGGAATTGCCTCGAGTGCCGCAATCGCATACCCAAAAGCGATAATACTAATACGCCCGTCCGTCCAGTTCAGTCGGAAAGCATGAACACGACAAAGAGCACGTGTCTTAATATGAATTCGGACATAAAAATTTCGACAGAAGATCGCGCGAATGTTACTCTGCGACTTGAATCAAAGAAGTCCCCGACTCATACCGTGCCCGACTTTGTCACTGAAACCAGATTACGCGAAATCCTGAAAGATGAAGTTTCCTCTGCAATCAAAACTACTATAAAACAATTAGTAATGTCTGAACTTAAAAGCATTAACGAAAAAATCACCGAATACCAGGAGTCTATGACTTTTCTAAATAAGCAGTATGGAGATATGAAGGTGCGCCTCGACGATACAATTGTCTCCATAACAGAGCTAAGGCAGGATAATGAGAGACTGAAGGCAACTGTCAAGGATCTAACCGGTCGACTTAGTTCAACTGAACTGCATATGAGGGAATGTAACATCGAGATCAACGGCATCCCTGAAAACAGATCTGAAAATCTTATTACCACTGTAGTACAGCTAACAAAAGTGATAGAAAATCCATTGAACCTAGACGACATTCAGCTTGTCACCAGAGTTGCTAAATTAACCAAAGAAAATGATAGACCTCGTGCAATAGTAGCGAAACTGCGAAACCCTCGTACCCGTGATGCGGTACTGGCTGCTGTTACTAAATTTAATAAGAAGAACCCTCAAGATAAGCTGAGTAGTAGTCACCTGGGCATAGGAGGAACTCGATCACCAGTCTTCGTCACCGAACATCTGACCCCGAACAATAAGTACTTGCATGCCGCCGCATGTAAGAAGGCCAAAGAGATGTCGTATAAATTTGTATGGGTTCGTAATGGACGAGTATATGTGCGTAAAGACGAAACTCACCAAGCGATATCCATACGAAGTCCTGAAAGTCTTAATCTGATTAAATGAACCTCACTTATTTTAACTTATCCGTATATACACCAGAGTTTTGTACTAAAATGCTTGACATTTATTATCAGAATGTACAAGGACTAAGGACTAAAACCGCAGATTTATATAAAAATGTTATTAGTTCTAACTATAAAATTATCGCTTTCACAGAGACATGGCTGAATGCTGGCATATCTAGCGCTGAGATAATTGACAGTCGTTATGTTGTCTACCGTAGAGACCGCGTATGTTCACAATCTACTAAAAAAGATGGTGGTGGGGTTATGATTGCCGTGTCACGTGATTTGTCTTCTGTTAGAGTAGAAAATTGGGAGTCTAGTGATTTTGAGGACTTGTGGGTAACAGTAGATGTTCGTGTAAATAATATAGTAAAAAAACTGTCTATTTGCGTAGTATACTTACCCCCGCCAGTAAAATCTTGCCAGCTCTCGAAATTATTGGACTCCATTGATAATGTAATCAGCAGCCAGAATGACGTCATTATAATTGGGGATTTCAATCTTGGTTTTATTGACTGGCGCGCTGGAGATGGTTGCAGTCACATGACTCCTTTTAATTATAATATAAGTTTGGGATACTCTCTTATTGATTTCATGTTGTCAAATAGCCTATTTCAATTTAATTGTATTAAAAATAGTGATGATCGTTGCCTAGACTTGGTTCTCGGGAATGTACCTGAAACATCTGTTAGCAGACCTCTGTGTAACTTAAGTAAAACTTACCAACTACATCCTAGTCTACTAGTCAGTATTAATTACAATGCGAACATTAAATATCTGATTCCTTCCTTCAGAGATATGTTTAACTTCTATAAGACTGATTATGAGACTGTTAGAAAACATTTGAGTGGTGTTGATTGGCACAATGTTCTTTGTCATTGTAGAGATGTCAATGCAATGGTTAACGAATTTTACCTAATTTTAAAAGAAATTATTACACAATATGTACCGATTAAGAAAGCTGCCAAAGCGCGGTACCCCCCCCCTGGTTTAGTAATACACTAATAAAACTATTGAAGGAAAAGGAAAAAGCCCGTAAAAATTTAGAAGATATGGTAATCCCCGCGATGAAATTGAATTCGACTTGCTCCGTAATCGCTGCCACAAACTTCTTGATACATGTTATAAGAGTTATAAAAGTAAAATCGAATATAATATATCCTCAAACCCAAAATCGTTTTGGAGTTACATCAAAACAAAGCGTGGTGGACATTCTACTATTCCAGCTAAAATGTTTAAGGATGATGATGTTGCGCAAAATGGTACCGAGATTGCAAATCTATTTGCTGATCAATTCCGCTCTGTATACTCAATCTCCAACGCTCCCCACTATTCACATCACGCACAAACTCCTCTCAATAGTAAATATGTATCGAAGTTACACATTACAGAGTCCAAAATTAATAGTGCTATAAAACAACTTGACACAATTAAGGGTGCAGGGCCAGATTTAATCCCTCCTATATTTGTTAAGTGGTGTGCTCAATCGCTTACGTTACCCCTATACTTAATCTTTAACCAATCTATTGCAGAAGGAAAATTTCCCGATGAATGGAAAAAAGCTCGTATTGTACCTGTGTTTAAGAAAGGAGATCAAGCAAATGTAAAAAATTACCGACCAATATCCATACTCTCTTGTTTTTCTAAATTGTTTGAATCTGTTTTGTACCCTTCAATTGCATCTTTAATTCAAAATAACATTTCTAATTTTCAACATGGATTTACAAGCGGCCGCTCAGTTTTAACAAACCTAGTTTCCTTTGTTTCCGACATAACTAAAGAAGTCGATACTGGATCGCAGGTTTATGCAATCTACACCGATTTCAGCAGCGCTTTTGATAAAGTGAACCATAGCATCCTATTGCAGAAATTAAAATCTTTCGGTGTGGGAGGATCACTGCTGAGTTGGTTTGAATCGTATTTGTGTGATAGACCACAAAGCGTTGTTATCAATGGTTATGAGTCGCATGCTTATAATACAGTTTCAGGAGTACCTCAGGGATCACATCTAGGGCCACTTCTGTTTCTTATATTTATAAACGATATAGTCTCTCGCGTAAAACATTGCAGAATTTCAATCTTTGCCGATGATCTTAAAATCTACCGTCCAATTAGATCAGTCATTGATTCTAAACTTATTCAGGAAGATATGAATGAAATTGCTGACTGGTGCAATGTTAATTGTATGGCACTTAATGTTGATAAATGCTTTCATATAACCTTTACTCGCAAAAAGAAACCACTTGTCACAAAGTACGAGATTGGCGGCGTATATTTAACCGAAGTTAATGAAATTCGCGATTTGGGAGTCATCATCGATGTGAAGCTAACTTTTACAACACATGTAGATAAAATTGTTAAGAAGGCCGCGCAGATGCTTGGCTTTCTGAGGAGAAATATAGTTGGCTTCAAAAAAGTAAGAACTAAAATACTTCTGTTCAACACCCTCGTCCGCAGCAATCTCGAATTTGCTAGTATAGTTTGGTCACCGTATTATGTCGTACATTCACAACGGATTGAAAGCATACAATGAGCATTTACCAGGAGTATTTCATTCCCATTTAGTGGTTTCTCACACAGAAATCCATATGACCGGCGGCTATCCAAATTTCGAATGACTACTCTTTATAATCGAAGACGAGTACAGGATCTCTGTTTCCTCCACAAATTAAAAAATAATAAAGTTCAGTGCAATCATTTATTAGAAAAAGTATCCTTGGCTGTTCCTCACTTATACCCTAGGCATAAAATCAATAAAATTGTTCATACACCATTTTCCAGAACTAATCTCGGGCGTCAGTCACCAATAAACAGAATTCTTAATCAGTACAATAGTATACAGACGCGGAATTCGAGCATTGACATCTTTTAGGATACGTTTCCCAAATTCAAAACGCAATTAAAGCAAATGTTTTGTGGCAACTAGCACTTTAAATTTGAATTGTATTTATTGAATTTATGTATATCCACTGTAGTTAAGATTACTTTTAAGATTATTTTTTAATTTAGTTTATGATTAGTTTTAATTTATGTTACATTGTTATTTTTTAAGCTAAGCATTTGTTGTAAGTGTTATGTACACCATAAGTGTCACACATATCGGAAGTGAGACTTTATAAGAACTTTATTGTACAATGTATGGATATGTGTGATGTGAATGTGCTTAATAAATAAATAAAAAAATAAAAAAAATAAAACGGTAGATCGATTCTGCGACTGGAAGCTTCATATCGAACAAGTACGAAATTGAATAAATAGTTTTGTATACGTCTTGTCAAGGCTCCGAAAAACTCTCTAATAATCGTCACTCGTCACTACAAACCTTGTTAAGTGCATATCACGGTTACGTCAGTTCTGTTCTGAGATATGGTATATTGCTATGGGGTAATTCTACAAATGTTAACAGAGCTTTCTTGTTACAAAAGAGATGCGTGAGGGCAATTACGGGCACACCTCCATATATATCATGTAGACCGTTATTTAAAAAACTTAAAATAATGACTCTTACATGTATGTACATTTTTGAGCTTGATATATTTGTGAAAACACAACCGCAGATCTTTACATGTGCTAAATATGCGTTTCCCCGAAACACAAGGCATGGCGATAGACTTGTATTAACTCATATAAGCGCATACGCAATCTGTGTTAAAGTGTATACTCGTAAAGCCCTGCCAAAAAATATCAAAGAGCTGCCAGTAAGTAGGATCAAAAACAGATTAAGATTATGGTTCTTAGAAAAATCTTTTTATTCAATTAATGACTTATTTCATCAATAAATGATTAAGTACGTAATTATTCTGTTGACATCAATTGTTTAATGTATATTTCTTATTGTTATTATTACCATTTTGACATTTATTTTGACATTATTATTGTATTACAAATTTTCACATGCTGTTCTAACAGTAACATAGATGAAACTAACATAGAATAAGAACATTATGGAATAAATGAATCTTGAATCTTGTGCATATTAAATTGAGTGATGTACATGTACATATCCTGGAGCCCGTGGTCCGCTTACTTGTCTAACCAGATTTGACAGAATATCAGCTTTTGTGCAGAGCGACTGCCTTCGAACCTTGCAACCCAAAGGGATAGATATATTACATAGTTTTGATAATTATTCAAGGGGACTGACTTCCCGTAACGATTGTCAAAGATCTTCATGACAGCTGGGACCGACGGATTAACGTGCTCTCCAATGCACGGGGCAGTCGGTAATTAACAATTTAATACGCACTTAACTTTTAAAAGTCAGAGGTGCACGCCGTGGATTCGAACCCGATGCCCTCTGCATAGCAGTCCATTGGTATCTTCACTCGGCTATCACTGCCCGCAAAGTGCTACTCAAGAGTTACGTTAAAGAAGTCGAATGTCTCAATCTTCAAACAGTTGCTTCATTAACATCGACACTTAAAACGCCACACGAGATAATTATATCACACACATACACACACCTTCAAAAACACAAAACACATAGATCTAAAACGCGAGACGCCAACATTTGTCGTCGAAATTACGAAATTATCTCTTAGTAACAGTTTACAAATTATATCAAAATGTAGCTGAGTCTGGAGATAAACTACAGCTATATTTCAAAGAGAAGTCGCGGTTCTTGGGTTAAGTTTCAACCCTTACCCTTGGGAGATATGGTGTAAGTGATGAGCTTTACTTCGAGAATGTTCTTTTGGCTTGTCTCTTATTAGAAGCTACATTGGTATACATTGATTTTACTCATTTATCATTATCATCATCAGCCTCGCTTACAATCTGTCTCACTGCAGGGCACAAACCTCTCCTCATTATGAGAAGGGTGCCATAGTCTACCACGTTGGCCAATTGTGGTTATGCAGACTTCATATATTATTCGAAACCATTCTGAGGACTTTCAAACGTGTAGGTGGCCCACTATATTTTCAACGCTGCGCTCCGTGGATTTGACCTCGTGCCCCTCTGTGCAGTAGTCAGTTTTTTCACTAGGCTATCGCTCTCATCAAGTATGGCAGTACAAGAATCAGACAGAGAAGTCCAAAGTTTGGAAAATCTTCTATAAAAAAGAACTTACTTTACAGAAAATCGGAGAAATGCAGATGGGACTTTTTATACTACGTTATCGATGCTTTAAAAACTATAAATAAACAGCATAACATAATATTTCAGCTAACGCTTATGATTTGCGCCAATCTAAGCACTGCTTGCGAGTTTGAGGCCTATTTCGTAACATCAATGAATGTAGTTTGTTAGCTTCCGATGAAATTACACGTTTTAATGATATTTTTTTTTAATATGAACCAATATTGACATACGTAATAACTGTAATATAGATAGACTAGCAGCGTTTACTTAAATAAAAGTCATAAATAAATAACTATTATTATGCCATATACACAATAATTATGGTCTTATACCTGCATCTTAAAGGTAGGAGTAGATAGGTGCTAATTAGCGTCAATCCATTGTAAAATATTGAAGAGGACACATGAAACACGCAGACTTGGATTGCTTATACCAACTATAGTATCGACAGAGAATCGATAAACACGTCGACGAATTTTACCTGTGTTTATCTTCTGTAGCAATTTGAAAAGAAAAAGCTAGATGACAGACCGTCCAGATTAAGACAACTTTGGAAATTTGAAGAATACATCAGTTTATTTTAGAAGAACTCGACGCGTACTCTCAAATTTTTACGTTGTGCATAAAGTAATTGCAAGAAACATTAAATCTAATAAGGATACAGGAACGTGTATACTCATACGAAAGCATGTGGTTTTCTCACTTGGGCAATTTGCAAACCAACCGATATAATATGATCCGAGGCTGTCAAAACTCGTGTTATGGTTTCTGTTGCCATTTTCGCATTAAAACCGCAGTTTCTTTTATTTTGTGCCATCGCATCGTTTGAGAGCTATTTTTGTATAACGTAGTACAGTTTATTAGGCTCCAGGTAAAATTACACACATCGCTGAGTTTTTCCTGCATTCACCATTATTCAATACTCAGGAATGCGTATATTGTACATACATGTGTATACATATCTGTAAGGATAATGTTTTTGGATATACAAAGAGTCACAGCTTGTTAACACTTTTGGTGCGTAATGAATTTGTCAATATAAACTTGCCTATGAGGTATTAAAGCAGGTGATTTAATTGACTAAATTGTTACATTACCATACAATAACAATATGATTAATTCATTTTGTCACAAAACGTGTACAGGTATATAGATTTTTTATGACTGTGCTTTTTGTGTTACTTATCGTAAATGTCACATCTATCATAAATTTTCTTTCAAACGATATTTGGAAGCAAATACATATGAAGTGGTCAACAATAAAAAATACTTATAGTTGTACAAGCCTGGCTCTATTAATCTAAGATTATTTTCCAGAGATGTTTTGATTTACATGTTACAAATTTTATACGAGTAATACTCTCGAAGAGACATGCGTAAAATGAAGAATGAAATTATTTCTTTTGAAAACCATTATGCGTGACATGAACATTTAAAATTTCAATTTACAGGTGTGCGGAGTGAAATTTCGAAGATTATAAAACATTTATCACACTGATAACTAAAAAACTAGTCTAGATGAAAACACAATAGATTTTACCAAACATTCAAGAACCATTTGTAAATGTCAACATAAAAAGTTTAAGTTGTAATAAAATTAAATATAACATTTTAAGTCTGTATAAAATATAATCATTGTACCAAAGGTCTTCAAATAATGTTTCGAACATAATTTTTAGAAAACCTTTAGTAAAAATATTTAATGTTTTCTAAAGGAAGTGTAATACAGTCAATTCGATAGTCGCGGCTGCAAGGGTTGTTGGCTGTTACCATTGATGTAACTTGTGTACTGGCAATTCACCAAACAGTGTGATTGATCATTGCCAGGACAAGAAGGCAAAGATCTCGATGATATTGATTACTACTAACACTAAAATAATAATATAAACTGATATTCCACATTTCGTGAGCGTATGCTTTTTTATTGTGATATTTTTCAGTATCAATAAAAAATCACAATAAGCTAGCAGGTAAAGAAAGTTATGTATTGTACTTTATGTTCCTTTTCGAATCCTTAACAATGCGTCATATGAAACTTTATATTGATCATTTGACAAGTTGAAGCGTAAGTAACACATAAGCGAGCTATGCGAGCTTGATCAAGTATGCTTGAATATAATTTTGCTGAGCATTGCAAAAGTTACACAGGCATGATTATTCGGCAACGGCATCATGTAATCGCTCGCGCAATAATTGTCAAAAAAGTGTTTCATGTCCAAATCTCCTACAAAGAGAACGTATAAAAATAAAACGTTAGTATAATGGCGGATGAGAGTGAAAAAAAAAAGGTTAATAAAATGGGTCTAACCACGAGACAATTGTTATGACGTCTAATTTAATTATACCGAAATGGTTAGAGTGCATTTAATAGCCGCGGTGACAAAGTCTGTAGAAGGTTCTGGTCTTTTATTAACATGAAAGTTAGTTGAACTCTAACACTTAGGAAAGTCAAGTAGACATCAGAAGTAATTTGAGGAGGGGATAAGATTGGCATTTAATATAAGTAGAAGCTAGAAAGGTCCCACGTAATACTGTCTGCACTTTACCAGACTACGTGCTGCTACTGAGAATTTCCTAATGGAAAAACCCAATAACACTTTGCCCGACTCGCGAATCGAACCCGAGGCCTCCCAGTCCCACGCGCACATTTATGCCGCGAGACCAACGAGGCAGTCTTTATTTATAAGCAGTTTTTATTATTTACGATAAGATATTGTAGATTTAGTAATACTGTACTAAAAAACTGTACTAAAATACTGTAGTAAGTGATTATTATATTTTATTTTATCAAGTTAGCTAATCGCCTGAAACACAGGTTAATCCTAGTTCAGGCATTTATATTTTGTATCAGGTACCTAAACTAAGCTTTTGTACTTACTCTAAATAATTCAATTGTACTCTTTTATTATCGGAATAAATTGAATTTGAATAATATCATCATCAGCCTGCCGAAGTAATTTTCACATAGGTACCTACTGCTAATTTCAAGTATTTTATTTTACTTTATTTGGAAAACAAACAGTTTTTAATAACTAATTGAGTACATATTTTGTATAACTATCTACCATTTATACGTTTTCACATTTGTATATTTAGGTCTTGATCAGTACATTATGATAAACTGTACAGTGGATATAAATAAAAAAAAAACACAAAGATAAAATACGAACACAACACTAAAGCAACAAAAATATTAAAACAATAAAAATCAAATCAAAATCAGAGAACCGATTCAAACCACTGGTTGGCAAGGGCACGTCTATAGCTCGAGGCACTTGCATTAAATAGGTCCAAACGGTCTAGGTGTGCTAAATTGTTGACGTAACTTGCAGTTCTTATAAAGAAAGTACCTTTTCTATAGTTGGTAGCGCAACGAGGGATGTGTAGAGGATGCGGTAACCTTACAGACCTAGTAGGGACCTTCAAAGCAAGTTGCCGAGCAGGTGGGGAGAATCAATTTTTGATTGCGCTATCTTTACTAGCAGTGTTATATCTGCAATTTTCCTCCTTTCATAGAGTGGAAGTAAGTGCTGTCTCTTACACCGTGCTTCGTAAGTCTCGTCGTCATATGTTTTACACTTATACTGCAAGTATTTAGTGAATTTGCGCTGTACGGCCTCCAGTCTCCGTATATGTACATCGTACTGTGGACTCCAAATTTGAGAGCAGTATTTGAGGATGCTGCGAACGTATGAGCAATACAAAACTTTGACAGTTTTTATGTTTGAAAATTGGGAACACGATCTCATTACAAAACCTAGCGCCTTATTAGCTTTACTAACAATATCGTCAATATGTTTTTCATACGTTAATTTGGCATCATGAGTTACACCCAGGTCGCGGATATGATTGACTCGCTTAAGTTGTACTCCTTTTAAAACATAATTAAATACGCATTGCTTAGGTTTACGAGAGAAGGTTATAGAGTAACACTTAGAGGTATTTAAATCTAATCCGTTGAGTTGACAATAAGCTTCGAATCTAATTAGGTCATGTTGCAATAAAACGCAGTCAAAGGGTTGTTCGATCCTTTTGAATATTTTCATGTCATCGGCGTACATTAAAAACTGTGAATGAAGGAAACAGGATTTGACATCATTTATGAATATATTAAATAACAAAGGTCCAATTAATGAGCCTTGTGCAACACCGGAAGGGACATTATGCCATTTTGAGATCGATGCATTGAGTACAACTGCCTGAGATCTGTTTTCGATGTAAGAGCAAAACCATCTGAACAGGTTCCCGTGAATACCAGCACGTAAAAGTTTTTGGAAAAGTATTTTATGGTCTATACGATCAAATGCTTTGCTGTAATCGGTGAAAATAGCATCTACTTGGCCGCCCCCTGTCATGTTAGTGGTCGTGAAGTCTATAAATGTTAGTAGGTTTGTAGTTGTAGATTTATTTTTGATGAATCCATGCTGTTCCGAGATAAAGAAACCGTGTAACGTGTTGAACACCTGAGTATAAACTATTCGTTCCAATAGTTTAGCGAAGATACATAATTTAGAGATAGGTCTGTAGCTCTTTACGTCCTTTCTATCACCGGCTTTATAGACAGGTGTAATAAATGCAGACTTCCAAATTTTAGGGACGGTACTTTCTTTAATAGAGCGCCTGTACAAGATAGTAAGCGGATTGGTCAGTTCTTTGGCACAGTTAACAATAAATGTCGGTGATATATGGTCGGGTCCGGCGCCTTTTGCGAGATCTACTGACTTTAGTAAGTCATGTACCATGTCTGGCAATATGTCTATGTTACATATCGTGTATGGGCACTGTAGCGATTCGCTATTACCATCTAGTAGTGAGAGTTGGTGAGAGGATTGGGAGACGAACGTAGACTGGAAATAGGAAGCGAAGATGTTAGAAATTCCCTCGTTAGTGTCGGCTGTTATGTTTTCATATGTAAGGGTAGACGGAAGCGAGTTGGGCCCCTTTTTATTTGATTTTACAAAACTCCAGAACGTTTTAGGATTCTCAGTTATAGACCTCTCTGCTTTGTCAATAAATGTCCGGTAACACTCGTCTTCAACGCGTTTTGCTCTTTTCCGCAATAAACTAAAGGTGATATAATCACTTGTGTTACCGTACGTACGGTATTTTCTAAGGAACTTGTGTTTTTCCCTGAGAATCTTTTTTAAACTTGCACTGTACCATGGTGGGTATGACGATGCGAAAACCGTTCTATGGGGTATGAATTTATCCCTTAATTCATATAAGTGGTTATAAAAACATGCTAGCGCATTTTCAAGGGAATTATCGCTCAAACAATCGTTCCATGGAATTGTGGTTAAGGCCGATTTAATTGTTTCATAATCACCTTGGTCATAGAAATATTTAATCCTCGGCTCTGCTTTAAGGGAGGTCGCGTAAATATAGTTCAATGTGATTTCAAGGGACTTGTGGTGACTGTCTTCGGGTACTAAGGGAAAGTCAGATGCCTTAACTGATAACTCAGAGTTGCATAAGATCAAATCCAACAATCTGTTATTGACATTTCGACATAAGTTGAATTGGTTTAGACTACACTCTGCTAGGGTATCAAAAAAATATATTTGGGCGTCACCCAATATGCCCGATGGCTCCAATTGACCGTTTGTGTTACTCCAATCAACGTTACTAATATTAAAATCACCCATGATAATGAAAATATCGTCTGGGCATGAGTTAATAATAGATGGTAGTTTACTTGTAAAATTAGTTAGTTGAGTGTTAAAAGAATTCCCCGATTTCTCGGTACATAAATATATTGTACAAAGATGAATTTTATGCGAGGTGCTACTATTTATATTAGTGGTAATAGTCACCCAAATATCCTCAGCGGAGGAACTCCATTCTGGCCGGTGGACAGATTTGAACTCACGGCGTACCGCCATTATTACGCCACCGCCAAACTTAACGTGAGTATTCGCGTAATCCCTATCACGGCGCCAAATAATATACCTTTCATCAAAAACTTCACTATTGCCGATATTATCAGGTAACCAGCTTTCCGTTATAGATATCACGTCATAAGAATTCAAAAGCACATTCCGTTTAAATACCTGTGTTTTCGTCCGCAGCCCTCTTGTATTTTGGTAGTAGATACTAAACGGCATCATTTTTAAATATTAATATTCTTATTAAAGCATCTAGCAAACCGTACATTTATAATTATTACTAAATAGCAGTATAAAGGAAGAGGACGCAAGAGCGCGATATACATATTATAAAGACTAATGGTGCTCGTAAGCGCAAAAAGCAAAGCGTTATATGAATATTTAGCATACGCAAAGCCTACAACACAAACAAACAACAGTAATCGCTGTGTAATTAACACTAATGCATAATATACGCTACGTATTAGAATGATTCGAAATATATACATACATTCAAGACACAACAATATAAAAGTAACAGACCATACAATCATTATAAAATTTAAACAAATTTTTAGTAGGGTATATATTAAAAATGTACGTCGTGATAGAGTTAAAAGTAATTTAAACAAATAGTAGTGTAAGCTCCGTCGGTAGAGAGCGCAAGCAATAATGACCGGAAAGCGACAGCGTAAGACCAAATAAGTGAGTGATAATCGTGTAAATCGTGCACTTACTTGTTTACTCCAGATGTGTGTCGCGCGGCTGATCACTGGACAAACGAGTTTGTGGTGGAATACGGTTCTCAAACTTTTCACAATATTAAATGGAATGGTTTTTGATGTTGACAAATACTTTATTATTAAAATGTAATTTTTAGTAAATCTTGTTCGTTTTTTATAAAAAATGTAGGAGATGTATCAGATTTTTTCACCATAATCTTACAATGTTTTACCCATATATATTTAAATCCTTTATCTTTGGTAAGAGATTTGGCCTTGCTTAATAGAGCTTTATTTGCTGGTGTCAGATGGTCGTTGACATAGAAGTTTCCAGAAGTGTTGAAGCCCAGGAGAGAGACGTCGTGTAGTTTCCTCTTGCGTACCGATGCCACGTATTCCTCCTTTAGGTAGCGACTGTTAAACGAGACGATTATCGCTTTATTAGCATTTGGAATGCGAGTGGGTACTCGAGCGACATAGTTTATATCCTGTTTCTTTACTGGTTGCTCAGATAGTAATCCAATTTTTTCGACAATGTCATACAGATTTTCACCCTTTTTTTCGGGAACGCCTCTAATCTCCACGTTGTTTGCTCTGGCCCATTGATCTCTGACTTGCATTTCGTGTGCTAATCTTTCCATTTCTTTCCGTAGACCAGGCACCTCATTGGTCACTTTCTCCACCTCGACTATCCTATTTTCAAGGCCATTGACTTTGTCCGCAAAGGTACTAATTAGATGGTGCGCCATGTCGACCGAATCCTTGAGACCGTTCAGTTCTTCTTTTATCAACTTCAAGTCTGCTATCAGTGTTGGCAAGGAAGCCAGTTGGAAGACGATCTTGTTAAGCTGCTCCTGCATCTTGTCTAGTTGGCTGGGTTGAGGAGAAGTGGCGGCCGGTGATGGTGAGAGACTAGACTTGCATTTCGGACAGCGCCAATTTTGTTGTTTCTTTTCGCCCAGTTTCCGATAGCCGACTTCCGTAATCCCAGAACATTGGAAGTCGTAATGGCCCTTGCAGGTGCAACATACAGGCCCCTCGATATGTTGTGAACCACAGCTAGCGCAGGTGAACATCTTGTGGAAAGTTTTAGAAACACTGGAATTTATGCTGGAACCGATCAAGCGTGTGCTCACAAGTGACGTCAAACGACGACTGTATATTGGTTACATGCCGGCAATCTTCCGCAGCCTGCTGCAATTGAAGTTGCAACTATTTCACAGATTGTCATACAAAGAATATAACGATATTACTAGTGCTTTAAAAACTAAGATAGATAAAAAATTTGTGAGAAAAGGTAAACCGAGAAAAATCGATAATAATAATAATCATAAACATTTACAGACGACTTAAGTCTTGATGAACCAGAAAAGGTCTTCACTTCAGACGTTCCTGTACTGAATAATTAAGTAGCATAAGTCATTACAATATTTTGTAGAGTCCCTTTAAAATAACTACTGCTTGAAATTAATACGAATATAAGCTAACTCGGCATCGTTAACAAAGATCATATATCCCTTAATTCGCGATTTCTTGTCGCCCAGCGCAAACCGCTCTTGCCATGATATATTATGGCGGTTCGGATACCCTTTATTATCATTAATTATTCGCAATACATCTGTGACCTGATCAACACTGAATATGTGCGGCTGGAAGTGCTACTATTTTAAAAGAGTTGCCCAAAGTGGACTATTAAGCTTATATATCTACTCTTGTACTATGATTTAAAATAAATCATTATTTGAGGACCACCAGTGACAGATACAACAATTAATTCACAACATACACAGCAGGTTTGACAATAATTATTGGTTTCATAATCTTTTAATAATAATAATAATAGCTTGTTGTAGCCAACAAGCCTGATATCGTGTTGATAGATCGATCAGAGCGCCTCGCAATAATTGTTGATGTCACTGTTCCTCATGACGAGAATCTCGTGAAAGCCGAAAAGGAAAAACAGATTAAATATCTGGACTTGGCTCACGAGATTGTCGACATGTGGGATGTGAACTCAGCAATTATTGTGCCGATAGTTGTGACCGTTAATGGTCTAACAGCCAAGAGCCTCGACCGTCACCTTGAGAGGCTCGCGTTGGGTGCTTGGATCAAGGGCCTGATGCAGAAGGCAGTACTTCTGGACACGGCACGTATTGTGAGGAAGTTCCTGTCTCTGGAGCCCTAACCACCGGCAGCTTGGACCCTGTGACCGATGCTGGTGGGAGCCCACGGTTATTTTTATATTTTTAAATGTGTTTATTTTAGTAAATAATATATTTAAAAATTTTAATTTGAAAAATAATAAATAAAGGAGATAATAATAATATATAATTTATTTCAGACCACTGCATGTAACCACTGCATGCACATATTAAATGAGCTTAAGAATTAACTGTCAGAATATGACATTTAAATTAAATGGAAATAATTATATAAAAAGACAATGCAACCAATGAATTAAGTGGTAAGTACTAAGTCAAAAGTACATTAACGACAAAGAAACATAATAAAAGCCTTATAACAGTCAAATAAAAAAATATTAAATCCACTCTTCAACACAAGTTGACTGGAAGACCAAAGATCAGTTCACAGTTGCCGTTTCAGCACCTGTGATGGCGGGTTTAGTCAGTATGTACACGGTGTCAATAGACTAATCACCAAGCCAAAGTCTACTCGTTTTACGCATCACCCCAAGTCATACTAAGCAAAAATATTTATGGTACATTAAATCTCTATACTTACTCGTAAGTCTGTGAGTAATATACCCTTTTGTAAAAAAAAATATTATAAAATATTTTTTATTTCGGCAGTCAATCTCTCCAGTAATGTCGGAATACGTACTTTACGTCATATTATACATCGACAGTAAAGAAATAATGCGCGCACTTTTGTTTTTGCAATGTGCACTTTATCACAGTTCGCGCAGATGTGTGCATTCGGATCTGAAAATTCGGTGCTTAATTTCGGTGGCTCAGAAAGCGTTGTTCCATTTTGACCAAATTAATTTATATGAAAGGAGATTCGAGCACAGTCCACAACAGTAGGCTTACCAAATATGTGATCAAGGTTAAAGTGGACGTCTCAGCACATTTTCTGGACCCTTCCATATAATATATACTCTGTGCCTATCAGAGTAAGAAGGTTCACCCAGAGGGTCTGAGCTAAAAAAGGGAAATTGATACCGTTGTACAAATTGCCCGTCAGAGGATTAATTTTCGTAAGGGCTTATTTGGTGTAACGTCAGAATATGGACCAAGGTCATCGGTGGGTTCTGACAAATGTTCTTGTGACTTCAAATTTGCCCTATTTCAAGACGTCCATATTTTAAGAATATTTTTGTAGGACCGTTATTCATTTAAAGATTTGTTTTAATTGGATTTGTTGATCATATTATATTAATAAATTTATACCATACACGTTATAATTTATCTAATGGTGCAGATACACCTGAGGCCCAATTCTCCATATTATATTCGTTAAAAAAATAGATTCGATCTAATGTCAGTGTCATACTTATGTCATAAATGGTCATCATCCTCACTCCTAGAGTTATCCCAGTTTCAATCTGGGGTCCGCTTACTAGTCCAACCGGATTTGGCTGAATATTAGCTTATCCACAGACCAACTGCCTGTCTGCCCTCCGCAACTCGAAGGGATAGCGATATTCTACATTGGCATTATGTCACAAATGGTATTCGCCTGAATTAACTGATAATTGAATGTTATTGGAATGTTATCGTGACTTGATTTTAAATTGAACAATGTATCAAAGTCGAACTATATAAGTCAAATTGGACAATAATTACAATAAATTAGCAGAATACCGATTCCGATTCAATTTAACATATAATCTCATTTCGTTCAAAATATAGGTTTAATGTCATATAAAATACTATAATACTATATATATATAATGTCATATAAAATAAAAAATAAAAAAATATAAAAAAAAAAATAGCCTTCTAAGCATTCACTTGTAACAGAACAGCAAGCAAACTTACTGTCAATTTGCTAGAATGCTCGTCAGAACGTTCGTAAGAATGCATGAAACACACTCGTTTGTTTTTTATTGTTTTGTAACATTCACAGAAATGCTCATTATATGTGAATGCTCAAATATATCAGTACCATTGAACATGTTTATGTTATGTTTATTTTACTAAAAGCTAACAAAACACAATATTTTAATCGATTTTAAACTCTAGCGCGATTTGTATACAACGTACAATTTTATTTTGTTTTATTTAAACAAATCGTTTTGATAAAATTTCGATAAAATTTATTCAAGGCAAGTTTAAATTAAAACCCTTCTCATAGTGAGAAGAGGCCCGTGCCCAGCAGTGGGACAGTTTATGTACAGGGGTGATGATGATGATGATGAAGTTTAAATTAAATACTTTACGTAATTATTGCTAAAATTGCGTAACCGTCACTAATATATTTCAATGTAAAGTTCACTATTCATTGACTTAAGCATTGTCACTGTCTTTGACCTTTGTTTGAAGTGACCTTACTATGTCAATACGACCAAGAGCATATAGAATTCAGAATTTTTATACATTTGATTTTAACTATCTTTATTTGAATGTTTGAATACATTTGTTGTCTATAGTCTTTCGGGATAGATATATGTCCAGAAAGACACTATACAACTAATTTTAAAGACCACAAAATTTTAAATTCATATTTTTGAATACTTTTGACCCAGTGTCATATTACTTTCAGACTGCAAATTAAGGTTCTTGGTTCCAAACCTACGGTGTTTTGCTGATTGGTATAAGTTATGTGTTTAATTAATTTGGAAATTATTGCTGGCAAATTGCAATGAGTGAAAGATAACACCGGAGGAATTCTTTATCTCTGAAAGTTTTTTATGTTTTCAAATGATGCACTTGGCTAAATGACCAGCTTGGTGGGCTATGGTCTAACCCTTCACATACAATTGTCAAGAAGCCAGCAATGGAAAAGTTTATATATAGATTCTATATTATTACATTATGAACAAAACTCGGCAGCCAATTAATAAGATTATTATAATTCCACTTCTAACAGACGGTTCTACTTAATAACATGAAAATCTCATCACAAATAACTTAAGTAATTTTATTGTAAACTCTCACTGCTTTAAATTCGAAGAGTTGATAATACCGCTATCAATGAAAGTTCCGACGTGGATCATAAAGATACGATTTGTGAAATAATATCTAAGCCTGCCTAGTTTATAAGAGACAATGACTTAACTATATCTTAACAAGTTTGGCTATGGACGGCGGTATGTGAAACGAAATCAATACAACAACAAATGAAATAAATACCTGCTTATTTACTGCTGATTATAATACAATCGACTAGCAACGGCCCTATTCTGGTGTATTCTTGCATAATGTGGTAGTTATAGAGTAACACACAATGCAAGAAAAGGCAAGGCGACTTTTCAAAGATGTCATACTAAATTTTGATGTCATTCGACGACACCTCTTAAGGTTTAACTTAGAAGGAAAACAGTAAAATAAGTATAAGAAAACTGATTGTATTTGTGCCCGTATCTTTTTTAAATTTATTAAAGGCAAGCGAAAACATTTGATAGTTAATACCAAGTTTGTCGAAACAGAATTACAAGCATTATCTATGTTTGGATTGCAATGTGTGTAAACGACATGACATGTGTTCGTCTCGCGTGTTTTAATGTAAGTAATTCTTGGTATCGTTCCAAGATTTAGCAGAATTCTCTGAGTTATACCTTATTGTGCTGCGCCTACTAGTAATTCAAATATTTACAGTCTTCAACAATAACAGTTCCTATTTACGGGAAAAGTCTTGCAACACATTATGATTCACAATTATTGAAAGAACACGTACACAGAACATCTAGGCTTGATCAACAAACTGAATTCGGTATTTTAAGGAACTCACACTTTTCTGTATGCCTCATGTGCTTAAACTGCAGTATAACTGGTATAACTATAGCAATGACACTGATATATTCCACCTTCTTTTGCCTAAGTTTAAATATAGTACTAGCAATATTTTTATGCTCTATGTATGTTAGTACGTTATAGCTGATTTTTGCGTTTTATTTATTTATTTTAAACTTCTTGTACAATTACAAAAAAGTAATGCACAAAGGCGGGCTTAATGCCAGAGGCATTCTCTACCAGCCAACCTTTGGGTGATGCAGAGATGATTGAAGTAGGTGCTTAAAGAGGGAGTAATTTAACAAATAATATTAATTTAGAACAACATAATTAATAGGTATCACACTAAATAAATATGTAATAATAGGCATACTAACAGTAACATATTATTATAAATATATACATACAAAATATAATACATATTATATACACATACAAGTATAATAGATACTTAAATTATATATAAATATATACATATACAAGTATCCTTTACAGAGTCCATTATGATTCTACCAATTCAGCCATATAATGCTGGCGTACTCTAATTTTAAACAGTTCACGAGATGTAGACTTCCTGATTTCGAAAGGGAGTGCATTCCAAAGATGAACAGCCTGTATATAGAAAGAAGAATGAACAAGGCTGGAACTATGAGAAGGGCAGAGAAGAAGCAGATTGTTAGTGGAGCGGAGATTTCTGTCATGAATGCTACATAAATATTGAAATTGAGGAGACAGATAAGCAGGAGTATGAACAGAGTTCAAGAAAGAAAAAAAGAGTCTTCAGTGTACGCACTTTGCGAAGTTGACGTATAGGCAGCCATCGTAATTGGAAACGGTAAGCAGATATAATTATGATCATATTTACGGAGATTGAAAATGAATCGAATGCAATTGTTGAGAAGGCGGTAAAGTAAATTGAGCAGATCTGCATTCAGGTCGAGATAACATACATCACCATAGTCGATTATAGGAAAAACTAACGTCTGCACAAGCATGGTTTTAATCTTGGTTGGAAGAAAGTTCTTCAAGTGATATAGAGTCCTGTATATTTTGTGTTGCATAGTGTAATGAAGAGGAAGTAGAACTGGAAATATCCTTCTAATGGCAGACTCTCTCATTTCTATGAGCTTGACTCTGCCTGGTGACCTTCCATCTACCATCGTCCCTCGCGAACTCATTCAAGTTCATCACAAATGCAGCCGCGTTATCTTGCCAACTCGATCAAATGACAGACTCTCCCATTTCTAAGAGTTTGACTCTGACTGGTGATCTTCCATCTACCACCATCCCTCGCGAGCTCATTCAAGTTCATCACAAATGCAGCCGCGTTATCTTTCCAACTCGATCAAATGACAGACTCTCTTACTTCCATGAGTTTGACTCTGACTGGTGACCTTCCATCTACCGCCGTCCCTCGCGAACTCATTCAAGTTCATCACAAATGCAGCCGCGTTATCTTTTCGACTCGCTCGCCAACTTATAAATTTAATGACCTTCAATTATAACTTTTCAACTTTGACTCAGGAGCCCGTATTATGTTTGATTTTGAGTGCTCCTCCAAGTATTCTTGAAGAGATAATACTTGTTTTATGTCAGCTGTGATACTGAAATTCGAGTGTTATAAAATCTGCTAGTAGACAAACGTTTTGGGGAGTATCAAAATGATTTTATGAATTACAAAGCCTCGTATTTAAATTAGCATTGTTTCAGCGTTATGAATCCTCGGTGTTCGAGTAATAATAAATAATCGGCATATCCGAGTTCAAGATTAAGTAAACTACGACTGGAACTATTACAGATCTTACCATATTATCATACGTAGGGTAAGGACGTGTCTTGACAAACGTAGAGTAGGACAACCTCCGGTATCGGTGGATTGACCACGGACGTAAAGTTGCTGGCAGCGGCTGGACACATAGAGCTGAAAATCAGGCTAAGTGCCGTGCCATCGCTAAGACTTATATCCGGGAGTGATATCTGATATAAAGGGTTTCATCAAAATCAGTTTCTTCAAACACAAATCTAGTAAGAATACGATATCTCATGTTGACGAGTAGCAAAATGGTGTTGAGCCCATAGTTATCATTCACTGAGTAATTTTAAACAAACGTAATGCTTGAGGGGATAACACGTCTCACGATACCAAATAAAAAAATAAACAACAAACTCACTCAAATTTACCCAAACATCTATTCCATATGAAACTTTTACTGCATGTAATATAAGCAGACGACTCAAGCTGTTTTTGTAGTTGCCAAACAGGGTAATAACTTCCCGAATATTCCCCCATATATTTCAAATTCGCGAACAATTAGTAGTTTCCGTATCCGACTCTGCTATGAAGTATTGAGTTAGGCTTTACACCAGTATTTTGCGGCCATCAGCGCCCTTATGAGTTACATAATAAAATCAATTATCGTTTGATTCTTTGTTATGTAACGTTGTCCGTCTAGCCTGCTGACAGTTGTTTTGTCAGAATAACTTCGAGTTTAGATGTTCAGTTGGTTTGTTTTGATACATCATCATATCTCTTTATCACCATCGGTTTAAGAAAATTTTGTTTTGAAAATAATGGACAAGATTCCTTATTATAATCTTGAAATACCGCTGCACCCAGGTGAGAAGATTCGAGAAAATACGAACAGTATTAAAAACCATGCAATAAGCAATGTTTCCAAACCCTGCTTAGAAATTAATTTCAATTCAATCTCTGTAACTAATTACTACCTGAAATGCGACACACTGCAAATGCGTACTCCCGCCAATGGTTATGGTTAACCATGGTTAACTCGTCTAAAATAAGTATAACACTAAATAATTATATTTTACACATGAAAAAGGTTTACTTTCAGGCACCTGAATCTAAGTACAGAATCCACGTTCTTCTTCAAATATAAATACAAATTTACGCCAGACCGACCACGACGCAGTTTTTTGAGAACTTTACGATATTACCATGATTTAAGACTGACAACTTAATGGCGTCTGGTTATGATGTCGAGGCATTTTTTTATATTAATTTGAGGCTTTTGACCCACTTGTTTTATGGTTTTGGAGTGCTCTGTGTTCAACTGACTGACTAAATTACCAAAGTCGACATTTTAAGATATACGCTGTTTGAAGTAGGAACTTGATTAATGGCATGGAAGGTTCTCGAGCAGTGGCCTATGAGCTGGCTTGATGTGGTGATGAAAGCTAGAACAAAGCTGTGACAGAATGGCGGTCACAGATGGTTAAAATAAATGTGTGCCGTCCAGAAGCAAATTGACCGTAAGATGTTATGATAAGAGCAAAGAAAGCATATTTTTAACAGTCATTTCCAGTAAATGCAGGTTTAGATTATTACAAGTTATACGTGAAATAGTCATAGTCAATCATAATCTTTGACGTTCAAAGCACGACGTCCTCGTCTCTAAAATGGTATGCTTAATACGTTTACTAGAAAACTGTTTTAAGATTTTGTGTGTCAGCAGATTTGCTTTTGAAATTATCGCGGTATAAGCCTCCTGAGTGTTGTAAGCAAATTGTATGCAAAGATACTGATTGAAAGAGTGGTCTCTGAAACGGACAGTAAAATTTGGGATGTGCAAGCGGGATTCAGAAAGGGAATGGGATGTACGGATCAAGTCTTTTCCTTTAGGTGCATTTTAGAGAAAATCTTAAGTAAACACAAGAAGGTTTTCCCCCCTTTATTGACCTGGAAAAGGCTTACGATCGAGTGGTGAGGGATGAACTTTGGTCAACACTTTCTGTGTATGGAGTGAGCAGCAGTCTGATACAGGCAGTTGAATCCCTATATAGGGATTCAAGGGCTTGTGTCAGAATAAACGGGGCCTACATGGACTGGTTTAACATTGATCGTGGTGTTAGACAGGGATGTGTAGCGTCTCCTTGGCTGTTCAATCTATTCATGGATAGTTGTTTGACCGATCTGAAAGGGTCTGAATGTGGATTACCTAACCTAACCTAACGCTGACGATCAGGTTCTTTTTGCGTCGTCAGCGTCTGATTTACAACAGATGGTCACTGTAATGAATGAGGCGTATAAGAATAAGGCTATGAAAGTGAATGTCATAGAGAGGGAACACAGTATAGCTGAATGTAACATAATGATAGGAGATGAAAAATTGGAACAAGTGAATGAGTTTGTGTCTTTAGGGTCTATGTTTATGAGAGATGGCAAATGTGAAGAAGATGTTGAAAGGAGAGTGAAAGCAGGAAATAGTGTGAATGGCGCCTTACAGTCCATCATCAGTAACGAAATAATTCCAAGTAAGGCTCGCCTTGCTGTACTGCAGGGATTTTTGGCGCCAATGCTGATGTATGGTAGCGAATCATGGGTATGGCAGAAGAAGCATTAAAGTAGAATTAATGCTATGAAGATGAGAGCTTTAAGGAGTATGTGCGGAGTAAGTTTATAGATAAAGTGCGTAATAGTGTGATACGGGAAAAGTGTGGTCTAAAAGAAGATGTAGTGACAAAGATTGAAAAAGGAATGTTGCGTTGGTTTGGACATTCGGAACGGATGGATGAAAGAAGAAATACGAAAGGAGTGTATCGTGCGAAAATTAATGGAAATGTCGGTGGGGGACGCCCTACCGACATTTCCATTAATTTTCGGGTGGTAGTACTAGGCGGACGTACGCCGACCAAATAGGTGACGTACTGAAAAAGGGCCAAATTAAATGTACCCATAAGCGACGCGCATGCATGATGAGGTTAATAAATGCCGATGAAGCGAAAGAGGTATGTTTGAACCGAAGCATGTGGCGTTCCATAGTCTCTGCCTACCCCAATGGGAAACAGGCGTGACGATATAGATAGATAGATAGATTTGCTTTTATTAAAAAGGCCAGAATTTCACTATGTTCGTCCCCACGGAATAAGTTTAGTTTGTTTTATATGTCGTCAATTAGATGTCCCTAATTACTATTTTTGGATTGCATGTTCACTTATCCCTATTGGATAAATCAAGTAAGATAACCAACGAGAATTGCGCTGTTGCACTTCCTAAGTATACTACAACTACTTGAATAAAACAACATTGTAGATGTAAGTTGATAATATTTCAACTTAGACCTTTTGAAGTAATAGATAGGAAGAAAAACTAAATCGAGTACTGACCGTACTGCTGCTGAAAATTTTAAAATAGATTTTTGTGACATTATAAACTTATTGTTATGAGCTAGGGGCACGATTTCACTACTAACTTTACTAAACTTAAAATATGTAATTCGACTACTATAATCGGTTTCGTTGATTTCCGATCGCGTTAGAAACGCTTCCGTTGAGGCCTCACTCGCCAGTTTCTATAATGCGAACACACACAACTATTCAGTTCCAATCTAGAATTTTGGCAAACATTCTACAAGACTCTCGCTTCTAAATACGTATGATCTTCAATTCAGTAAATGCTTCTTTTTTACAATACATGCCTCTTCAAATCGCATGTAAAAACTTATTCAGTATATTTAATTACAATAGTTTAAACTGTAGCTAAGTACCATCTTGATCACGTCAGCTCTCAAACAAAGAAAACCGTATAATCGGTCTATTTGTTTAGGAGCCATGCTGCCACAGATAAACATACAGATCCACAGGCAGGTCAAAGTTAAAACACATTTTATATAGTCGGCGTCTAAAACAGACAATAACAAATCAATCCAATCATGTGTGATCAATGTTGCATGCACTATCAGTTTTAGAACTACCTCAGCTCCTACATAGCAAATACTAAGAATAGTTATTCAACGGAGCTAGACAGAATTCGAAGGTAAGTTTGTTAAATGCTTCGCAAATTTGACGTGCTCAAATAGACTTAAGCAGCTTAACAAATCTATCGATCGATCGGCTAAGGAGCTCTAGCTCATTCAGACAATAACATGGTGAAGGAAGGCTTTGTGTACTTATGTAGTGATTGCTGCTGTAACAATGTGTCATGCGAATATTTTATATATTCAGTACAGCTGTTGATGATATAAAGTCGAATATTGCTCCAAATGGAGGAGTAAGTTTGATACATAGACCCGTCGCTGCGTCTTTTGTGGATGATTTTGTATATTTGCTATAATCTATCTGATAGAAGCAATAAAAAAATCTGTTTAGAGATTAATTTTAAAACTATATTTTCGGCTAGTAATAAATAGAAAATACAGTTTCTAGATCATTCGATTTAAATGTAATAACTTAGTGAAACCAATACATTGCGATAACATCCGTAAACTGTAGTTTAATTTCAATGTGTAACAGTCACGTAAACCCATGAAGATAAATTTTTTAGAGACCTATCAAAGAGACTAGTCGATACCACAAACGTTCCTGTGTCCTTTTATCATATTCAAATGATTATCATATCCTATAACTATAACGTAAGATAGGATATAATAATATTTTGTAATTAACAATTATTATCAACAAAAAATATTTTACTCATTGACATACAAGTTTAGAATTTTTTTACCACCTCAATAAATAAACTATTTAATAACGATTCGAAATAATCTGTGACAAGAAATTGACTAACAGAGTTGAATAAATACCGAAGTAGTTTTGGTAACCGAATACAGATCAATTGTTTCTAAATTCTTAAAGTAGTCAGATATTAAGGCTTCAGACTTCCAGCGAAAAAATATACCGCTATTATCCAAACAATAAAATCTTTTTACACGTTTCCCATAAGTATCTTTTATATCACATTTTATGACCAATTTCGTACATTATTCGTAATTATATGCAAAAGCGACACTTCAACAGGTCTTACGGAGGTTTTATGTACTATCAACGTACGTAACACACGACATGATGGGTAAAGCCCGCTGTTCACCGCGAGACTTTTCGTCGCAAGTTTTAATATGTCGTCGTAAATAACAATATAAGGATTTACTGCAGTGCTTTCAATCTTTAATGAATTGTGTCCGTTAAATGAGGATTGCGATGAGTAATTAAAACACTAGATGAATTTGAAGTCAGGAATTATAAAAATATAATACAGTTACCCAATGTATCAAAAAGCTCGGACTATATAAAAGACATCGTCCTGACAGTCAATGCTAACTTAAAGATAACAGTTTCATTGCTTGATTTACCATATTCTCAGCGAGTCAACAAAAAAGAACAAGAATTTTCAAAATAGAATAATATTCTACCAATAATATTCTACCACATTCACACAACACCATCTAGTCCCAAACTAAGCAGAAGCTTGTACTATGGGTACTAGATAATGGATAAACATACATATATACTTTTTTTTTGTAAATACATACATATTATACATAGAAACACCCAGACCAAGACAAACACCAATGTTCATGCACACAAACGTTTGACTTGAGCGGGAATCGAACCCGCGACCTTCGGCGTAGCAGTCGCTTACACTCCCGCTGCGCCAACCGGTCGTCATGAATGGTTAATAAATTCCTTTGCTGCTTAGGTAAGATTTACCTAATTAGATGGCAGAGTAGTAAAAATTAGGCGAGCAACAGCATGATTGTCTTATTTTCTAGTTTTGCT
The DNA here is from genome assembly GCA_944739405.2 of Euclidia mi. Lineage (NCBI taxonomy): Eukaryota > Metazoa > Arthropoda > Insecta > Lepidoptera > Erebidae > Euclidia > Euclidia mi. Next base: position 25,559,036 of record OX123182.2, read on the forward strand.
CCATGTACTTAGGTGTCAGAAGATAAAGTCGTGATAATTGTGTAGAAATAGTCACAAAGAAAATGCTTACTGCAAACACTACAACAATGTTTATGACTCTCGATAACCAAACCTCAGATAGATAGGTTAACATAATACACATATATGTCGCACATTAATGTCTGTCATTGTGCACTAAAACTCGGCGACAATTTAAAGCCTGTTCGAATAATTTATTAGCTGCCGTCAACGTCCATAAAAAATTTACTGTACCTTAAATGTTGTTTTATTTTGCTTAATTTGATGTTCACGCATGTTATAACAACACGGGATTACTCTTGAGTTGTGGAGGTTTTATGTATGCCTACATTAGAGAAAATATGATACTGTTTTCAAAGACAAGGATTATAAATTTTTGCGTGGAACAAACGTGGAAGTAACGGACACAAACAACACACAGACTGGAAATATCAATTTGTAGATTACACAAGTGTTGTTGCATATGGGGCATTGTTAGGATCGAACCCACAACACTCGGCGTAGTCTTCTCATACTACATTGCGGTCGCTTAGACCACTACGCCATACTTGCAGTAAAAAAAAACAGGAGCGTTGAGTTTTGTTTAGGTACGCTAAGATTACTCGTTGCAATTAAATTGGTACTTCAACTAGTAAAATTTAATTGTGGTTTATTTTGGCTTCTTAAACTACATCCAAATGCTTCGATTCGTCTGAGCTAAAGTTTATAAGTATTTAAGTAATTATAATACAAATTATATGTCTCCAACGCATTCAACACCCTACCCTGGAGTTGTATTCGGGAGGCTCTGAAATACCATCGCGTGCCTCCCTACTGCCGCCGTACAGTAGGGGCTTATCTAGAGGGTAGATGTGTCACCTATCGGGGACGTGACGGTGCCGGTCGGCACCTCATGTCGTGCGGTGTCCCGCAGGGATCGGTCTTGGGACCGCTCCTGTGGAACATCGGCTACGACTGGGTGCTGAGAGGCGAACTCCCATCGGTCGCCAACTTGACGTGTTGCGGACCACGCTCGTAACTGCCCGGGGGAGCTCGCACAGGGAAGCGACGTTGATAGCCACGGCTGCGGTGTCACAGGTGGTGAATCGCATCCGGCGCCTGGGCCTGGAGGTGGCCCTAAATAAGTCGGAGGCCATACTGTTTCATGGCCCCCGACGGGCGCCGGCGCCGGGATCACACATCGTGGTCAGCGGGGCCCGGATAGCTGTCGAGTCCACCATGAAGTATCTGGGATTGATGCTCGACAACCGATGGGAATTTGGGCCCCACTTCCGGCGGCTGGCGCCCAAGCTGATGGGCGCAGCAGGCGCGCTTTCAACGTTGCTTCCCAACTTGGGGGACCCGAGTGCCGCCTGTAGGCGGTTGTACGTGGGAATCGTGCGGTCCATGGCCCTGTATGGGGCCCCTGTATGGGCGATGGACATGACGGCCAGCACTCTCGCCATACTGCGCAAATCGCAGAGGGCGATGGCCGTCAGAGTCGTCCGCGGGTATCGCACGATTTCCTACGAGGTGGCTTGCATCCTGGCCGGATCCCCTCCCCGGGACCTAGAGGCGAAACTACTCGCGTCATTATATCGATGGCGTGAGAAAGAGCGGTCACGGGGCTCGAGGCTAGTGCAGCGGCAGATCGCGCTGCGCCGAGAAGAGCTCCGTCAGGTCTTGGTGGCGGAATGGCGGCAAAGGCTTCTGCGCCCTACCGCCGGCCTCGCTACCCTCGAGGCGATCCGGCCAGTACTCGACGACTGGCTCGAGAGAAGGCATGGCTCCCTGTCGTTTAGGGTGACGCAGGTGCTGTCAGGGCACGGCTGCTTCGGCAAGTACCTGTGCCGCATCGACAGGGAGCCGGACGCTCGGTGCTACGACTGCGTCCATTGCAGGGAGGACACGGCGCAACACACGCTCGCCGAGTGTGTAGCTTGGGAGGAGCAGCGCCGTGTCCTCACAAATAAAATAGGAGGCGATCTGTCGCTGCCGGCCGTAGTGCGGAGGATGGTCGGTAGCGCAGAGTCGTGGGACGCGGTGATGTCATCTGCGAGGTCGTGATGTCGCAGAAGGAAACTGTGGAACGGGAGAGGGAGATCTCGACTCCCTTCCCCGGCTGCAGAAGGCGCACCGGGCGCAGGAGAAGGGCGGACAACGCCCTTTTCCGGCCCCCATGAATGGGTCAGTAGTCCCCGCCCCCTATTCGATGGACCCGAGGTGCAGGCGGGCGCGGGTGTCGGCGCGCCTCTGAGGCGATGCACGGGGTAGTTCAATACCTCACTACCCCGTGCAGGAGACGAGGCCCGGACAGACCGGGCCAGCACTATAGTGTGGGGCTGCGGAAGAATTTGGATTTCCGCGGCCCCGCACGCACGTGCGAGGAGACACCGGGGTGGTTTTAGCCGGTAAAAGTTCGACACGCCCCTCCACCTTTCCCCAGGTGGAGGTAGTCCATGAGGATTTCCCCCCACAAAAAAAAAGAAAGGTGTGACCGAGCAATGTGATAATGTGCGTGTAATTTTTTGTTACAGATTAACACACAGGGACGTGTGTCTTGTAGGATGGCCGTATCGGAACGATCATTAGTATGGGACGTCAATTGACTACGAAACGGAAGATGGCGATGGCGAAGATGGCGCGCTTCGACAGAGTCTGGTGTGACGTTCGCTACAGTTGAAGACGCAACGACAACTATCACTTCTCTTAGAGACTCCGGGTGGACAACAAGTACCTAGAAACTGTCACTCGTTTCGTGTTCAGTAATACAAAATAGCTAGTCAGCTTTGTTAAATTTGATTTGGTGTGAACTTATAACAAACTGTGATGTAAAGTGTTGATACCGGCCAAAAATCAAGCTACCCGCCGACATATAGATGTCATAATTATGAAGCTTACAATTCTTTATTGCCATAAGTAACTTCCCTCCTCAGAATTTAATATCAATCAGACAGACAAGGCACAGTCGAAACTACTGTTACGAGCTGGAGTTCGGTGATAAATTATATACACTATGCCAGAAAAACTGCACTTTATTTAACACACAACAACACTTATACACACTTATTTCTCAACACTAATAAAAACACACTTATTTAAACACTAAATTCTCAACACTAATAAAAACACACTTATTTCACACTACTAGAAACACCACTAAACACTCCGACTTATTTCCCTTCGCTTGATGATTATCGCTCCGATATTCAATTGTTACTGTCCTGACTCGCGCGTTTACGCGGCATTTATACCGGCCGGAACACTAATATTTCACATTTACAGTTCCAGGTCTAGAGTCTCTGTTTATTGTAAAAATTGTTGTTCATAAAAAGGATGTTCATAAAAATATATTTAATAATAAAAAGTAATATCGAAGTGCTTCCAATGACAACTAGACCAAAACAGGCTTTGTTTCGCTCGACAAAAAAGGTTTCAAATGGCCATCCAACAAAGACCTAAAACAATAGATGTATAAGCTTCTGTGTTTTGTTCTATGTGTTTTTATATTATGGATAATAAAAAGTGTCATAGTAAATATAATGTTTTGATAAAAAACCTAAACCTCATAATATCTTTTGGTCTATAAAAAAATAATACACTAGTTCGTGATGTATATAATTCAATGAATTGTTTCTGGATAAATATTTTAGTTGTAAGTAATTTAACTGATTTTATTGAATTTCGTGACCAAAATCGTTTTTATCGGTTTATACGTCTAGAACATATAAGTAAAGAACCGGCTAAGTGCAAGTCGAACTCGCGCACCGAGGGTTCTGAACAAACCTGTCGGTGTACATAATTAGTAAAAAGATATATACATGTACTGCGGCGATAGCCCAGTGGTGTACATAGTGGAGTACCGAGATGATGGTATCGGGTTCGATGTCCATTTACCCTAGGATCACACCTCTGACTTTTCAAAGTTGTATAACCCGTTTCATTGGGGCCGAAACATAGGTGGCGAAGTGAGGGTGTACATGTACACCTACTGCCTACCTATCCTTATATCTGCCTTTATAACATAACTTCACGACCGTACCCTCGAAGACCCCTTCGGGGATACGGGCGTGAAGTTATGTCATATTACGAAGTTACGTTAAAAAAACTGATGTAACTAATAATTTAAGGATTTCATTTGTGCTTTTAAACATTGCTTCATGTTAAATTTCAAGATTCTAGATCGACTGGAAGCACCCTTTTGGTTTTGATTCCCTTGCGAGTAGTTGCGAGTTTGAAAATATGCTTAAATTGCTTTTTATTTTGATTGCGTTAGCATAGAAGTTTGATTTTGTTGCAGCTTATAGGTATTATAGACCTCAGTATTTGATATGAATTTTAATTTAATACCTCTACGCGTTTATCAAGAAAGGGGTACCTAGTAACATAAAAAATATTAAAAATATTTTTATTACATGATGTAAAGTTACGGGTTTTGCAATTTTTCCTTTATCTGTGCTGTAAAACGTTGCATTGTACCGAATCTCAAGATTCTCAGTTCACGGGAAATACCCTGTAGGTTTTGATTCCTTTGCTAGTAGTTGCGAGTTTGAAAATATGTTTAAATAGCTGTTTTTAGGGTTCCGTACCTCACAAGGTAAAAAAAGGAACCCTTATAAGATCACTTTCTTGTCTGTCTGTCTGTCTGTCTGTCCGTGTGTCACGACCGATTTTCTCAAAAACGGGTGGACCTAGCAAATCGAAATTTATACCAGATACTGAGGTCTATGGTTCCTATTAGGTGTATAGACCAGGGTCCTGGGTCAACCAGATAAAAGATATAGTCAAAATTAGATTTTTGCGAAAACTTGTAAGTACCAAAATTAACCTTAATTTTCAACTTTTTTTAATGTTCGGAATTTTTCCTTTACTTGTGCTGTAAGACCTTGGTTTTAATCAAAATTGATAATTCTAGATCAACCGTAAGTACCCTATAGGTTTTGGGTTGAAAACCTATATGGTAGTTCCCGTTGAATTAGAATCACGAAATTTGGCCAAAAGCAGGGTCTTACAGCACAAATTAATGGAAAATTACAAAAAATAAAAAAAGTGTAAAATTTAAGGGTGTCCCCATACATACATAGTAGACTCCATTTAAGATAGTCCTCTAAGTTGTAAGGGCGCTCGTACAGATTTAGAGGACTAGCGTAATTAGCACCAACCTCAAATAAGGTAAAATGCGTACGGAACCCTCGGTGCGCGGGTCGGACTCGCACTTGTCCGAATCTTTTTTTATTGCGTTGACATAGAAGTTTGATTTTGTTATAGTTTAAAGGTATTACAGACAGTATTTGATATGAATTTCAATTTAATACCTCTACGCATTCATGAGGAAAAGGGAAGTAACTTTAAAATTATTAAAAATATTTATCACATTTTAGTTACAAAATGTACGGTATTTACATTTTTTGCTTTATCTGTGCTATAAGTCGTTGCTTTATTCCAAATTTCAAGATTCTGAGTTTACGGGAAATATCTTTTGGGTTTTGATTCCCTTGCGAGTTTCGAAAATTAGCGGCAATTATATTCTTATTATATGACTAGAGGACGCCAGCAGCTACGCCTGCATTATTTTTAAATTTACCCGTTTTGACCGATCCCGTGGGAATTTCGGGAAATCCTTTCTTAGTGCACCCCTACGGTCCCCAAGGAACATACATGCCAAATTTCAGCTTCCTGCGCCCAATAGTTTCGGCTGTAGCGTGTCTGTCAGTCAGTCAGTAACGCAAGGATTTTATATATTAAGATTTAACTAAAAATTTACGGTATTTGCAACTTTTCCTTTATCTGTGCTATAAGACGTTGTTTCTTACCAAATTTCAAGATTCTGAGTCCACGGGAAGTACCCTGTAGGTTTTCATTCCCTTGCGAGTTTCAAAAATTAGCGGAAATTTACGGCATAAACGGCTGTATCTATTGATTGCGTTGGCTTAGGAGATTGATTTAATTACGGCTCTCAGGAACAGTAGACCTAAGTATTTGATATAAATTTCAGTTTTATACCTCCACGCGTTCCTGAAAAAAAGGGTTTTGACAGACGGACGGACGGAGAACAAAGTGATCTTTTAAGGTTCCGTTTTTTTCCTTTCGAGGTACGGAACCCTAAAAATTAGGCAATCGTTTTAATTCTGATTCAGTTAGACAACTTTCAGATACTTGAACGGAAATAAAATGATAAATTTATAGTAGGTAGCGAGTAAAATTAAGAAGTATAAAAATTCAATCACATTATCGTCATCGTCCACTATTCTTTCTGTAAAAATCTTACAATAACAAAACCAATACTTGATGATATAGTGAGTATAATGTGGCGTTACCGAATTCCAAGGCACAATGAAAACAGTGGTGCCGTTCCTAATAAACAACTGTGAAAATGGGAAGAGCGATTTACTTGCTCGTAAAATTCATCCACCCTCAATACTAACTTACAACGGTGCTATAATAATGGATATCTAGTGCCTACTCAAAATATAGGCACGTGATGCAAATAAAGAAAGACAATTTTAAATTATTTTATTTATTTATTTTATTTTATTTATTAGGTATACCAACAATTGTTACAATAATACATACATTAATATGAAAAAAGTGACAAGAGCTAATTGTACAATTATTTATAGGTATACACCGCTTGCTAACACATACATATATTATAATTTTATAACGGAAGATAAACTATTACAGAAAAATGCAACAACAAGTTATGCATAAAAAAAAAACATTTTCTTAAAGTGCACAGCAAAGTATACAAAATGTTAACAAAATATTAACTACACAGTGTCACTTAAACTTGGCAACAATTGATGACTTAAACTTAGTCAAGGACATAAAGTGTACATCAATTGATTCACTGCAATCATTGTACAGCTCACATATTCTGGACACCGGTGAGTTTGCTCCTTGAACGGTTCTACGAATTACAAGTGGAAGTTTAAATTTAAATCGAATAACCTATTATGTAATATGTTAGCTTTACAAAGCGGACCCTAGGCTCAAAGGTATGGGATCGCAACCGGAAAATCACTGTTATGATAATGTTATTTACTGACGAGGAGGTATGTATGCCTTAAATACCTTAGCTTATCGCAAGACTCGCTTAATAAAGCTGTAAAATGATGTTGTTTGCTCGATGAAATAAAAGGGTATTAAAAACTGAAGTTTCCTAAAATGGTACGGCAAGATCACGGTACCAAATATCATTATCATCCTCTTAGCGTTAGCCCAGTTTCAATCTGGGGTCCGCTTACATACTAGTCTAACCGGATTTGGCTGAATATTAGCTTTTCCACGGAGCGACTGCCTGTCTGATCTCCGCAACCCGAAGGGATAGCGATATTCCATGGTTAAGACTAGTGTCAATTTATTTAGAAGGTACTGACGCCCTGTAACGACTGTCAAAGATCTTCATGACAACCGGGATCGACGGCTTAACGTGCTCTCCGAGGCACGGGACAAGCGATAATTAATAATTCAATACGCACATAACGCCGAAAAGTCATTAGTGCGCGCCATGGATTCGAACCCGATACCCTCTGCATGGCAGTCTGTTGGTATCTCGACTTGGCTATCGCTGCCTCGTCGCGGTACCAAATATGTCTCTTCTAAATTCTAATACTATAGGTACATTTTCTTTTTTAAGCACTAAATCAAATTTGGTATCGCAGCTTTACAGGCATTCCATCAATCGGTACAAAACACGTAGACTAGAAACAACAATTTGTAGATGACACAAAGCCTGTCTCGTGTGGGAATCAAATCCACGACACACGTTGCAGTACCTAGCGGCGAGGGGGCCGCTTTAACCACTACGCCATACGTGCAGACAGTTGAATTCGTAATATTTTTATATCACAACGCAATAACCATTACTCGTACACATGAAAAACTAATAGCTAACTAACTATCATACTCAACCACTCTACCATGCGCCAACCAAATATTTTTTTATTATTATTTCATTATATGATTTATAATATTCCCTTCCGCAATATAGGGGGCGACCCTATTGCCATTACCGGGCACATTGCCAGCCTCCGTGCTGCTACTGATAATTGCTGACACTGACAATACCCTGCCCTGTCCGGAAATCGAACCCGGGACCTCCCGATCAGCAGACTCATACGCTAGCCAAGAGACCACGGAGGCAGTCCTGACTGATATTATTAGTTTCACTTTTTGTAAATTCACAGGCTCACATGAAAACGCTTTGTTTCCCGTTGTTGTTACCAATAAGAAGAATCAAGATCCCAATCCTTTCCTACTTTTTATTCAAAATCCTTTCCAAGTCCAAAGAACCACGGTCTACTTCTTAAAAGCAGGTGAACAATACATGCTAAGAAGGGAAAACAACGGACAACCATTTCCCAAATATAATTTACACTCTATGGAGACTTTTTTATTAAAATTTCGAGCGTCCCGTAAAGACAAGAGGGGTGAAGAATATTTATTCATTTCGAGACATAATTCTGAGCATATTTAAATAAAAATGTTACTTGAACACCGACTTCGGGAATTTGAATTCTGATGTTGCAATTCCTTATTTCATTTCGGAGGCCACCATTGGTGAAATGAACTTAGAAATCCTGTCGTTCCCGCGTACATTCTGATGTTTGGAACGGTACTTACGGCCATTTTCAATATTCGATCCACACATAGATTTTGAGATTCGAATTTCGTGTTTGACATATTTTGTATGGAGCTTATGTCAAAAACAAATCTAAAATCTACAGATCTATTTATAGTTCGAATATTGAATTAGAGATTGAAATATATGTTGGCTTTTCGTAATCTCTTTAATTTACTGGATGGACGCTGCCGCTATTCAAAATGGCACAATACCAAAAACCTGCAGTCCAACTGCAGAGTTATTATAAATACTTTAGCTGCCTTTTCGGCTTTATTCCGTATTTTTACGTAATATTCCATTTATATCAATCTCTTTTAGATCTTTTTGAAATACCTAGGAACTTTTTTTTTCTTCAGAATATTGCATTGAGATGTTATATGGAAGGAAAATAAGATTACATTGCATTGGCTAGAAAATGATGTCCCTTTGTTTGACTACGACTACCGCTAGTTTACTTCAAAATTATTCAATTGTTATAATTTTTGTTGATAGGTGGCCACGAGGAGATTTCTGCCATCGCGTTTCCAATGAGTTAGATCGCATCGCTCGCAAGGAGCGATGAATGGTGAACTTCATTGGATGGAGTCTTAACGTTTATCATAATTGATTTTGTAATATTCGCAGATCTACATAGATAATTCTGATAGAAAAGAAAAAAAAATACTATTACTATCATAGTACATACCGCCAAGTTGTCCAAGATTTAATCTCTCAACTGCAGACTTGTTAGTTTTAATGCTCTATTTTATTTGTAAGCTAAGCAAAATAGTCTTGTTAGGTAAAAAATAGCAGATGCTAACACAGTGTGGAATCAAAGTCAAAATCTTTTATTCATTTGGGTCACAATGTGACGCTTATGAACGTCAAAATAATAAATTTATAAAATAATTACTTAATGACTCTACATTTACATTTACTGCCACGTTCGCAAAGCAAGGGCGTAGAAACATGAGAAAGAACGGGCAATAAAACTCACGGTCACTCTTTTTCATCGCCAGGTTTTGCATAATACACATTATTTACGTTTTATAAGGTGCTGCAACTGTTACACCTTCTAGATAGATAGATAGATATTGATAATTCTTTATTGTGCAAATGTTCATACAAATTCGGTGTAAATGACTTAAGTATACTACATACATATCAAATGCACAAGGGCGGCCTTATCGCAAAGTGTGATCTCTTCCAGGCAACCTTAGGATGGACAGACTGAAAAGACAAAAAGCGATGATGTGTAGTGACCAAAGGTATCTGATTACTATAAATTGTTTTTATTTATTATACATACATACGCAGGCATATATACAATAGATATGGTAGGTGCTAAACATATAAATAAATACATAATATGATACATACATATATAAACATATATATAATATACATAAATATAATGCATATGCATACATATAGTAATATGAACACAAAATACAGTGATAAAATTTGTTTACAATGACAAATAGTGCTTCTTTACTGCATTTTTAAAAATGTTCAATGATTTAGCTTGCCTAATTTCGACCGGCAGCGCATTCCACAAACGGACAGCTTGAACAGCGAAGGATTTATCGTAGAAGTTTGTGGAATGTGTTGGCATCTGCAGTCTCAGATCCACCGACGACTTCAAGGTCCTTAAATGTGTGTCATGAAGGAACTTAAAACGTTCTTTGATCAGATACATGATCATAGTTGCGTAAACCAATAATGAATCTAATACAGAAGTTTTGGAGACGCTCAAGTTTATCAAGTTGGTCCTCATAAAGATCAAGATAGCTGACATCGGCATAATCGAGTATTGGGAGAAGCAAGGATTGTGCAAGCGCAATCTTGGTGTTGGTGGGAAGAAAGTTCCTCAGCCTACGCAATGACTTCTATATCACTTGTATATATTTACTGTACATAATAATACTCAAGCATAATACTTAATTTTAATTTTGATGTTCATTTAGTTAGCCTCCTCAGAATAGACATGGTTAAACAGGTGCATCCACTTACATTATATATATCTAATAATGCAGGCAATCCGCGAAAGTGATCCGAACCTTGATGGAAATGATGCAGTTAAATATTAAAATTTAATACCCGATGCAAGACCGTCATCGACCAGTCATCGTAAGTAGCACCCGTTCACGAGTATGACGCATGGGCCAGCCATCATCCCTCTCGCCATATTAGAGGGACAGGGATAAACCGAAACTCGACGCCACCACAAGAAATGACATTTTAGTGAGCATTACGACAACGGTATACGAACCGGCAGTAAGAAACAATCTATTGGTATACTGCCCTTGAATGATAAAAGGTATAAGAAAACAAGTGCCTTATATATTTTCTTTACAACTCGGTACAGGTGTCTTGAATTATACGCAAGACATGTTAATCCCAAATCGAGTTCTCAACAATCCAAAATGACTTCAAAACTAAAGACATCAAATTCTAAGATTAGCAGTTAACGTGGTAGATAAAACTTTGCAAAAACAAATGTAGATTTGGCAAAATGAAACACATTACTGGCGCTGATCCATTAGAGAATTTGCATATCTCACGTTGGTCCCGCTAAAAAATTAAAAACTCTTAAGGAAATAAGCTCTTGAAAGTATAAGAGGCTTCGTAAGGCTAAAAAGATCGCATTACATTACAGTATATCAGTACTCGGGACAGCAAGACATTAAAATGCAAAGACTGGCTTAACTGGATGGTATCTTTGCAGAAGTAGGATAAATCTTAGTGGTCTTTATTTACTTTCCGCTAAGGCGCTTGAAGCTTGTGTTATCAATTTTCAAATTATGCTGTTTATTTCTTTTTTCGTTCTTTGTTTTTTTGTGTTTGTGATATTGCTTATAATTATTGCTTTTTTTATAGTTTGTATTGGTTTCACCCTGCTTATAATACAGCGCGTCCCTCATGTTTGCAGATGCGCACACGGACGGCTTTCATGTAATTATACGCAAAAAAGTTGCATCCATTTCAAAACGCGTGAGAGGTAGTAATGCAACAGCATTTTGAAGATGATTGCAAATAGAGCAGACTGTCCCATTCAGCACTGGTGGATGCAAATTATGATGGGCATGTAGTTAACTTATTATAATATTGTGAATTAGATTTTATGCTTTTGACATTTATTGAGATTTATTTTGTGACATATTAGGTATTTGTTTCTATTTCTTATGACATTTTTATTGACATTGATTTTGTGACATATTAGGTATTTGATTCTATTTCTTGACATTTTTATTGACATTGTTTTTTACATATTATTGATTTTATTTCTCATTACATTTTTATTGACATTGATTTGTGTGACATATTTTGATTTTATTTCTTTTGACATTTTTATTGACATTCGCCGACTGTTTATTTTTCACATGAGATTGAATAATTGTTGTTCTATAGCTATGATTTTATTTGTAATTATGAATTTGTAACAATTTTATGGATCTATATCTGAAATAAATGCTTATTATTATTATTATATTTTTCTCTTCGTAAATATATGAAAAAATGTTTTTCACTGTTTAAGTAATAGTGCAGAGACTAAATAGTTCAGACATTGGCGTGTGTATTAACGTGCGAAAAAAATCGTAGGGCTAAATGTCTTGAGTGTAAATTTGATAGAGTTGACAAATAAATCGTAAAACCTCACAATAGAAAAGAGCCTTAAACTTATTTGTATATATTGGCGATGCAAAGATTATTCACGCGCCTCTAGCGCTGAAATTTAGAACTTGTCTAAAATGACAATTTTGACAGCTTTCAATGCAAATCTATTTTCGAGGATGGTGGTACGTATATTGAGAGTTGTCAAAAGTGTCAAAAGTAGTAGTGACCTGTGAAAGTGTCGTACGTAGACAACTTCAAAATTCGCCACTGGAGTCGCTAGTTAGAATCTTAGCATCGCCAATAATGATCTGAAGCAATTTTTTCCGCTTTGAAACTCCTTGATAATACTTTATTATTAATTGTCGTCTGAACATTTCATTAATCAAAATATTGACGTGTTTATAGTTACGAAATAATTTATCACATCGTCCGAAATTTTGTCTTGAATGAAAACAATACCCTTAGTAGCATCATGACTGAACAGATCTTCCGCTTTTTCGCGTCAGCTTATGCTAGTTATATAAGGTTAAGGTCGTTTCCCCAAATATTTCATGATAAAAATAAATCCACATCATCATTTTACCGAGTGAAATAAATTGAGCTAAATTTTACTGTATGTTGGATCCTTAGGCGAATTGTTTGATTCTTTTTCAATTAGACAAATTGGAAAATACGACGCGTCTCTTGGGATATTTGCCACAACAAAATCTCGTTGACATTAAAATTTTGTAATTTTGACATCTACAATTGAGAAAAATATTCTCTTATTCTTTAAATATATTTCGTTTATATAAATATACTGTTTCGAATACAGTGTACCTTATTGTACCTACCTCCTACGTCAACTTGGTAGAAAGTAATTGATATAAACATAGTGACTGAAATCATTACTCTCCGTTATTAGTCAGATATACCTAAATCCATATCCCATTTACAACATGACGTTTTGCACATAAAACAAAAAGGAAAATCCAATTAACCTTAATGAAAAATTTAATTTATGTAACGAACATTTCTGATAACATTTTTAACTAAGCTTTTAACAGGGAGTCAGTTCCCGTCACTTGAGCAGTCACCCAATTAAATCTGAGTAACTTTATAATTGTCTATGTAGCGTCTTCGCTATTGGGTTATCCTTACTTCAAAAGCCAAATCAATCAAGCATAAACTTCTGTTTTAGCACTTTAACGGTCATCTTGAGAGTAGGGGAGAGTGAAAGCTGAATAATTTTACCATTATACCCCACTTGACTGGCGTTTCTATCGACTATCAGCCGTTGCTCAGCAACTTTGCGGGACTCCAAATGATGTCATTAATGTTTGATGCATATTTTCCCCTGCTCTCCCCTTTGAAGGAGTAAGTTCGTTGAAATGAAACACTATTATTGATTTTGGTTTGTATTGAGATGCTAGGGCTGTAAGGTATAACGTTTTATGACCTTTTCTTTGTTTAGAAGAATAATACGTTCTGTGATAGACCTCTACGTGACTGGAGATTTCATGACAACACGTCTTGACAGTGTGGATGTGGGTACGTGCTGTCAGTACAAGGGGCAAAGATTGATTCGTATGCAGGATAACCCCCCCTTTAATAAGCCTCTTTTACTTACTCAAGAACATAGGGTTCTATAAATAATATATAAAATTAATGAACATTACAACTTTCTTATCAAAACAACACGGCAAAATTTTCAACCTCACTTCAGGTTCAGAAACAATTAAATTCAACTATTTTCATCCCCCTTACTGAAGATAATAATAAATTTCTATCCACTCCCACAAATGGACCGTAATTTTATTGCTCTTTACATTTCAAGTACTACTTTCCATTTCAAATTAATCATATTTTTTCACAACACATTCAACTCCATGTATATAACGCAGTGAAACACGTCATTTAAGTTCAACAAAAGCGTTCAGACACCACCGCAATGTCAGACTGTGTCGTTCGTTGGAAAACAGTGGTAGATATTTTTTCAATTAACAAAGTAAATATTTATTTATTCAGACGGTGGAGACGCAATGGGGGCGGGTAATTTGAATAAAATTAATTTATTAAAGGCCATCCTAATGCGGATGTGGTTGCAAATGACATATCTGCTTTTGTTTACGCTACAGAGGAGTAAACATTGTTTTGTTGGCTTCACTGTGGACGTTCTAACTAATAAATTACGACTATGCTAGCTCCCACTGCGTCTGAACTAGTCTGAAAAAGGAATGTACAATTTGTAAATCTATTTGCTTTAGAGCGTGCAAGCTGTGTAAAGCTTGTCCTATGACGTTGTATGGAAGCTGTAGTGACTATTTGGAAATATTTTTTTATCTTTTCTTGGTATTAGAATGCAAACGCAAAAAAATATACAAGAAATATTTTTTCTGTAAATCTAATATCTTATATCTTATCTTCTTATCTTAATATATAAAATCCTTGCGTTACTGACTGACTGACAGACACGCTACAGCCGAAACTATTGGGCGCAGGAAGCTGAAATTTGGCATGTATGTTCCTTGGGGACCGTAGGGGTGCACTAAGAAGGGATTTCCCGAAATTCCCACGGGATCGGTCAAAACGGGTAAATTAAAAAAAAAATGCAGGCGTTGCTGCTGGCGTCCTTTAGTACTATTATATAAAGCTGAAAGAGTTTGTTTGTTTGGTTGAACGCGCTAATCTCAGGAACTACTGGTTCGATTTGAAAAAATCTTTCAGTGTTACATAGCCCATTTGTTGAGGAAGGTCATAGGCTATATAACATCACGCTATGAGCCACGGGTGCGGAGCAGTAGCCTTAAATAATGCGGGTGTAACCGCGGGCTCATCTAGTAGTATATGAAGCTGAAGAGTTTGTTTGCTCGAACGAGCTAATCTCAGGAACTACTGGTCCGATTTGAAAAATAATTTCAGTGTTAGATGAGCTATCTATTTATTGTGAAAAGCTATAGGCTTATATAACATCTCACTATGAGCCACGGGAGCGGAGCAGTAGCCATAACGATAGTGTAACTGCGGCCTCATCTAGTGTTGGAATAAATGTATTCTGCTAGAAATCCTTTTACTTTGGAAGGAACGTGTGTGAATTACACAACCAGGTTTCTTGTTTCCAGCGGAACAGACAACGCATCAAATTTCTCGGTAGACGGTGAATATTGCACCTGTACATTTTCACAACATCGGATCAATATCTCAAACGCTCACCAAAAATAACACGAAGCAACTAGAAGTATAGAATGTCGGTTTCCCTTTGTTTATTTAGAAAGGAAATTTCCAAATCAGATTAGTGGTTCCTCGATAACTTAAACAAGACCAACAGATAGGAAGCGCGTTACCACACCAATGCATTCAAAGCGAATCATGCGAGCGATTAGCTCCAACCAGGAAACTCAACAAATTTACCGAAATTTTGGTTGATTTTCCATTCATTTTAGTTCTTTCATCTGAAACTTCATTTAGCTAAGCGTGTCTGTTTGGATATTCAATCAAGCTGTAGGTGCGACTATGAGACTACATATTCCAAATAAGCTGCAAAGGGACTTTTCACAAGTTGGTTACCATTTCGCTTGTGTCATTGCTATAGATGCTGCTTACGTAGAAACAAGCTTTGTGGATTCTGTCTACAGATTCAAGACGATTAACTGTCGTGGTCAATGATATTACAAGAAAGAGGTAGATACGTTACCTATGTAGTAATCAATCCGTAGAAACGGTACACTACCGCACACATCGATAACTTCATATTTTTTTATTTTTGGTTGACAAGATGTGTCAGTTTCACATTGACGCCGGCTCGCGACTTCACACACACATATGTCAGACTTTCCAACTGGCTTATGTTTAGCGTCCTGCTTTTGGTACGCCTATAACACATCTAGTACTTTTTACTTTTGTAACATTATTGGTCGTGGTATTTCTGTCGCGGTTCAATTTTTTAACTAAACTCTCCACCGTGATCCTTAAAGTGTCTCAGTAGCATTCAAGACGTCTGCCTGCAAGACCAAGATCCTCGATCTAATTTAACCCGTATTACATGTTACATTTCGCACAAAGCACCTATGATCCGCCAATAGAAACCCAGAATAATAGCTTTGTTCAAAAGTGTAGACGAGTGTTAATATATTCAGGGTTACAGACTCCCCATAACAGAGACATGGGTCAATCATTTCATTGAATTGGCACATATCTTTGAAAGTCGGTTGTGCGTGCCGTGGTATTGAACCCGAATATGCAGAGAGTGCATAGTGTTCTGCTAACATACCAACTGGGCTATCGCTTACTACACGTTATACCTTTTTTATAATGAAACTACACACTAGACTAAACTCATTTTACCATGCATGCATAAGTCAATAAGAATCCCAAAACAAAACAATAAAAACGTTTATCCTGTCTCAGCAAAAACAGAAACAACAGATAAGAAACATCCGATCTCACACCCGAATGCTATCGAAACAAATCATTCGATCGATTACCTCCATCCGTCACAAATCTTCGCTAATTTAGCGGAGCCGGTTTGTACGTAGATTATTTGTAGTTTGAACAAATCGACCATCCACTCGCACGTTAAACATACCTAACGCTTTCAAAGTTTTGTTGAAAGTCGTCTTTATACAGCACGATATTTCATTGGGCTTAATGATGATCTTAAATAAAAAAAAAAAATGTAATCAATCATTATAATTAATCTTTTGACCTGCAGTGCCATAAGTAAAATTACACAGATGTCAAATATAAATCTATTGCTACAGCTGTCTGTCGCAAACTACGCGAAGATTTGTGATTTGGATCTGCATACTGGACGAGCATACTTCTAATCCCAAACCTGGTTAGGTGAGTTTGAGTACTTGCTTATTGAAACATCCTTTTATACAATAATATAAGGTCGTCTTTCCCAGAGTTATTTTACAATTATAATCACCCAATCGATATAGCCTAGTGGAGATACCAACGGACTGCCATGCAGAGGGTATCGGGTTCAAATCCACGGCGCACACCAATGACTTTTCGAAGTGAAGTGTGTATTAAATTGTTAATTATCGCTTGCCCCGTGCCTCGGAGAGCACGTTAAACCGTCGGTCCCGGCTGTCATGAAGATCTTTGACAGTCGTTACAGAGAGTATCGCTATCCCTTTGGGTTGCGGAGGTCAGACGGCAGTCGCTCTGTGGAAAAGTTGATATTCTGTCATATCTGGTTAGACTAGTAAGCGGACATCGGGCTCTAAGGCGTGAAAGTGTTGGATACAACCGGTATAACGCTAGGAAGATGATGATGATGAATCACCCAATGGATGTGCAATTCAGTTTTAGGAAACTTTATGAGCGTTGACCTCCTTAGCATATCCAATTTATAATTTTTAAAGCCAAACTCTATGAAATGAATGATATTGTAGATAAAAGAAGTGCTTCCACCACTGTAATAATGTAAATTCACATTACACTACGCCAAAAGTGCCTATTCAGTACTCTTCCCGAATTATAATTTTATGAATTTTACTCTACATTTTGAACAAATACACAGAAAGGACTTGATAACAGTTGCGTCAAAGACCAACTGAAAGTTATATAGTGGTTTACAGTAGTATGCCCACTAATATATCAGTGAGAGCTACGAAGGCAACATTGACTTTCGGGGAAACTTCGAGCATAGCTCTCTCGATCTTGATAGAGCAGCGCGTCCCCAGGCCGCAACTTGGCCATCCAAGTGACTGCGTGTGACATTTATATTACAGCGTGCACTTCTGTGCTTCGGAGAACAATTCAAGCTGTACATTCCGGATCTTGTCTCAGGATAAGAATGGTTAGGCTATGTCGGAGGCCTTCGAGTGGTCTGAAAA
The DNA here is from genome assembly GCA_944739405.2 of Euclidia mi. NCBI lineage: Eukaryota > Metazoa > Arthropoda > Insecta > Lepidoptera > Erebidae > Euclidia > Euclidia mi. The sequence continues at coordinate 25,577,081 of OX123182.2, forward strand.
CTTTAACACCAGAGTTGGCCACGCACTCACATAAAAAGAAAGAAGCAATTACGGGTTACGATCTATAATAAAATTATTATATTATTCACGGCATTACTACGTATATAACTATTCCATACATTCCATAACGATATCGCCATGACCACGGATACCATAAACAATAATTTTGGTAAGTTAGAAATAGTAAGACGAAAAATAAATTGAACTTGCGACACCAGAATTGTTTCTACTGTCGTGAAAGATATTACGAGAACGAATGGCATCACATTTTGAGCTGAAACGATTATATATAGCTATGAAAACTTAAACTTTTATTTACGAACCTAAGAGATAGTTCATTTCTTAACCAATAATGTAAAATATGTGTTAATTATGTGAGCTAGTAAAACATTAATTTGCTTGCATTTGTGGTTTAAGATACAAGAAAATTTTATTTATTGGGTTCGCTAACTCATCATCGCCCTAGCGTTATCCCGTTTGCATCCAGCATCCAAGACTATACGCCTTGGAGCCCGAGATCCGCATACTGGTCTAACCAGATATAACATAATATCAACTTTTCCACAGAGCGACTGCCATCTGACCACCGTAATCCAGAGGGATGGCGATGTTCCATGGCTTAGACCAGTATCAGTTTATTTGAGGGCACTCCCCGTAACGACTGTCAAAGATCTCGACACGATCACGATCGCGTTCATTAAAAATTTAAATATCGCGGGCTAGACATTCGTATTAGTGTGATGAGTCTTCACCCCACGGTTCAACTAATTAGTAACGCCATCTTAATTAGAATTTTTTTTTGTATGCATCATTTAGTTTTAATATATTTAATACGCCATTTTTATATTTATTGTGTCTTACTAGTGGTAGTTACAGTAACTTTTCATTCTCTTTCTAGTGGTTGTTTACAACAGCTGTAAATAATGCTAACTTTGAGTTCACTTCTTATTTGGAACAAAGCAAACTCAAATTTATATTTTGTAAAAAAGTACATCTGATTTTTTCAAACATGATGTCCAATAAAAGTACCGTATAGTATCTGAAAATAGTTACACTCATCATCGTATCATTGTCGTGTCGTATCTCTAAAACGATTTGTGTTAATATCCCTCGGATTAAGTCGAAGTAATGAGGTGTAAAACCCTGTTGTTTAGTGAACTAGTTACAGCTCATGTTATACCATATACCACATACCAGGTAACCACATATATGCTTAGATAGCGGCGAAAACACTTTGTATTATAAATTAAGTAGGTACTGTAATAGGTATTGGAAATGCTTTTAGTAGGTATAACGATATAAACTTTGATGATAACACCACCAGATGTTCATTTAAAGTTTGGATTACGTTTCGGTTTTTGATGAGTAGCGTATGTAGGTATATAGATGTTAAACGATTTATTATGAAGACAACAACATTGATCTAGGAAAACAAGCACAATATTATTACATGACCAAAAAGGAGGGATCCTGAATTTTCTCTTACATAAAATATTCGTAAGAACTTTACAAAATTTCTGCATATAATAGGTAGGTCTAATACGATAGAAACTAAGTCGAAGATGCTTTAATCTAATTGTAGGTCTTGTCATCTCACACAAAGGGATCTAGAATGTCATCTATCCACTGGCCCTATCTATCCAGAGGATCTGTACCATAAGGCCGTAGATACAGCCCTATGGCACGCATGGTTAAATTTTACCGAAAATTGCACAACATAACATAGCATAACTTTACGCCTTTATCCCCTAAGGTGTAGGCAGAGGTGTATGACACACCCACTTTTCGCCAGTTATGTTTCGGTCCCAATGTAATAGAGGGCGAGCTTATTGCCATCTACCGGGCACATTATTAAGCGAGCGATAATTAACATTTTAATAAACACATATCTTCAAAAGTCAGAGGTGTGTGCCCGAGGTACCTGGGGATGAACTCGAGCTATCGCCGCTATATTTACCGAAAATATCTCGAGATTAATCGGAGGTTTTCTTAGGACATGTTTAAAATAATGTAACTTTCTTTTTATAATGGGTCAGGGCATGGTTATTGCTTAATCATCTTTAATAGTTGCAAACTGATACATGAACAGAAAAAATGTTAACTTTAGGAGTGCCTTATAGTTTACAAGCACCATCAAAACAAACAAGATCGAAAATTCATTTAATATGCTTACATTGATCATCATCGTTCTAGCGTGTTCCCGGTTGTATTCAAGAATTTTACCTTGGAGACCAGGGTACACTTACTAGGCTAACCACATTTACCAGAATATTATCATTTTAATATTATCTTGCATCAGGTGACTGCCTCCGTGGTCCGGTGGAAAGCGTATGCGACTGCTGAGCGGAGGTCCCGGGTTCGATTCCCGGGTTGGGTAAAAGTGTTACAGGTTTTTTCCGAATACTCATTAGCAGCCCGGAGTCTGGTGATGTACCCGGTAACGGCAATAGGCTCGCCCCCTATTACGTGGGCCCTAAAAATTCATGGCGAAATGTGGGTGTAATATTTACACCTCTGCCTTCCCCTTCGGGGATACAGGCGTGAGACTATAAATAAAATAAAAAAATATTATCTCATCATCATCATCGTACTAGCGTTATCCCGGTTTCATCCAAGACATACAGGCCTCGCGGATTCGAACACGATACCCTCTGCCGTCTGCGTGGCAGTTTGGTATCTCCACTAGGCTATCGCCTCCTTAATCTTAAATCGTTATACATCCAAGTACACCACTATTTTTTAATTAGTACAAAAACTTTAAGGCCAGATTAGCGAAGACATTATTATCAAATTATATGTGACGTAAGAATTTCATAATATCTATAAAGAGCAAAGTTATTATCATTTGTTTATTGTAGAAAATCTCACTTAAATCATAGTCATATTTTACAATCCATTCACTAATTCATTGATAATATTCCATCCTGCTCATTCGCATTCTCTCTGTCGCACTTATGATGTAGGTAGCCTTAGACAATAAAATGAAGCAAAATAATAAGTGTAGGTAGTTACTTTTTAATTTTCTTTATTCTACCCTCTCCTTCATACTTCATCCGGGCTTAGGACCGGCAAAATTTACCGTTTTACAAGTAATTAAATACGGAGGTATGTAATTAGAAAGCAAACAAATATCAAAATAAAAGAAGGTATTCTAGACGAAAAGAAAATAGTAATTTTGGCGTATTTATGAAGTTAGAATCAGCTGTTATTTACAAATTTCATCATCATCATATCAGCCTAGAGACGTCCACTGCTGGACATAGAGCTCCCCCAAGGTTCTTCACACAGACCGATTTTGATCCGTCCGCATCAAATTATTATTTACGTAGGTAGGTAATTTTTACTCACAAGTATTTCTATTGTCCTTCGAAATGTCCACCACTATTATCAATACACAGACGGGCAAGTTTAATAAAATTGTTTTTTAACGAGAGAAGTACGCTCCGTCTTTACACTTCGTCATAAGCGTCCAATATGCGCTATTTTAATTGTTTGACACTAACCGGCTCACTTTTGTACACCCACAAGAAGAAGTCCATGGCCGTGAGGTCAGGTGAGCATGGAGGCCAAGCTATGGGGCCGCCTCGACCGATCCACTGGCTTCCAAACTCTTCCCTGTACAAACGCACAGCTGCACTCGCGTTTTATCCACTCAAAAAATACGCTCGAAGCTAAGCTACATACTCTCGTGATGTGAACTGATAAACCATCGAAAAACGATGCGCTCACTACCGGTTACAATTTAGCACTGTTTGTCGCATCGGGCGGGACGCGGCGCTGGCGCAGAGGGACAGGGGGGAATTTATCAATGGAATAGTTTACTACTACTACTAATTTACTACTCATAGTTTTAGTTATGCATTTACCAATTAGTACGTTCTTTTGTAGACAGTTTTGAAACAGTTTTGGGACTTGGTATTTTTATTTTTTACCTACACAAATATGATCAGGTAAAGGTACTTAGAGCCCTGTTAAATTTTTTGTACTAATTAAAAAATAGTGGTGTATATCTAATTTTATGTGGTATAATTGTATCTCTATATTGCGCAGTGAACTAAATTGGCCAGGTAAGTAAACAAGCCTTCTGATCCGTAAGAGGGTATTCGTTTATAAATAGCTTCAAACGTTTTAGGCGACCACATGTCTACAAAATGTGACAAATATAACGGTAGTCAAATAAGCCGATGAATGTCGGTCTTACGTAATATACTTTAGCAGAACTAATTATAAAGTAATTTGTTTGAACTACTCTTGGTTTTGGGTTTTGGGATTGGTTTTATGGGTTAAGGTATCCGTCGTTTACAATTTCAACATTGATCGAATGCACTTTTTCTGTGCCCGAAACGCTATTGCATTGAAGTAAAAGTATTTCATTTGGTACTTCTTCAGAACAATTTCTTTAGCTCTACTGTATTAATATAGATGAATCTCTTTATTTCATGTTTTTAAAACCACGTTGTCAACAAAATCAGCGAGTCCGACTCACTCGCTCACGAAGGATTCCGTACCATCATCTTTAAAAGAAAATCACGTTTGGTGTATGTATACTTAAATATTTTTTAGTTTCTACCTGTTTATTAAGATCGAGTAACAAATTGCTTAAAAATTACGTTTCTTGTATGAGAGCCCCTCTTTATTATTTACTTTTTTTTATTTCATTATTTATTTTGAAAGGAGATATATAACTACATATTTTGTAGTAAGTTAGTAATTTGGAGCAAAATACGAAAAATAACACGTTTATTGTATGGGACTCCCCCTTAACATTTTCATTTTTAATATTTGTTGTTATAGCGGCAACCAAAATTTGTGAAAATTTCAGCTTTCTAGCTATCACGGTTTATGAGATACAGCCTGGTGACAGACAGACAGACAGCGGAGCCTTAGTAATACATGCATACATACATACATAGACTCACGCCTGTTTCCCGGAGGGGTAGGCAGAGACTACGGAACGCCATTTGCAACGATCCTGACATACCTCACTTGCTTCACTCACTCCCATCAAGTTTCTCATGCATGCTCTTCTGTTAAGGGTACTTCTGACTTGTCCTTTTTTCAGGATGTCTCCAATCTGGTCAGAGAACGTTCTCCTAGGTCTTCCCCTTTGTCCTGTCCCATTCACACTAGCCTGATATATCTTCTTTGTCAGTCTATCGTCATCCATCCTCTCCATGTGCCCAAACCATCTTAACATGCCTTTCTCAATGCTTGTCACTACATCTTCTTTTACCCCACACCACTCTCGTATCACACAATTCTTTACTCTGTCGGTCAAAGACACACCACACATACTTCTCAGTGCTCTCATTTCTACAGCATTTATTCTACTTTCAAATCTCTTCTGCCATACCCAACTTTCACTACCATACATAAGGGTAGGCACTAACACACCTCTATGTACAGCCAAACGTGCCTTTTTGGACACGTTTTGACTGTTCATAAACGCCTTCAGAGCTCCGTTCACACAATTACCTGCATTAACTCTCCTTTCAATATCTGCTTCATTCTTACCATCTCTTGTAAACAACGTACCTAAGTAAACAAACTCATTCACTTGTTCCACTCGCTGTCCATCGATCAAAACATTACAAGCCGTAACGCATTCCTCCTTTTCAAAAACCATAACTTTCGTTTTACTTACATTCACTTTCATTCCTTTCCTTTCTAACGCACGATGCATGATTGTTACCATCTCCTGCAACTCCTCCGTTGAAGATGCAAGTATAACCTGATCATCAGCATAAAGGAGGCATTTGACGAGTAACCCATTCATCCTTAATCCGCAGTCACTTTGTTTTAAATCTTGCAAACAACTGTCCATGAAGAGGTTAAACAGCCACGGCGACGCTACACATCCCTGTCTAACACCTTTATCGATGGTAAACCAGTCAGTGTATGCCCCGTTTATCCTCACACAAGCTCTAGAATCCTCATAAAGGGATTTCAGAGCTCGAATGAGGCTGCTGTCCACCCCATTCATTGACAGCACCGACCACATTTCATTCCTCACCACTTTATCGTAAGCCTTTTCCAAATCCACGAATGCGCAATAGACCTTTTGACCTTTGGCCAAAAATTTTCCGGCTATGCTTCGCAAAGAAAAAACCTGATCCGTGCATCCCATACCCTTTCGGAATCCCGCTTGTACATCCCATATTTTCTTGTCGGTTACTTCTATAACTCTTTCAATAAGTACCTTTGCATACAATTTGCCAACAATGCTGAGAAGGCTAATGCCTCTATAGTTTTTGCAGTCTTGTTGCGAGCCTTTTCCTTTATAAAGAGGCACAACTACAGCTGTGGTCCAGGCATTCGGTACTCGGCCGGTGTTCCAACACAAGTTATATAACCGCTGCAACTGACCAACTATGATGCCCTGTCCAGCCTTCAGCATTTCGACTGTAATCCTATCATATCCTGCAGCCTTACCTACTTTCATACTTCCCAGTGCCTTCACGATCTCATCCACGCCAATAATGCTTTCATCATTGCTATCATTACAATTCACTTCAGTTATCGGTGTCTCTGTCGCCGTTCTTTCGAATAAACTTTCAAAATACTCTTTCCATCTCTTCAGCACGCACAATTCACCATTTACTATACTTCCATTCTCGTCTCTGATGGATGTGTGTTCTGAAGATTGAGTTCTTCCTCGAACTGCACGAACGGATTTCCAGAAAAACTTAATGTTCCTCTGGAAATCGTCAGATAATCTGCTATCAAACTCATCTTTCTTTTCCTCTTTTTTCCTTTTAACCATTTCTTTCACTATTCTTTTTGACCTAACAAACTCCTTTTTTGCTTCATCTATGTCTACACTCGTTGCTTTTCCCATTCTTTCATTTGCTCTGGCAGCCAACCAATCTGACCAAGCTTTCTTCTTCTCTGACACTGCTGATTGTACATCCATATCCCACCATGTATTCTTAACCTTTCGTATTTTCCTTCTCTTGATCATACCACATACTTCAGACGCTACACATACTACCTCTTCTTTAAAGGCCTGCCATAATTCTTCCATATCATTTATGCCATCGAATCTCTCAAATCTTGCTATCAATCTTCGTTTATACTTATCTTTCACATCTTTCTCTTGTAGATTTTCTACTTTTATTCTTTCCAAGACCCTATTTTCATTACGCTCTCGGTGTCGCCATCCTTTAAAGAGCCCACTTATCCGGCTCAACACCAAGAAGTGGTCTGTGTGGATGCCGATCCCTCGATATACTCTTGTATCCAACACATTCTTTCTCAATCGTTCATCTACTATCACAAAATCAATCATACTTCTTCTAACATTTTTCGCCTCTCGCGTATACATATGTATCCTTTTATGATCAAACATGGTGTTTGTCACACAAAGGCTCCACTCCAAACAAATCTCAAGCAGTGCTTTTCCATTTTCGTTCACACTCACATCACCAAATGCACCTAACACCCTTTCAAATCCATCTCGCTTTACTCCCACCCATCCATTGAAATCCCCTAACAAGATCAATCTTTCATTATCCTTGCAGTTCCTCAAAATCTCTCTTAAACTCTCCCAAAACTCCTGCCTTTCGTCTTGCTCATGTTGTGACATACCCGTAACTATATTGACCGGGGCGTACACCCCAACAATAAAGAGACGAGTAAGTCCTACTTTCATTCTCATCCACAGTAGCCTAGCATTTACACATTCAAACTCTTTTACGCACTCATTCATTCGCGCAGACAGTACTACACAGCCTTAGTAATAGGGTCCCGTATTTTACCTTTTAGGTATGGAACCCTAAAAACCAGTATTCCGTGCAATACCCAAAGACAAAACAAGATAAAATCTTAAAAATACGTATCGTTTAAGCCGGCGAGAAGGCGGTCGACTATTAAAGTAAGGTCAACAAATCAGCTTAGACGGTTGTGTTTGCATCCGCGACGAACCGTATCCAACCGCATCAAAGGAAGATAAAAATGAAGAAGTTTGAACTGATTTTGTTGACAACGTGGTTTTAAAAACATGAAATAAAGAGATTTATCTATATTAATACAGTAGAGCTAAAGAAATTGTTCTGAAGAAGTACCAAATGAAATACTTTTACTTCAATGCAATAGCGTTTCAGGCACAGAAAATGTGCATTCGATCAATGTTGAAATTGTAAACGACGTATACCTTAACCTATAAAAACCAATACTTTTCAAAAAACCCAAGTCTCGCAACTCAGTTCTTCTACTGCAAAAATATCTAACCCAAAAATATGTACCTAGTTGTTGAAGGCCTCATTCATACGAGGACTATTACATACCATGTCTATGTATATATACAAATCGCATTGCCCCGATCCGTTACTGCCGTGGCCATTTTTGAAATGGCCATGTTGACATGCATAGTGAACCGTAAAAAATTAACTATTGAATATCGCGTTTGTGATAAAAGTCTATGCGTGTATTATTTTTGTATAGTTCGTTCGTGTCTAACCTCTGAATCATAAAACAAATATCAATTCGGCTATTATAAAAAATATGAAAGCATATGCGCTGTAAACGTCTTTATGTTTTCTGATGATCAAATGAAAAAAACCCAAGCCAAATAAATAATAATAAATAAGTGTAATAAAAGGATAAGAATAACAACCAAACCGATTAACACTGTATTTTGCATTGAATTGAAAATGGTTTTTTTATCGTTGCACTGGTTTTATAAATATGAAATGTTTTGAATTGTTTGTTAAAGGTTAAGACAAAGTCAATAGAGACCGAAACGTAAGAGGATTAATCGGATAGATTTAGTTATTCCTTCTGAAGGTAAGTATCTAAATATGTTTCCTCCGAATTTCGGTCACGGCGCGTGGCGGCCAGTCCCATATGAGTCTAGCCAACGGCGCAGCACATATCTATAGTGCACAAGTGTGTGCGCAAACACAAGTGCACTCTCTACTCCCTTACTCTCATAGTTCGATGGGACGCCATATGCGACACAACCGGAGAGATATTGGTCGCAGGACATAAGGCTTAACGTGTTTAATATATTATGAACACGAATAATTTGTTGTTCTACCAACATTTCAAATAGCGACTAGTAATTTATTTTACTTCTATAGGTATCGTTAGCTGACGATCCAGTGGACTACCTGACGGTGAGTGATAAGATTACTTCATAGACAAAGCTGAGTATGTCTCTAGTAAAGCATAAATATAAGGGCTATATAATTACAATACACCGAAATAATAATAATATTTTTTTATACATTTCACCTAATTCCTTTACATTATTGATATTTATAAAGAAAACTCAGACAGCTGCAAAGTAAAAGAGTTTTATCTACGTGAAGTTATATCGCCTAATAATTTCTAGATTATCGATTTGTAGCAGATAATATGTTACCCATGTGGGTGTCGAATATCGAAACAAATCGGGCTATCTGTCTGTGTTATTCTGATATAAAAACTGTATTACTGCAACATTGAAAATATAACTTAAATTGACTGCCTCGTTGGTCTGGCGGCATAAATGTGCGCGTGGGTTTGCGAGGTCTCGGGTCTTCGGGCCCGACCCGGGAATCGCCGGGTCGGGCAAAGTGTTATTGGGTTTTTCCGTTCGGTACGGCTCTAGGCTCGCCTCCTATTACGTGGGACTAAAATAAATGTGGCGAAAAGTGGGTGTAGCAATATACCTCTGCCTACCTCTTTGGGGACATAGGCGTGAGACTATGTATGTATGTATATATGAAAATATAAAACTATAAAAAATATTACTAAAAAAGAAAAAATAATCTATATTTCATTAAAATGATAAAAATATAATCTATATACGTTTATATTTCTATATTCATTCATAGTTTCCATATTTTAAATAGGTATATAATGTTTAAATACATTGTTTCTTTTTCAGATAGAATAAAAGCACCTTATCCAAGTAATTACAAAATAACTGGTGCAGACTCTTAAAGATTACTGTCAATAAACAAGTTATCAATAAAAAACGATGCTTTTTATTTTAATATAATGGGATTAAAAAATAAATAAAAGCATTTTAGAATAAATAGACTCGTTACATTTGGATTAGAACGTTTGTATTACGTACGGTTGTTGGAATTATGCGCCAAACATAATTAGGATTTAAGATAGTTCTATAGCCATGCAAGAGTGACTAAATCTAATATAGTCCATAATCATTCTCACCATCCTATAACAATTCATACTATCCGTTAGCCTGCCTACATCAAAGTCATCAGCAAACTGCCTACGCACCAAAAGCCTACTGAAACATCAACCACTTTGCACAAAGCCAGGTAAATAGTGAGGGGCCGACTATCCCGCGATCCGGGATCACGGTCGCTAATTCTATTAACGGGACACGGGACGCACTATTACAGGATTGTTACGTCACCGGGATTTATTTGCTACCTAGGTGAATTGCAGGTTAGGTCGTGTTGAATTGCAGGTTAGGTCGTGTTGATTAGTGTTGGGACGTTTATTTTGTCCGTGAAATGAGCCTCAGGGAATTAAGAGAACATGACTTTTCGTTTTGTTCTATTTGGTCATAATTGAATTACCTATGAGGGTTGTAATAGAAAAGTGTAGACATATTTTGCTGTCGGAGGATGTAACAGTGCGTCTTTAGTTAATGGAAACTGACTTAATTCCAAGGTGAATTGCAGGTTAGGTCGTGTTGATTAGTGTTGGGACGTTTATTTTGTCCGTGAAATGAGCCTCAGGGAATTAAGAGAACATGACTTTTCGTTTTGTTCTATTTGGTCTTGATTGAATTACCTATGAGGGTTGTAATAGAAAAGTGTAGACATATTTTGCTTTCGGAGGATGTAACAGTGCGTCTTTAGTTAATGGGAAACTGACTTAATTCAATATATTTTATGTAAATATGTAGTATTTGTGTAACTGTCATAATATGTCGAAGAAGAAGCCTACATTTTCTTGATCATACGTGGTATTGGTTCCTTGAATATTGTAAAATTATTTAAAAATTACTATCCTCTTATTTAATATTATCCCTCCTTTGTTAAAAAAATTACAGCGATGGCAACTTCAAAATACGATTTAATTATTTTATCCACTGAACTTGATGGTATATCGTCTCAATAAATGAAAGACGTAACAGTTCCGCATTGATATTTCATCCGTACTACGAATGCCAATAATCACAACTATAATAATAATAATAATAAATTATGATGATTCAATTATGTCAGCCTCTCAGAATGGATGTAGAAAGGGGGCTCGTGGTACTAAGGAGCTCCTCCACATTGACATGGCCATTAGCCAACAAGTTCGTCGTAACCGTAAGGATCTGGCGGCATGTTGGATAGATTATAAGAAAGCGTATGACTCCGTACCGCATACATGGCTTTTGAGGGTGCTGGAGTTGTATAAAGTAAATACTACTCTACGCACCTTTCTCAAGACATGTATGGGGCAATGGCATACGGTTCTTAGCTATCCAGGATGTCAAAGGATCCAGGAGGACGGCGAACTGATTAGAATTGAGCGGGGAATTTTCCAAGGCGACAGTCTGAGCCCCCTTTGGTTTTGCTTAGCCATGAACCCTCTCAGTATATTACTGGAGGGTTCAGGGCTAGATTACAGGTTACAGAGAAGCGGTCATATCTCACCTGTTATTTATGGATGACCTTAAATTATTTGCCCACAGTAATACCCAATTGATAAATTTACTAAACGTGACCCAAAACTTTAGTAATTCTATCAATATGGACTTTGGTGTGGACAAATGTGCTGTTATTCATGTAAAGCATGGAAAGATGGTGGAATCTGAAGGGATTCAACTCTCAGATTCCATTAACCTTAGGTCGCTTCTCTTAACCGATACCTATAAGTACTTGGGTATGTCACAGGCTTTAAATATCAATGAAGCCGACATGAAACATAAAAGTGCAAGAGCGTTTCTTTGGGCGCCTGAAAAAAGTACTGAAAAGTCTTTTATCAGGTGGCAACAAGGTACGAGCTTGCAACGGTTGGGTCATGCCACTTCTGGTATACTCCTTTGGCATACTCAAGTGGACTCTGACTGAATTAGATTGACTGCTTAGAAACTTTGGATAGGAGAGTCCGTACATTGCTGACGACACATCGTATGCATCATCCACGTTCATCCGTGATGAGGTTGTACATCCCACGGAAGTGTGGGGGTCAAGGCTTTTTGGCTGTTAAGACCCTACACAACCGCGAGGTGTGTAATCTCAGAGACTATTTTCTGCGGACAAATGTGGAAATGCATCGCGATGTTGTCGCAGTGGACAATGGGCTCACCCCGCTCAAGTTGGCTAAGGAAAACTAGCTCAAACCTATAGTATTAAGCTCTGATGATCGCAAGTCTGTATGGCAGAGTAAGGAGCTGTATGGTAGGTTCTACCGGGCTCTCCATGGGCCTGATGTGGACCTATTAGCTTCGGTGAACTGGCTACGCTTCGGTGACCTTTTTGGGGAAACCGAAGGGTTTGTCTGTGCAATTGCGGACGAAGTTATCAAGACGAATAACTACCGGAAATATATCCTGAGGGATGGCACTACGGATATCTGTCGTGCTTGTCACCAACCTGGTGAATCCCTCAGGCATATCATTTCCGGGTGTTCCCGTCTTGCTAACAGCGAGTACTTGCACAGACATAACCAAGTAGCCAGGAACATTCACCAGCTTGCTCTGAAGTACAGACTTGTAGACATCGAGGTGCCGTACTATAGGTATGTCGCTGAGCCAGTACTTGAAAATGGCCATGCCACATTGTACTGGGAGCCCACACCACATTGATGTCACCATTCCTCATGACGAGAATCTCGTGAAAGCCGAAAAAGACAAACAGATTAAATATCTAGACTTGGCTCACGAGATTGTCGTCATGTGGGATGTGGACTCGGCAATTATTGTGCCGATAGTTGTGACGGTTAACGGCCTAATAGCCATGAGCCTCAATTGTCACCTTAAGAGGCTCGCGTTGGGTGCTTGGGTTAAGGGCCTGATGCAAAAGGCAGTACTTCTCGACACGGCACGTATTGTGAGGAAGTTCCTGTCTCTGGAGCCCTAACCACCGACAGCTTGGACCCTGTGCCCGTTGCTGGTGGGATCCCACGGTTTATATTTTTAAATGTATTTTATTTTTTATTGTATATTTAAAAATGTTAATCAAATCTGATGAATAATAAATAAAGAAATAATAATAATAGTGTATATAGATTCGGACAGTTCAAATAAGTGGCTAAAATTAGGGTTCCTCTTTCCTGAAACAGAAGGATTTATGCTGGCAATACAAGATCAGGTTATTAATACAAAAAATTACAGTAAATTCATACTTAAAGACCCAAATACACAAAACGATAAATGCAGGAAATGTCACCGATCACCCGAAACAATCCAACATATCACTGGCGCCTGCCCAACCCTAGCACAAACAGATTATACCCACAGACACAATCAAGTGGCTAATATAGTCCACCAAAAACTAGCCATTGAGTTGGAACTCATCACAAAAGCTGTCCCTTACTGCCATTACACCCCAAAACCAGTGCTAGAGAACCGTAACCACAAAATATACTTTGACAGAGCAATACTCACAGACAAAACTATACATTACAATAAACCAGACATAACAGTGATAAATAAACTAAGTAAACTTGTCTATTTAATTGACATAGCAGTACCCAACTACAGATCATCTACAGAAAACAATAACAGAAAAAATACACAAATATACTGAATTAAAAGAAGAAATAACTAGAATCTGGCAAATGAACAAAGTATTTATTGGTACCCCTGGTACTCTCTAGCACGGGTGTCATACCGAAACACCTTATTCACTATTTACGACAAATCGAACTACCCACCAACCTCTACATTACAATGCAGAAAGCTGCCATACTCAACACTTGCCGTATTGTTCGTAAGTTTTTGCAGGATGAGGCCTTACCGACAAATAATGTCCGAAATGATCTCCACTTGGCATAGACCCGTGGTTTTCATTATATACCGAATTTATTCGAGAATAAACAAATCAAACTAAAAATAATAATAAAATTATTTATTTTCTCTCCACATTACAAATAGTCCTTACTGCTATGCTTATATTTAACAATTGACACATTGAATGTGGGAGACTGATGCCTAAGCTAAGTCGAAACTTGTATTTTAGGACATCAGGCCTCCACCCGTTAAAGTTTACAAATGTGCAGACTTAGAAGATTAAGCAAATGGTAGCTTATACAATTACTAGAGGACGCCAGCAGCTACGCCTGCATTTTTTTTTTAATTTACCCGTTTTGGCCGATCCCGTGGGAATTTCAGTAAATCCCTTCTTAGTGCATCCCTACGGTCCCCAAGGAACATACATGCCAAATTTCAGCTTCCTGCGCCCAATAGTTTCAGCTGTAGCGTGTCTGTCAGTCAGTCAGTAACGCAAGGATTTTATATATTAAGATAATATTGTTAAAGAGAAAGCAAGAAATAAAAAAGTGTATGTGTGTGTGTGTGTTTAAGTGTGTGTGTGTGCGGTGTGTATGTGTCGGTGAGAGCATTGTGCCTGTGCATTAATTATATTGGTTTTCGTAAGATACTTTCAGTTTCATTGCATGAGAGGCTTAATAGCCAATTAAACACAGTTTTTTTACATGTGTTCATAGGCATCGGATAAATATTAATAATATTATTAGCAATGTTGTACAGACGAGGTCCAAGGACATAGTAATGTCTGGTAGCTGTACATGAGCCATGGCGAATATTGGGACATACTTTGTGCTTGATTCTTCTGTTGTCGTTTAGGTTTTGAATAAATGACAGAGATGAATGCTGTCTGAGGATAGCACGATAAATGTAAAGTTTACGTACGGATATCACTTTACATTCCTCGTATAGCCGATTAGTAGAGAAGTATATCGGTTTGTATAGCATCACCTTCAATACCGCTCTTTGAGATCTTTCCACATTAATTAGCATAGTTGAGAACGTACCACCCCAAGCTGTGATACAGTATGCTATTAAAGACTGAGCTAGAGCACAAAATACGTTTTTTAGTGAGTCTGCTTCTAGAACCGATCTAAGATTTTTGAAGGTGAATATAAGTTTACGGATACGGCCTCTGAGAACATCCAGGTGTTTTCTCCAGCTCATAGTACTGTCAATGTAAACACCAAGATATTTAATATGGTATGCACGATCGATATACTGACACTGACAGTGCAGGGATTGGCGAGGCAGGCAGGTGTGAGCTTGGATGGGGAAAGGAGGTGGTTGCGAGGAAGAGCAGAGAGCAAGAGAAGGCTAAATATTTAGTTTTTTCTAGGTAGTTTTCTCAATGTAAGCAAGTTCGGTGTAAACCACGTCATTACTATTCGTAGGGCGTTTTCCGTGTTGCTACGCACTTCCTCCAAGGTACTACCTTCTATCAAGAGAGCAGTGTCATCTGCATATGCAAATATCTTACACATGGGAATATGGAGTCCACAGAGATCATTAATGTAGACTAGAAATAGAGAAGGAGAGAGAGCACTGCCTTGTGGAATTCCAAAATCCCCCAGATCAGCGTCATCACTGATGACGTTTTGGATCTTTGTGCATTGCAACTATACTATCTATTTTCGAGATTCATATTATAAAGTTGTTTTTAAAACAAGAATTGCTCTTTTAAATGTATTAGATTTGAAATCGAAGCTGTGTAGTAAATTCAAATTACCACGCATAGTTTAAATGATCTATAATAGTAAAACTTATAGTACAGCCGAATAGCCATTCGACACGTATTGTAAAATCAATCACAGTTTGTCCTGGGATGCCAGTTCGTTAGCGTCGGTAATAAAATCGGACACGATACAGGACGCTCCAGCCTGCCTATTGTATGTTCACAGGGTTGCCAGTTAATATTAACAATTTCCAATATTTGCCTTGAATTTTGTCAAGCTTATTATAGACTTGACTATGACATGGATACACCTCTCAAAATTCAAGGCATTGCAATCAAATGATCAATATTGTTATCATATTTGAATTTCTGTTCAAAGCTTTTAGTTTTATCTTCAGAAGTGTTGTACGTTGTTTTAATGAATATAAACAATGTACGTATCACGTGTCACGATCAGTGGTGTATTTAAAACTGAAAAAATGTGTGCTGGAAAGAAAAGGCCTAGTTTTTTATTACTTGGCAACTAAACATCGATGATAAAGTTTGTATAAGCATTCAGCAGTCTATGTACCTAAACAGGCTGGAATAATTTAATAAAATTTTCAAGTCTTTAGATACTCAGTCGACTTTTCTGGTAACATCAGTTTGAAGTTTGTTCTAAGCGAAAAATTTACATACATACATACATACATATCGTCACGCCTTTTATCCCCGAAGGGGTAGGCAGAGGTGTATGTCTACACCCACTTTTCGCCAGATATACTTTAGTCCCACGTAATAAGGGGCGAGCCTATTGCCGTACCGGACACATTTCCAGACTCCGTGCTGCTACTGAGAATTTTGTGACAGAACAACCCAATAACAGTGCCCGACCCAGGAATCGAACCCGGGACCTCCCGATCCCACGCGCACATTTATGCCGCGAGACCAACGAGGCAGTCGCATAGGGTTTGATGTCGAGTTTTCCGTATCTACGCAAAGATGGTATTTGCATCGTGTTATCCTTTAGTCGCCTCTTACGACACCCACGGGAAGATAGGGGGTGGTGACACTTGTATTCTATGGCGTCAACCCCATGGCATAAAATTTATTATATTATAATGAGTTTGCTCTTACCAAAAAACAAGAAAAATATGCAATTGAATCAAGAGAACTTTTCTCCATATCCAACTGAAGTCTGTGAGGTTTAAACGGCAAAGTATGAATAAACACATTATGGCTACAGTTCTGCAGAAAATATGGATCATTATAATTTCATACGATTATGAAATGGAGTTTCCACATGTTGTAAAAATGTTTTCGTAGTAAGGCTTAACAGTTTTGGTCCGATAAATTATTTTACTGGTCATCTATCTATATCGTCACGCCTGTCTCCCATTGGGGTAGGCAGAGACTATGGAACGCCACACGCTTCGGTTCAAACATACTTCTTTCGCTTCCTCGACATTCATTAACCTCATCATGCATGCTCGTCGGTTATGGGTATTTTTAATATGGCCCTTTTTTAGTACGTCATCTATTTGGTCGGCGTACGTCCGCCTAGGGCGTCCCCTACCGACATTTTCATTCATTCTCGCACAATACACTCCTTTCGTATTTCTTCTTTCATCCATCCGTTCCAAATGTCCAAACCAACGCAACATTCCTTTTTCAATCTTTGTCACTTAACATCTTCTTTTAGACCACACTTTTCCCGTATCACACTGTTACGCACTTTATCTATCATACTTACTCCGCACATACTGCTTAAAGCTCTCATCTCCATAGCATTGATTCTACTTTCATGCTTCTTCTGCCATACCCATGATTCGCAACCATACATCAGTGTTGGCGCCAAAACTCCCTGCAGTACAGCAAGGCGAGCCTTACTTGGGATAATTTCACTACTGATGATGGACCATAACGCGCCATTCACACTATTTCCTGCTTTCACTCTCCTTTCAACATCTCCCTCACATTTTCCATCTCTCGTAAACAAAGAGCCTAAATACACAAACTCATTCACTTGTTCCACATTTTCATCTCCTATCATTATGTTACATTCAGTTATACTGTTTTCCCTCTCTATGACTATGACCTTAGTCTTGCTTACATTCACTTTCATGCCCTTCTTCTTATACGCCTCATTCATTACGGTTACCATATGCTGTAAATCAGACGCTGACGACGCAAAAAGAACCTGGTCTTCAGCATATAGCAAGGTTTTAAACACAGATTCACCCATTCTTAATCCACATTCAGACCCTTTTAGATCGGTCAAACAACTGTCCATGAATAGATTGAACAGCCAAGGAGACGCTACACATCCCTGTCTAACACCACGATCAATATTAAACCAGTCCATGTAGGCCCCGTTTACTCTGACGCAGGCACTTGAATCTCCATATAAGGATTCAAGTGCCCGTATCAGATTGCTGCCCACTCCATACACAGAAAGTGTTGACCAAAGTTCATCCCTCACCACTCGATCGTAAGCCTTTTCCAGGTTAATAAAGGCGCAGAAAACCTTCTGGTGTTTACTTAAGGTTTTTTCTGAAATGCACCTTAAGAAAAAGACTTGATCCGTACATCCCATTCCCTTTCTGAATCCCGCTTGCACATCCCAAATTTTACTGTCCGTTTCAGAGATCACTCTTTCAATCAGTATCTTTGCATACAATTTGCCAACAACACTCAGGAGGCTTATACCGCGATAATTTTTGCATTTCTGCTATGACCTTTTTCCCTTGTACAGTGGTACAATGACGGCCTTGTTCCAGTCACCTGGTACATGACCGGACTGCCAACATTTATTAAATATTAGGTACAGCAGGCTTGCGGTGACGCCTTCGCCTACCTTGAGAATTTCAGCAGATATCCTATCATATACCGCAGCTTTACTTATTTTCAAACTTTTCATTGCATACCGTATTTCTTCCATACTTATACAGTGTGTTACATAAACCCCCGTCCGATCTCGAAAGGACATATTACTGACTTATCAGGCATACCAGGAAAAATAATAAAAAAAATCTAGGTCATCATAAAACATCAGAATAAATTTCCTTAGCTCAGTGCTAACGAGAAACATTACCCCGAAATTGGCGAAAATTCTGTAAACTAACAACACTCCCCTCAATAGCGGAATGCTTTATGATTCTTAAGGCCCATCCACACGGCACAATTTTACCACTGATCAAATTTTCAATGGAATTGCCTTTGGCCGTCTACACGACACAATCAAATGACTGAATTTCATTCCGTCCACCCAATTGGTTAAAATCTGGTGGTCCGCACACCCGATGAACTTGAGTTGGACGACTGGCGTCTACACGTCACGATTTAATCAAGTGATTTAGTCAAGTTGGACGTAAAATTGTGTCGTGTGGATAGGCCTTTAAATTTATTAAAAATTGTCG
The DNA here is from genome assembly GCA_944739405.2 of Euclidia mi. Classification (NCBI taxonomy): domain Eukaryota; kingdom Metazoa; phylum Arthropoda; class Insecta; order Lepidoptera; family Erebidae; genus Euclidia; species Euclidia mi. The sequence continues at coordinate 25,596,099 of OX123182.2, forward strand.
GATTTCGCCGCTTACCGTGTCAAAGGGCATGCCGCCTTTTTAAAATAGTGCAATTTTACCGTCAAGCGAGCCGCCCGTACACAAAGGGACCGCTCTAGTGATGTTTACGATCAACAGATAATATCGATTTATTTAATTTTAACATGACATGTTAAAACTAGAATGATAGCCTGCTAGGCTGCTAGGCCAATGATAGCCTAGTGATGATACCAACGGACTGCCGTGCAGAGGGTATCGGGTTCGAATCCAGGGAGCGCATCAATAATAATACATACATAATAAGATAATAAGACTTTTCTAAGTTACGTGCTTAATAAATAGTTAATATCCCTGTGTCTCGGAGAGCACGTTAAACCGTCGGACCGACAGTCATGAAGATCTTTGACAGTCGTCACGCGGAGTCAGTACCCTTAAATAAACTGATTCTAGTCTAAACCATGGAATGTTTTTATTTATTAACAGCAAATAAAAACATAAATTTACACAAAGCTGACGTTTTAGGGGTTTAGCTACCGATATTCTATCAGGTAAACAATAACATAAAATATCGATAGAAACAGTACTCCATTTGTTACATCTCTAATTATTTACCTATTTGATTTACGAATTAACTATTTGCCTACTTGAACACTCAGTCTTTCGCTAGCTTTCCTTTTGTTTAGACTTCCGCGTGAAATAGTAGATTCGTTAGGTATGTCATATTCAAACCCTGAATACTTTAACATGTTGATGTGCTTAGGTAGGAGTGAATGCAATTATGCAGGTGCTCGTAGGGAGTACGAGGAGCGGTATGCCAGACCACGGGGTCTACCCGTGCCGTCGGAGCGCGCGTTTCAACGGCTTCACCACCGGGTGTACAACACGGGCAGTGCTCGCGATGATTCGAATCGCAATCATGGTGGCAGACCACAAAGTAGTGACGGTGTAGTGGAACAGGTCTTACAATTATTCGCTGAGGATCCCACGCAGAGTACCAGGAGTGCGGCACGTGAACTGGGCACCAGTAACGCGCGAGTGTGGAGGATATTAAAAGAAGACGGACAGCATCCTTTCCACTACCAACGGGTTCACTCACTTATGCCGTCGGACTATGCCCACAGAAGACAATACTGCAACTGGCTACTTGGCAAAGTAGAAGAGGATGCTACGTTCTTGGAGCGCGTGTTATTTACTGACGAATGTTCATTTGTGCGGACGGGTGTTTTCAACTGTCACAATGAACACGTCTGGGCTGTTGAAAATCCACACGCGATGAAAGAAAGCCATTTTCAACATCGTTGGCGCATCAATGTGTGGGCGGGAATCCTCGGCGACCGTATTATTGGTCCGCATTTTTTAAATGAAACCATGAACGGTACCAATTATTTAAGATTTTTGAGGGAAGTTCTAAGTGACGAGTTAGATTCGTTGCCGTTAAGCTTCCACCGCAGCTTGTGGTACCAGCACGACGGTGTCCCACCTCATTTTTTATGAGCTGTGCGTGAGTATCTTGACGCACAGTTCCCTGGCAAGTGGATTGGACGAAGCGGGCCTATCTCGTGGCCACCAAGATCACCGGACCTAACGCCTTTAGACTTTTACTTGTGGGGACACGTTAAACAAATAGTGTACCAAAAACCGTGTGACACTGAAGAAGAAATGCGTGCGCGTATCGTTTCTGCTTTTCGAAGTTTAAACCCAGGAGTGTTAAGAAGTGTGCGTTCGGATATGGTGCAAAGGTGCCGTAAGTGTCTGGACGTGGGCGGCGGACATGTGGAGAATGACCGTCGCAACTTACAGCAAGTTGATATTTTTATCAATTAAGGTAGGTACCTAGTTACGTAAGATTAAACCAATTAAAACGTAGGTAGTTATTAATGTAAGTACCGTAGTCATAGCGCGACAATTTTCTCTTAGATGGGTGACCGCGTGTGACATTACATGAAAGCGCTTCCGGGCTTCCGACGGCCCGTAAAGCCGCATCCAAGAATTGTTAGGCCATGTCGTAGGTATTCGAGCAGTTTGAAAACAGTGACACCAGAGTTGGCCATGCACTCGCACGAAACAAACAGAAAACCTTAATACTGTACTTTGTTTTACGGAGTTTTACCTAAACCGTCGAAGCAAAAGATCAGCTGTTGCATCAAGTGCATAAAATCTGTTTATACCTAAAATAATACTTGGCACGTGTAAAGGACGATGACGCGCGGCGGCGGCTTTTGTCAAAGGAGGCGGTCGGTTGGCCTATGCACTCAAAGGCGCCGCTTTTGCCGTCAAATTTTTATGAACTTTAGGTAGATACCTAGCTAATACGATTTATGAGTCTTTAGTGTTGCCATGGGTAATCTGATATGATATTATTTAAAAATAATTAAATTTACATGGGAAAATTTTATGTTGAATTTCCGTGAAATAATGACAAATATCTCATCATTTTACGCTACTCTACAACCCCTTCATTGATCGGACGGATGGATATGAAACACCCTGTATTACTTTCACAATTATCTTCCTCATTCGCTACTATATTCCTAGTGTCACTTTCTCCTCGTTCTAACAAATTCTCAAAATACTCCTTCCACTGATCAGAAACTTCCCCATGCTCTCTTATAATATTTCCATTTACATCCCTCATCACAACTTTTGAACCTCCTGCTTTGCCTCGGGCTGTTCTAACCGAGTGCCAGAATAATTTTATATTGGCCCGAAAATGCTGAGAAAACTTTCTATCAAATTCATCCTTACATTCTTCTTTCTTTCTTCTTACCGTCTCTTTTACTTTATATTTCAATCTGTCATAATTTTCTTCCACTATGCTCTCATTGTCGATCACACTACCTTGTACCCTTTTGTTGGCTCTTATGGCCAGCAAGTCCATCCATGCTTTGCACTTTTCTACTACCACACCACTTACTTCCTGATCCCACCCTTCATTACAAATCTTTATAACATGCTTCCTCTTGCTTACGCCACATACTTGTGTAGCTGTCCCTATTACTTCATTCTCAAACTCTTTCCAAAATTCTTCTATCTCGCAATCATCTTCCTCAAACAAATCTTTAAACCTTTCTTCCAATGCCCCTTTATACTGACTACGTACATCCTCTTCTTCAAATCTTTCAACTTTCACTCTTTCTATGGCAGGTGAGTGTATGCGAGGATGATGGCGCCATTTAGTGGTTAGTCCCGCTATGCGGCTAACTACCAAAAAATGGTCAGTACCCACATTTACTGGTCATTATAAGGCTTATTCCAAGTCGAATACAAAAAACCTTTACATGGTTCCAATAATAATTATTTGCGAAACGCAGTTTATTTTGTCGTCCATCGAGATGTATTCGACATGCGGCTCAACGGAGAGAAACATTATTTATGTATTCAAATCTTTTATAAATAAAATAAATAAAGTAAAATGATTAATCATTTTCGAAGTTTGAGAGAACTGCCTTGAAAGATAACGAGTTATTGGTGATGATCTGTGTGGATTGTAAAGAGTCGTGATACTCACAGAATACTTTATTTTCATTTAACAGGTCTTGCAAAAAGGATATTGGATATCTCTGGATAGTATATTGTCCAATTTATATAAAAAAATTATCGGACACAGTATTTTTGTCAGTGCCACAACTATTGCTAACCTCACTGAAACTTCACGCTTGAAAAAATTGTAATTTCACCCGCGCCATATATAATAAAAAAACTGCTTGAGAGGTGTCAAGGAACACCCGGATGGAACGAAGTTCCTTTCGATTAATTAGTAAAAGGAATTGTAATAAAATTATTTATTTTTAAGTTATAATAATGTTTATTTATTATTAACAAATATAATGTAATATAAAGTTAATCAGTAGGCTAAATTTTAGTAATAATTGTTAATTTTACAAAAAATGTCCCGTTCGCCATCTTGGATCCCCTAATAAATGTTATTTACGTTATCAGGATGCATGATAGCCCCGAAAATTATACCCATATAAATTTTATTAAAAATGTCCCGTCCGCCATCTTGGATTCCCAAATAGATGTCATTTTCGTGATCAGAAAGCATGGAAACCCCAAAAATTATACCTATATTAATTTTATTAAAAGTGTCCCGACCGCCATATTGGATTCCCAAATAGATGTCATATTCGTGACCAGAATCAATAAAAACCCCGAAAATGATACCCATATTAATTTTATTAAAAATGTCCCGTCCGCCATCTTGGATTTCCAAATGAATGTCATTTTTGTGACCAGAATCCATAAAAACTCCGAAAATGATACCCATATTATTTTGTTAAAAATGTCGCGTCCGCTATCTTGGCTTCCCAAATAGATGTCATTTTCGTGATCAGAAAGCATGAACATGATGCTTGCTTTCTATAAAAGAGAGAGAGAGAGAGAGAGAGACAGACAGAGAAACATGTGCAAGCCGCACGGCTTACAAAAGCTTACTATAGCAAAAAGTGTCGTTACAACTTTTCGTCTTAATTTTTTCCGTCTAGCCCCCTTTCGCAAGGCGCGATAAGGAACTTCGTTCCAAAAACGCCAAAATCGAATCAACCAAATAATACGCTTCCTAATTTTTCATAAAGCTGTGGGCACTGAAATCCCGTAACGAATCAAAAGTCCCCTGATTTTGAGGAAATCTCTGTGATCTGGCAAGGTTGCTCTTGCCACTTTATTGGCTTTTTTTTCTTTTTTCCCTTGGGAGTTAGAAGGTTTAAAACGAACTCTGAATGTATTGCCCACATTTTCTGTAGCATTTGATGTGAAATGAGTAAAATAAAGCAAAAAGCCTCTTTTCGTAATGCGTGCTTTTGTGCCCTACTTAGAAGCTCGACTTTTAGGAAAAATACTTAATTTACAATGCTTTCCAAAATATTCATTGACCAGAGGCCGCTTATGACGAAATCTCTATTGTTTCTTTTACTTCAAGCCCTCTAAAAAGGAACAGTATGTTTTTATCAAACACGTAAAATATATTTATTGCAAACATGAAGTCGACAATATTTGTCTTCTTGGGTTTACGCGAATGTTACACATTGAAATTAAACTACAGTTTTCGGATTTTTTCGCGATATATTGGTTTCACTAATTTATTACATTTAAACCGAATGATCTAGAAACTACATTTTTAATTTATTACTAGCCGACGTTTCGAATACTTTACAGGAGTCATTGCATAACTGCAAGTAGGGCATAAATTTAATTGTTTCACACCCTAGCTTTCTTATTTGCGTCAATCGTACGTCCTACTTTAGTAATCATAAACTAAGTTATGATTTTGGCAAATACAGTTTGAGCACGAGTCTAATCCCTTCAAAGGCCTTTCTTTTGTATTTCTTTTTTCCTACTTTCGACCTAAATAAGGAAAAATACCGTCTCATCTAATATGTTTGGCACTTTACTATCTGTGACGGTGATTCTTAAAATAAATGTACTATAGGGAATGGTGGAACATTACCAAATTCCGTTCGATCTCGTCCTTAGCTTTCATTTTTGTTACTTTACCGTTCAGTTTCTGATCTGATACTCGTGTCAAGAGTAAAAACTGTATTAAACCGGGTAACCGAGTACTTTTATACGGTAGTATATAAGTTAAAAGCCCACAAAGTATTAAACGCTTTGTCACATATTATTCAGCATTTCACTCGTACGCGTGTTTTATGAAAGCAACGTGATATGAAGTTCTAATTTTAAAACCAAGATCGGAACGACACCCAAATGCTTTGAGATCACACATTTTCTCAGCCATTAAATATATTCTACCAAAGAAACGTGTTACACGAGTACAAAAAGTACCTTACAATAAAAAATGTAATACAAAAAAATCTGGGCCAACGGCCTTTGAGAACTGCCATAAATCCTTCTGAAAATCTATATATTACTGCGTCACCCGTCTCATTTCATAGAGAAATATTCACGGCTATAATTTCTGCCAATTCTTTCACAAGTTCTTGGAAAGTTGTCCAAAAACAATGATTTCAATTTCAACCTTGTGTCGTGTTAGTCAAGATTGTTTTTCGTGTGTCGGTTGCTAGTTTGGTTCCCTTTGTGAGCGCACAAACAACAATCAACTGTCAGATCGAATACGCCTAACGTGTAGGTAACAGTGATATAAATATGATACGATCTAACGAACTGTAATGCCACGGTGGAGGTGGATGGTGCCTTCACGTGGTGAAGGGCGAGAGGGAGATAAATTTTGATATCATCCCAAGAGAACCTCGTTTTAGAATTTGGCATTGTTTCAAAACCATTTTTACGCCGCTTCCTTAGAGAGGGTTAGACTTTTCATAAGAAAACTTTAGTCTTGTCTGTAACGATCCTAACCCAATTGGCTCTGAAGATATCAGTAATAAATGTTCTAGTGATTTGAAAATAGAAAGAAGGTAAATTGAAAATTCTTGGATGGATGAATTATAGAAAGAATAGGACGCAGACTTTCCAAATTAGGCTGTCTAACTGATAGAAAATTTATCAGTTTATTGTTACAATTACATGTATTACAATGTTTTAATGACCATCATGGCTTATGAAGGTAAGGGTATTCTAGGAAAACTATGCACATTAATACATTCCGTGTTTAACTTGCCAATCAACCATTCGTAACTACCCTTACGACGAACATAATATAATGTATTCTTATTAATTTTTCTACTACCAAGTAGCCGTAGAACTTGTACCGAATTGAAATTGCTTTATTATCATTATGTTATCTCAATTTTTATTATAATGAAAGTATTAATAACAAAATATAAGCAGTAAAGTCTGTGCTGTTTCGCGGTGTATCATAAAAATGTCATCGACACAACCCACATACAAAATTTCTACATCGTTCTAAGGCCGAACGATACTGTCGTACTAATTCTACTTACAAAATTTTATAGATACTAACAGTGCAAGTTAACGGCCATTTTTGACATTCGAACTATAGATAGATCTAGATCTTAGATTCGTGTTTGACATATTTTGGTGGAGCTTATGTGAAAAAATGTCAAAAACGAATCTAAAATCTACAGATCTATCTATATTTCAAATATTGAATTCCGTAGTAAGTAAAGCAAATAGTATTGAAGATAGCGTTGTCAATTTGACATGCGTTTTTATTTATGCGATGTAAGGCTTTCATCTCAAGGAAGGAAACGAGAACGCTCTACAAACAAACCAACTACATAAATACTTACGACCACTAATCCAACTTACCCTTAATCCGCAGAACACACAAACTCACGTCCATTTTATTTTTCTCGTCCAAGTTAAAACCAAAAAAGGTCCGAGACAAGTATACATATTTGTATATCGAGTGGTATTAATTCATCAATCTCTCGCGGTCCGACGCACCCCGACACTGTATCAATTAGGACAAACTCAGTAAATAAGGCTTGATCCTGATTGTGCCAGCTTTGTTTTCCACGCGCACCGTGACTCCATTGTAGCTTTTGCTTTTTTATTTTTTATTTTTCACCTACGTTTGCAAAAGTAATGTGATTCTGCTAATGAAACCCAGTTTTCATTATCAATCAGCGTGTTTTTATACAAGTTTTTTCTCTGTTTGCCATGGGATACTGTTGATGTTTGATCCAATTTTGTTAATGTAGTTGCGAGATTTCTTTTTGGAACTACCAGTGTATTTTGAGTCAATATAAAGACCATTTTATGGCTTTGCTTGTGTTTTGATTCATAGTAAGGATGTGAGGGCGTTTGAGTAAGTTAATAAGGACTTGGTGTCTAGAGCTCAGTGGCCGCGGTTCCTTCGACCGCTCGTTTGCCTGCATGCTATACTCATAAATCGTCATAGGTGGACAAATATGGCTATTAGAAAGTGTGTATTTCAACTGTATCCATAATAAAAAGTAAAAAGCAGGGTAAATCTCGTTATCTATCATCTACTTCGTAGTCCGTGCCATTAACGGCAATTGAAAAATAAAACTGGTTAAGTGTGAATCGAACTTACACCTGAAGTTACTTCCCAAATACTTCAGTAAAATTTCAACAATAAGATTATTGTACAATTTTATTATGTAGGTACATTAACTTAAGTTTATATGCAACAGCTTTCCCTCCCGGGCGTCAAGCATTAAACCTTACGGACTTGGGCAAACATATTTCACAACACTTCTTTAAAACGTGAGCAACCAAAACTTCATAATAGGGACTAACCGTCGTAATTCACTCAATAACAAACTATAAATTAATTTTCGCGTTAATCGCGTAGTTGAAACTTCGTTCCCATCTGAGCGATACCGTCTTGACTTTTAGTTCCGACAGCCGGCAAGCTTCCGACCGCGTAACTCTGAAATTCTAAGAAAACCTCCGTGCTCTGAGCGGATGTATATTCTTTGAGGACGTGAGGCTACCGAACAGTTTTGTCAAATAATACTTAGAAATGTGTCCGCTTAGTATGTCAAAATTGCGGTGTAAAGCTGTGGTCTCTGACAAGAATAATTTAAAAAGTACTCGTATGTTATATAGGACAAAGAAAGTTTGCCTTGCGAGCACATCTACGTGCAAAATGTTGGGTTGACCGTATTGTGTAAAAATGTAAGTCGTTCTATAATGTTTCTAGGACTTGTCTTCAACTCGTTTGCTACATCAGTGTGTACCAGATTCAGCGCTAATAAGATACTTTACTCAAGTTACTTACTTAGTACGTATTGGTGACATCTTGACAGAAATATGAACTATTTCCTAAAATTATGTAATATTCTTCTGTCCAAGAAACACAAAATTTGACTTTGTTTGTATAACAACAACATTAAAATCATAAAACAGCGTATTTTAGCTTATTATAGACATTGAATATATAGAAAGATATCTAGGATTGAGCCATATTGTAAAGGTTAGTTACTAAAAAAATTGAGAATTTATATCTATGTACATATTTGATAAAATAAACTGAATGGCTATTTTAGATTGAGTTGAAAATCCAAAACACTCGGCGTGACACTGCGTCGACAGCAGCGGAGCTATTTAAATAATTGTGCCATGCCTGCAGTGGCTGCAGTGTCATGGAAAATGATCATACTACATTTTTAAATTAATAATTTTCATATTTTACTTCAAATAACAAGCAATAATCAAACTCATAAAAAAATATCACAAAATATTTCAATAACCACATTGTTGAAGCCAGTTTAAGCAATCAATAAAATTGAGCTCTTAATTGCAAATTCCAGATCAACAGCATATTTATAAACTAAATACGCAGCAAGGCAAAGTTGTTCAACAATTCAGAATCTACCGAAACCACAGTGGCTTCAGAGCTTCGAAACTACATTCACAAATACGCGGCCCCGCGAAACAGCAGCGAAGCTTATCACTATTTCGCTACAAACTGTTATTCGTTGTTCGAATGAAGTGAATTTAGCGATAATTCTCTTGCCCTAACAAACATTGTTTCCTTTAACAAATAAAAGGCTTGAACTGTTTGAAGGTTTATTTACGATGGTGCAGGCTATTACCGCCATCAAAATTGTTTTAGAAAGTCTGGAAATTGTTGTTGATTTTGTACTTGATGGTATTTGGCAGTATTACACTTTTTTATCAAACTTTGTTTGGCTTGTGGCACCAGATTCAATATTTTTGAGAAATACGTGAACGAAATTTGTATTCTTTATACGTGTGGTTAAGGACTACAAAATGTTGATGTTGATTAAGAAAATGCACATATATTTACTGGTGGATTTCGTTTTTGAACCTCACTAGCGGTTTGGGGTTTGGTATATCTACCTTTTTGCTAGATCTGAGAATCCTTTACGGCCTATTGCAGTCGAAAGCTTTCCACCAAGCTAATTTGCTTCACAATATCACTCTTAATCTTTTGGCTTTAGTTTGAGGCAGAGTTTTCGATGTCTTCGCAAGAATATTATTTGCTAGGTCTATTTTTCTCAGCCGCTTTTTACGATACTAGCGGAACGAAGTGGTATAGTGACATTTTGTTTCGTGATCCATCACTATACGGATTATTATTACGGAGATCTGAGAATGTAAGGATAAAAAAGTATTAACGCGATCACAGCCCAAGACTTCGTACTAAATCCAGATCTTGAACATTTTCATTAAAGTTCAAACTAAAATCGGATTGTCTCCTAATTGAATGAAGGTAACATTTTTGATGACCTGTCTAGAGCGCAATTTAAAATCTCAAAGCTTTCAATCGGATTGGCGTTTTCTTTTCATTGTCAAAGAATATTAGGATCTTATTTAGGTTTCGATGGTACTTTTTAACCAATAATTTACGATATTAGTACGTTTGAACCGACTTGATGCTGATATAACGGATAAAGGAAACGGATTGCTTTTCACTTTCCACTCTAAAAATATAAGATAATTTTTAGATTCATTCATAGCTTTCAGTTCACTCAAATTTGAAACAGACATCTGCCATAGGATTCGCCACCGTTACAAATAAAATTACCCATCAAAACATAAAAATATGAAATGATAGCCAAGTTCGATATTAACAATATTTTGTTGAGCCCCCCGACAAAAGAATTGAGATCTAATATGGGTGCCAAGTACTGTGTTGAAAACCTAAAATAGTTATATTTAATTATTTTATAACATAAATATAATGTAGCCTGCACTGGAAGATAGCTATTAGGAAGTAGATGAAGCTTTAATTTATCGAAAATTGCTTGAGCTATATTTATGAAATTTCGTATTTCATTTACAGAATTTGTAACCTCTAAAAATACATTTCAAGTTATAAAGAGGTCAAAGCAAGTGAAAATATCCTGCATTATTATTAGCCACGGCACTGCGTCGGTAGATAATTTTCCTTGAGCTTGGCTGGAAACGCTGAAGCGTGGCTGAATTATATCATCCCTGTATTCAATATTAAGCTGACCAATCCATGCCACCAGAATATATATTCATTATGATCTAGGTGTTTATAAATCTAGATACATTTCAGACTTGATTTAATGACGTCCCTTCCTGACCTGCAGATATTATACAATGCGCTCCCGAGACACGTATGCAGATGTAATAACTATAAATCGCCCAATGTTTGTTGATATCGGCAACAGCTATGATTCAAGACAGTTGAAGGTGTCCGAAGTTTCTCTGTGTCTTCGATTATGGCTGTGGTACAGAGGTGAGAAGAAAAGCGTTTTTGTAGAGTCAAACACGTTCTGACTTGGTGCTTTGCATATATTAACCATGAGTTAGAGAAAGATATTGAGGTTACAACTTTTAATTTATGATTGATATATTGTATATAAAATCAAAGCTTAGGTGGCTTATATAGTCTACATAAAGTATACATAAAGCAGTAGGTCCCACGTAATAGGGGCGAGCCTATTGCCACTACCGGGCACATCACCAGACTCCGTGCTGCTACTGAGAATGTAGAAAAATCAAGTAATATTTTTGCCCGACCCGGGAATCGAACCCGGGACCTCCGATCAGCAGACGCATACGCTATCCGCTGGACCACGGAGGCAGTCTACTAAAAACGGATTTGTAACCTACTGCGTATACATAAAGTAGAAAGTTGCAAGCCTCTAGGCTACCACCAGGAGGTGTCCGCTATCTGCTTATAACTTACACTATCAACACACAATTAAACCGTGCTGTGAAAAGCGCAAGCATTTCAGATAACAATGCACTCAAACCGAGCTCTGACTACATCTTATATGGCGACTTTACAACTGCACAACACTAGACACTTAGCTAGTGTGAACTTACCTGTGTGTTCTATCTGTACGGAAATAACTTATATTATTAATAGTTTGCTGACTGAATTAGTAATACAACTGAATATGAAGATTGCATTACTGGGCTAGATAGCTCATCTGGGTCTTAAACTATACGAGCCTTTTTATTAATAAAACGCTACACTTGATGGTATAAATAGTTCTTTTTTGTGATCAATTAGCCTCAAACAATAGATAAGACTACATTTATTAACGTTATTATAATTTATGCAAATTTTTGCACAAGGACTTTAATTTTTTTTATAGACACACGCCTGTATCCCCGAAGGGGTAGGCAGAGGTGTAATATTACACCCACATTTCGCCATGAATTTTAGGGCCCACGTAATAGGGGGCGAGCCTATTGACATACCGGAAAAACCCAATAACACTTTGGAATTTGTCTAGTTTTGGAAGGTCTTGGGTTCGATTCCCGGGTTGCCCAATCGAACCCGAGACCTTCCAATCCTACGCGCACATTTATGATGTGAGACCAACGAGGCAGTCTTTAATTATGAAAATACAGGACTTTAATTATGAACATACAATTATCAGACATAAAACAGACCCGATTCGGCCTAAAAATTCTTATCCTGTAAGTTGTCGAACCACAAAAGGCGTGGCAGCGTTTATCAAGCTACCATGAGGCCGCTTAGACCATCACAGTATACGGTCTTAGAATCGAGTCCAAAACTTGTCTTGCGGTTGTAACTATGTCTATGGTTCATTCCATCAGATACAAGGCGAGCATCGCCTTGAATTACATACATATAGATGTGCATAGACCGATTACTAGACCAAAATGAGTGTGTGAAATCTCAAAACCGAAGCAATGTTTTGGTCGTTTTGTCTGTTCCATAAAACTTATCCAAAATTCCAAATATTACTCGATACTCAATATTATTTAAATATTTGTACGCCATTTGTGACCAAATATACAGATACCATAACATCTTTAATTGATTAAATCAATACCTATGTAATACTATTGTCAACCAAATAAACGGCTTTGATTTGATTTGAAACCGTTGGCGCACTGACTGCCTTACGGTCGGTTTAAATATTCAATCTATCCATAGATTTTGAGATTCGTGTTTGACATATTTTGTATGGAGCTTATGTGAAAAACGAATCTAAAATCTCATAAAAATGGATAGATCGTATATTGAATTCAGCGGTTAGATAATAACTTCAACATTACGTCATCCATACTACGAACAGCGCCCTATTATATCATAATAACATAGAATATATCATCCGCTTGCTCTGTATACGTTTCAAACACAAACATGAACAATAAACAAAGATTAGAAATTATAATATAGAAGCTATATACTTTAGATGTTGGTTTTAGAAAATTCTATAAAAGTTTAATAAAAGTGTTTGTGTTTGAGCTATGAAATAGGATACCATCATGTAAACAGATATTCTTATTGAAGTTTGTCGTGCAGTTTTTTTCAGGTGTACATTTTCTCTATTCTAGGGTTTTTTCTTGTTCGGTGATAGATGAGCTTGCAGCTTATCTGGTACTTTGATACTTTACGTTCTAGTTCTTAAGAGCTTTTTGCTGGCTGATACTTTTTACTAGCGCAGATGGTCACGGGTTCGAATCCACGGCGCGTACCAATGACCTTTATAAGTTAATTATCACTCCCTAAACGGTGAAGGAAAACATCATGAGGAAACCTGTATGTCTGAGATTTCTCCATAATTTTCTCAAAAGACATGTAAAGTCAGCCAACCCACACTTGATAATCGTGGTGGACTATCCTGGAAGAAGCCCGTGCCTACAATCTATATACAGGGCTGATGATGATCATGATGAAATGTTTACTCAGGCAACAGCAGATACCACGTTGTCAGAGACAGTCATCACCTGATATGTGCAGAAATTTCTACTTATTTTAATACAGTAATCATACTCTATCAATCTTGTATAGCGATGTTGGCGCTATATTCTAGAGTACATGATTTTGGCTGGTATTTTAATCGAAGAAAATGTATCGGATTTTCCCCCTCTTTTTTGTTCTACTGATCAACGATAACATAAAATAGTAATAAGAACTACAATTTTCAAAATGAAAGAAATTTCGTAACGCTAGTCTTAGGGGTAAATAGACGTCCCATCATTCTATTAAAATGGGTGCAATTTTGCTAATTTGCCTACTTGCACGCATGATCACTGTAACAATCAACTACCGTTTCAAATCTAAGCTTTATAAGGTGATCTATAAGGTGTAATTTAAAGTGGTCGAAAAGGAAATTAGAGAAAAATTTAAGTGTGCTAAGCGCAAATCGCTCCCAGCGGGAATTTGAGGAGAGTTATCAATCTTGGTTGGATGATACTTCGATCTCAATGTAGCAGGATAAGAAACTGATACGATCTCGGCAGGGACTTTCATTACTCCTATCTTTGCGATCAAAGATATTGTCACTTAGAATGATTTCCTGTAAATATTACTGTATAGAATAAAATTGTAACAGCAAAGTTTCTAATTTTGAATAATCTAAAACAATATTTTTTTTGTGTCTTACAATAAAATTAATAGGTGTTGTTTGTAATTGCTCTAAAATGAGTAACTTACGTTTACTATACAATAACCGCTCATTTGCAAACCCAAAGTTACACTAAAATGTTAGCTTTATACAATTATTACAGATCTTTTTCTGAAATTATATTTAAAAGTCATCTAAATATAACAAAACTAAGATTGATAACTTTCCAATATAGCAAACAAAATGTGTTTTTTTTAATCTCCTACCCATCGTTTCAGAAATATACAATTCAGTATGCTACGTACGTATAAGGCAGTAGCCTCAGATATCTCCGAAAGCTTATCCAAAACTTGGTACCTAAGAGGAACCCGTTTCACCGTTTATTTATGTTTGGTCAACGATTTTTGGAAAATGAAATAGATAAGGGAAGGGTCCCACTCGTTATCTGTTACGTTAGGGTCCGTGGTTCGAGTCCCTAGGACCCTTCATGATGCGTTTCGAGTTGAAAATAGCGTCTTTGAACGGAACTTCGAATGCCTTTGATATAAGTTTTAATATTCTTTGAAAAGTTATATAAGGATCGATATTGAGTCCAAAGAGTGGTATTGGACGTGAAAAGAAAATAATGTATAGATAGGAAGTTTTTTGGATTGCGTTAGATTTTTATATGAGCAGAGATAGCTCTGTGGGGAGACCAAAAGACCGCTCTGCAGAAAAAGGTTTGAATTTGAAGTTTCGAAGTTATGTACATTGTTTAATTTTACTTACTCAATATTCAAACAATTATTTGCATCCCACATAATTGTAACTGAAGTCGGTATCTATATAACGTGTAATACGAATGGTCATTGTGGAAGCTGTCGGGCACATCGAACTTAGAAGGGAGGAAGATAGGATGCTATGTGTCATGTTGAACTTGGCTGTCACTCATTAGAAAAGTTCATATTCAGTCAAATCTGGACTCTCACTTTGAAGCCCGAGATTCACATTTAAGTTCAATTAAACTACAAAGTGCATCACGGCCTTAACTCGTCTTTTAACGTGCTGATAAACTTGAACGTATCTTCTTATTTTATCAGAGGTTAATACTGTATTTTTCTTTGACTGCCTCGTTGGTCTCGCGGCATAAATATGCGCGTGGGATTGGAAGGTCTCGGGTTCGATCCCCGGGTCGGGCAAAGTGTTATTGGGTTTTTCCGTTAGTAAATTCTCAGTAACAGCACGGAGTCTGGTAATGTACCCGGTATGGCAATAGGCTTGCCCCCTATTACATGAGACTAAAATAAATCTGGCGAAAAGTGGGTGTAGCAATGTACCTCTTACTACCCCTTCGGTGATATAGGCGTGAGACTATGTGTATGTTATTACTGTATTTGAAGTCAGTTTTTAAAACATAGTTGTTTATATTTCACTCGTAAATACTGTGAGTAATGAAATGTTCGTGATCATTTACATTATAATTAAAATATTTATCAGGGATACTTCATGCACCGCAACTTTCTGATGCTGATGTATTGGCACCTGTAAGCGCCATCGTCAAGGATGAACCGAGTGCACAAGGTGTGTACCTACTGTGCAGGTGTATAACGATAAACATTTAAATTTTAATATTGTTATTGTTTTATAATATAACGGATGTTCTGAGTGTAAGTATATACCAACTACGTATCATTATCAATTATGGTTCTGTTGTTAAAAAATTAAATTAGTTTATATTTATAGCATAAAATCTTTTTATAATCGCTTGCTAAACGGTAAGGAAACGTGAGAAACCTCCAGGTATGAGAGTTATCCATCTCCAATGCGCACTTGGCCAGCTTGGTAGACAGCCCTCTTACCGAGAAGATGCATGTCCCCAGTAATGGGGCAGATTATAAGACAAGACTATATATTTATCTAATGAATCTATAATAATAATATTCTACCACATTCACACAACCCCATCTAGTCCCAAACTAAGCAGAGCTTGTACTATGGGTACTAGACAATGGATTAACATACATATATATATATATTTTTTTGTAAATACATACATATTATACATAGAAACACCGAGACCAAGACAAACATCCATGTTCACGCACACAAATGTTTGACTAGAGCTGGAATCGAACCCGCGACCTGCGGCCTGGCAGTCGCTTACACTCCCGCTGCGCCAACCAGTCGTCATCTGTTCATTTTACCCGCGTGGTGACGGATTAAGAGTACAATGTGTCACCACCGCACATAATTCCGACAGTGTCATAAGAGGCGACCTAGGAAATGACACGAAGCAAATAATATCTTTACGAATCGACGGCAAACATGACACCAAACCGTATACCAACTCGACTAGCCAGCGTCAGCGCCAATGTTATTGTGCATGACGATAAATTATAAGACACCTAAGCACCTAAGTACCACAATGGGCTGCTGTAACAGTCTCACCTTAGCCACTACCAATAAAAACTATAGTACGAAACCTTAACCACTAAAGTAAAACGTCTCAAACACTACGCAAATCGATCACCGCGTTATCACCGATCTCAGATTTAGGATCCAATAAGACTCTTTTTTCTCAGCGTGACATTTATCTTGTGGAATGGGATCAATTTAGAACTGATGTACTTTATACGACGGAGAGCGAGTATTAGACAATATTGAAACATTATTTTTACGGGTTGGTTGACCCCCTCTTGGTTAGTTAAGTACGGTATCTATGGCTAGTGTTTTATTAAAATTTTGTCACTCGACGACAGCAAGGTTATTTGCGTGGGTGGACGATTAGATAACTCAAATTTCGATTATTCTAAAAGGCACCCTGCCTTCGGGCTGTGAAAACGTCATGGCGAAATGTGGGTGTAATATTTACACCTCTGCCTACCCCTTCGGGGATACAGGCGTGAGACTATAAATAAACAAAATAAAAACCAAGCAAAGACAAACTCTTCATCTTCATAGTATTAGTATGGATACTAATGAAATTATTAACATTTCGCCTCATAAAGATATCGAACGGGTTATCGGTAATATCGCTTTAAGCTTACGCTACTGGCCTAACTAGGTCATCAAAAATATATCGTTGCGCCTACCTCACATAAAAGAATTACAGCACTACCGTCATTTTAGTAGGGTACTCTTAGGGTCCGTCCAGACGAACTTTGGTCAAAAAGATTTATTAAAAGGTAAATAATTAGAAATATGCACGATCCGTTTTATCATACCTCCATCTGATTCCATATAAGGCAGATGCTTTACTATCTAAATCAAACCACTGATAGACACACTCTTATTTTTGGTTCTAATACATAGGTACAAAAAAAAGAAGGTTGAATTAGTAGTTAGGGTAGTGACCTCCACTGCTATGTTGAGGTGCGGTATTTTGCATCTGCTTTTACTGGACCCACAGTGTTGTCAAGTCTAAAATATTGACTATTGTGGACCATTTTAGAATAATGGATTGACCGGCTATGAACTTCTTCAGAAACTCGAACGTAACGGACTTTAGGCTGTTAACAACCACCTCTAAAGAATGGCGATGCGCGGAGAAATATTTCACCGTGTGATAAACCCATTACCATCTGAACACACCTTTACCCACTTGTACAAGTATTGCTTTTTACGCAGTTACTGCTAATTTGAGCCTTGTAAAAAATGGGGATTGCCGTGAAACGGCTGTGTACGAGCAATTTAGTGAATTGAGCTCAGGTAAATTTGGAGGCAAGAGATTAGGGAAACGTAACGACCACATTAATAGTTATTGCAACTTTGTAGCCAGTTATTAGGTTTCTTTTGCTAGATAACACGCGACTGCCTGTCTGACCTCCGCAACCCGAAGGAATAGCGATATTCCGTGGTTTAGACTAGTGTCAGTTTATTTTAGAAGATACTGACGGCCTGTAACGATTATCAAAGATCATGAAGACAACCGGGACCCACGGCTTAACATGCTCTCCGAGGCACGGTGCAAGCGATAATTAACAATTCAATACACACATAACTCCGAAAAGTCATTAGTGCGCGCCGTGTATTCGAACCTGATACCCTCTGCATGGCAGTCTGTTGGTGTCTCCACTAGGCTATCGCTGCCCCTAAACATGAGTATGATCTCGAATTCTTCCTCTCTGTCGAAGACTTTAGTTGCTGCGACTATTTTCCTGAGTCACCTTATAGGACGACCACGAAATGAAATAGAGTAGTGTCACTTTGTATGGTCAGCACACGGATATTACAATATTCACAGATGTATCATATCACACAAAAGTCTTCTCTTCTACATATTCGTCTCAATAACGTTTCATAAAAGACAAGTCAAAGTCAAAATCATTTATTCATATAGGTCATAAGGTGACGCTTATGAACGTCAAATTTTTTAAGTAAATTACTTAATGCTTAAACATTAACATACTGCCTCGTTCGCAATGCAGTAGGTAGAATCACGAGAAAGAACGGACAATAAAACTCGTGGCCACTCTTTTTAATCGCCAGTGTTTTGGTAGATACATATTTTGTTTTTGTAACGAGCTGTGCAACTGTTTCACGTTGTGATTAATTAGTTGTAAATAGTAAATAGGAACATACATACATAATACTTAAACAATTAATGTAGTTACTAAATTAAGTGCCGTAGTAGCCTTCCAATGTGAATCTTGTTTAACAGGAGCATCTACTTACGTCTTATAATGTAGGCAACTCGCGATCATGTTCAGAGTCACAAACAAGAAAGCTACGGTTAATTTCTAGCGTGAAGGCATACGTGAGCGTACGATACATTTTATTTAAAGCACGCCCGATGTTTCCACGTGATTTAACCGCTAGGAGTCGTTTGCATTTGAATTTAATATTCACCGTATGTAACTTCGATAACGTACGACGTATGTAACTTCCAGTAGAGTGTTTTATTGTAATGTAGGCCTGATGTACAAGGCAAGTTTGCAAGATAAAGAGGTTTGTATGTTTGTGAGACTAGAGAGACCTGGTTTAAAAGTAGACCACACCTTTAATATCTATTAATACTTGGTTGGTACACATGCTTGCGTATGGACGAGTATAAAATAAAGCATAGCTAAATATGCTGATTTCAATTTCGTGTTTAATTTCAGCTTTATATGGTAAACGTTTGATTATACAAAACTGTGATATTATAGTACTTAAAAAAGTTTATTGCGGGTTCACTTGTATGACGTGTTTGCAGCAACTTGTCCATGCCCAGATAACAATATCAGTTTACAAACTTATAGCAAGTGTAAATCAAACTTTCTAGTTTCATTGTGATAAACTTGCATAAATGTTGTTTTTCAAATGTATTAATATATTAATGCATCTCCTGCTGTTTTTAGGACGTGCTCGAGCTCCTCCTAGATGCAGCAAGAGGTGCTCGACGACGAGCTAGGGTCGAACCACCAACCTGTGCTCGTCATCATCCAAATCCTTTGAAAAATCAAACTTCATGCAAGTTTGACACAGTGAAATTAGAAAATTTGATTTCAACTTGCTGCAAGTTTGTGCACTTGATATTGTTATCTGGGTGACAAATCAGTGCTTCTAAGTATGTACCACAGAGCAGATACAAAGAGGAGATGGCCTAAACAACTGTGCACTGTGATTTTCAACTAGGTCCTGACGTCATCACGTGGGCGTGGCCTAAGTCAGTTTGTTGTTGGCGTTCGCCCTGTGCACATCGTAAACGTTCCCTTTAAACAGCATTACATTCGCGCTAAAAGAAAAAAAAGATGAAGTGTTGTGTTTTATCATGTAAAAACTACTCGGATAGACGTTCTTTGTATCTGCTCTGTGGTATGTACCTACTACTCAAATTGAATTAAAACTCTTGAAGGAGCCAGTACGTTTTGGTACAGGTTATACACAAGTATGATTATTGACCGTTTCCATTCAAGTAAATTTTGTGGAGGCAAACGAGCGTACGGATCGCCTCGATGGTAAGCAGTTACCGGCACCATAGTCACCCGCAACACCGGAGGAGTAGCAAGTGGGTTGCCGGCCTTTTAAAATATATATCCTTGAACATAAACATGTGATTACGAAATTAAGCTCTGGTTAAGAACATCGTAGGTGTATGTAATACGATGATTAAGTGAGATGTTAAAGGTGTGGTCTATTTTTAAACTAGGTCTCTCGAGTCTCACAAACATACAAACCTCTTTATCTTGCAAACTTGCCTTGTACATCAGGCCTACATTACAGTAAAACACTGTGCCGGAAGTTACCTGCGTCTAGCAGCGTCCCGGAAGTAACGGTGAATACAATACATTCAAACGGAAACGGCTCCTAGCGGTTAAATCACGTGGAAACATAGGTCGTGCTTTAAATAAAATGTATCGTACGCTCACGTATGCTTTCACGGTAGAAGTTAACCGTAGCTTTCTTGTTTCTGACTCTTGTCTTTTATAAAACGTTATTGAGACGAATATATAGACGAGAAGACTTTTGTGTGGTATGATACATCTGTGAATATTGTTATATCCGTGTGCTGACCATACAAAGTGACACTTCTCTATTTCATGCCGTGGTCGTCCTATAAGGTCATCATCTCCCTATCATTATACCGGTTGCATCCTAGACTTTCACGCCTTAGAGCCCGAGGTCCGCTTACTGGTCTAACCAGATATGACAGAATATCAACTTTTCCACAGAGCGACTGCCGTTTGACCTTCGCAACCCAAAGGGATAGCGTTATTCTATGGTTTAGACCAGTATCAGTTTATGTGAGGGTACTGACTCCCCGTAACGACTGTCAAAGATCTTCATGACAACCGGGACCGACGGTTTAACGTGCTGTCCGAGGCATGGGGCAAGCAATAATTAACAATTTGATACACACTTAACTTCGAAAAGTCATTGGTGCGTGCCGTGGATTCGAACCCTCTGCATGGCAGTCCGTTGGTATCTCCACTAGGCTATCGCTGTCGATAAAAGTCGGCCGGTCGTATTATAAGGTGACTAAGGAAAATACTCGCGGCAAATAAAGTCTTGGACAGAGACGAAGAATTCGAGATCATACTCATGTTTACTCAGGCAGCGCAGTATAGTAGACCCAATGTTCCTATTGACCCGCGATACTATTGGGACATCAATTAAGACTTGCCTATGTCCATTACTGGACTGCCAAAGGCTCTATGATGATGATGACAGCTCTATGATGACAATGAGAGTTATCACACAACATTTTTGGTGGTAACCTAGTGGTAGACTGGAATTATTTATTTTGCTGCAAGATTTGACATGTTTACGTTGTTTGTATATGAATAAAAATCCTACTATAAGTCATATCAATAAAATGATTAGTTATTTTGTTTTGTTTTTTTGCAAAATATGAGGCTTTGCAAAAATAGGCTTAAACACATTAATGTATTTTTGTTTCAACAATTATTTCTAAGTAAATAATGTAACCATTTTCATGTTAGATAGCGTACATGTATCATAAAAGCATTACTATATTCTGCAAATGTAACAAACATATTTTCTTCCAATAATGCATTTCTCGGCGTTTCTCCACCAGAAATAAATGCAGGAACACGTAAACACATCATCCCCCATCTCCCCTACAGAAACCGTCTTACAAAACAAGAAAAATATGTTACACTCAAAACCAGACACATTTTCTTCAAAAATATTTAAATATACCGTTGATTCAGTGTTCTGCGCACGACGCAAATGTGGAACCGGGTTAAATCACTTGGAAACCTACATTACCTTAGCTACTGAGAAAATACACTTCTCGCGGGCATGCACGGGAAAAAATTAATGCCTTTTAAAATATCGAAACGACTGGAAGATGCAGGGGTTTATTATTCTTGGAAAGGTTTTTGTATTTATTACTTTTTTATTTTATCGGTAGATAAATGCTGCCGCTGCTATATATGTAACGGCTCTCTCTCAGGTAATTATTCTAGATATCCTGTGGCAATCCGGGTAAGGTTGGTACCTATAACTCATAGAAGCACGTAGGGAGAATGAAAGGTATTTTTCCTTTATTCATAAACTAATTACGCGTAACAGGTGTGTGCCTTACAAAGGAATTATGGTGCTGTAAGACAATGGTAGGCATATCGTGCTCGTAACTCAATTAATAACCAACATATCTGTGATAGAAAAGCTTCGCAGCATTAAACAGCGCCTTCCTTCCGTAATCCAGTGCCGCATTCCTACTTTTTTCGGTCATGATGTCATGACCACGACCACTCTGTCAAGAGTAAAATAACTAAAAAGAATAGAAAGGTTTTCATAAGTCTGAGAATACAATATAAGGCTGAGAATGAAGATATTGCTGAACATATGACGAAAAAAATCTTTCAGTTATTATTGCCACAGCTTAAAATTGTAAATTTTACCATTTCTTACTGTTGCAGTTTAAAATAATTATTACATACATACATACATAGACTCACGCCTGTTTCCCCGAAGGGGTAGGCAGAGGCATATTAAACGCCCACTTTTCGCCAGTGTTTTGATCCGACGTAATAGGTGGCGAGCCTATTGCCGCTTATTGGGACATTTTGTTTGCCAGAGCCTTGTCCGTTGATCGGCAGGTGCACCACTTGCAGGTAAGGTTGGCTTGGGACCCTAAGTTCTTGGTGGGAACCCTATGCATCCACACCAGATTTTCAACCTAAAAATAAGAAGCAATGGTTAAAAGGTTTCATAATAATTATACCCTGTGCGCTGTAGCATGGTGTGGATGATAGTTGCCTATATGACGTTGACATCCGTCAGTACCACATGACTAGGGATGTGACGTTATGCAATTTATTTTTATCGATCTAACGATACTCACAGCATAAATCTAGTTCACATTAATAGTGTCATCAAAATTTGAGTGTTATTCTGTGTGTCCGTATACGCAGCAGGACCCCACGTCTAATTCGACCGAAAGTTAACTTTTCACGTGCGTGGTATTTAGTACCCTTCGAATTGTATAAGCAAAAAAATAGTACCTTCATTGCTACAGCGAAATCTTGAGTTACTACCCAGCAGGACCCTGCGCTGTTCGAAGGCTTTCAGACCAACAGTACATGTCACCGCCCAGCAATGCATTAATACCCCTAGAATACCCCGGTCTCACCTTAATACAATCATTAAATAAATTCTCGTTAACATAAAATTATAGTATCACAGTACTTGTTATTAATGTTTGCTTGCAAGTAAAATAAATTAAAATTGCAGATAAATAATGCAATGTAGTAAAAACGACAAGGGATGACAAGTAAGGTTTGACTCACACGTGAATCACACCCCAGCGTCGAGACAAAATGTGGTCAAGCTATGGTTATGTATGAATGAAAGTATCGCTGCGGTTTTCTGCGGTTACCTTCTGTCGGCGAGGTATGATGATGAAGGGGTTTGTAACTAAACGCCGATATGCATTGCAAATGGAAAAATATGCGTGTATGGATGAAAGGTTTGACTTACATCTCGCAACGTAGACATCACATGGATAGCTCTGTTTGACCTCGATTCCAATCATTTGTCAGTATGGTTCCTCCTCGATTATTTCAGTGCGACCTGTAGGTTAAAAGGTTATATGATTCCACTGTCCGGCTAGTATTGTAGGTCTATCAATTTCTATGGTACGAATTACGAATGATATAACTGCCAATTACAATATATCAGGTCTTTCAATAACGTAATACCTGTCGGATCTTTCACCGATATCAGGTCTTTTAATAACTCTATACCTGTCGGATATTTCACCGCTGCCAAGGTATTTTAATAACTCTATACCTGTCGGATATTTCACCGCTGCCAAGGTATTTTAATAACTCTATACCTGTCGGATATTTCACCGCTGCCAAGGTATTTTAACTGTCGGTATTTCACCGCCCTTATATCGGACGTCTCCGATCTTTTCTCCACTGAGGCAAAAACGTCTTTTTCCTCAGCAGAGCTCTAAAACATCTCTACTATTACAATACAGAATTACCATACAATACATTACCAATTTCTAGATACGTAGAAACAATAGGATCCCATATAATTAGCTTTACAACACTAGCTACTCGCAAACAGTAGGAATCACTAAATACTTAGCTCCAGCGCCCATTTGTGATATCATCATAGCACAGCTCATCATTGTCAGCACATTTATTGTTGTATTAGCACATTAATAATCAAAATAATAATACATTTACTGCTTTATAATATTTCAAATGACAATGTCAGTACTATGAAGTAATAAAGTAATTTCGTATTCTTCATATATCACGTTCAAACCTCAAACGTAGAACCGTCGGTTGTGGCCAGTACTTACATAGAGGTTGGTTAAGTATTCACAGAGGTTGGTTATCTGCTCTGTACACTATACAGTTCGCGAGAAATCGCGACACTCCCGCCGGGCAAGATTATAAGACTACATACAAATCGCGAGAAATCGCGACACTCCCGCCGGGTAAGATTACAAGAGAGTGGTATATAGGAGTGACTATATCTCTCTCTGAGACTTGCAAGTATCGATTGTGAACATTTCTTTGAATTCATCTAACATTACTAGAGATTTCTCCACCCTTGAATTAAGGTGCTCTATGTTATGTTATATATCTGTCATCTTGTAGAAATCCGATGGCGTAAGAATATGTTCTATTTCGTTATCAACACATGTTAAAGGTCGTGTATCTATTCTAGCCTCTATTTATTTTACAATGTTTGACAATTGACTATTACTTAAAGGTTTTTTGTAGTGTCCTTTTCATATAATGTTTCACTAGTCTGGCTAGTCGTTCGTATAATCATCCGATCCAAGGAGCTAGTTTAGGAATAAACCTCCATCGAATTTTATTCTCCGCACAATATGCATTGGAAAGTATTTCAGATATCAATTTGAATTTTAAAGCGTTGTCTAAGGTAACCACAACAACTTACAGGTATATGGCTCGAACGGCTTAACACGTGAACAAGCAAATCCATCTCTTACTTGTTCCGTTTTCTGTTGAACTTGAGCCCTTCCTTGTGGAATCCAATACGTTTCACGTATAATACTTAGTGTGTGGTTTGTACCAACATGGTAATTATCTTTGTGGGTTTCAATATGATACTATTTAAATATTCACTCTCTTTTGGAATCAATATGGGATAACGTTTGTCCCAAGACCAATCCGTATTTATAAGACGTCCTTTACATCTGAGTATGCCATCCACATCTGTCTAAATCATCACTTTGGAATCTAGTTGATCTGGATGTTCACTTGAAATTGGTTTACTAATATTTGAATTCTGGTCTTCTTTAATATGATCTTGTTCTAAAATTACATTATTCGTGAGACCCTCCTCAACGAGAAATGTCGAAATTGTGTTTCTGTCCTTAGGTCAACTAGCTGGATCCTGTATCAAAAATTCTGGACCATTCAACCACTCGTGTCTAACTTCTTGTGACGTCGCAGGTTGATTGGCTACATCTGCAGGATTTCGTTCAGAAGAAGCATGTCTCATGACAAAAATTTTTATTCCTTTTAATTTCATCAGTCCGTTTTGATACGAATGGTGTTAGTAATTTATTAGAGTTGAACCAATCTATAACTGTCTGACTATCAGTCCATACCAATTGCTTTGTAATTTTAATTGAATTTGAATATATTTAACAACATATTGTATTAAAGGGCTTCCTGTTAATATCCCTAACAGTTTAAGTCGTATTTTCAAGTTATCTTGGTCTTTGGTTGGTACCAGAAGTGATTTTTTAATGACGAAACTTTTAGCGTTATTTCCAACTACATAGACCATTGCTGCATAAGCTTTAGTAGATGCGTTTTCTTGATTTTCAATATCATTTGTATGCATGACCATTTGTCCAATAATTCAGTGAATAAATTTGTATCCCATTTTAACTTTTGTTTCAACAACTCTTGCAGAAATATTTTTACTGGTAGTAATGCAGGCACTACATACCTACATGGGTCGTAGACAGAAACAATAACTTTTAAAACGCCTCTTTTGGTTACAACTTTGTTTGTTAAATTAAATCTCAAATGAAGTGTGTCTGTTACCAACATCGTAGAACCATAGCTGTTCACAATGTGCATAGTGCTTGTAGATTCCCATTCACTCTTCTTCGCTAAATCTCTTGGGACATAACGCCCTATTATGTCCTGCTGATTTACCACAATGCCAACAAGGTCTGTTGTATACGCATTGCTTATACATATGTCCCACTTGAAGACAATTTAAACATCGGTTACTTTCTTTCAATTTAATTGTTCTATCTTGAAGAGTTTTAAATTGTCTACATTTATCATTAAAATGGTCATTACCACAAAAGATACAGCTTAACTTCTTTCTTTTAAACTCCATCTTGTTTTCATCTTGTCTGTTGTGAAAATTTCGTTTATTACATTGATAATTTTGATTGTTTCTTGGTGTAATTAAATTTAAGTTATGAATTTTATTCCTCCTATCTCGTTTAATTTGATTATTATTAATAATTATCTGTTCATTCTGTGACTTTTCTGTTTTGCTGTATAATGCTTGAACAGTATATTGAGAATTTTCTAGTGTAGTTCCTTCAATTATCCTTTTTGCTTCTTCCTCGGCTGAAATTATTAATGCCAGCTGTTCTTTCATATTGTCAATGGACTCATCAGACCCTATTCTCATTTTCAATTCAAATATTATCTCTTGAGGAAATTTTTCCATAATCATGTATCTCATAGTCGTAGACTCAGTATCCTCTCCCATAGATTGAAGAACTCTCATGTGTCTTTCCACTTCATCTAATACTTGTCTGCACTCATCTATTCCTCTAGCTCTCTTAATATTAGAGAGAGCTTTATGATGGGCGTATATTATTTCGCCTTCTTTACCATATCTAGTTTTAAGTATATCAACCGCAATTTGATAATTTTTATTGGTTATACTCAGTCCATCTATAAGTCTTGCCGCATCGCCTATCAAAGAACTTTTAAGGTAGAGTAGTTTATCAACATCGTTCAGTCTCCTTCTAGACATATTAGAAACAAATTGATCCCAAAACTGATGCCATTCTAATAAGTTTCCAGCAAATTGAGGTAAACTCAAATCAGGTAATTTACTGTAACATAATGCTCCGTTTTCTTTCGTTGATGTTATTGAAATTTCATTTGATGTTGTTGAGGTTTCATTTTTCATTTGAATTTTTACTTCTAATTCAGCCAATGCTTGCTCTCCTTGTAATTGGTAGTTAGTTAAATTCGATATTTCATCAGCATTAGGTTCCTGACTTATATTAAAGTAACTGTTCAAATCAGTATTGAAGCGAGACAGAAGTGATTTAAGTTTAGACGATATTATACGTGCATCTTTTATATTTTCATCCGTTATTGACCACAGACTGACATACTCGTTACTTAACGATTGTATCGCTTTAGCAATCACAGACAAACGATTTAACATTATATTCTCCATTATTGTAGTATACCATCAATGTAGATCAATTTTGTACCTAAAAATAAGTATTAAATTTAAACAAATCTAGTATTATACCTTTAAGATAAAATTTCAATAATCTATTGATTCTATTTCCTTTTACTTACTGCATATGCCGGTAATGAATCCCACACAACACATAATCTCACAAAACAAAATATCATAAAATTATAAAGTAATATGATAAACCAACTGTTTCAAATTATTGTCTACCAATAATCTCGAATTGGTAAAATTGTAGTTCACATAATGTTTGAAACTGAAGTTCCACACTGACAAATGTTGTTTGAATTGTTTAAAATTATTTCTTTATTCCAAATTTAAAATTTTAGAAGTTTTTAGAAGTTTCAAAACATTCCATCCGCCACGCTATTTCATAAGATATAATATTGTATTGCCTTTAAAATGAGGATCATCAGATCCCAGCATCCCCACCATGTCGGCGAGGTATGATGATGAAGGGGTTTGTAACTGAACGCCGATATGCATTGCAATTGGAAAAATATGCGTGTATGGATGAAAGGTTTGACTTACATCTCGCAACGTAGACATCACATGGATAGCTCTGTTTGACCTCGATTCCAATCATTTGTCAGTATGGTTCCTCCTCGATTATTTCAGTGCGACCTGTAGGTTAAAAGGTTATATGATTCCACTGTCCGGCAGTCTAGTATTGTAGGTCTATCAATTTCTATGGTACGAATTACGAATTATATAACTGCCAATTACAATATGTCAGGTCTTTCAATAACGTAATACCTGTCGGATCTTTCACCGATATCAGGTCTTTTAATAACTCTATACCTGTCGGATATTTCACCGCTGCCAAGGTATTTTAATAACTCTATACCTGTCGGATATTTCACCGCTGCCAAGGTATTTTAATAACTCTATACCTGTCGGATATTTCACCGCTGCCAAGGTATTTTAACTGTCGGTATTTCACCGCCCTTATATCGGACGTCTCCGATCTTTTCTCCACTGAGGCAAAAACGTCTTTTTCCTCAGCAGAGCTCTAAAACATCTCTACTATTACAATACAGAATTACCATACAATACATTACCAATTTCTAGATACGTAGAAACAATAGGATCCCATATAATTAGCTTTACAACACTAGCTACTCGCAAACAGTAGGAATCACTAAATACTTAG
This sequence comes from Euclidia mi, assembly GCA_944739405.2. NCBI lineage: Eukaryota > Metazoa > Arthropoda > Insecta > Lepidoptera > Erebidae > Euclidia > Euclidia mi. Next base: position 25,624,803 of record OX123182.2, read on the forward strand.
CTCCAGCGCCCATTTGTGATATCATCATAGCACAGCTCATCATTGTCAGCACATTTATTGTTGTATTAGCACATTAATAATCAAAATAATAATACATTTACTGCTTTATAATATTTCAAATGACAATGTCAGTACTATGAAGTAATAAAGTAATTTCGTATTCTTCATATATCACGTTCAAACCTCAAACGTAGAACCGTCGGTTGTGGCCAGTACTTACATAGAGGTTGGTTAAGTATTCACAGAGGTTGGTTATCTGCTCTGTACACTATACAGTTCGCGAGAAATCGCGACACCTTCTCTACCTTCATAATCTAGTTACGAACGTATGTTATGTAACGCAACCGGCCTTGTCGGTAGGGGTAGAAATGTGGTTGTGTAGATTACTTGCAGAGGCAGGACGCAAGCAGGCGCGGAGTCGTCACTTTGACGAAACGTTGTATGCGTTGTGATTGCAACGTAACTGAATGGTCGCGGATAATTTTGCGGCCCTTTTTAACTGCCTGTGTTCTTTTTTAACACGTGGTTGTTAAAGACCGCAAAATATAGTTGGTGTAAATTGAAGTGTGTATCCATTTTCATACAAATTTGCTTCCGGCCATGTGTTTTTGTGTTCGGGTGAATTTCTTTTAAATGTAATTTCGGATTACTCTGAAAGAAAAGGTACTAAAGCAGTTTCATTGAAAATAAAGATATTTGGTTGTTACTGTTTCCATTTCAGAAATATTGTCATCAGGTTGCGACAAATTATTTAGAATTATGGCTATATTTTTCCAAATTTCAACTAAGTTATACTAAAGTTATCCAAATGTATTAAATAATCTGCTATTGGTTTAAATCTGTAACACGCCATAAAAGGCACGTTGGCTCGCAACACAAAACCTCAACCGTTCCTTCGCGTGCGAACCCTTAACTACTTTGTTAGCACAATTAAAATAATTCACCGTTCCATTCGCAGCTGATATCATGCCCCAGGAAGTTCTCAGTTGCTTTCGCTAAAGTCCTCTTGTTTTCGCATTAGCGAAATGCTATTTTACTACTCAAACGAAAAATAAACTACATATACAGCCATAGCTTTACAGTTGCATTTTGAATGAGTCTGTGTAACCTAATTCATAGTTCTGTTGTAACAGTCTAAATTAACGTAAAAATAGCAGTTGTATGCGATAAATTAAATTGATAATGATTTGTACATACATACAAACATACATAACGTCACGCCTTTTATCCCCGAAGGGGTAGGCAGAGGTGTATTTCTACACCCACTTTTCGCCAGATATACTTTAGTCCCACGTAATAAGGGGCGAGCCTATTGCCGTACCGGGCACATTTTCAGACTCCGTGCGGCTACTGAGAATTTCGTGACAGAAAAACCCAATAACACTGCCGGACCCAGGAATCGAACCCGGGACCTCCCGATCCCACGCGCACATTTATGCCGCGAGACCAACGAGGCAGTCGTATAGGGTTTGATGTCGAGTTTTCCGTCTTTACGCAAAGATGGTATTTGCATCGTGTTATCCCTTACTCGCCTCTTACGACACCCACGGGAAGATAGGGGGTGGTGACACTTGTATTCTATGCCGTCAACCACACGGCTAATGATCTGTTTGTTCATAATTTTTAAGACTTTATACACAAACAAGGTGTACATAGGTGGACATAATGCCATGAGGCATTCTCTACGTCAACCTACAGGTGTTGCAGAGACAAATGTGGTAGGTGTAATAACGGATTTTAAAAGGATGTCATATTCTTAATTATAATTTAAATGAAACAAATCTTAATATATAAAATCCTTGCGTTACTGACTGACTGACAGACAAGCTACAGCCGAAACTACTGGGCGCAAGAAGCTGAAATTTGACATGTATTCCTTGGGGACCGTAGGGGTGCACTAAGAAGGGATTTGCCGAAATTCCCACGGGATTAGGCAAAACGGATAAATAAAAAAAATGTGCAGGCGTAGCCGCGAGCGCTCTCTAGTACCAACATAAAACGACCTAAAATGTTAAATTAAAACAAATGGGAAATATATATACATACATATATACACTTAAATGCATATATTATAACAAATAAATATACATAATCATAAATATCATACATATTATATTAAAGATATATATCTATATACATATATAATACAAAAAATAAAAATAAGGGTACATACTTATAGATACATAAATACATACATACTTATAATAAAGGATGAGAGTGATGTGCAGAATCCTTTAATCTTTTAAATAGGAGATCCCGTACTTTCAATTTGAATGCAAAACGGTTAGTGGACAATCTGATTTTAAGAGGGAGCGCGTTCCAGAGTAGGATAGACTGTACAACAAAGGAAGAGTTGACAAACCCAGAAGAATGACTGGGGCACGAAAGAAGAAGATTCTGTGAAGAACGAAGGTCTCTCTCATGTGTAAATGATAGGTATTGGAAATACTCAGAAAGATAAGAAGGAGGAGAGGGAGACTTAAGAATCATGAAGAGAGTTGAGAGAGCACGCAAGCTCCGACGTTGACGAATAGGCAACAAATTAAGTTCTGAACGATAAGTAGAGACATGGTCATACTTACGAAGATTAAAAATGAATCAAATGCAGTTATTGAGAAGTCGGTCATATTTATTGAGATATTCTGTATGCAGGTCATAATAGCACATATCGCCATAGTCGATTAGGGGAAATATTAAAGCCTGCGCAAGCATAGTTTTAGTCCTGGAGGGAAGGAAATTCTTTAGACGATATAGTGCTCTAAGTGTTCCGGTTACTTTCTGACTAACATAAGGCACCTGGGCTTGCCTAATGGGAGTGGAATCTATATACAATCCAAGGTCTTTGACGACTGAGTTGAAAGGGATGATTAGACCTTTAAAATTTACAGGCGGCACTAAACGACGACTACCTACAATAATGGCCTAGCATTTTGCTGGGTTTACGTCTAGACCAAATCGATTGCACCAATCCGTCATCATCTCAAGACCTCTGTTCAAGTCAGCAACGGCTATTGATATATCTTCCACTCTCGCTTGGGAGTACAACTGCAAGTCATCAGCATAGAGATGATACGCACACCGAAGATTAGGAGTTAAGAAGTTAATAAAAATTGAGAAGAGTAAAGGAGAGAGAATGCCACCTTGAGGCACACCAGAGCCGATGTCACGCCAACTTGACGTAGTCTCGTCAACGCGAACTGACTGCTGACGTTCCTGAAAATAATTTGAGAACCAGTCCACTACAACAGGTGAGACCAAGAGATGGGAAAGGATAGATAGAAGGATATCGTGACTGATGGTATTGAACGCGTTCGAGAAGTCAACCAAGGTCAGCACAGTGACCTTAGTGTCCTCCATACCGGCTCTAATATCGCCAGTCACTTTAAGGAGGGCGGAATTCGTGCTATGTCCAGGTCTAAATCCAGATTGGAATGGACTGAGTAAGTTGTTAAGGTAAACAAATCGAGACAACTGCTTATGTACGCAAGCTTCCACCACTTTGGATAGGAAAGGAAGGATAGAGATAGGACGGAAATGATTGGGTAGTGTAGGATTCGAGATCTTAGGAAGAGGGATTACAAAGGCTTTACGCCAGAGTGACGGGAAGGAACCACTGTCCACCGAGAAATTGACAATGTGGGTAATGGGAAGGATGAGATGATCAAGGATCGGAATGATCATGCGGCAGCTAAGAGAGTCGTAGCCCACTGCATTGGATCGAATGGAGAGGATTATCTTCTTGACCTCACTCGAAGTAACTGGAGAAAAATTCAATGTTGGAACGGGGGAGGGCAGCAACAAAGGCCACCGTTTGACACCTTGTTTGGTTATCCAATTGAGAGGTAGTTGAGAAATGAATATTTAAATCCTCCAAACCAACCGTCAAACGGGGACCAGTAAGTTGCTTTTTGCCAATACCTAGAGTTCCAAGGAACTTCCAGATATTGGCTGAAAAAGAGGAGTTTATATCGTCGAAAATATGGCGGCGTTTAGCATTGCGAATCAACTGATTACACCGATTTCTTGCAGTCTTGTATAGGCTCCAGTTTTCGTCAGAACGCTCTCTTTTTTAAACCTCCAGAAAGCTCTGTCGCGACGCCTCATGGCCATTTGAACACCTCTGGTAAGCCAAGGAGCAGGAGGACGTCTTAATTTAATTTTCCACATGGGTGCATGTTTGTCATAAAGATTAAGCACAATGTTGTTAAGAACAGAAACTTTTTCGTCAACTGTAGAGGCTGCTATCAGTGGGTTCCAATCAAGCACGGAAGCCTCTTCTTGAAGTTTCTCAACATCCATTTTTCCAAAACTACGCAAGTGCAGAACCTTAGGATGGGATTTAGGTGGTTTGAGGTAATAGGAGAGGAAGATAAGAGCATAATGGGAGAAACCAGGAACAGGGAACTGGCCGTGGGAATGGACCAGGGATTGAGCAGATGTAATGATTACGTCTAACCAGGTATCAACACCATCGATATTGTGGTGAGTGGGTCCAAGAGGAAGGGTGTGAAGACTGGCAGACTCAATCAATTTTAGGAGATTTTGAGGACGAGAGGAAGGAGGTCAGTGTTGAAATCTATCATTATAATATGATGAGCATATTCTGACCTTATAGATTCCAGAATCGATTCGATACTGGAGAAGTAATTTATTTTTAGTGGGGGGACAGTGAACGCTTGACAAAGTCACCAGCCGACTCACACATACACGATCACAGATTACTACTAATATGAAGCTATATACGATAACATAACAGACTATGCAACAAAACGAAATAAAAACAAAAAAAAGACAAGGAACTTATAATATGTGGTTTCTGCATTATTACAGATCGTAGATTTACTCAGTTTGAGATTGGGCTTGCTTAGGCAAGCTTTATATCTAACTTACTTTAAATCTAACTCACTGACCCGCGGTTTTTCGTATAATTACTTTTAAATTTGCACTTCTCATTTTGTCTTTTAATACAAAATGAGATGACAGTGTGCTGGGAACCTTATCAAACTTTCAGACGGCCGCTATAATTGGCGATCTCAACATAAATATTGCACCGGACAACAGCGAGGCCCCTGTGGACGAATATCTCAATCTCGTGGCTTCACATGCAATGCTACCTTCTCATTACCTTCCAACCAGGCTCTTTAGCTGTCTTGATCATGCTATTCTACGCTCACCAACCATAGCTACCACATTGGTTTTAGATTCTTATATGACGGACCATGACCCCTATTATAATTTTTTGTAACACAAAGATCAAATCCAATTTTCCACGTAGCAATTTTAGTATAAAAGTAGATGTTCCGGCGGTCGTCGAGTGTATCAAAAATACAGATTTAAGTGTATTGATGGACACCCAAACACCTAATCTTACTGCAAATTCTTTAGTGTCGATAATGTCTAAAGCTATTGCAACACACTCCCTGGCTACACGCATACCAAGTATAAGACGTATCATTGAGCCGTGGATTACTCCTGGCCTGCTGAGATGCATAAGGCACGAAGATAAATTATTTAAAACGCACAAAAAGTTTCCTGAAATAGATTCACATAAATTGATATTCCATCGTTACCGTAACTTTTGTAACAATCTTCTTAAAAAGATCAAACGAGATTACGAACGTGCTGAGTTCCAAAGACTTAGAAAGAATCCCAGAGCTACGTGGAGGTTGATCAAAGATGTTGCACATATTCCTCAAAACAAATCATCATCCTCAGACCTATTGAAAATCTGTAAGGAGCCTATTGAATCTGTTAATAAAATTAATAATTACTTCGCTAACGTAGGCAGACTTTTGGCCTGCAGAATCTCCAAATCTGGTCAGCATCAGAACACAACCTCAACGTCTCGCAAAAACTATTCAACATTGCACTCAATGGCACTACTTAGTGTAGACGTCAATGAAGTTTTAAATATTATTTCTGGTCTTAAGGATAACTGTGCTGTCGGGTTTGATGGTATCACTAACTCCATTGTCAAGGCTGCAAGACATACCATTGCACCGATACTTGCATCAATTTTTAATCAGTGCTTTGAAACCGGTGTCTTCCCGGACGCATTCAAGTCTGCCCTTATTCATCCTATCTATAAGTCCGGTGACAGAGACAGTATTATAAATTATAGACCTATATCAGTGCTCTCCACCCTATCAAAAATATTGGAAAAATTAATTAACACAAGACTTACCAATTACCTAACACAATTTAATATTTTGGCTAATAACCAATTTGGCTTCAGGAGCGGTACATGTACTGAGGATGCTGTTTTAGAGCTGACAGATATTATATGTAACAATTTTGAAAAAAAGCTCAAAACGATTGGCATATTTTTGGACCTATCTAAGGCATTCGATACTGTCTCTGTCCCCATACTTATTTCCAAGCTTGAAGGCATAGGGATTCGTGGCAAGACACTGGACCTGTTCAGGAGCTACCTTACTGATAGAAAACAAGTAGTTAAGCTGCAAAACCATCTCAGCGAAGAGGAAACTCTTACTTTTGGTATCCCTCAAGGCAGTGTGCTTGGGCCTACACTGTTCTTAATCTATGTGAACGAGCTGTGTCAATTATCACTGCCTAATTGCAAAATAATATCATATGCAGATGACGCAGCTCTTATTATTACCGGTAGCGATTGGAAGGAAGCCCGTATAAATTCCGAATTAGTTTTGAGCTTGGTTATGAAGTGGTTGGCGGATAATCTTCTAACTTTGAACATCAATAAGACCAAATTCGTTGCCTTTTCTCCAACAAGGTCTAGTCAACCACAAACTCCCATAAATATCTGTGCTCACTCTTGCTCCACTCCTAACGCAAACTGTGACTGTCCGCAGTTAGAATGTGTGGATGCAATTAGATACCTTGGCGTTATTGTGGACAATAATCTAAAGTGGAAACAACAAATTGGATCTGTTGTAGCACGCTTGAGAAAGTTAATGTTCGTTTTTAAAAGACTCAGAACTGTTGTGGACTTTAACAGCCTGATAACTATTTATCATGCTCTTGCCCATTCCATACTCGGTTATTGTGTGATGGTTTGGGGAGGAGCCAATAAGACCTTAATCCTACGGCTCGAACGTGGACAAAGAGCTGTTCTTAAGGTATTGGCGAGGAAACCAATTCGCTTCCATACGACACCCCTTTATTCACTTTGTATTGTCCTTACTGTCAGACAGCTTTTTGTCCATCGCACAATAGTTCGAAAACATAGCCAGCTAGTATATGATTCAAGTGTCTACACATCAAGGCGCCGTAGTGACAGAGTTTGTGTAACACTGACGCGTAAATACACAACTGCTCGTCAACATTTCAACTATATATCTGGTAAAATGTATAATAAGGTAAACAGAATTTTAAACATATATCCACTCAACCGCCACAATCTAAAGGAGATGCTGCAGACTTGGCTTAAATCCCTTGATTACGACAGTACGGAACGCACGCAACGCTTCAACGCATTGTTGAAGTATAACCACACACATGCATTCACACACGCACACACACACCCACATGCGCACTCGCACACACACTCACACAACACACACACCCGCGCGTACACACACACTCACACACACACCCACACACGCGCGTACACTTACACTCACACACTCACCCACACACGCCCGTACACACACACTCACACACATATGTACTTTAGGCATGTAATTAATGTATTGCAATTATTATTTTTCATTATTTTAAGTCTTAACCTCATCATGTAAGGACCTATTATATTATCAAGAGAGGGCGTTGGTAACTGCGACACAGTTTAATACTTTTGCAGTTACCATCGTATATTATTTCGTGTATTGTATGTGTTTTTAGCTCCAATAAACATTATTATTATTATTAATACTTTTAAGGACAGTGAAATCAATTACAATAACTCATATTTTGTCTCAGTTACTGCTCTTAAAAGCGTGAATTATCGAATTTAGACAAACTTTTTCATAGCTTTTGTGCTCGTCAACAGAAACAACATTATTTCAACCGAAAGTTTGAAGATTTCCAAAGCTGTTGGCTTGTTTGTTAGAATGTTTTATCGGCATGGTTGGCGCTGAGGTTAAAGCGGTCGCCTCGTCGCTTGACACCGCGTATAGTATTAAAGGTTCGATTTCCACGCGATAAATAGTTGTTTCGAGTCTAGGTGTTCATTGTGTCTCTCACAAGATATATTCCTAATGTGGCAGTTATTTATTACAAAAAAAATTTAAATAATCTATAGTATAAAAATGAATCGCAAAATGTGTTGGTAAGCGCATAACTCAACAACGCCTGGACCAATTTGGCCAATTCTTTTTTTTAAATGTTCGTTGAAGTTCAAAGATGGTTTTTACGGCGAGCAAAATTCTAATAATTGCCGGAAAGACCCTAAAAACGGCTCTTTTCTTTTTCCCATACAAACGTTTTCTAACTAAAACGTAGAGTCAATTTGTAATTTATTGCCGCTGCATAAAGTTCAAATTCGCGTGCGCGTTGATATACTTCTTTGTTTGATGGCAGTTTTGACAGGTTTCCGGACCTGAAGTCTCAGTGCTGCCGCCCAGCGGGCTTCATGTCAGAAGAAAACCATTGATGAAATTGTGTATGTATGTATGTTCCGTTTTCACGCTAAAACGGATGAACCAATTTTGTTGAATTTTAGTATAGAGATTCATTATATTAGACCATGGAGACGGATATAGGCTACCATAAGTTGTAAAAATTAAACTGGCAGGGATTGTTGGGAGGGTAGAAGTTTGTACGGCACAAATTTACCTCTTGGAAGTAAGAACGCATGCGCTGATAATTGATTGCTGCGCATGTGCTATCGCCTCAGAACATAAAAAACTATTTTCTCTTCCGTGGCTATCGCATATCTGTCAGTACTGTCACGTCATACCTACTTAATGCCATATTGTGCACGTTGATTAAATTGTTCGCATATCTATACTAATATAATAAAGCGGAAGAGTTTGTTTGTTTATTTGAACTTGCTAATCTCAGGAACTACCGGTCGAATCTGTAAAAATATTTTTGTATACGGTAGCCCAGTTATTCCGGTATAACATAACGCATTCGACCCTTTGGGGCCGGGCAAAAGGCTAAAAAGGCTAAAAGATAATGTCGGCTAATCTCAGGAACTTGCAGTCGGATTTTAAAAGTTGTTATTGCCTATGATAGCCAAATAATTCCTATATAAAATTACGCCACAACTTTTAGGGGCTAGACAAAAATAATAAAATGGTCAAACGAGAAGGGGGAGGGTTGGGTCAAAAGCAAAAAATGGCTAAACGAATAGGATACAATCTATATGGGTATCTTTTTCGAGATTTTCGGGACGCTGATTAATAATATGAAATGTATTTAGTGATACAAGATGGCGGAGGGAAAATTAAAGATGGCGGATGAGAAAATTTTTAAAATCAATATGGGTATCGGCTTCGATATTTTAAGGGGTGGGGAATCTAAACACAACATCTATTTTGTGATCAAAGATGGCGGATGGGAAATCAAAGATGGCGGATGGGAAAATTTAAAAAAATCAATATTGGTATCGTCTCTGATGATTAAAGGGATGGAAAATTAAAATACAACATCTATTTCGTGATCAACGATGGCGGATAGGAAATCAAAGATGGCGGACGGGATGTTTTTTAAATTCGATATGGGTATCGTCTCCGACATTGTAAGGCATGGGGAATTCAAAAACACCATCTGTTTCGTGATCAAAGATGGCGGATGGGAAATTAAAAAAAAATCAATATGGGTATCCTCTCCGATGTTTAAAGGGATGGAGAATCCAAATACAACATCTATTTCGTGATCAAAGATGGCGGATAGGAAATCAGAGATGGCGGACGGGATTTTTTTTTAAAGTCGATATGGGTATCGTCTCCGATATTTTAAGGAATGGGGAATTCAATATTATATAAAAATCTATGTTTGTTTGTTCATCATTTATAGACTCTGAAATGATAAGAGATAGCGCTAAGTCAATGGTAACTTTGGAAAAGGGGCTTGGAAAAAAGGGAATTAAATAAACACTCTTAAAGAGGCGATACGGAGTTCGCTGGGTCAGCTAGTATGTAATAATAGCAAAACATAATATTTGAAGAGATATTAGAGATCGGGGAGATGGGCCTCGTTAGCCTTGATTGGCAACCTGTCTAGTAGAAGAAAAACTCAGAAATTAAACCAAACGTTCGGGGAGATGGGCCTCGTTAGCCTTGGTTGGCAACCTATCTAGGAGAAGGAAAACTCCGAAATTAAACCAACTTCTAGGGAGCATACCTGACACAAAACCTCGATCTAAGGTGTGAACCGATCCGTGCCGAGGGATTCGTGGCCAGAGGGCAAGCTGGTCGTAAACGGAGGGTGCCTGTGTTGGCGGTCACAGGGCACAGCTAATATTCCGCCTTACCCCCGTAAAGGGCTCTGCGGGGGTGGACAGTCTAGATCCCTACATCTCGTGGGAACGCTACGGGAACAAAAGCTACTTCTTCTCCATAAGGCGGCGACGCGGTTCGCAACCCGTCATGTCTCGTTCCCCGCGAGGGCGAAAAGCAGCCTACGGAAAGCCGGTTTGCAACGTTGAACGTTGGAGGAGGGATGAACGGCAAATTGGATGAAGTATACTAATGATTATGTAACGGGCCTGAATAATGTTATTAAACGAAAAGAAAGATGAAATACCTTTCTATTTGTCCCGACGTTTCGGCATAGGTTACAACAGCCGTGGTCACGGGATGACTGATGTCCGACAGCGCTGCCTCCGATAAGTGCGGGTTTCGGAAACTTCCCTCACTTGGTCCTCACAATTATTGACATTTATAAGTTCGGAACTGTCGGTACTTCGACACACAACACTATCGTCGTATCGTCTTGCTGATGACAGGATTCCTAGATGTAGATAAACGGTAACCATCCTCCTGGTTGAAATTTGCGTGCTTTTTGATTTCAACCGCTTCCCGTGCTATTCTTGAAAAACATTTATCTTATACCTAAAATTTCATCTTTCTTTTCGTTTAATAACACGATCCCGTTACATAATCATTAGTATGTGTACAAATCGTGGTAGTTTAAAAGTGGATGAAGTATGTCAGATGATGGATGATAGAAAGATTGATGTTCTTTGTGTGAACGAAACAAAAAGGAAAGGGTGTGACACCACCCAGCATGGCGCATTTACGGCGTATTAGTCTGGAGTAGATAGTACCACCAGAGCCTGCAAGGGAATTGGTGTAATACTATCTGCGCGAATGAATGAGTGTGTAAAAGAGTTTGAATGTGTAAATGCAATGCTAGGCTACTATGGATGAGAATGAAAATAGGACTTACTCGTGTCTTTATTATTGGGGTGTACGCCCCGGTCAATATAGTTACGGGTATGTCACAGCAAAAGCAAGACGAAAAGCAGGAGTTTTGGGAGAGTTTAAGAGAGATTTTGAGGAAATGTAAGGATAACGAAAGATTGATCGTGTTAGGGGATTTCAATGGATGTGTGGGAGTAAAACGAGATGGATTTGAAAAGTTGTTAGGTGCAATCGGTGATGAGAGTGTGAAGGAAAATGGAAAGGCACTGCTTGAGGTTTGTTTGGAGTGGAGCCTTTGTGTGACAAACACCATGTTTGATCACAAAAGGATACAATCGTGTATACGATTGTATTCTTTTGTGATCAAACATGGTGGCGTGAGGTGAAAAATGTTAGAAGAAGTATGATTGATTTTGTAATAGTAGATGAACGATTGAGAAAGAATGTGTTGGATACAAGGGTATATTGAGGGATCGGCATCCACACAGACCACTTCTTGGTGTTGAGCCGGATAAATGGGCTCTTTCATGGATGGCGACACCGAGAGCATAACGAAAATAGAGACTTGGAAATAATAAAAGTAGAAAATCTATAAGAAAAAGATGTGAAAGATAAGTATAAACGAAGATTGATAGCAAGATTTGAGAGGTTCGATGGCATAAATGATATGGATAAATTGTGGCAGTCCTTTAAAGAAGAGGTAGTATGTGTAGCGTCTGAAGTATGTGGTGTGATCAAGAGAAGGAAAATACGAAAAGTTAAGAATACATGGTGGGACAAGGATGTACAATCAGCAGTGTCAGAGAAGAAGAAAGCTTGAATAGATTGGTTGGCTGTCGGAGCAAATGAAAGAATCGGAAAAGCAACGAGCGAGGACATAGATGAAGCAAGAAAGGAGTTCGTTAGGCCAAAAAGAATAGTGAAAGAAATGGTTAAAAGGAAAAAAGAGGAAAACAATGATGAGTTTGATAGCAGATTTTCTGACGATTTCCGGAGAAACATGAAGTTTTTCTGGAAATCCGTTCGTGCAGTTAGAGGAAAAACTCAATCCTCAGAATACACATCGATCAGAGACAAGAATGGAAGGATAGTGAATGGTGAATCATGCGTGCTGAAAAGATGGAAAGAGTATTTTGAAGGTTTATTTGAAAGAACGGCGATAGAGACACCGATCGATGAAATGAATGGTAACGATAGCAATGATAAAAGCGTTATTGGTGTGGATGAGATCGTGAGGTAAGGCTGCAGGTTATGATAGGATCACAGTCGAAATGCTGATGGCTGGACAGGGCATCATAGTTGGTCAGTTGCAGCGGTTATATAACTTGTGCTGGAGCACCGACCGAGTACCTAATGATTGGGCCACAGCTGTAGTTGTGCCTCTTTATAAAGGAAAAGGCTCGCAACAAGACTGCAAAAACTATAGAGGCATTAGCCTTCTCAGCATTGTTGGCAAATTGTATGCAAAGGTACTGATTGAAAGAGTTATGAAAGTAACCGACAAGAAAATATGGGATGTACAAGCGGGATTCCGAAAGGGAATGGAATGTACGGATCAGGTTTTTTCCTTTAGAAGCATAGCCGAAAAGTTTTTGGCCAAAGGTCAAAAGGTCTATTGCGCATTCGTGGATTTGGAAAAGGCTTACGATAAAGTGGTGAGGAATGAAATGTGGTCGGTGCTGTCAATGAATGGGGTGGACAGCAGCCTCACTCGAGCTCTAAAATCCCTTTATAAGGATTCTAGAGCTTGTGTGACGATAAACGGGGCATACACTGACTGGTTTACCATCGAGAAAGGTGTTAGACAGGGCTGTGTAGCGTCGCCGTGGCTGTTTAACCTCTTCATGGGCAGTTGTTTGCAAGATTTAAAACATAGTGACTGCGGATTAAGGATGAATGGGTTACTCGTCAAATGCCTCCTTTATGCTGATGATCAGGTAATACTTGCATCTTCAGCGGAGGAGTTGCAGGAGATGGTAACAATCATGCATGGTGCGTTAGAGAGGAAAGGAATGAAAGTGAATGTTATTATAACGAAAGTTATAGTTTTTGAAAAGGAGGAATGCGTTACAGCTTGTAATGTTTTGATTGGACAGCGATTGGAACAAGTGAATGAGTTTGTTTACTTAGGAACGTTGTTTACAAGAGATGGTAAGAATGAAGAAGATATTGAAAGAAGAGTTAATGCAGGTAATAGTGTTAATGGAGCGGAGAGAATGTGAATGGAGAGGGGTAATAGTGCCTACCCTTATGTATGGTAGTGAAAGTTGGGTATGGCAGAAGAGACTTGAAAGTATCATAAATGCTGTAGAAATGAGAGCACTGAGAAGTATGTGTGGTGTGTCTTTGAGCGACAGAGTAAAGAATTGTGTGATATGAGAGTGGTTTTGGGTAAAAAAAGATGTAATGATCGAGAAAGGCATGTTAAGATGGTTTGGGCACATGGAGAAGATGGATGACGAAAGACTGATAAAGAAGATATATAAGGCAAGTGTGAATGGGACAGGATGAAGGGGAAGACCTAGGCGGACGTTCTCTGACCAGATTGGAGACATCCTAAAAAAGGACAGGTCAGAAGTACCCTAATAAGAAGAGCATGCATGAGAAACTTGATGGGAGTGAATGAAGCAAGAGAGGTATGTCAGGATCGTTGCAAATGGCGTCCTGTAGTCTCTGCCCCTCCGGGAAATAGGCGTGAGTATATGCTAGCTATGTATGTATGTATGTATAAAGAGATATAATTTTTACGTAATTATTCACGACTCACAATTCCGTGAGTACAAATGTGCAGTGTTCTGATTTCTTTTCGCAGTAGTGCTTTACACTACACTGTTTCTTAAAAGAACAGCATCATAATCATCTCTTCGAAAAATAAAAAATGGACAAACAAACCTTTCACTCAACTAGTCGGCTTTCTACTTAACTCTAACAACTACTGCACATAAAAAACATACTAATCCAGACCATCTTTTATTCTTTCGCAAAGAAAAATTATGGTACATTTTTCTCTAATACCTTGTAGTTCATATCACACCCCATGACTCCACCACTTATACGCTATGAGATTTATGACTCCCGAGGTTCTGGCGATGTCTACGTCCTGAATTTCAATCTACCCCACTGGACCGGCTGATTAAATTTTTCAGAATGAAATATATGCCCTATAATACAAGTTTTGAGAAGGAATTGAATGGTACAGAAAAAATATGTGGGTATTTGATTAAATTTCAACTAATCTGGAGCATAAAATTTGGAATAATGAAAGAAGATATCACTTTTCTTATATTTATTGGAGCATTTAGAAGATTCCGTTTTATAATACGAATTTTTACTTTCATTTTTAATCAAGTCAAAACGCAGATATACGCTTATTTTCCTAGTAAAGGCAGGTAGGTAGTTAATATTATTAAAATGAAAAAAGCCTGTATGCCAACACAGACCAATTTATACGCTCATTATTTATTTTCGAAAAGATTTATCACATCTTATGACACCGGACTGGTCACCACAGCGTGACAATAAAAGTACGTAAAATAAATAATAACAGTACATTTGGGAAAATAAACACATACATTATCGTATCATCAGAGATTATGTTAAATTTATTACATTTGTATCCCTCCGAAAAAGTAGCGAAAATAAATTTGAAGTTACTGCAAACCTTACTCACTGTAAGAGGCCAATTATATAATGTTTCCTAAGTGTCACAAATATAAATCATGCTAATTCTTGGATGTATTTATAGCAGCAGCTTGGGAGAACAGGGCTAAGGGAAGGATATAGAAAGGTTTACGTTTTTTGCCATTTCAAATCTTGATGTCATCGCAGCAGGCAGCGTTATACCGGGAGGCACCGTTTTAATGTACATAATATATTTACTCTGTTTTTTCCTGAAGCTTTTAGTATGAGTATGTTAGTATGAGTAATTTTAAAGATAAATACTATAAATCAATTACTGTTCACTTTTGTACAATCTATCTGTGCTTAGAAAATAACGATAAATTTATCACATATTTTAGATTCCTGTCCCAATGACGCTTTTGTAATAATGGACGATTTTAATTTATCCAACATTGACTGGATAACTAACAAAATAAAGTTACAAGCAGTGGGTATCAGTGCAGTGGTGAGAATCAGACTCACTTTTTTGATACTATTTTTCAATGCAACCTTCATCAATTTAATATATGCCGCAACCAAAATAATAGATTATTAGATTCTATATTTTGTAACTCCACTATAATTATATCAGTATCAAATTGTGAAGAACTACTTGTACCAGAAGACTCTCATCATAAATCACTTATAATTAGTTTGGACTATCCAAGTGTCAGTTCTTTTGGTTCGAATCCACGAAAAAAGTATTGTTACGACTTTGGAGACCAAGCTGCATTGATATGTTAATAGTTAATATCAATGCAGCTTTGTGTGATGTGCAATGGGAACATCGTCTAAGCTCTAGTAGTTGTTCGCTTGAGGACGCTACTGCCAACTTTTACAACGTCTTATATGATTCTGTACAGACATTTATCCCAATCAAACTAATACGCACTTCTACCTTTCCGCCGTGGTATACTGCTGCATTGAAGAAAATTTTGAAAGAAAGGCACAAATCTCGTATCTGAAAAAGTTTCGAAACTATGGCAATAAAGAAGATTACAATACTTTCATTTTACTACGTAAAAGAGCTAAACTAGTCGAGGAACAGTCTTATCGTTCATATATTAATAAAATAGAAAATTCAATAGTAAATAATCCTAAATTATTCTGGTCTTTCATTAAGTCCAACAAAAAAGTAATTATGATATACCCTCCACTAATCATTACGGTTATCAGTCTACCAGCACGAGAACTGGCATCTGTGATCTCTTTGCTAAATATTTACTTTCCTCTCAGTAACCTCGGCGCAGGGTAGTAACAACTCCGACACTTTAGTGTGTGCAGGGCTGGACAGCTCATGCTTAATAGGTGACGTTAAGATATGTCGTTCAGTGATTGGAAAACTGCTTGAAACGGTAAATCTTAGAAAGGGAGCTGGCCCAGATCATGTGGCACCGAAGTTTATTGTAAACTGTGCTAAGAGTGTAACAGAACCACTTGCCATCCTATTTCAACGTTCTATAAGTGAAGGTATTGTACCCGGAATCTGAAAATCGGCGTTTATTACCCCTGTACTAAAAATGGCAACAGGGAAGATATTACGAATTACAGACCTATATCTAAACTCTGTATTTTTGCTAAGATTTTGGAACGCATTGTTTACAACCAAGTTTATAGTACACTCTCCAGTAATTTTATCGCCGCTCTGCGCGGTTTTCTTAAAAACCGTTCGACTACAACTAATCTGCTCTCTTTTGTGGATTATACCACGTGTAGTATGGATGGAGGTGGTCAGGTTGACGCAATATTTACTGACTACAGTAAAGCGTTTGACCGTATTAACCATTTCATCCTTTTAAAAAGCTCATAGCGGCAGGTATTCACGATGACCTGTTCCGATGGTTCACCTCCTATATAAACAATCGGACACAGATTTTTGCGGTGAATGGTTACGTATCTAGATCCAACATAATCCCCTCTGGAGTCTCTCAAGGATCATTACTAGGACCGTTTCTCTTTAATTTGTTCATTAATGGCGTAATTCTTTGCTTTTCCCACTCTAAAATACTGCTATATGGCTATGATATGAAGATCTTTACCCAGATAAAGTCAGCAACCGATTGTATTGTTATGTAAAATGACCTTAATAAGTTTGTGAAGTACTGTGAGCAAAACTATTTAGATCATAATGCCTCTAAATGCCATGTCATCACATTTACGCAAAAGCCTAAGTACATTGAATACAATTATACACAAAGGACTAAAGATTAATCGGGTAAGCGAAATGCGTGATCCTGGCTTGATTCATGACGCCAAATTTACATATGAACCGCATATCGATGCTATTGAAAGCAAACAAAGCTTTAGGTTTCGTAATAAGATCATGCTCGGAGTTCAGTTGTGTTAAAGTATATAAAGTTTTGTATTGCACTTTTGTTCGTAGTATCCTGGAGTATTGCTGTCAGATTTGAAATCTGCAATATGACATACATATAAATAGGTTGGAGTTAATACTCATAATCTTTCGATATTCGCAGTTCAGACGAAGTAGACGTATCTGACTTGCAATATTTATATCTACATGTTTAAATAATTACATTTATCAAATACGTGACCTAGTACAGTTGTAACTTTATGTGAAGTGTGCAAAAAAACTATGATTCACAAGTGAGCGACATCAAATATGGCTAACATTGGAAATAGCCCTTTTAACCGAAGCACAAATACGTGTCGCAGTCCTCCAAGCACTCCTCAGCCACAAGAACATGCCGCCGAGGAGAAGCTACAGGTCCTCACCTCTACCGACATCAATTTTTGGATGTCTACCATAGAAGTAGCCCTAAATGAAGTGTGCCAGATTGCCAGAGCAAATTAAATATCAGTGCTCTGGCGCGAAAGATTGGAAAAGGTGTTCTTCAGATGGCTGTCCATTATCAGTCATTAAAAGAAAAGGCTATCATGACTAAAACATCACTAGACGCAAGAAAAGAGAGAGAATACCTAGCCGTACGTCATGATGACTTTAAAAAGTCTATTACGGAGACTATACAAAAATCTTGCTCAAAACCTGCAGCCCAAAATATTTCCTTTGCCGATATTGTTAAGACCAATAAATCCAGTCACCTGCGACCTTCTAATCTAAGTTCGATCGCAATATATCCTAACGACAAGGACAAATCTAGCAACGACACCAAAACACTCGTCCAAAAGATAATATGCACGTGAGGGGATTGCGGAAGACCAGGAACGGAGGTATTATTATCAGCATTGAGTCAAAGGATGACATTGAAAAACTTCGGCGATCAAGACATTGCGGTGAACTAGGACATGAAACAAAGGATTGCAACAAGAAAGACGAGACGCCGAAATGTGCAACACGCTTGCGTTTTAAAAAACCAAGTAACCACAAAACTGGTGACCTCGAATGCCCAGCGAAGAAAATTGCAGAATCAAGGTATATAAATTCCATAGATTATAATGAGGGCGCCTAAGACCGTCGCCTATTATCATATTAGTCTTGAGCTAGCTTGTAAGCGTCTATAAGTTTCTTTTTAGTTTCGTTATAATATATGGCTAATCACTTAATTAAAGATCTAGATGATAGTTTAGTTTACATGTCTAAAATAAGCGATACTGAAAATTGTAGACATTATCTTTCCAATTTCAACAACCCACTATCCATACTAACTCAAAACATCCGCAGTATATATAAAAACATAGATAGTCTAGGCGTTTTCTTACAAAGGCTTGATACCGAGTGTGATATAATTGTCCTCACGGAAAGCTGGCTTTCAAACAGAAATAAGAACATACCGACATTACCAGGGTACAATAGTTTCTACACAAAGTTATTTTTAAACCAGAACGATGGCATAGTGGTGTTAGGTCGTAGTCATATTATAGTATATTTATAATTATTTGGTGGATTCACAGTCAAATATATATCTTGCAGTATTTGGAATATTCTTTTATCTTTCCCCACAAACAACATTATCACGAAACCCTACATTGGTGACCCCGACAAAGAAAACGCAATCGGCTCAGCTTCGGCAACGCGGCGTCGACGCAAGTGCACATGGTCAGCGGAATCAAACAAGCGCATGTGCAGCGTGGCAACAGCGAGCCAAGCAGCCTAGACACGAAGACATCCTGGACTCATGGGAGACGACTCGCCCTTTTCCCTACGACCGAAAGGGCTGACGGCCTAACTGCGGAGAACATCTGAGTCAGGACACGTGAAACAATCCAAGTATGTACCAGACAACACGATTATCTGCCGACTACAGCCACCACGGCAATATGGGCAGCAGGAGAATACCGGAGCGGCATACGACGGCGGCGGCACTCTGCAGGACAGTGCGTACGTCGAGGCATAGGCGTAAGGCGTATTGACCTTGGTGGCGAGGCAGCATTCCGCACCAAGACGAACAATACGTAGCATACTCCGAGGACAGTGATAGACACGGGACCGGCGGTGGCATTCCATGGAACAGTGCACGCGTCGTTGCGGCTGATCACACTTGGAAGCGAGGATGGATACCGCTCAGTGTTGGATAGCGCACCCTGTCGTCCCTCATCACGGCCTAGGCAGAACGGTGAAAATCGCTGGCAGGATGGACGAAACCTATTTGCTTCTTCGTACGATCAGCTCTCTGTACAAGCGGCTTACGAAGAGCAAAAGGAATGTGATAGAAACGGCAACGGTCTTTTATTGTGTTTTTTGGCATCTTTTTAGTGTAAATTAATAGTTTTATCATTATAAAATAAAGTCACTTAGTTTATCGGTATAAAGTTCCATATAGTTACAGTGTTTCTGTTAAGTTAGCATTCTCCGAACTAGCGCTCCGGTAACTTGACGCGTAGGTACATTGTTTATGATAACGTAAACCGAGTGCTAGCATGTACTTATAGTTATTCTATGTTGAAACCATTCTCTGTTGATTTGTACTTATATTAATCAGTGATGTAATATTTGAATTGTTAAACTTTTATTTTCGTTCTTTTTCTTTTTTATAAAGGGGGAATATTGTAGCGGCTGCTGACGCTACAAATTATATTCAAGGCACGCTATTGTGTAAGTGCGGCGCAGCAGTCGTCTCCACACTCCCCCACAGTTAGGTCGTAGTCATATTATAGTATATTTATAATTATTTGGTGGATCCACAGTTAAATATATATCTTGCAGTATTTGGAATATTCTTTTATCTTTCCCCACAAACAACATTATCACGAAACCCTACAGTGGTATACACAAAAATAGCTTTACACCTTACTGTCTAAACTATCCAAGAAGGTAATTGTCTTAATATTAAAATCGGTTCGGAGATCGCAATAATAGATATTTATAGGTGGAGACTAAAAGCAGGAGTGCCTTTAGAAATTTAGAAGTGTTTAATAACTCATAAGATAACATTTTACAGGGCCTTTCTTCCTTTTCTAACATTATTATAATTGGCGACCTAAATATTAATATTAATTCTGAAAATAATGATGCTGGAACCCAAGATTATCTGAACCTTTGTGCATATCATGGAATTTTGCCTTCTCACACATTTCCAACACATCAAAGTGGGTCATGTTTAGATGACGTTATACTCAAAACTAAGCTTCCGTGTTTAACACTTGTTACTAACTCAACAATAACAGAACATTGCGCGATTTTGTTTACGCTTGAATTAATGCATTCTAAGCATCGTTCGCGTCCGCAGCAAAGGTCAAAACTTAATATGACTAACCTAGAACGTGATTTATGCAATATTGACTTTGGCCCAGTTTACAATTCTGCTGATGCTACCACTTCTATGTCTTATGTTATTAACAACTTACAAACAGCTATTTTAAAAAACACCAATGTAATTAATTTGAGTAACAAAAATTATAATATGAAACCTTGGATAACTCCTGGCCTTATTAAGTGCATTCGGCACCGTGATAGACTACATAAAAGAGCTAAGCAAAATCCAAATAATTTAACCTTACAAACAGTCTATAAGCGTTATAGAAACTTCTGCAATAGGGTCCTAAGAAAAACAAAAATCGAGTATGACAAATCTCAAATATCAGAAGCCGGCAATAACACTAAGCGATTGTGGAAGTACGTTAAGTCTGTAACATATACGTCGAAGCAAAATAAGTGCGATACAAGTTTGTTATATACAGATCGTACCCCGCTTTCATCCGCTGACAACGTTAATAGTTTTTTTTGCTAACATTGGTGTAAATTGGCTGAACAAATTCAAAGAACATGTAACAATCATTCAAAAAATGCTATTTCAACCGTTCCGACATATAATAGTACTGGCAAGTCTTTTGTTTTACTAGAACCGGATGAATGTGAAGTAGAACGAATTATTCTATCACTAAGACATAGCTCACGGGTGGGACGGTATTAGCACTGCAATACTGAAAACCTTTAGGCACATACTGATACCTCCATTAACTCACATTTTCGGAATTTGCCTGTCAGAAGGAATCTTCCCCAAATGCCTCAAAAAGGCAGTAGTAATTCCCATACACAAATCAGGGCAAAAGGATCTGGTAACTAACTACAGGCCAATCTCACTACTATCTTCCTATCTTCGATATCTAAAGTACTCGAGAAAATTATAAACAATAGATTAGCTTCATATCTTGAAAATAACTCCCTCTTCTCCCACAAGCAATTCGGCTTCAGATCAAAGTTATCTGCAGCAGATGCAGTACACACCTTGACTAATTATATTTCCGAGGAACTTGGGCAAAGTCAACATGTGATTGGCGTCTTTCTAGATCTGGCAAAAGCATTTGACACTGTATCAATCCCACTGCTTCTTAAGAAATTGGAGGCCTTAAGAATAAGAGGCACACAGTTAAAACTGTTTAAAGACTACTTACGGGATAGGTATCAATGTGTCAAAATAGACAACGTAACCAGTTCCGAATTATTATTACACCAATTCGGCATTCCTCAGGGAAGTGTGCTCGGTGGAACACTCTTTCTAGTATATATAAATGATCTCTGTAACCTAAACCTACATCATGGCACTATTGTAACATATGCTGACGACACTGCGCTTATTTTCTCAGCAAACACCATTACGGAAGCTCACAAGTATGCACAACAAGGGTTTAACGTAGTAAATAACTGGCTTAAACATAATCTATTAACCTTAAATACTGATAAGACTAAATTCATTCAATTTTGTATGCGTAACCCCCAAGCACATAACAATTCTTTTCACTTATATGCACATAACTGTTATCTTAAGTCAAACAACATTTGCACCTGTCCGGAAATTAATAGCACTACTAATATTAAGTATTTAGGGATTATATTGGACGAAACCCTTTCCTATAAACAACATATCGCCGCTTTAACATCTAGGCTACGAAAATTATTATTTGTATTTAAAAAACTTCGCTTTATTTTAGATCATAACCTCATATACAGATATACAAGGCATTGTGTCTGTCCATAATCCAATACTGCATTACCTCTTGGGGAGGTATAGGAAAATATTTAATGCTCTCTATAGAGCGAGCGCAAAGAGCCCTGCTTAAAGTAGTCACCCGCCGACCTTACCGATTCTCTACAAGCCTTCTTTATGAATCATGCAAAGTGCCAACGGTTCGTCAACTGTTTATATTGTACACTGTACTAAAACAGCACACTGCGCTTACGTACAACGCCAACCTTACTAACACCAAGAGACGGAAAGATATTGTCTGTAGTTCAAGCTCTGAATCAAAGTTTGTCTTTACTAATATATTTTTTTCATTTCTGGGTCCCTATCTTTATAACAAAATAAACAAAGAAACATATATTTATGACCTAAGTTATGTAAGATCGAAACAACGCGTCTATCAGTATTTACAAACGTTGAAATATGATCAGATCGAAGAACTGCTGACTGTGGTCAAATAATTATACGTTTCATATTAGTTTTAAAATAATTCTAAGTAGGTATATTTTTATTTAGAAACATTACGTTTAATATGATGATGATAAATATTGTAATTAGTGTAATTACTTCATACCTCAGATCAAAATCACTTACTGTAAGTGCCTTTAATGCCTGTGGCACAGGTTTACCCTAATACAGGCACCTCATTATTCTACCTAAATTACCTTTTAAGAACTTTATGTATATTTTTGTGATGTATGAAAATTTATAAATTTTATTATTATATAATTATTATAATACAGCGCAAATTCATGAAACTTCTTGAATTCAAGTCTAATTGCGTCGATAATTGTTATGATGCTAGATGTATTAGACACCACATTATGCCACTTCACGAACGCAGATGAATGGCCGATCTCTCTCTTTTATTGAACATAGTCCAATCAAAAGTAGACTCTCCATATCTTAACAAGCTCCCTGTCGGTCGGTGAGGCGTTATAGTCCTCTTTACGTGCCACATAGTGCGACATATTATAGGCAAAATAGTTTATTTTCTAGGAGTGCTAGAAGTTTTAATAGCCTGGCCGAAGACCCCGACTTAGACTTGGACCTATTCAACACAAGTTCACGTGGTCTCAAACATATTTGATATAGTAAATGGTTCAATATGAGCCATTTCTAACTATGGTTCTCTGGCTGTGTGTTTTGTTTTATTACAGTGTTTATTGTTTGGATTAAATAAGCATAGTCATATATATATGTGAAAACATATAAATGGTTCAAAGGTATTCTTTTGGATATTTTATAGCATTGTAACTGTTTGTTTTTCCAATAAAATAAAATAAATGTAGGTGGTAGCGTCAAGGTTGGTTCAGCTATCATGGATAAGGGGTTTGAAAAAGATCTGTTTTATGAATGAAGATGACACATGCTCTATTAATTAATCTCCGATCATGGGGGTACATCACAAAATTTAAACAATGAGTATAAAGAAGTAATAAGAAGTCATAAGATTCTTTGATCCTTCATTCCCCACAAAGATTTGTTCAGTGTTAGAATTGAACCAACAATGTTCAGAGGCAGGTGGCAAGATAAACGGTTAAAATTCTACACCATTCGTTCAGTCAGTTACCTGTTCACTGAAGTAGAAAATAACAAATATAATTCCATTTGAGCAACATCAGCTATTGGATTTTTAAGCTGTAATACCAGCCAATTTAAAATAAATTGATATGCGATATTCCCCATTTTCATTGCAAACTATACTATTTGCTTTATTTTTGTTGATTATTCATTGTTATAATTCGTTTACTATTTCCAAACAATTCCATTGTTAGCAAACACAAAAATTATATGTACAGTAATGAACATTGCAGATTTCCGCTCAAACATTTGATTGACATCAGCGTGTGTACGTTAGGCGTATAATTTAATGGTATGAAAGGCCGGAGTGGCTCACACTGGCTGCTTCATTAAAATGTTGCGGCACGGCGCGCCGCTCGTATGGAGAGGTCGCAAGTCCTACAGGACAGTAGGGGCCTACTGTCCTGCAGGACTTGCGGCCTTTTGAGAGGCCCGACAGACTTATGAACACTTAGAATCGGCATGTAAAATAAATATAGTGCCCATATTTATGATACTCCGCCACTTGAAAGGGAAATAATAATTTAGAACCAACATTTATGCATCTAAAGAAAACATTTCTAAGCTTTCTATGGGCGTTCTATCGCCCTTAGAGTTACAACCCTAGAATCTCGTTACGCATACATATTGCGGAAGTGGCTAGACAGCAAAGCACTCAAAGATTTGCTATAGCTTTTTGGAGGAAAATCAGAGGATCCTCCGTCTAGTTGGAGCTAGGTGATCGTGCCTGGTGGACCGCAGTCAGATGAGGTACTTTTAAAGTTGTGTAGAAAGTAGAAAGCAAAGTTTTTACACGCAATTTCTATAGCTTGCGTGTAAAGGATTTGCATGCGCGATTCAGGATTTTAGTTCATTAGATGTCGCCTTATCCTCGCCGTCATACGAAGGTCTCAGTTGCATGTAGCTATTGCAAAACAGTTTTAATTATTTAACTGTTTATTTAATAACAGTAGGTAAATTATTGGTATATTTGAACTCCTTGACTCTTGAACATAAAAATCGTAATACTTTACTTTTCGTATGAGTGTGTGGCCAACTCTGGTGTCGGAGTTTTCAGACCGCCCGATGGCCTCCGACATGGCCTAACGATTCTTATCCTGAGACAAGAACCGGGACCGATGGCTTTACGTGCCCTCCGAAGCACGATAGCGCCCAGATTAAAATGCCACACACGGTCACCCATCCAAGTGGCGACCTGTGCACGCGTTGCTTAACTTTGCCGATCTGTTACGAACGTAACATAAAATCGTAATATAAACACTAAATAGTGTCCTTCCTTCAACACCAAAAATATACTTATTTTTAAGTATGAAAAAAATGTAATAAGCATCAGTCCTCTTAGGCTATTTACAGAGTAAATCAATCATAGGATCAAACGTTGACACTAAAATTTTCCAAACAGTCACCTAAAAGAATATCTAAAACGCCTATTCTAAATATTCTTCAGTCCTTCCAAAGCCCGCAGAGTCGCATCATTAAAATGTCGCTACGTACACTTGTGCGAGTGGCTGAACAGCAAAGCACTCAAAGCTCTAGCAAATTTATTATTTTTGTTTCGACACACTTATGTTTCTCATTTACTTTTTCACTGTAAAGATTTATGTTGGACTCGTGAATTGTGGAAGAATTTAACGCTTACATTTTTAGGTGAAAAGTGAATGCTGGGAAATGGTAATTTTAATTGTTCGTTTTGTGTGAATTTTTAGGTAGATGTACGACTTTTGTTCAAAATAATAAGGTGTATTCTACTATTGCACTATTAATATTTTAAATATGAAGGTTTGCAAAAACGTTCGGGTGATTATTACTCTGTCACGCATAAACTAGTGATCGGATTTTGATGAAGCTTTTTATTATAATTTCTGCATCCTGCCTAGCCATCATATTACTTTTTTGCATTTACAGAACAGAATCTAGTCTTTCATGCAAAAAGTTCGGGTGATTATTACTCTGTCACGCATAAACTAGTGATCGGATTTTGATGAAGCTTTTTATTATAATTTCTGCATCCTGCCTAGCCATCATATTACTTTTTTGCATTTACAGAACAGAATCTAGTCTTTCATGCAAAAACGTTCGGGTGATTATTACTCTGTCACGCATAAACTAGTAATCGGATTTTGATGAAGCTTTTTATTATAATTTCTGCATCGTGCCTTGCCATCATATTACTTTTTTTGCATTTACAGAACAGAATCTAGTCTTTCATGCAAAAACGTTCGGGTGATTATTACTCTGTCACGCATAAACTAGTAATCGGATTTTGATGAAGCTTTTTATTATAATTTCTGCATCGTGCCTTGCCATCATATTACTTTTTTTGCATTTACAGAACAGAATCTAGTCTTTCATGCAAAAACGTTCGGGTGATTATTACTCTGTCACGCATTAACTAGTGATCGGATTTTGATGAAGCTTTTTATTATAATTTCTGCATCGTGCCTTGTCATCATATTACTTTTTTGCATTTACAGAACAGAATCTAGTCTTTCATGCAAAAACGTTCGGGTGATTATTACTGTCACGCATAAACTAGTAATCGGATTTTGATGAAGCTTTTTATTATAATTTCTGCATCGTGCCTAGCCATCATATTACTTTTTTGCATTTACAGAACAGAATCTAGTCTTTCATGCAAAAACGTTCGGGTGATTATTACTCTGTCACGCATAAACTAGTAATCGGATTTTTATGAAGCTTTTTATTATAATTTCTGCATCCTGCCTAGCCATCATATTACTTTTTTGCATTTACAGAACAGAATCTAGTCTTTCATGCAAAAACGTTCGGGTGATTATTACTCTGTCACGCATAAACTAGTAATCGGATTTTGATGAAGCTTTTTATTATAATTTCTGCATCGTGCCTTGCCATCATATTACTTTTTTTGCATTTACAGAACAGAATCTAGTCTTTCATGCAAAAACGTTCGGGTGATTATTATTCTGTCACGCATAAACTAGTGATCGGATTTTGATGAAGCTTTTTATTATAATTTCTGCATCGTGCCTTGCCATCATATTACTTTTTTTGCATTTACAGAACAGAATCTAGTCTTTCATGCAACAACGTTCGGGTGATTATTACTCTGTCACGCATAAACTAGTAATCGGATTTTGATGAAGCTTTTTATTATAATTTCTGCATCCTGCCTAGCCATCATATTACTTTTTTTGCATTTACAGAACAGAATCTAGTCTTTCATGCAAAAACGTTCGGGTGATTATTACTCTGTCACGCATAAACTAGTAATCGGATTTTGATGAAGCTTTTTATAATAATTTCTGCATCGTGCCTTGTCATCATATTACTTTTTTGCATTTACAGAACAGAATCTAGTCTTACATAATATTACATGTTATATATTGACGTTAAGAAGAAAAAATATGATCATTCAAAATAATGACATGGTCCTATAGAATGATCATACCTTTTTTCCTAGTACTAATTGCTACTCGTAGTTACTCGCAAATTATTTCTACATATTAAAAGTGTTTTACGCTATGGTTATGGCGTGTGTGCACGGCACGTTACGGTGAGCTTACCGCGCCGTGATAAAATGTATAAGCGTATTCACACCACGTTTTTTATAGGTACGATGAATTGCTAGAAAAAGATAAGACCTGGTGCAAAAAAGAATTTAAGTGAGCCATATGTTCTTTTGACGAGGGACATATTAAGTTGATAGAATTAGTTGTGCTTATTTTGCCTCAATTTTATAGCATAAGCCGTCGTCGTCGCCACGTAAACCACGTACACAGAAACACGGCGCAAGGCGAAGCATCTTAGATTTACTATGAAAACTTGAGCTTGGATACAAGCGCCTTTTACAAAGCAAGCCTTTTGAATGTAGATAATTATCAAGGGATCGCTGCGCATCGCTACTGAAGGCTATTAGTCCATTGATAAGTTACTTTTGGGGATGTTTTTATCAGAGGACGCAAATTTATTTTAAAGGTTGGTGTAAAGCTTGATCCAAATTAGTGGGGTCCTACCTCTTGTCCTTCTTGGAAAAAGTGCAGGTACAGATGGTTCTTCTTGATTATCCGGTAAACTATTGATCGCACAAAGGATATGTGACAGGGCTTTTTGTTGCAAATTAAATTCTCTACATCTTTGGTTCTCAAAGTTGTACCGTGAAACTAAAAATGAAGTTATAATATCTTTAGTATTTTGGCACTTTAGTCGTTTTTTCATTATAACTGAGTCCCCAGTCATTGGGTCGAGCCATGCTTTGGCACAGTCTCTAATCAAGCGCAGGTTTTAATTTTTTGATAAAGAACTTCAGAGAAAAGTCGCAGTTTTGTCAGTAATTAAACATTTTCCTTTATGAATTTTGATATCTCCAATAATTTGCCCGCAGCTGTCCCCAGAATATTTAGGCACTGCAGAACAAATTGCAATATCCTCTAGTTGGGCAGACTATCAACTTCATAGGCCTAGGGATAGCTTGTCCTTTTTTTTTCCAACCCCAGTTTTTAGTGTCCTCGTAATGAGTGAAAATTGGACCTTATGGTACTGCAGAGACTCAAGTTGGAAGACGGGGTCTTGTTTTGGAAGAAGTAAAGAGAAATTAAATGTATTCTTTATGAATGACGACGAAAAAATTATAACAAATTGAATAGAAAATTTGTTGCAAATTTTATTCGATTATCGTTTGTAACTTTGTCATTTTTCGTTTTACGACTAAATGATTCAGAACAAAAGTTGTAGAGAATTTAATATGCAAATAAGCAATTTTGTTTTTTTTCTCTACGCCTAATAGTTTGCCTGACAAACTTGAAAACCCATTTGTACCACTCTTTTCAAGATTGCGGCCGCAAGACAAGGGCTGCAAGCCTACAAACTTGGATTTAACTTTACACTAACCCACTTTTCACATCTGTAAAATAAAATTGCGTCCTCTGACAAATGCACGCTTAGCTCAAAAAAAAATAACATTTCAATGGACTATATAGAAAACATCACTTTAATTTAAGTAATTGTCTGTAATCTTATGATTATAGAAGTACACACTACACATACAAGAACCATTTATGGATGTTCTTTTCAACGCCTCATTCACACTCATACAGAATATTAGTAATTCAAATAAAAGTTTAACTCTTCATTTGGCTTCGATGTGGTTAGGTTAAAAAGTGGAAAAACGTAATATTAACATATAAAATATTATGATAATGGTGACCGCGAGTTCCAAGTACCAGTCAAACGGAATGTAAATTATATTATTTTTAAATTCTACATTGTTTTAAATGGCGTAGAATTCTTTTTCAATCATAATAAATGTTGATCCTTGTGATAATATATAGAAAAGGTAGGTATGGCTTATGCCGTGAGCTTGACTGTCACAAAATAATAAATGTTTTTGTGACATATATACATATAATAAAACACTTTACTAAAATTATACTCGTATAAGCCACTAAAAAGGTAACCTATATACATACCGAGAACATGGATTTTGATGTTGATATGATTACCACGCATACTTTACTAAGAACGTTTTTTTTGGTTAAAATATTGTTGAGGCAACCTATTTCTAACTACCTTTTTTATAGTCTCGTGTCTGTAACCCCGAAGGGGTAGGCAGTGGTGTAATATTACACCCACATTTCACCATGAATTTTTAGGTCCCACGTAATATGGGGCGAGTGCTCCGTGGCTACTCCGTGCTGCTACTGAGAATTCGGCAAACCCAGTAACACTTTCGCCCGACCCGGGAATCGAACAGCAGGTCCCGGGGACCTTCGATCAGCAGTCGCATGCGCTATCGACTGGACCACGGAGGCAGAACTACCTACGAACATATACTCGTACCTATGAACCTAAGAACAGAACTACCTAATTATAATTAAGTTAGTTCAGTCTATAACTCTATACGAATTTGTGTACAGAAATTAAATTATGTGTCTATTTTCGGCAAGTCAAAATGAACCAAAGATTGTTCACCAGCGAATTGCAAACTTTAGCTAAGAACTTTACCGAGCTAATATATAATTCAGTAATTTAAACAATAACGGAATAAATAACAAGCCAACCAACTAAGTACAGAAACACTAGATAATTTAGCCGAGACTTCGTTCATGACGTCACTTTACCTATCACGAGCCCATCCAATTACCGACCGAACACCAATGAGCGATAACTGCTAACAACGCAAATCTCATTACGATACAACAAAACTGACGGCGAGTAATTTATTATTATTTGCTAACAAAATTCACACTGATTCCGGAGGGCGCACGCCGCACTAGCGGTACGGAGCAACTCTATATTTGCATAATCTCTTTGATTTGCAAAATAATAAACCCTTAGAGTTGTGCTTTTAATAACGTTCCGAAGGAAATATTTGTAATAAAGGATTCGTAAACTCTGCGCTTAATCGTTGTTTTGTCGTCATTGTCATGGTCGGAATTTCTAAGTCTGATTATAGGCTGAACGTTGGTTTGTTTGTAATGAAAGAATAACAACGACTTTGTGATTTGATTCTTGAATTATTATGTGTTATTTGATTTAGTGCGATTTTAAATTGAATAGATGGCGTTTGATGAGTCGGTGAACTGGAATATAAATGTGGTAAGTAAATTATAAACACGAATACAAAGATCACGTTATTTCGAATTTTTAATTATTTTTAAAGACGTTTCATATGATTGTGGCTGTCTCATGTAGCTCAAGTGCGCCTGTACATAGAATTATATACTACAAAATTGTCCTCGGCCGTCCTTTCATTCAGTAAAAACGCGACAAATTAAAAAACTAACAAATGGATTTTCGCACGGTTGTCACCAATAGATAGTTTCGGACAGCGCTTGAAGCGCTGTCAATAGTGTTAACATCATCCTCCATGACCAAATTGAGAGACGTTTGACGGTCATCAGGTGGAGGTCGTGTCTGGTCAGGAATCTGTCTGAGGTCGTGTGGTAGCGGGACAGCCATCTTAGTTCAACACTTTTTGAACGAGATGCGGTCAGCGCACCACACCTGCGACAAATCGCCATACATTGTGCTGATCCAGGCGCATAATCCAGTTATATAATTGTTGATTCGGCATTAGTTAAGTTCTAGACGGTTGATTGTTGATTGATTCAAAAACCTACTTCACACCCTACTACATGGCAAGGGTTGACCTGACTCGTCTTTTATAATAACGGGTGGCGCAAAAGTAATGACCCTATTTGGTTCAGCTACAACTTCGTTTCTAAATTAGAAAACTAGAATTAGTTTTATAAATAAGTAAATATATTTGTGCCATGAAATTTAGTTGCATTATGATTTAAATATAATGTCTATTAAATGTTGACCTCCAGAGTTGAAGCACATTTGAGCCCTATTTATGATTCAAAATCAAATTCAAAATCCTTTATTCATTTGGGTCACAATGTGACGCTTATGAACGTCAAAATAATAAATTTAAAAAATAATTACTTAAAGACTCTACATTTACATTTACTGCCACGTTCGCAAAACAAGGGCGTAGAACAATGAGAAAGAACGGGCAATAAAACTCACGGTAAATCTTTTTCATCGCCAAGTTTTGCATAATACACATAATTAACATTTTGTAAGGTGCTGCAACTGTTACACCTTCTATATCACTTGTATATATTTACTGTACATAATAATACTCAAGCATAATACTTTTGATGTTCATTTGGTTAGCCTCCTCAGAATAGACATGGTGAAACAGGAGCATCCACTTACATTATAATAAAATATATACCTAATAATGCAGGCAATCCGCGGAAGTGATCAGAACCATGATGGAAATGATGCAGTTAAATATTAAAATCTAATACCAGCCCGCAAGACCGTCATCGACCAGTCATTGCAAGTAGCACCCGTTCACGAGTATGACGCATGTGCCAGCCATCATCCCTCTCGCCACATTAGAGGGACAGGGATGACCCAACACACGACGCCACCACAAGAAATTACATTTTAGTGAGCATGACGACAACAGTATACGAACCTGCAGTAAGAAACACTCTATTGGCACAGCTATTGGTATACTGACCATGACCGCCAATTATCTCCATTTTCCAGATCGTTATTATTAGCATAAATTAGTGAAACTTGACTATGACATTTGCCATACCGTAACACTTCCTGCGATATGTTTCTTATTTCTTGGTGTATGATTTCTTTTAAAGCTGCGAGAGTCTGTGGTTTGTTCACACACACCCGAGATTTCACATTAACACAAAATAATTAATTTTGAAGAAAATTATTCTTTTCAAGATTGAGGTTTATGACGCGCTGGCTGTACTCTAGACGATCTCGGTGATCAGTAGGCAGCAGCTGATGAGTCATCTGAGTTTTATACGGAAACATCTTCAATTCTTTGACCAAAATACGCTGCAGAGTCAAATTTACGTTGTGTTTTTATCACTGATGACACGATTATTCCATGTTCTTGAGGAGTAAAGCGGTCCATGCTTATTTTTAGTGAATTTTACATTTGATTACAATTAATTTTACAAAATTTTCAATATCAGAATGACAGGAGATGCCATAAAAAATATAAGGAATTTCTGTGGGGTCATTACTTTTGCGCCACCCTGTATTTTATAGTATTGTATAGCTAAATTCACGAAAGTTGACCACAAATGGCGGCCGTCGCGCATATGTAGGTACATTCGTGTACCAATGGCGTTGCTCCATTCTTGACGCATTTAGGGAATGCGTCAAGAACGGAGCCACGCCATTGGCATTCCACCCGCGCCTCACCCCGCACCTCCACGGGGACCTAAAAGATGATTTCTGCGCAGTGGTCATCTTTCGTGAACTGACCTATACCTAGCGTAATATATTTGTTTAGAGTGTTTTTATACCATTATGTATCCTTCCCGTTCATGCTGTAACATCCTGTTTTTAACATAAATGCATGCTGTGTTCTCCTGTTTATGAGGAAGCACAAGGAAATAAGATTGTGAAATAATAGATAAATGAGATGTTATCATGTAATGTGTATTTATTGTTGGAGAACCAATAAATAAATAAATATATAAATTATCGTAAGATCTTTGTGTATTGTTGTGATTTGTGGAAGCAACTATAATTTGTGAAAAAAATACCGTCGTTTTAAGTTTCCCACCCACTACCATAAAACGGACACCCACAGATAAAAAATGATAGAGGCTGCCCTGCGTCTTCATATATAATTACGCTACACTAGGGGCGACACTAAGCGCCGTATGAGCAACCAAATAGAATGCATTTTTTCACGTAGTTCTTCATCTCATATTTAATTAAAATATAATGGCAAAGCGCCACCGTTTAGGTCCCTTAGATGACATTGACATATTTTACAATGGTAAAAGTTAAAACTAATATCCACGACCAATCGTAAGATATAGGGTACTTTGCAGTTAATAAGTTTTTAAAGTACCTACCAAGGTATCTATTTAGGTGTAAAAAAGTTTATTATTCAGAGGCCATTGATAAAATCTTAAATAACTTTACCTGATTAAATCTTAACTTCA
This sequence comes from Euclidia mi, assembly GCA_944739405.2. Taxonomy (NCBI): domain Eukaryota; kingdom Metazoa; phylum Arthropoda; class Insecta; order Lepidoptera; family Erebidae; genus Euclidia; species Euclidia mi. Next base: position 25,658,205 of record OX123182.2, read on the forward strand.
TATCCGTAACATACATTAAAAATAACATGCTCTCCATCACACTAAGCATGTAGCACCATAACTACCAGTCTGCCGACCCATCCTAAACTTATAAGCATGCTATACAGTTTCTTCACATCAGCATGTAATATCCATAAACAGCGGTAACTATTGCCAGTGGCGTCCAGCCACGAAGTTTCATCATATCAGCCAAACGACGTCCACTGCTGGACATAGGCCTCCCCCAAGGTTCTCCACACAGACCGGTCTTGAGCCGCCCGCATCCAACCTCCTCCCGCGATCTTGACAAGATCGTCGGTCCACCTTGCGGGGGGCCTACCTCTGCTGCGTCGTCCGGCCACGTAGTTTACTGCTATACTAAATAACGTTCTGCACTGCAAACACGGCGAATTTAAACTAAACGGTTTAAATTTTGTTCTAGACGCCCATATTGGATGTTGGTACGTGTTTTGGTTAATGTATAGGCTTCGTGCTGTAAGGTAAAGGTTATTTATGAAAAGGTTTTTGTTTAAGTATATTTCATAATTGAATTACATTATAAGGAAGGGTTGTATTTCTATTATTTTGTAGTGTAAAATTTATTAGCTTAGACTTCATTTTATAATATGCTTAAATGGCTACGTCTTATTTAGTTTTAAAACCGAAATCTTGGTGCCAGCACCAAGATTTCGGATTACACTCTAGTATGATACTAAATACGATATCTATACGTATATGTAAATGAAGAAAATTAGCAACTAATTTATTTTAAATTGTCTTTCGGGATAAATACCACGTATCTTTGTTTGGAGTAACCGATATTTCGGCACTGTTGCAAGCGCCATGTTCATGGATGTACTGAGGGTATTGCGGGTGGATGAATGTTACGGTCAAGTATAACGGTCTATAAGTCTCGGTCGCTTTCTTACTCGTTTTTTTGTTGAGTAAGAAAGCGGGTTGACCGTTATACATGCTCGTAACATACATCCCGAAAGACAATTTAAAATAAGTTTAAATGACCACGAAAGTTTAAATACCAACTAATTTACTGACGTATTAACTCCGAAGTGAGTGGACCATTCGGTCTAGAACCTTAAATTTTTTGCTTGGGACTGGTACAGTTTCAAAAATCTTAGGGGTAGCAAGATGAGTTCAATTTTGTTGCGAATATTTTGGTAGTTTACAACACAATAACCACCGACACAGAAAAACCTCGTTTATTATTCCGAAACCTTATTAACGTTTAACATTACCTGACTTCAAAAATTTAATTTAACGAGTTTCAAAGCAGCTCATCGTGTTAAAAAATCGGATTTAATCCAACCAAAGTTTAATAGCAAGTGAAGTAAAGTTCCCGTCAACACGTCTCGGTATAAAGGAGCTTGATGAAAGAACTTAGTAAGTGCGATAGAACGAAACTGTAAAACAAGACGCGCCGCAGAGCATCGCTTGAGGCGTTCTACACGTAGCTTCTGAGAGTGTGACCACGAAATGAAAGGGATATGCAACAAGATTCCTCGAATATTGGGCTTGAAACAACTTGTAATCTTTTTATGATTTTACAAACTTTTGCCAGCATTTTCACCACGAATTTTACTAACCCCATTACAACTTTCTTCATCATCAATACTTGTATATGAAATGTCCTACCATGAGGTACGCACCCCAGTCACTATGAGAAGGATTAGTCCATAGTCCACCACGCTCGCCAATTAATGTGTATCAATTCATGTTGCAGGCAACATTGACGAATATAATTATTAAGATAAGTTAATAAAAGCTTGTTAAACCACATGGTAGAATGATATTTACCATAAGTACTCAGACAAAAAAAGTCGTATCATAACAGATCATTTATATTATGTAAATTGATCGTTGAACACGTAACATTTAATTTTGTCGCGTAATAAAGCCACTGCTTATTACTTAATTGTTACAAGTAAATCATATTATTAAAATACTGGTATTTTATAAAAAAGCTGGACTTTGCCCGCGGCTTCAGCCACGTGGGTCTTTATCTCATTAGAGGGCGAATTTCCAAAAATCCTCTCTTAGTGTTTTCCCACATTCCGCAAGAAACACCTACATGCCAGAATTCCTACTAAGCACAGCTAGCGTGCTTAGTAGTTTCGACTGTGCCTTGCCTGTCTGATGGATATTAAATTGTGAGGAGGGAAGTTACTTATGGCAATAAAGTATTGTAAGCTTCATATGACATATAATATAAGACAATTAAGTCGCAGCAGCAATTCTCTTAGCCCAACACCATCGCTCAAAAGCCGACGCCGCTCATATTAACTCTGGACAGCCAATGATGGCCAACAATTTGTTAACAACGCTTTGTGCGAATATTCCAAGCTGCACCGGCGGTAATTGTCTGTCGTTATTCACTAATGTTTTTACGTGAACGCTGCTTTACTGCTAGTGTTATCGGGGCTTTTTGCTTGAAATGTGTTTGGTAGTACTTGTGAGTTTCGTGAAGTTAGGCTATATTTTAGTCCACAAATAATAGTTGTTGTTTAGATTCTGGGAATTTTTGCTTAAAATATGTTTCCTATCTGTACGTAAGCTTTTTGGCCAACCTGACGTTGCATTAAGGCATGCTTTGTGTTCAATGATTGAAAGTGGAATTTAAAAACCTTTAATCTGCTAAATATGATTTAATCTTATTGCAGGAGTCGTCTAACAGTAAATAAAAATAAGAAAATATTTCACATTTACAGTTCCAAGTCAAGAGTCTCTGTTTATTGTATAAATTGTTGTTCATAAAAAGGATGTTCATAAAAATATATTTAATAATAAAAAGTAATACCGAAGTGCTTTCAATGACAAATAGATCAAAACAGGCTTTGTTTCGCTCAACAAAAAGGTTTCAAATTGCCATCCAACAAAGACCTAAAACATTAGATGTATAAGCTTATTTTTGTTTATATTAGTTGTTTTTATATCATGAATAATAAACTGTACTAAAGTAAATATAATGTTTTGATTGGAGACCTAAACTTCATAATGTTTGGTCCATAAAATAATACACTAGTTCATGATGTGTAAAATTTCTATGAACAGTTTCTGGATAGATATTTTTGTTGTAAGTAATTTATCTGATTTTATAAAATTTCGTGACCAAATTCTCTTTTATCAGTTTATACATCTAGAACATATATTCTAGAGCTGCCCAAGGCAGGTGGGAATTGTTACAGAGTGCGCAGTGGAAGTTTGTACTACATCCACCTGACTAGAGCAAGCAAGATGTCTGACATATATGAGGTTAAGTTGCTCAGCGCTAAGAATCAAAATACAATATGCAGTTACCAGGATCTTCACTGGTGTTGGTCCTGGAACCAAGCTAGATAAACAAACAACTAAATTGGCCAGAATAGATAGTGATACATCTACCTAGATACTTACCAGACTCCAAACGTGACGTTTTCAACACGAGGAGAGGATTCACACAATTTTCAGTTTTACAAAATGTCAATGTTCAATATAATATCACAAAGTTCATCAAGGGCTCACTAAACCATGCCGGACAAATCAAATAGTGGCAATTCACAAGGGTTTTACAAAATTTACTTCAATGTACACACCACGCGTGGTCAATCAACTTTTTTCCGGAAACAATAGACTGGTCAATCTTAGAGTGTGACCAGTGTCAAAAAATAATTACCAAAGATAACAAATATTACAAACTGATAATCTCGATGTAATCATAGAAATATATTTATTTCAAACAACATATAAGTAAAATATTGCAATCGTTCTAAACCCGATTCAGTAAGACAACTTTCAGATACTTGAACTGAACAAAAATGATTAATTTATAGTAGCGAGTAAAATTAAAAAGTATAAAAATTCAATCACATTATTGTCACCATCAACTATTCTTTCTGTAAAAACTTTACAATAACAATGCCAATACTTGATGATATAGTGAGTTTTTTTTTTTTTTTTTAAATTTATTTACCGTTTTTACAATGAAATAATACAGAGACATATATTATAATAGCATCTAAAAAACCATCAAGGTTTATACTAATGCTACTTTGAGTCTGTCATACATACAATTAAGTTAAAAAGAATAAACGATAACAAAATAGTAGGTATACCATTACAACGTATTATACCAAACTACAGTAGTTAGATACAGTTACAAACATACTTATCAGGTTGACAATGTACTTTTTAAAGAAGTCTTAAGAAATATTGTTTTAATTTAGATTTTATATTTTTATTTGAGATGCTATAACATAAATCTGAGGGTAAGTTATTAATAAGTCGCGGGACAATATAACCGGTAGTCCGCTCGCCGTAGGTATTATTGGCTCGCTGTGTGCGAAGCCGATTCTCGGAAATTGCCCGAGTGCGTACAGGATGTTCAATAACTTTTCTTAATGATTCGTTAAAAAACTGCTCTTTTAGTAATGAATAATGTACTTGGCTATGAATTGGTAAAACGTTACAATATTTAAACAAGCCATTTTCATTGTCATAAAATAGATTTTTTATTTTTGGTGAGACTATTGTTTTTAGAATTCTTACTTGAAGTTTACAGATATTATCAAGATAAGTTTTATAAGTACGTCCATAACTATTAAGGCCATATTGTATGTGAGATTCTGCCTATGCGTAATAAAGCATTAGTTTCACCTTGTACGGGATACGATTTTTTAGTATTGTGATATTTGCTAGAAATTGTCTCAGTTTATCGCAAACTCGTTCTATGTGATGGCTCCAGTTAAACTTGCTATCTATGATCAAACCAAGATATGTTTGCTTTTCGACAATGTCAATAGATGGACAGTTACATACGTTACATTGTTTTGCATGACAGTCATGTAAACAGTCATGGCCATGAGCAATTAAATTCTGTACGGAGATTTGCCTTACATATGGGGATTTAATGACTAGTAATTTTGTTTTGTTTGCGTTGAGAACAAGACCCGCATCATGGCACCACCTTGATAAAGCATCCAAATCAGACTGCAAACGTTCACGTGCTGTTTGGGGATTTTTATCAGCAATTACAAGACAAGTGTCATCCGCAAACTGATAGCATGTACTGTTAGTTATGCAGTTGCTCATGTTATTAACGTAGGTCAAGAAGTGTAAGGGACCTATTACTGAGCCTTGTGCAGTTCCTTCAGTTACAGACGTGAGTCCACTACAGATGTTATCGATTTTGACAGTGAAACCCCGATTTTTTAGATAATCTGCACACCATGCCAGTAACGGGCCTCGTACTCCGCAGTCACCTAATCTATCGATTAGTTGATTATGCACTAGGGTATCAAAGGCACGTGAGAAATCAATAAAGAGAGCAAGGACGTGTTTTTTTTCATTTAAGTGCTTATTGACTTCATCGGTGAAATTAGACAAGAGAGCCATAGTGCTTTTACCAGACTGGAAGCCAAATTGGTGCCGGCTGATTACGTCGTGTTTCCTATAAAACGCGTAGATTTGCTCACATACATATTTCTCAACAATTTTATCAATAGATGAAAGCAACGTTATTGGGCGATAATTAGAATAATCGTTTCTTTTACCCTTTTTATACACTGGTCTTACACATCCCACTTTGAGAGCGTCCGGATATAGACCAGTTTCAACACTCCGATTAATTAAGTCAGCGATAGAGCTAGAAATACTGTCGCCTATAATTTTGATATCAGAAACCTTAACCTTATCTGGACCAGGAGCTTTTCTTGAGTTAAGTTGTTTAATGATCTTATGAATGCTGCCGGCCGAGGCTTTCTTAAATAAAATACTTGAATCTAAGGGTTTGTGTTTAACATTAGAATCTGATAATTTTAAATTACAATTAGGAATTATGTCTTTTACAGCTCGATCAAAAGTAATTGCAAACCTGTCAGCAATATTTTTGGTAGAAATTCCTTGTGCGGCGAATGCCCTAAGTATAGCTGTATCTATCGATAGCGTCACTCGTCCTAACATTTGGTTAACAATTTGATACACCTTTTTTATATTTTTAAAATTATTATTAATTTCTTGAATGTAGTATTTATTTCTTTTATTTTCTAGAACTTTATGAGCTTTATTTCTAATTTTATTATATTCTAATTTAATTTTTGGGTCATTTAAACTATTTTTCCAATCGGAGAATAATTTATCTCGTTTTTTACAAAGCCGGGTGACATTGTCATCGATCCAGGGTAAACTAAGTTTTTTTGAGTACTTGCTATGCGATTTTTTCTTCTTATTTTTAGTTGCCGACTTATTTGCATTATCAAAAGAATTATAAATAAATCTTAAAATATCGTTTGGAGAATGCATACTTTCTGTCTTTAACCATTGGACACTTTTAAGTTCTTTGTAATAAATTTTGTGGTCAAAAGAAATTTTAGAAACATCCTGTACGCGCTTTGGAACTTCATACGATTCGTCAACGCAGGTAAATATAATGCCCCGGTGATCGGCCAGTACGATATCGAGCACCGCCGCGAATGGATGTAATGTGGGAAAACGTGCGAATATGTGATCGATACACGATTTGGTAATCAAATCTTGTTTAGTTTCTATTCTAGTGTAATCAGTTATTCCACACATTAATCCGCGTTCGCTAAGTGCTCCTAAGTATGAATCTTTGTATGAGGAAATGCATTTCAGATCAATATTCGTATCCCCAATCAAAAGGAAATTTTGTTTTATATCAAACCTAGTAATGTGCTTACTTAGTTCTCTGACAAATAGATATTTGTTTGTAGATGGTGGCCTATAGATTGCACACAAAACCACTTCACGGCGTGAGCCTAACTTAAAGGTACCTGTAATATTTTCAAAGGTTTTAGTTTTATTTTCGATTCGTGAGAACTTTATGTGGTTTCTTACGTAAACAATAATTCCACCGCCTTTTTGATTCTTTCGTAGTTGTGAGTACAATTTATAGCCGGGTAAGTTATACAAATCAATAATTTTATCAGAAATACCGACCTCTGTTAAAATTATAAGATCAATTGGAAACATACAGTTATGAATAGTTTGTTGCAGTTTAGTAAAGTTCTTTATTAGCGACCTGATATTAAAATGCAGACATGATAGGCTTATACTAGTTTTAGGTGGTAATTGTTTGAAAAAATAACTCGTAGAACTACACTGAAAGATTTCTTTTATGTTCAAATCCATAATTATAATAATAACTAGGAAATAATACCTACTTTGAAATAAGAATTTAATTCAATGACTTTACAATACTTTGGACCCTTCTGGTTGTTTCTCGTTGGGATGATCTGAAAATAACTTTTCAATTTGTTCAATGTCATGCAATGTACGAATATAATAAATTTTACTAGTACTGGACTGCCTAGCACACACTTTACCGTTCTTACACCACACATATTGACAGGACTTGTTTAATAACTGGGTTTTAGCTTTATATAGTAATGTCTTTTGATGCTTGGTAAGGGCCTCCCGTATATAAACACGGCCTTCAGCTTTTTCCTTTGGGACGTTCGGCATTAGTTGACCCACGGTGAAGCGATGTTCTTTGCTAGCGTCTACCCACTCTTTCTGGATCATCTTCGACTTAAGTTCTACGAGGATGGGTCCTGGTTTGTCCTTAGTTCCTGGTAGTCGCCGTGACGACTGTATTTCTTTGTCCTCCACGTTTAGTTTTAAGGCTACAGTATCTACAACCTTCTTTACATCATTGGATGGTATTTCAGGTAACCCGGCTATTTCCAGGGATGTCGCAAGAGATTGTTGCTCAAACTCTTTGAACACTTGCTCCAGGACTTGAACACGCAACTCAAGGTTCTTATTTTTGTTATGCAGGTCGTAATTTTTCTTTTCAAGGTCCTTTATTTTGTTGTCTTGTTTATTTAGAGACTGCTCCATTGTCGTAAGCTGCTCACTTAGGAATTCGAGCGAGCTCTCAATCCCTCTAATTTCCTCGCGGAGGGTATTCTTTACCTCTCGAGTGATATCCTGCACCAGTTTTTTGGCATCAACGATTGGAGCTATCTGCGTCGATCCAGCAGTCTCATAGACATCATCATCATCATCGTCTTCTTCGGGTATCACGAAGGAAGATCTGCGTGAGATGTTTTTTAGGCAGTCCTCACAACTCCAGTCTATACCGGTCGAGTTCTTGATGGTGTTAAGCTGTTTATTGGACAGCTTTGAGCACACAGGATCGGCGTGTACGATATTATTACACCGGCTGCACTCCAGTCCAGGCACTTTCTTCGTAATATTTTTTTTGCATTTCACACACTTTTTAATTACCATTATGGAATGAGGGTGGATAGTATAATTTTCTCGTTGACGCGCGCTACCGTTCGCATTAAAGCTCTACAACAGACTGATACTACTGATAGTATAATGTAGCGTTACCAAATTCCAAGGGACAATGAAAATAGAGGTGTCGTTCCTAATAAACAAGTGTGAAAAGGGGAAGAGCTATTTACTTGCTCGTAAAATTCATACACCCTCAATCTAGTGCCTACTCAAAAATATAGGCACGTGATGCAAATAACGAAAGACAATTTTAAATTAATAGTGGAAGTTTAAATTAAATTATTGCATTTAAATTTGTAAACCTATTATGTAATACATGTTAGGTTTACAAAGCGGACCCTAGGCTCAAAGGTATGGGATCGCAACCGGAAAATCACTGAGATGATGATGTTATTTACTGACTACGAGGTATGTATGCCTTAAATAGATACCTTAGTTATCGCAAGACTCGCTAAATAAAGCTGTATAATGATTTTGTTCGCTCGATGAAATAAAAGGGTGATAAAAACTGAAGTTTCCTAAAATGGAACGGCAAGATTACGGTACTAAATAAGTCGCTTCTAAATTCTAATACTATACATTTTTCTTTTTTTAAGCAGTAAATCAAATTTTGTATCGCTGGGAACTTTACAGGCATTCAATCAATCGGCACAAAACACCTAGACTAGAAACAACAATTTGTAGATGACACAAAGTTTGTCTCGTTTGGAAATCAAATCAGTGCAGTACCTAGCGGCAAGGGGGCCGCTTTAACCACTACGCCATACGTACAGACTAGTTGAATTCGTAACATTTTTATATCGCTACGCAAAAACCATTACACATGAGAAACTAATAGCTAACTAACTATAATGCCATATGCCAACCAATTTTTTTAAATTATTATTTCATTATATAATTTATAATATTCCCTTCCGCAATAGGGGGCGAACATATTGCCGTTACCGAGCACATTGCCAGCCTCGGTGCTAATACTGATAATTTGGAAAAACATAGTTAACCTTTTGCTCGAGTAGGGAATCGAACCTGGGACCCCGATCAGAGGCAGTCCTGTCTGAGATTATTAGTTTCGCTTTTTGTAAATTCATAGGCATACATGAAAACGTTTTGTTTCCCGTTGTTGTTACCAATAAGAAGAATCAATATCCCAATCCTTTCCTACTTTTTATTCAAAATCCTTTACAAGTCCAAAGAACCACAGTCTACTTCATAAAATCAGGTGAACAATATATGCTAAGAAGGGAAAACAACGAAAAACCATTTCCCAAATACAATTAACACTCAACGGAGACTTTTTTATTAAAACCCCTAGCGTGCCGTAAGGACAAGAGGGGTGAAGAAAATTTATTCATTTCTAGACATAATTCTGAGCATATTTTAATAAAAATGTTACTTGCACACTGACTTCGGGAATTTGAATTCTGATATTGCAATTCCTTATTTCATTTCGGAGGCCACTATTGGTGAAATGATCTTGGAAATGCCGTCGTTCCCGCGGACATTCTGATGTTTGAAACGCTACTTAGAGATTGAAATATGTTTGCTTTCCGTAATCTGTTTAATTTACTGGATGGACGAAGTCACTATTCAAAATGGCACAATACCAAAAGCCCGCAGTCCGACTGCAGAGTTACCTATTATAAATACTTTAGCTGCCTTTTTGGTGTTATTCTGCATTTTTGGTGTTATTCCATTTATATCAATATCTTTTAGATCTTTTTGAAATACCTAGGAACATTTTCATTTCTTCGTAATATTGTATAATGTATTGAGAGGTTGTATCGAGGTAAAATTTAGATACATATCTACTATACAGTAACTTATTTCAATTACTTAGATATTTAAGAGTAAGTAACTAAGGCCTATATCCAGCAGTGGACGTCTTTTGACTGATACTCTACTGGGTTCCGTTGACCTATCTCGCTGTCTAACTTCCAATGTAGGGAGTCGATGGTTGCCCAACGAGACTGTACGGTACGTAATAGATGTTCAAATTCCCACCTATCTGAAATGGTATCCACATGGATATTCGAAATCGTGTGCTCTCGTATGATGATGATGAACTAAGAAAATATCTCTTTTAACATGAGCAGCATGGCATAAACCTTACTGGAGTTAATGCGCTACGTTGAAACGTTAATCATTATTCAATTTTATAATATTCGCAGTTCTATTTAATTGGACTTCATAGACAACCATATTCTTATGGTATTATTTCAAGCGAATTACGCTTCCAGTAAGTAGTTCGGTACATACAGATATTTTCTACTACCACTATTATCCGTGTGGTTGACAGCATAGAATACAAGTGTCACCACCCTCTTCTATCTTCCCGTGGGTGTCGTAAGAGGCGACTAAGGGATAACACGATGCAAATACCATCTTTGCGTAGAGACGGAAAACTCGACATCAAACCCTATACGACTGCCTCGTTGGTCTCGCGGCATAAATTTGCGCGTGGGATTGGGAGGTCCCGGATTCGATTTCTGGGTCGGACAGTGTTATTGGGTTTTTCTGTCACGAAATTCTCAGAAGCAGCACGGAGTCTGGAAATGTGACCGGTACGGCAATAGGCTCGCCCCTTATTACGTGGGACTAAAGTATATCTGGCGAAAAGTGGGTGTAGAAATACACCTCTGCCTACCCCTTCGGGGATAAAAGGGGTGACGTTATGTATGTATGTATGTACTATTATCATGAACACTACTTAGAAAAATCAAGCTTGTGACTTGTCCTTGATTTTATATCTTAACTGCTAACTCAGTAGTTTCTACGCCACCTTAATATTTATTTATTTAAAGCATAGTAGGCAAGTAAATATAAAAAAATACTGGTGCCGCCACAATGTGGAATGATTAACGATATGAGAAAACAAGTGCCTTATATCTTTTTCTTTACAACTCGGTACAGGTGTCTCGAATTACACGCAAGACATGTTAATCCCAAATCGAGTTCTCAACAATCTAAAACGACTTCAGAACTAAAGACATCTAAATCTAAGTTCAGCAGTTAACGTGGTAGATAAAACTTTGCAAAAACAAATGCAAATTTGGCAAAATGAAACACATTACTGGCGCCGATCCATTAGAGAATTTGCATATCTCACGTTGGTCCCGCAAAAAAATTAAAAACTCTTAAGAAAATAAGCTCTTGAAAGTGTAAGAGGCTTCGTAAGCCTAAAAAGATCGCATTACATTACAGTATATCAGTACTCGGGACAGCAAGACATTAAAATGCAAAGACTGACTTAACTGGATGGTATCTTTGCAGAAGTAGGATAAATAAAGACAAAAAAGGTGGGTAGTTAGCTTAGCAAGTACAACAAATTTTCACTCCCTTTTATTAATTATTTAAAAATAGTAAAACATATTATTTTATTATTTAAATGTCTTTATACATATGGTAACCTAAAATACCAACCAGTTTAGTGTTGATTCCTGCTGAAGAATCCATATTGCACAACAATCAACATCATGGACAGTGCTCAAGACATGAAGGCATCTTTCACCAAAATAATGGCTGGTATCGGTGGATGGATGGATGGTACCAAAAGTCCAAACAGTGCACCCAGTTTGACTAATCTTGCAGCTGATTTTGCATCTTTCCGTGCGTTTGCAATTGAGACAATGGGGGCCTTCCAGAGGCAAATGGAGTTGCTGGCGCGTGAGGTGGACTGCATCGAGATGCGCAGCCGTCGCAAAATGCTGTTAATCCATGGCGTAGCAGAACAGAAGAACAAAGACCCTGGTCAGTCTGTCTTAGGAATCATGAAGGATCTCCAGCTGTCTGATATTGTGATCGATGACATCAAACGCTGTCACATGGGTCGAGCCTCAAGCGGTCACAAACCTAGACCCATATTGGTCAAGTTTCGGCACGTTGCGGTGCGTGACAAGGTCTGGTTCTCCAAGACGAAATTGAAAGGAAGCGGCAAAACGTTGTCTGAATTTCTGACCAAGGCTCGGCACGACGTCTTTATGGCTGCACGAGACCAATTTGGAGTCACAAGTAGTTGGACACGGGAGGGCCATATTTTCGTCGAGGACGCTGAAGGGAAACAACATCGTATTTCGTCGCTCGGCGAACTGCACCGTATCAAGTCTGGCACTCAGAGGAAACCTATTACTGAGAAACCCATGGTTCCGAAGTCGAAACGCGCCGCAGCCACGAAAAAGTAATTTGTACCACAGCTTTCATAGTGATTGCAGCATCCGCGGGTTTGTTTACTTTTTATGTACGTATTGTATCACTATACCCTATCTTTAATGCTCAAAACTTTACTTATACCCCCTTCTTCGTAACTTTTGAATTCACTTGGCTTCTTTCCGATTTCCGTAATATACATTAATTCATACCTTCGATTTACTTGCATAAAATCAACGCATAACAATCTTAGCATTTTATAACGTGACTATAATAATATGACATTTGGACAACTGTCAAAGTTGTCAATATTACGTTTCGTTTTTTCTAATCGACTGAGATGGTACGTTCGGAAACCGATTCGAAAACAATTTCCATAGATAATTTTTTGAAGCATTTTACTTCTGGATTATTTATTTATTTAGATAATTATAATGTATTATATTCTCTTATTTGTAGAAAACGCGCGGATGTTGCAACTGTCTTTTTTCTTTTGTAGTAGGTGATTGTTTTTTTATTTTCTTGTGTAATTGTTATTGCAATATGAATGATTCAATATTGTTGGTTGTTAACACTCAACTGGCAGGTGGACGTCTTATTTTGATAGCGTGCTTTAGAAGTATATAAGTTTATCTTACTATTTTATTTTTTAAGTTATTATATTTATTATATACCTATCTATATATTTTATGTTATGTCTGATCAATTACAAAGTAGTGATAATGACAGTTTCTTTTCTATAAGTAGCCATAATAACAGCTTTGCAAGCATCCCTTCACTTGCTGAGACACTTGAGTGCGAGTTTGCCGACGTACCCGGTAACTTGAATGTTGTCCATATAAACGCTCAGAGTATTCTTGCCCATTTCCAGGATATGCTGACCACTTTTGACTGTAAGAATATCCATGCCATTCTAATTTCCGAGTCATGGTTAAAACCGTGTTTATCTTCTGTGACCTACTCTCTTCCTAATTATCGACTAGTAAGAAATGATCGTACCGGGAGTGGTGGTGGTGGTGTAGCCATTTATCTCCGTAACCATATTCCTTTTAATGTTGTTGATATGTCTACACAGCCACCACCGCTTAATGCCGGCGAGCATCTCTTTCTGGAATTGGATCTGTCTTATACCAAGGTTCTACTTGGTGTATATTACTCTCCTAACTGTCGCGTAAATTACTTCACTTCTTTCGAACGCATCTTGGAAAATCTAGTCCCTTCTTACAGTCACACCATAGTCATGGGCGATTTTAACACTTGCTTGTTAAAAGTGATTCTCGCTCTTCTTCCTTGTGTAGTATTGTCGAATCTTGTAATCTATCCATCCTTCTTTTAAGTGCTACACATAACTTTCCAAATTCTACTCCTTCTCTTCTTGATCTTATGTTTGTCTCTTCACCTAGTCTTGTCGCCAAACATGGTCAGGTTGCAGCTGACGCTTTCTCTTACCACGACCTAATTTTTCTCTCTTATAAACTTCGTCTTCTTAAGACAAAATCCAAAATTCTTCTGCAGCGCAATTTTGGTGGCATGAGACTTGAAAATCTCCGAAGTGACGCCAGCGTGATTGACTGGAATTCCTTACTGAGTGCGTAATCCATTGACGAAAAAGTCGAAACATTCACAAACACGATTACTCGGTTGTACGATGTTCATGCACCGGTCCGTGCTATCAGAGTCAAGCAATTACCTTCACCTTGGCTCCCTAAGGAAATCAAACAGTTACTAACGAAGAAGGCAATGGCTAAAACAAAATATAAATGTCGAGCGACTCCTGGTAATTGGGATAACTATATTGCGATTAGAAATCACTGCAGAAAGGTGTGTAGGAAAGCACAACGCCAATACATCCATAACTCTGTTGAGAATGAGGATCCAGCTAAGGTCTGGAAATTTCTAAGAACTCTGGGGGTTGGGAAGTCTACACATGACCTCACTACTAATAAAATTGATATTGATTTATTAAATCGACATTTTACTGCTTCGTCCCAATTTGACAGGACTACTAAAGCTAATACTTTACACGATCTTTCATCGCTTCCAACCCCAGTATACCCATCTTTCGTTTTTAATCAATTATCTGAGTGTGATGTTAAAAAGAGCGTACTATCTATTTCTTCCAATGCCGTCGGTAATGATTGTGTCAGTCGAAAGATGATCCTTCCCATCTTAGATGAAATCCTTCCTATCCTGTGTCATATTCTAAATTATTCCTTATCCCGGGGCGTATTTCCATCTGCATGGAAAGACGCTCAAATTATTCCTTTACCTAAAAAATCCAAACCCGCGTCCTTTTCCGAGTTTCGTCCTATCTCCGTGCTACCTTTCCTCTCTAAAGTGCTTGAGCGACTTGTCCATATCCAAATTAGCACATTCCTTAACAATAACCTACTCCTCAATCCTCTCCAATCCAGATTCCGACCTGGTCACAGCACCGTTACGGCACTGATCAACATTACCGACGACATAAGGCTTGGTATGGAGAATGGAAATCTGACTGTACTTACCTTACTTGATTTTAGTAACGCCTTCAACACCGTTGATTTCCATGTTCTGCTTGGCATACTACGCTCTATTAACATATCTCCACAAGTAATTGATTGGTTTCACAGTTACCTGTTTGGCCGCCGACAACGTATACGGATCGAAGACTCTTTCTCTTCGTGGTGCAATACCACAGTCGGCGTTCCACAGGGTGGCGTTCTATCTCCCTTACTTTTCTCAATTTTTATAAATTCTATCTCTTATCAGCTTCAGTCATCCTACCACCTTTATGCAGATGATCTTCAAATTTACAGTCAAGCACCTGTACACGAATTGTTTGAAGCATTCCGCATCATTAATACAGATTTAGACCGGATAGCTACATGGAGTCTCAGATTTGGTCTACAAATCAACCCTGCAAAAACGCAGGTTATTGTTGTAGGCAGTCCCAAGATGATATCACGTGTGGACTGGACTCGTCTACCTCAAATTAACTTTAGTGGTATCCCCATACCCATTAGTGACTGCGTGAAGAACCTGGGGGTTTATATAGATAAAACGTTATCCTGGGGCCCACAAATTGGTCAAGTCAGTCGCAAATTATTCGCTGCGTCTGGGACGTTGCGAAGATTGCGGAACTTTCTGCCGACTGCCACGAAGATTGCGCTTGCAAATTCTCTTCTCTTACCTATCCTTGACTATGCTGATGTCAGCTATCTAGATCTCACTGAGGAGCAACTTGATAAGCTTGAGCGCCTTCAAAACTTTTGTATTAGATTTATATTTGGATTACGCAAATACGATCACGTTTTTGATTTCCGCAAATTGCTCAAGTGGCTCCCAATTCGCCTTCGAAGGAATACTCACATTCTTTCTTTACTTTATAACATTCTTTTTAATCCTTCATCTCCGCCTTATTTAAAGGAACGTTTCAATTTTCTATGTGACACACATTCAAGATCGCTGAGGTCATCTGTGAATTTAATATTAGCAAGTCCAATGCATTCCACTTCTTTCTTTGACAAGTCATTCACGGTACAAGCCGTTCGCTTGTGGAATTCTTTGCCTATATCCATAAAGCAGGCTCAAACTATAACTTCCTTTAAAAAGTTATTAAAAGACTACTATTTATCTATTTAATATTTTCTATCTATTGTTAAACTCATACTTTGTTCTATCTTCCATTTCCTACACTTTTATGTATGTATTATATATTTTATAATTATTTATGTATGTTTATGTAGTATATTTTTCAGTATTTTATTTGTGTATTTTTAGGACTATGTATGTAAATATTAGTTTTATTTCTTAATTTGTTTTTATTTTTTATTTTAATCGTGTTTACTGTACCTAAAATTTGAATAAATCATCAGTATCGCCAAACTGCCCTTTTCCAGGCTCCTTGCTTTTTTAGTCCATCCAAAGGTTGCCTGGAAGATATTGCTTATAAGTGATAAGGCCGCCATTTGTACCTACATTGACTTTTACAAATAAGTATAGCAAATTGTATTACTTTGGTGTACAATAAAGATGATTTGATTTGATTTGATTTGATTTGATAAATCTTAGTGGTCTTTCTTTACTTTCCGTTAAGGCGCATGAAGCTTGTGTTATCAATTTTCGAATTATTCCGTTTATTTTCTTGTTATTTTCTCTTTATGTTTGTGATTTTGCTTATAATTGTTGCTTTTCTTTGTAGTTTGAATTGGTTGCTACGTAATTATAATATTTTCCTAATCGGTTGGCGTAGTGGTTTTTAGCGGCCGCCTCGCCGCTTTACACTGCGCCGAGTGTTGTGGGTTCGTTTCCCTCACGAGACAACATTTTGAATGATCCATAAATAGTTGTGTTTGGGTGTTGATTGTGTCCGTTTGTCGTATGTTTGTAAAGTCCCCGCGACAAAGGATTAATTCATAGCGCGGGAGTTGTGAAATATTTTTCATAAGTAATAGTGCAGGGACTGAATTCTGCAGAAATTAACGAATGTATTAACGTGCAAAAAACAAAAGGCAAAATCTTTTGAGTATTAGTTTGATAGAGTTGAAAAATAAACCTTAAACTCTCACTATAAATAAGAGTCTAAACCTTGTTTCCATATTAATTTAGCGTTAAAATATAATGATCTGAAGCAATGCGTCTTTTCGCTTTGCAACTCCTTGATAATACTTTGTTATTAATTGTCATCAAGTCATTTCATTAATCTAAATCTTGACATTATTTTAGTTATCCAGTAATTTATCACAGAGTCCGAAATTTTGTCTTTAATGAAAACAATACCCTTAGTAGCTTCATGACTGAACAGATCTTCCGCTTTTTCGCGTCGGCTTATGCTAGTTATAAAAGGTTAAGGTCGTTTCCTGAAATATTTCATAATAAAAATCCACATCATAATTTTGCCGAGTGAAATAAATTGGGCTAAATTTTACTGTGTGTTGGATCCTTAGGCGAATTGTTTGATTCTTTTCGAATTAGACAAATTGGAAAATACGACGCGTCTTTTGGGATATTACTCTTCTGTAGTCTTTATAATATAACTATAATAATATAACTACTTGTCACAACAAAATCTCGTTGACATTAAAATTTTGAAATTTTGAAAAATATTAGCTATTAATTGATGGGAATATTCTCTAATTCTTTGAATATAATAATATTTTGTTTATATAAATATACTGTTTCGAATACAGTGTACCTCATTGTACCTACCTTCTACGTCAACTAGGTAGAAAGTAATTGATACAAACGTAGTGACTGAAATCATTACTCTCCGTTATTATTCGGATATACCTAAATCAATACCCCATTTACAACATGATGCCCTTCACATGAAACAAAAAAGGAAATCCAATTAACCTTAATGAAAAATTTAATTTATGTAACGAACATTTCTGATAACTTTTTTAACTAAGCTTTTAACAAGGAGTCAGTTCCCGTCATTTAAGCAGTCACCCAATTAAATCTGAGTAACTTTATAATTGTCTATGCGGCGTCTTGGCTATTGGGTAATCCTTACTTCAAAAGCCAAATCAATCAAGCTTAAACTTCTGTTTTAGCACTTTAACGGTCATCTTGAGAGTAGGGGAGAGTGAAAGCTGTATAATATTACCATTATACCCCACTTTACTGGCGTTTCTATCGACTATCACCCGTTGCTCAGCAACTTTGCGGGACTCCAAATGATGTCAATAATGTTTAATGCCTATTTTTCCCTGCTCTCCCCTTTAAAGGAGTAAGTTCGTTGATTATGTAACACTATTATTGATTTTGGCTTGAATTGAGATGCTTAGCCTGTAAGAAATAACGTTTTATGACCTTTTCTTTGTTGAGAAGAATAATACGTTCTGTGATAGACTTCTACGTGACTGGGGATTTCATAACAACACGTCTTGACACTGTGGATTATAGTGTAGTCAACTTAGTGCTGTGAGTACAAGGGGCAAAGATTGATTCGTATGCAGGACAACACCCCCTTAATAAGCCTGTAATACTCATTTACTCTAGAACATTGGGTTCTATAAATAATATATAACATTAATGAACATTACAACTTTGTTTTCGACATAACACGGCAAAATATTCCACCTCACTTCAGGTTCAGAAACAATTATAGTCAACTCCTTTCTTCCCCCTTACTGCAGAAAATAATAAATTTCTATCCACTCCCACAAATGGGTCGTAATTATATTGCTCTTTACATTTCAAGTACTACTTTCCATTTCAAATTAATCATATTTTTTTATAACACATTCAACTCCATGTCTAACGCAGCGAAACACGGAGTCATTTAAGTTCAACAAAAGCGTTCAGAAACCACTGCAATGTCAGACTGTGCCGCTCGTTGGAAAACGGTGGTAGATAATTTTTCAATTAACAAAGTAAATATTTATTTATTCAGACGGTAGACATGCAATGGGGGCGGGTAATTTGAATAAAAATAATTTATTAAAGGCCATCCTAACGCGGATGTGGTTGCAAATGAGATATCTGCTTTTGTTAACGCTACAGAGGAGTAAGCATTGTTTTTTTGGCTTCACTGTGACAGTTCTAACTAATAAATAACGACTATGCTAGCTCCCACTGCGTCTGAACTAGTCTGAAAAAGGATTGTACAATTTGTAAATATATTTGCTTTAGAGCGTGCAAGCTTTGTTCTGGACTTTGTAAAGCTTGTCCTTTTTATTTTTTTTTTATTTATATCGTTGAGGAAATCCTCATTGGACTATCCTCCGCCAGGGGTAGACGGAGGGGTGTGCCGGACTCTTACCGGCTAAAACCACCACGGTCATAGTTCTCGCACCTGTTTGGAGGACTACGGGAACACGCTATTCTTCGCGCGGCCCATGGGTGTTCGTCCGCCGGGGCGGAGCACACTGGTTACTAGGGAAATTCTAACCCCTTTTCCCCACGGTCTCTCCCTTAAGGGAGGCGCGCGGGGTATCACACGCCTTCCACCTCAGACTTGGACGACGAGCTTCCTCGCCGCTCTAGTCCATTCACGGGGGCCGAAATTGGGCGTTATCTGCCCTCCTCCGACGCCTGCTGCGCCTTCTGCGAATGGAGAGAGTTGTCGTAATTTCCCTATCTCTTTCCGCAGATTCCTTCTGCATCATGACGGCTTCGCAGAAGGTAGCCATTGCATCCCACGCTCTCGCACTCTCGAGCATGGCTCGTACAACCACCGTAAGTGAGAGGTCGGTTCCAACCTCAGCTACTAGAGCAAGACGTGGCTCTTCCCACGCAGCACACTCCTGCAATGCATGTCGCGCTGTTTCCTCCTCGCAGTCGATGCAGTGGTGGCACCTCACGTCTGGCTCTCTGCCGATACGCCTCAAGAACTTTCCAAAGCACCCATGATTGGTAAGCACCTGTGTCATCCTAAATGTCAAGGAGCCGTGCTTCCGTTCAACCCATTCCCTTAGCACAGGTTGGATCGCCTCTATGGTGTACAGACCAGCGGCGGGATGGGATAGTCTCATACGCCATTCCGCTACTTGGACCTCCCTCAATTCGACACGGCGCCTCTCCACCTCTCGTGGTGCCAGTGCAGATTTCTGCTCCCGTCCGTCTGCACGCCATTTATATAACGACGCGAGAGTTTCCGCCTCTAGGTCCCAGGGCGTTGATCCAGCTAGTACGCACGCCGCCTCGTAGGAGATCATGCGGTATCCCCTCGCTACTCTGATGGCCATAACTCTCTGCGGTTTTCGCAGTATGGTGATATTGGGTGCTTTCAGGTTTTCAGCCCATATTGGCGCCCCGTACAGGGCCATAGACCACACGATCCCCATATATAGTTGCCTGCACGCTATACTAGGCCCTCCAACATTAGGAAGTAGCGTAGATAGGGCGCCTGCTGCACCCATCAGTTTTGGCACTAACTCCCGGAAGTGGGGGCCAAAGTTCCACCAGCTATCAAGAACCAAACCAAGATATTTGATCGTGTTCTTGACGGCCATTCTTACGCCACCAACTATAATGTGGAACCCTGGCGGCAGTGCCTTCCGAGGACCATAAAAAGCAACGGCCTCAGATTTTTCGAGGGCTACACATAGACCCAACTGCCGGATCCTACCCACCACTTGAGACGCCGCAGCCGTAATCAGCGACGCTGCCTCATTATGTGTTCTCCCCCGGGCAGTGACCAGTGTGTCATCCGTGTAACACGTCAGATTCACGCCCTCGAGGAAGTTCCCTCGCAAAACCCAATCATATCCGATGTTCCACAGGAGTGGACCCAATACCGACCCCTGTGGAACACCGCATGTCATGTTGCGACAGCACATGTCATCCTGTCCTGCATAAATAACGCACCGCTCCGACAAGTAAGCCTCGACTATCCGACGGAGACAGGGTGGTACTTTGTGGTACCTTAGTGCCCCAATAATACAAGACCAGGGCAGGGTGTTGAACGCGTTGGAAATATCCAATGACACTGCGAGCAACACTTCACCCTGGGATACCACTTCTTCCGCCAGATCTTTCACGCGCTTGATAGCATCAATGGTGGAGCGCCCGTGGCGGAACCCAAACTGATGATCGTTGAGGTCCGGTCCTATTGTGGTCAAGTGTCTGACGAGGCGGTCAGCAACGATTC
Source organism: Euclidia mi (assembly GCA_944739405.2). Lineage (NCBI taxonomy): Eukaryota > Metazoa > Arthropoda > Insecta > Lepidoptera > Erebidae > Euclidia > Euclidia mi. The sequence goes on from OX123182.2 coordinate 25,679,158, forward strand.
TTTCGAACAACTTGGCCACCTCATCAAGCAACACTATGGGTCGGTACGCCGATGGTGAGTTCACCGGACGCCCCGCCTTCCGAAGCAGTACAAGTTTGCCGGTTTTCCAAATAGACGGAAACCGGCTCTGTTCCAGACATGCTGTGAAAAGCTCTCTTACTTGGGGCTCTAACTCTTTCATAGCGAGGACTAATGCTTGACCCGGTATGCCATCTGGCCCTGGAGCAGTGTTCTTCGCTCGGAGTCTCAGTATCGCGACCCGCAGGTCCAGTTGCGTTACTTCTGGGACAGGGTCCTCATGACTGGTCTCGGCAGCCAAGGGCAGTGACATTGGTGGTGGTGTGTGCGATCCTCGAGTGGGGAAGTGGGTTGTAACCACCTCCTCCAGTAGCTGTGGCTGGAGGCTTTCCGTCAATGGAGGTGCCCAGGAACGAAGCTTGCCCGTAATCATGCGGTAAGGACGCCCACAAGGATCTCGATATAGAGATTCCTCCTAGCATTTCTCTCCTAGCAGCATCTTTGGCAGCGCAGATAGCTTGTTGAAGAGCCAATTTGGCTTGGCGGTAAGCCTCGTACCGCTCTTCCTCCTCTTCGGGAATACGCAGGCGTCTTCTCCTATACCTGGTATAACGGCGACGGATCGCCACGCAATTTTCGCGCAGGTGAGCAATTTCATTTGACCACCAGTACACCTGGGGGCGCCTGTGACGGGATCGAACGCGTGGCATAGCCGCATCGCAGATTTTAGTCAATGTTGACCTAAGCCACTGCGCATCCTCCTCAACATCAACATCTCCTCCAGGAAGGGAATTGCGGATCCAAGACGCAACGATGGAAGCTTCCTCCAAGGCTTCCCTGTTTAGATGTGTTTGGGCCCATCGTGGGCCATTGTACATGGAAGCTGTAGTGACTAGTTGGAAATATTTTTTATCTTTTCGTGGTATTAGAATGCAAACGAAAAAAGATATACAAAAACATATGTTATCTGTAAATTTTGAAATACATTTACTCTGCTAGCATACGTTTTACATTGAGGGCCCGGCAAGACTAATTACACAACCAGCTTTCTTGTTTTCAGCGGAACAGATAACGCATCAAAATTATCTTTAGATGCTGAATAATCCACCTGTACATTTTCACAACATAAGATCAATATCTCAAACGCTCACGAAATAAATAACATGAAGCAACTAGAAGCCCAGATTTGTCGGTTTCCCTTTGTGCTTTACAAAGCAAATTTCCAAATCGGATTAGTGGTTCCTCGATAACTAAAACAGGACCAACAGATAGGAAGCGCGTTACCACATCAATGCATTCAAAGCGAATCATGCGAGCGATTAGCTCTTACCAGGAAACTCAACTAATTTACCGAAACTTTGGTTGATTTTGCATTAATTTTAGTTCTTTCATCTGTAAATTCATTAAAATTTAGCTAAGCGTCTCTTTTCGGATATTCGAATGTTGTAGGTAAAACTATGAGACTTAAGAGCCGGTAAGGGATAAGCTGTAAACGGGCTGTTTACTAGTTGGATAGAATTTCGCTTGTACCTTTTGGTCATTGCTATAGATACTGCAAGCTGTTCATAATATTGGCGTGTAGACACTGTCAACACAACACACGCATTAATTTCACATAGTTCTGTCGCACACGAGACACGTTGTCCCAGTAGCATCCACTACATCTGCCTTGGAGCCCAAGATCATCAATCTGATTTAACCAGTTTTCCCAGAATAATAGCTTTTCTAAGCGTTTTATTGAACTTGCTATGTTACATGGTTTAGAGCAGTGTCAGTACATTCAGGGGTACTAACTCCCCATAACTACTGTTATAGATCTTCATGACACCCTGGTCAAGTAATAATTTAAAGAAAAACCACATATCTTTGAAAGTCAGTTGTGCGTGCCGTGGGCTCCGAATCGATACCCCCTGCACAGTGGTCTGCTGGTGTACCCACTGGAATTGCTTACTTTATTTTCTACCGTTTTTGGTGAAGTTAAGACTGAAGTCATTTTACCATGCATACATATAAGTAAATCAATAAGAAACTCGAAACAAAATAATAAAACCGTTTATCCTGGCTCAGCAAAAACAGAAACAACAGATAAGAAACATTCGATCTCACACCCGAATGCTATCGAAACAAATCATCCGATCGATTAGCTGCATCCGTCACAAATCTTCGCTAATTTAGCGTAGCCGGTTTGTACGTAGATTATTTGTGGTGTGAACAAATCGACCATCCACTCGCACGTTAAACAAACCTAACGCTTTCAAAGTTTTGTAAAAAAGCGTCTTTATATGACGCGACTGGTGGACGACATTCCATTGGGCTTAATGATGATCTTAAGTAAAAAAATCTTATAAAAAATCTTATAATAAATAAATCTTTCTCGAAAGACATGTGAAGTCTGCCAACCCGCACTTGGCCTGCGTGGTGGACTATGGCCTTACCCTTTTCATAGTGAGAACCGGCTCGTGCCCGTGGCGTGCAGTGGGACAATATTATAGGACCGATGATTATTATTTTTAATAAATATTTTGACCTGGAGTGACCTAAGTAAAATGGCACAGATGGCAAATATAAACCTACATCTGTCCGTCCACATCTACGTGAAGTTGTATGGTTTGGATCTCCATACTGGACACAGCATTTTCTAATCCCAAACCTGACTAGCGGACTTCAAATATAACTTATAATCATTTACCAACTTCTCTACTAAAAATGAGCAAATTTGAGGTGTTTGAAATTACATTATACAATATTTTAATTAAAAAAGCTAACTATACAGTCACAGAATTTTTAAATGACAAATATATTACAATACAACAATTCTAGATTTATTATTATCGCCGATGTATGCCTATTTTAATAATTTATTCATATATTTTGACAATAGTTATTTTATTTATGACTGATTATGATTTTTGTTTTTTCAATATATTTAAGTTTATGTTAATATTTGTATGCTTTCTAAAGCAAAACATAGAAGAACCTTAATATTATGTTATAACAACTCGCATTACCTATGTTCACAAATAAATAATTTGACTTTGACTTTTGACTCATGAATTGCTCATTGTAACATCTTTTCACACCGTAATATGAGATCGTCTCGCCCTCCTACATCTATTAAGACAATTATAATCACCCAATGGGTGTACAATTTTGATTTAACAAACTTTGTGTGCTGACTCTTTTGACATTTCTAGTATAAAAATAAAATTTTTAAAGCCAAACTCTATGAAATGAATAAAATTGTTGCTGAAAGAAGTGCAGTATCAGTATTCACTGTAATAATGTAAATTCATATTACACTACGCCAAAAGTCCCGATTCTGTAGTCTTGCTGAATTATTTATTTGTAAATTTTACTACTTTACAACTATTTTAATAAATATTTTAGGCAGGCAAGACTCGATGAGAGATCTGGCGTAAAGCATGAAATCAGAGAGTTGCAGTAGGCAAACATTAAAGTTTTAATAAAATAATATTTATACTACTATTTCAACACTGAAGAGTCACATAATTGACTTTGGATCTCTTGGAAACTTTGATCATAGCGCTTCTCCATCGCCAACTGAGTGACATTGAGCCGTTGTGAGCAACGCTTGTAGAGGTCGCCACTTGTATGGGTGACCGCGTGTGGCGTTTACATTAGGGCACTACCGTATAACGGAGGATATGTGAAGCTGTAGGCCCCGCTTCTTGTCTCAGGACAAGAACCGTTAGGCTATGAATCAGGCCTTCGAGCGGTCTTATAACTCCGACACCAGAGTCGGCCACACACTGACATGGGAAAGATAGCCGCGATTGCGTCTTGCGTTTAGGAAATGCCTAAACGCAAGACGCAATTGCGGAATGAAATAAACAAAAATATATATGATTAAATTATTTACTGTATCACTCCCTAATATCTATTCCATAACTAAATAACCTTGACCACGGATCCCATAAACAAAAATTTTAGTAAATTACAAAGTGCACGAAGAAAAATAAATTGAACTAACCAGAATATTTCCTACTGTCGTGAAAGATATTACTAAAACGAATGGCATCACATTTTAAGCTGAGACGATTATAGCTGTGAAAACTTAAACTTTTATATAAGAACCTAAAAGATATTTCATTTCTTAACCATTAATGTAAAATATGTGTCAATTATGTGAGCTAGTAAAACACGAATTTGCTTGTATTTGTGATTTAAGACAGGATAAAAAAAATTTATTGGGTTCACTAACTATGATTAAGACTTTTATCGCATTTTTTAAAGTAATACAATATGTTGATCTGAATTAGCGAAATATTTTAATAATACAAAGACAGTATACTTATTCACCTAAAATTGTTTCAAAAAACTGTGCGATGTTTAAGACCCTATTTTCAATAAAATGTTACTTAGATAGTAAATCAGAATAAACTCTTTACTGGCGCAGAAAAATACTGCACGGCAGGTACGTGTGCATGTGTGTGTTAGGTACCTGAAATGCGAGCTCGCGGCGATCAGCTGAGTAGCGGAGGCGGTCAATACACCGAGCTGATTTTTGAAATGCATGATTACGAAAAAATATTTTTAAGTTTTTGTGACTTATTTTTCATGTACATGTATTCAGTTGTATATGTTTTGCAAATACATATCAGTACACTGTATAGTGAAATATTGAGTGCAAGAAAGTATGACTGTAATGTTTTCACGTCAGGGCCTGGTTAACACCAGATCTTAGTAGTCCAGATTATGCCAGGCTGAATACATTGTTGGTGCAACCATGATACACAGCTTGTGTTTATTTTTGTTTCTTTGTATGCATAGTTTAGATTTTTGTATTTACAAAAACAACATACGAGCACATAGAAACAATAATATACTAATTTATTCATGTGAGTTAAAAAAATATTTGCATCTTTGATTATCAGAGGACGGTTGCATTTATCAGAGGACGCAATTTTATTTTACAGATGTGTAGAGAGGGCTAGTGCAATGCTTGATCCAAATCTGGCAGTGGTGTTGTACGCAAAAAACGAGTAAGAAAGCGGGTAGACCGTTATACTTGCTCGTAACATTCATCCACCCGCAATACCCTTAGTACATCAGTGAACATGGCGCTTGCAACAGTGCCGAAATATCGGTTACTCCAAACAAAGGTACGTGGTATATATGACGAGGAAAAAATTATAACACATTGAAAATAAAATTTGTTGCAAATTTCATTCGATTTTCGTTTGTAACTTTGTTATCTTCCATTTTACGGCTAAATGCCACGGGATCAAAGTTGTAGAGATTTTTTTTTTCTGTGCGGCCAATAGTTTGCCAAATAAACTAAAAAACCCATTTGTATTACTCTTTTCAAGATGGCGGCCTCAGGACTTGTCCTGCGGCCGCCATCCCCACAAATTTGGATTTAACATTGTACTAAACCCCACTAGCCATCTATAAAATAAAATTGCGTCCTCTGACAAATGCATGCTGAGCCCAAAAAAATTAAACATTTCAACGGACTATAGGTATGTCATTACGAAAAACATGATAATCGATTTGATAAGTATATTATTGTACCTTAAATAAGTTAATTTTACGTGATCAAAACCCGTCGGAGAGTCCTTTATCCCGCAGTTGACTATGCCAAGCTGATGATGAAAACGACAAACCGTTAAATTATTTTGTTACATGATTTTGTATGATGAAAACCATGCTGTCTAATAATAGGTATAGTTTCTCAAAATTCGTTACACTATTTATCGTATTCTGATCGTGTCGTATCTTTAAAACAATCTGTGTTAATATCCCTCGGATTAAGTCGAAGTAATGAGGTGTAAAACCCTGTTGTTTAGTGAACTAGTTACAGCTCATGTTATACCATATACCACATACCAGGTAACCACAACCGCCCTTAATCTGTAGGCAATAGGGGCGAAAACACTTTGTACTATAAATTAAGTAGGTACTGTAATAGGTATTGGAAATGCTTTTAGTGGGTATAACGATATAAACTTTGATGCTTACACCACCAGATGTTCATCTAAAGTTTGAATTACGTTTCGGTCTTTGATGAGTAGTGAGACAACAACATTTGATCTAGGAAAACAAGCACAATATTATTACATGACCAAAAAGAAGGGATCCTGAATTTTCTCATTAAATATTCGTAAGAACTTAACAAAATTTCTGCATATAATAGGTAGGTCTAATACGATAGAGACCAAGTCGAAAATGATTTTGTCTAATCGTATGTCTTGTCATCTCACACAAAGACTTCTTTTAGTGATCGAGAATGTCATCTATCCACTGGCCCTATCTATCCAGAGGATCCGTGCCATAAGGCCGTAGATACAGCCCAATAGCAAGGATGGTCATATTTTACCGAAAATTACACAACATAACATAACTTCACGCCTTTTATCCCCAAGGGGTAGGCAGAGGTGTATGACACACCCACACTTCGCCAGTTATGTTTCGGTCCCAATGTAATAGGGGGCGAGCCTATTGCCATCTACCGGGCACATTATTAAGCTAGCGATAATTAACATTTTTAATACACACATATCTTCGAAAAGTCAGAGGTGTGTGCCCGAGGTACCTGGGGATTGAACTCGAGACCATCGTCTTGGCAGTCCGTTACGTACACCACTGGGCTATCGCCGCTATATTTACCGAAAATATTTCTTAGGACATGTTTAAAATAATGTATCGTTCTTTTTATAATGGTCAGGGCATGGTTATTGATTAATCATCTTCAATATTTGCAAACTGATACATGAACAGAAAAAATGTTAACTTAAGGAGTGCCTTATAGTTTACAAGCACCATCAAAACAAACAAGATCGAGGATTCCTTTAATATGCATAATTTGATCATCATAGTTCTAGCGTTATCCCGGTTGTATCCAAGAATTTTACCTTGGAGACCATGGTACACTTACTAGGCTAACCAGATTTAACAGAATATTCATGATCATCAGCCTTTAACAGTCCACAGCTGGACTAGGCCTCTCCTTTGAAAGGAGGAATTGGCCTACTATACCACGCTGGCCAAACGGGTTGGTATAGGGTTTGTATCAAGTTTTCCTTCTCTTACAGTGCTATTCTATGCATAATATGGTCCCTCTGGCGGCTCTTACGACACCCATTGGATGGGACAATCCGTATTCTTAATGCGTCACCACACGGATGTGATATTATATATATTAGACGAACAGAATATTAGCATTTTAATATTATCTCAGCATCATCTTCGTACTAGCGTTATCCCGGTTTCATCCAAGACATACACGCCTCGCGGATTCGAACCCGATACCCTCTGCCCTCTGCCCTCTGCCCTATGCCCTCTGCCCTCTGCATGGCAGTTTGTTGGTATCTCCACTAGGCTATCGCTTCCTTCTTCTTGAATCGTTTTAATAAATCCAAGTATATCTAATTTTATGTGGTATAATTATCTCCTCTCTATATTGCGCAGTGTACATACTAAATTGGCCAGGTAAGTAAACAAGCCTTCTGATCCGTAAGAGGGTCTTCGTACGTTTGAAGCTATTTAGCTTCAAACGTTTTAGGCGACCACACGTCTACAAAATGTGGCAAATATAACCGTAGCCAATGAAGCCGATGAATGTCAGTCTTACGTAATATACTTTAGCAGATCTAATTATAATGTAATTTGTTTGAACTACTCTTGCTTTTGGGTTTTGGGATTTCGTAGCAAATAACACGGAACTATTATAGTCTCACCGTTTCCATGCGTCTGTATGTCGAACATCTGAGAACATACATCGGTACAAAAGCGGGATCACACAAAGTGTTGTCTCACCTTTCCCATACCTAGGAACCGAAAATCCTCGCACTCTACTATACGCCTATATTCAGATTCATCTTGCTGCTTGAAGACACATACTTCTCATGAAAACCTCGCACGACTCCTCTGAACCAACTCTTGGATGTATCACACCATACTTTAAAAAGTTTTCTAGACATTGTATACCTGGATGTTATGTAAGTGTATATATGTATTTTATTTAGGATTATATTACTGATAATTCAATTTATATACTACACCATCCCCAGAAAAATTCTTTAATCATTCCTGTCCATACCAAGGTTCCCTGGCAGAGATCGCCCCTGGCGATAAGGCCTTTGTTTGTACATGAAACTAAGCCTAAATCACCGTATCAAATGTACTTTACTGGTGTGCAATAAAGAATACATCTACCTATCTAGATGAAATATTATGGAAAATTTAATTAACAGATAATTTCCTTTGCAAGCCCGGCGATTTTCTAGGTATTTATGTTTAATGGTGCCCAATACACAGGCATATCCTAATTTGCCACTGTAATATGTTTATATTGTTTATTAGTCTGCCTCTTTGGTTCTGTGGATAGCGTTTGCGTCTGTTGATCAGGAGGTCCTGGGTTAGATGCCCGGGTCGGGCAAAAGTGTTACTGAGTTTTTCCGAATTCTCAATAGCATGTGGAATCTGGCAAAGTGCCCGGTAACCTCAATAGACTCGCCCCCTATTACGCGGGACCTAAAGTACATAACATGTCGAAATGTGAATGTAATATTAAACCTCTGCCTACCCCGTCGGGGATACAGGCATGAGTCTATACATCCATACATACAGAAATTTACATACCTATTTACCAACATCGCACATCTAGTCCTACATAGCTAGATATTAAAATTAACTTAGATATTGATAATAACGTCCAATAAGCCACATACACTTCTGTCCAATATTAACGGCCCTGATCCCACTAACGTCTTATCTTTAGGTAAATAAAAAACCAGTATTCCCTGCAATACACAAAGACAAAACAAGATAAACTCTTAAAAATACGTATCTTTTAAGCCGGCGAGAAGGCGGTCGACTATCAAAGTAAGGTCAACAAATGAGCTTAGACGGTTGTGCTTTGCATCCGCGACGAACCGTATCCAACCGCATCAAAGGAAGATAAAAATGAAGAAGTTTGAACTGATTTTTTTGACAACGTGGTTTTAAAAACATGAAATAAAGAAAATTATCTATAGTAATATAATAGAGCTAGAGGTCTAGTTGATGAATAAATTGCCTAAAAGCATTTTACAGAAGACAAACAGTGAAGACGAAGTCATTTCTTTTGCTTATCTTCTTACGAAATAGTTTCTTAATTTTTTTTTAAACTGTTAATTTTACAATAAATTTTCACTAGACTGATCCTGACTTTTAACTTCTGACAGAAAGGCAAAGAACGAAAAAAAACCCAACGTCGAAAAGCAAGCATTTATTAAAAGCATACTGAATAAAACATGGCTGTAACGAACGTCCATAAACTAGCAGCCGTACATAATATATTGGATCAGTTGTGCGGTAATGCACATCCGACGATAGGAAGCAACGTAATTGAGCCCCTGGTTAGATAATTTTAATTCAGTTTTGTATCGTACATTATTAGAGGTTCATTCATTAAACATGATGTATTTGGAATTGACTTTAATGTTGTTTGATGCGGTTTGTTGGTTCAATGTTTTGGAGGATTTAGAGGGGTTTTCTGATGCTGTGTCGCTGCTGCCTGGTGTGTGGGTTGAGGCAAATATTAAGTGAAGGCTTAAGGGTTCCATGAAGGAACAGTGTTGTTTCTTCATCTAAAGTGAGAATGCCTGAGTGCTGAATGAATGATCTGCACGTAATTGGTACCATGAATATATAGCAACAAACTACAATGCAATGTTTTACATAGGCATTTTGATCTCACAGAATCTTATGGTTTAAGCAACCGCGTATTTTAAATTGAGTTATGGATCTGATACCCATACGGAGTTACAGCCGTACAGTAATTGTTGTGTTGAGTCTGAGTATTCTTCGTATCCTTTCGTTGAATATTCGTAAAATCCTCCGTGTGCTATAAATGTCCGACCCACTGCGGGCCTGCTTATTTATGGTATTATTTCCTCATAGCACTTCTATCGATACAAAATTATTTCAAACTAATACTAATAAGTTCAGACAAAAGAATTCCGTATTAATCAGCTGAGTTTCTACTGTAATAGTTACCTCTTATGTTTTTGCTCATTCTTCAAAAATCAGGCACACAAATAAGTATTAACATAGACCGCATATTAGGTATAGGTAAATTCTAAGCAACAACACTTCATTTTATTGTCCTTACCTCTCTAGCATAGTTCTACGAATTACGATTCACAAACCTTCCATTCTGAGAAATCTAGAAATACAATTATTAATTAATTGTAAGCAAGGATACTAGTAATTTTAGGAATCGAAACCAAATTGCCGGCAGTATTGAAATATTTGGGATAAAAGGAATTCTTGTTTTTGGCAGAAATTTTGATTTATTCTGTTCTATTTTGTGTCCATGTCCAATCGAAACATTTGGATGTAGTTTAAGAAGCCAAAATAAACCACAATTAAATGTTACTAGTTGAAGTACCAATTTAAGTTCAACGAGTAATCTTAGTGTACCTACCTAAACAAAACCCAACGCTCCTGTTTTTTATTGACTGCAAGTATGGCGTAGTGGTCTAAGCGACCGCAATGTAGTATGAGAAAACTACGCCGAGTGTTGTGGATTCGATCCTAACAATGCCCCATATTTTGTTTTAATAGTAATAGGCGGCAAACAAGCAGACGGATCACCTGATTGTAAGCAATTACCGCCGCCCATAGACACAAGCAACACTACAGGAGTCACAAGTGCGTTGCCGCCCCTTGGGGTTGGGAAAAGGGATAGGATGAGGAGTGGGATGAGGGAGAAAGACTAGGGGATAGGGCCTCCGGCACTCTCACTCACCGAACGAAACGCAACAGCTTAGGTACTGTTACTTTACGTCGATTTTCTGTGAGAGGGTAGTACTTCCCCGGTCGAGCCGGCCCATTCATGCTGAAAACAGCAAGGCTCTACTACCGTAAAATATGTATAACAACACTTTGTGTGATCCACAATTTGCTATTTCCAGTCTGTGTGTTGTTTGTGTCCGTTACTTCCATGTTTGATCCAGGCGAAAATGTATAATCCTTGTCTTTGAAAACAGTATCATATTTTCTTTAATGTGTAGGCATACATAAAACTTCCATAAACTCAAGAGTAATCCCGTGTTGTTAAAACATGCGTGAACATTAAATTAAGCAAAATAAAACAAAATTTAAGGTACAGTAAATTTTTTATGGACATTGACGGCAGCTAATAAAGTATTCGAACAGGCTTTAAATTGTCGCCGAGTTTTAGTGCACAATGACAGACATGAATGTGCGACATATTATTATGTATGTATTATCTGTGCAGAGACTGTCTGAGGTTTGGTCATCGACTCATCATAATTATAACTCTTCATAAACATTGTCGTAGTGTTTGCAGTAAACATTTTCTTTGTGACTATTTCTACACGATTATCAT